>JAWWNF010000973.1:0-704588 GCA_034641395.1 Darevskia armeniaca | reverse complement strand
CTCTACCACAGGGGTAGGCAACCTGAGGCCCGTGGGCCGGATGCGGCCCAATCGCCTTCTCAGTCCTGCCCACGGACGGTCCAGGAATCAGCATGTTTTTACATGAGTAGAATGTGTCCTTTTATTTAAAATGCATCTCTGGATTAATTGTGGGGCCTGCCTGGTGTTTTTAACATGAGTATATGTGTGCTTTTATTTAAAATGCATCTCTGGGTTATTTGTGGGGCTCAGGAATTCATTCATTTCCCCCCAAAAATATGATCCGGCGCACCACATGGTCTGAGGGACAGTGGACCGGCCCATGGCTGAAAAAGGTTGCTGACCCCTGCTCTACAGTCTGAGCAGTGTAATAACAAAACAAAACAAACAAACAAACAAAAAAACCCGAATATCGCCATGAAACAGCGCTGAATTCCCTCCTCAAAAAGCTATGGGTAGGCTGAATGTGTGTCGATGCTCCTACTTGTCTGACGGTGCTGAGAGCCGCTTTGCCGTTTGTTACAGGAACTGAAACTGAAATGCAAGTCAGAAACAGGAAGTAGTTGCCCCCGCCTAGGGCTTCTGCAGACATTTTTCATCTCCAGAGCTGCGCCGTGACATTTTGCAGCCTGACGCAGAATCTCCGAACGGCATGCCACCCAAGGCTACTGCTAGTAGTTGTCGGTAGGATGGCAACGCTCACCTGAACTCCTAGCACTGGTTTCACTGTGACTTACTGGAGGGAGAGGGGCAAGGTGGTGGTGAGGCCGGCACGGTGCAAATGCAATGGTGGAGCCAATCCAAAGTTCCAGTATAGTGTGTTTGCACTATACTGGCCTTGCTGCTATCGTGTCCCTCTCCCTCCTGGTAAACTGCAGCAGGGCTGCTGCCGGGAGGTCAGGTGAATGAAGGAACCCTGTGTCATGGCTGGATGCAAAGGAATGGTGGGCTGCACCAGCTGGGGAACCCCCAAGGGAAGAAGGCTCAGAGCCCGGGGAGTAGTGGTGGGACAACAACAACAGTAATATTTATACCCCGCCCATCTGGCTGGGCTTCCCAGCCACTCTGGGCAGCTTGCAGCACATATCAGAACTATACTAAAACATCAAACATTAAAAACTTCCAGATACAGGTCTACATTCAGATCTCTTCTAAAAGTCAGGTAGCTGTTTACTTCCTTGACATCTGAAGGGAGGGTGTTCCACAGGGAGGGTGCCACTACCGAGAAGGCCCTGGTCAGAGGCAGCAGAATGGGAGGAGGAGGAGGTGTCAGAAGTTGAAGAGGTAACAGGGTTTTATGAGCAGGGAGGAGCTGTGGCAGAGAGCAGTTCAGAATCAGAGGCAGGAGCAGAGGCTGGAGAGGAGGGGGGGCAAGAGGCAGAGATCTGGCAGGCTGCCGAAGAAGCCAGGGGGTATCCCCCTCCTGCTGTGACCAGCGCCCTCCGCCTGGTCTTCCCAGAACCCGAAGAGGTATGAAGAGGGCAGAGCAAAGACAGATAAGACGAAGGAGTCTCAGATTGCTTGGGAAGGAACTGGGGGAGGAGGAGACTTAAGGAGCTGTGGGGAGGGAAGAGCAACAAGTGAGTTGCTGTGCTCACTAGGCCTGGTCTCCGGAGCTGTTTGTGTCTTTAAATAAAGAGTTAACTTCACTGATGCTGTGGGTGACTTATTACTGGCCTGCTCCCGGCTCCCGCCCCCTTGACACACACCCCCGTCACTGCTACCTGCTGCACGTGCGCAGACATACGCCTGTGTTAATTTACGCAAAGCACAACTCACTGAGAAGTGCTCTGGTGAAAGTTTGGTTGAAATGAGCAGGAGCCCATTGGCAGCTGACCTTCCTTGATCCCGTTGTGCGAATTAGGACATCGGAGCAGACGGGGTCAAACTGAGCTTGCCTCGCCCATTCCCTTAACATCACCCCAAAGTCCCAAGTTGAAACATCTTGAGGAAGAAGAAGAAGAAGAAGAAGAAGAAGAAGAAGAAGAAGAAGAGGAGCTGGATAAAGGTGTGGGAAAGGACAACCAAAGTGATCTGGGAGGGAGCTGGGGCAATTCCCCGAGAAGGAAAAGTTGTAACATTTGGGTCTTTTAGTTTAGGGAAAGGCAGTGAAAGGGGGGAATGGGAAAGATGGTGCATAAAAATTATGCACAGTATTGAGCAAATGAGGAGAGGGAGGGAGGCAGAGAGAGAGAGAGAGAGAGAGAGAGAGAGAGAGAGAGAGAGAGGTGGAAGTCCTCAGCCGCCCCCCCCCTCCACCTGCTCTCATATGCTACGACTTGTGGTTACCCGAATAAATTGATTGACGGGAAGTTCAGGACAGACAAAAGGAAGCACTTCTTTGCACAGCGTGTAATTAATTTGTCGAATTCATTGCCGCACAATACGGTGCCAGCCAACATCTCGGATGGCTTTAAAACGGAAGTGGGGGATGCTGAGGCCTGTGGATGTTGTCAAACTCCAACTCCCATCAGCCCCAGCCAGCACGGTCAAAGGTCGGGGATAATGGGAGTTGTAGTCAAACAGCATTTTGGATGTCTGCAAGGTCCCGGGTCATCCCCCCCCCGCCAGATCTACGCGTTCTGCCTGGATTACTTTGTTTTCTATCTTCTCTACAGCGGTCCTCCAAGACCTAGTAGCCCATCCTCGCAAGCACTGTGGACCCTCGCAGTCCATCCTCCTTGGGGCAGGGGTACCATTCCCCTGTTGCCAGGCCTTGTGGACACCTGTCGGGTTGCCTGCTCTATAGGCGAACAGCACACCCTCTTCGCTACGTCAGCCCCTCTGATCCAGCACCTGTTAGGCTGTTTGTCACAGGACACGGGTCTCTCCTCCTTCCAGACTTATATACCCTTCTCTTGACCATCCAGATCGAGGGAAAGCGGAGAGCAACTAAAGCTGGCCAGCAGCAACGGGGGGGAAAGGTCTATTGTCTAATAATTTGCGCTGTTTGGCTTATCCCCAGTCCACAAAGAGTCCACCTGATGCTACATTGCAAGGCTGAGCAGATGGCCCATCAGCCTGAAAACGGGGGCCACCTAGGAAGAGGATAACCCGACATCCTCTCCTGGGGTGGGGGGCGTGGGAGGATTATAGCAGCAGGGGGTTAAAGACAGCAGACAATAACACCACTCCAAGGAACCCTATGGGCCAACATAGCGTGTGAGAGAGAGCACTGCTGGAGGGCAGGCGTCTCAGTTCCAATTTCCCTACACGACCATGATAGGGCTGGACCAATTTTGCTCCTGAAAACTATCCTCAAAAAAAACAGTAGCGGATGGCTTGGTGGGGGCTGCCCTACTGAAATGAGGAGGCGGCAGGGAGGGTGGCACAGTGCGGTCCCGGCGGCAGGAGCTCCGGATCGGCTCTGCTGCTGCGTCGGCACTGGGCCCATCTCGCTGCCCGCGTCCCTCCCGATAAGCAGCCGTGATCCGCCTGCCAGGACAGGTAAGCGCCTTCTCCCCACCCGGCTGTCCGCTATCGCTCGCAATTCTCATTTGCTAATTCTGCCAATCCTGTAAACGGCTGCATGTTTGCCAGCTGTCTTCAACACCCCATCCTATCTGATTTTCATTGTTTTGGTATCTTGCAGGTTGGTATTTGACAGTGATCTGTCGCTGACGTGCAGCGGTATTTAGCATCTCACCCTGCTGATAGCTGATATATGAAGGCGGATGCTGAACTATCTTCAGCAAATGCTTCCAAGGTTTACCTTCCAAGGAATCCTGGCCCCCTTTTCCAGACTCAGAATAAGCACCCAGCACCCTCAGGAAGCTGCTGTGACCCTGGCACCCTGACATGGCCCAACCACACGTACCTAGGGTTGGTGATGTGCCATTTTAAATATTCCACAAAATGGTCTGCCTCTTTATCCTTTGCCTCAAAGGATTCTGGGCACTACAACCAACTTGGATGGCTTTGAAAGCAGATTGGACAGATTCACGGAGGCTAAGACTATCATTGGCTACTAGCTATGACAATGATATAAGCTCCACTATGAGACTCATGTTCTGATAGTAGACGTCCCATGACCATCTTTTGGGGCATTGGACTAGGTAGGCCTTTGGTCTGATCCAGCAAGGCTCTTATGCTCATAACATGAAGGGAATCTGAGATTTCTGGTTTCATGGAGTGGGGGGGATGGACCGCTGTAGTAGTAGTAGTGGTAGTAGTAATACCCCCGCCCATCTGACTGAGTGGCCTTAGCCACTCTGTGCGGCTTCCAACCAAGTATAAAACCACAGTAAAACATCCAACAATAAAAACATCCCTAAATAGGGCTTCCTTCAGATGTCTTCTAAAAGTCAGATAGTTGTTTATTTCCTTGACATCTGATGGGAGGGCGTTCCACAGGGCGGGCACCACCACCGAGAAGGCCCTCTGCCTGGTTCCCTATAACCTCACTTCTTGCAGTGAGAGCCTCAGAAGGCTCTCGGAGCTGGACCTCAGTGAACGATGGGGGTGGAGACACTCCTTCAGGTATTCAGGGCCGAGGCCATTTAGGGCTTTAAATATCAGCATTTAAACTTTGAAGAAGAAGAAGAAGAAGAAGAAGAAGAAGAAGAAGGGAAAACACAATAATTGTAAATGCGTCCATTTTAAATGTATAAATCAGGACAAGATGTCTGAATAGCTGTCCATTTTTTATTTGTACCCCGCACATCTGGCCGGGTCTCCCCAGCCACTCTGGGCGGCCTCCAAAAGATATTAAAATACATTAAAATATCACAGGTTAAAAACTTCCCTAAATAGGGCCGCCTTCAGGTATTTTCTGAATGTCAGGTAGTTGTTTATCTCTTTAACCTCTGCTGGGAGGGCGTTCCACAGGGCGGGCGCCACTACCGAGAAGGCCCTCTGCCTGGTTCCCTGTAGCTTTGCTTCTTGTGTTGAGGGAACCGCCAGAAGGCCCTCGGCGCTGGATCTCAGTGTCCGGGCTGAATGATGGGGGTGGAGACGCTCCTTCAGGTATACAGGACCGAGGCCGTTTAGGGCTTTAAAGGTCAGCACCAACACTTTGAATTGTGTTTGGAAAGGTACTGGGAGCCAATGTAGATCCTTTAGGACCAGTGTTATATGGTCCTGGCAGCCACTCCCAGACACTAGTCTACCTGCCGCATTCTGGATTTCTTGTAGTTTCCGAGTCACCTTCAAAGGTAGCCCCAAGAAGAGCTCATTGAAGTATTCCAAGCAGGAACTGGGAAATCTGGATTTATTTCCCAGATCTACCTTGGAACCATTATAGGGCCTTGGATGTGCTGCAGTTTTTCAACCTCAGTTTTCACTCTGCCAAATATGGAGTTTTGTACTGTATAGGAATATAACATGCCGAAATCTCTCTGAAACTGGAAAGTCTATGCTTCCCCGCACATCAGTCGCTGAGCAAGTGCGTAATTATGACATGTTCACAAATGTTCTAACTGATCACGAGGAAGCTGACAGCAATGGAATATTATCCATCAGTGCAGGCTCCTGTCAGGAAAGTGAAAGGATAGGCCCGGCTAGCGAGGAAATGTTACACAGCAATCTGGGATTTGTTGGGGCTGCAAGTTGCTGGGAGAAGGAAGGGTGCTTACATAAGAAGAGCGCCTGGAAAAGGTGGAGAATTTGGCAAAACTGCTGAAACCAGAATTTCAAATCAAACTGCCCATCCCTGAACAGAGCCAAAGTGTGATGTAGTGATCACACCAGGACAGGGAGGCTTGGATTAAATCCCTGCTCAGCTACTGTATGAACCTCTCTGGGTGACCTTGCCCATTCTCTCTCTCTTTCTCCTCGCCTACCTCGCAGGGTGTTGTGAGGAGAAAGGGGAAGGTGACCATGGAAGCCGCTTATGAACGAGTAAGAGTAATGGATTAATTTTTGACCAGGTCTTCATTTCAGCCAAGACTCTGCTTCAGAATCTGAATCAGCATCAGTTGCAAAAAAATCATTCTGAGCAAGCCGGAGCATCAGAAGAGTTTGAATTTGATATCCCGCTTTATGACTACCCGAAGGAATCTCCAAGCGGCTCACAGTCTCCTTTCCCTTCATCCCCCACAACAAACACTCTGTGAGGTGAGTGGGGCTGAGAGACTTCAGAGAAGTGTGACTAGCCCAAGGTCACCCAGCAGCTGCATGTGGAGGAGCGGAGACGCGAACCCGGTTCCCCAGATTACGAGTCTACCGCTCTTAACCACTACACCACACTGGCTCTCAGTCAGGAGCTTCATGGTAAGGTCTGATGATAAGTTAGCACAAGGTGCTGTAAGGTTTAATTATATCCTCTTTCCAGCTTTCATCAGAGACTAAAACCCCTGACAGATCACTGGGGTTGACTAAAGGACATACCACTGAGTAGATCTCATAGCTTCCTCTTTCTCCCTTCTATAGAAGTCGGTAAAGATATTTAAAGATGGCTTTCCCTTTCAGTTTGGACCTTAAAAGAAGCAGGCAGCTTCCCTTTCAGGGTGAAACTTTAGATGCGTTCCCCACTAGCAAACAATCGCCGCGGTCGGTGCCAGCTCATCTCATATACTTGTCTCAACTTTTAAACCTGCTTTGGCTCTTGTATGCTAGATGAGAAAACACTGCGTTCCCACATGTGAGGAAAAAACAAAATATTAAAGATGAGACTGTTAATCTCAGGGTCGCGGGTTCGAACCTAACATCAGGCAAAAGATTCCTGCATTGTAGGGGGCTGGACTAGATTAGCCTTGGGTGCCTTCGAACCCTACAATTCTATGATTGAAACATTACATGATACTCATATGTTTTGGAAAGCTGTTTCACTCTCCGCTTGGGTGCCTCTTATGATACCGCAACCAAATTTTGCATGAAGGTTCCAGGGACCAAGGAGCAGGGTATTTTTTTTGTCAATATTTGGATACAAACGGGCGCCATTTTGAATCAAGATGGCGGACTGAACCTTCCAAAGCTGGTTTTAAACACCGATTTCAAAACGGCGCTGTTTTTGTTGCTTAGTGTTCCTGAGCAAAGCTGGGTATGCGGCTGCTAGTACGAAACAAAGCAGGAACATTCCCACCTAACCACAAGATCTGGATCTAGTTTATTAAATTAAGCCGTTTTTCACAGGCGTGATTTGCCCCCTGCTATTGTGGACCTACCTTGGTGGGAATACACTCCCTGAAAGAATTTCTCCTTCCTCCTGGGTGGCACATTTGACTGGCGAGGGTAGCAAAGCATTGTGTGACTCTGGTGGGCAACATGCACCATGCCACCTCCCTCTCCCCATTGTTTTTGTTGCTGTTCAAAGAAGAGTTGTTTGGGGCTACACCTAAAGAGCTGCCTTTCCCCATTATGAACCTGCCCGGATGCTGAGAACATCACCTGAGGCTCTTCTGTGAACACCACATCCCAGGGAAGTTCAGAAGGTGGTGAGGAGAGACTGGGCCTTCTCTGTAGTGGCCCCCTGTTTCTGGAATGCTCTCCCCGGGAAGGCCTGCCTGGTGCAACCTTGTCATTGTTTCAGTGCCATGCAAATAACATTTTTGTTTTCCCAGGCACTTGGGAAGCACAAATGTTGGTGTAGTGTTAGATCTGTTTTTAATATCCTATCTGATTGTATCATTGGCGATTGTTTTTTAGGTAAAGGGACCCCTGACCATTAGGTCCAGTCGTGTCCGACTCTAGGGTTGCGGTGCTCATCTCGCTTTATTAGCCGAGAGCCAGCGTACAGCTTCCAGGTCATGTGGTCAGCATGACAAAGCCGCTTCTGGCGAACCAGAGCAGCACATGGAAACGCCGTTTACCTTCCCGCCAGAGCGGTTCCTATTTATCTACTTGCACTTTGATGTGCTTTCGAACTGCTAGGTGGGCAGGAGCTGGGACCGAGCAACGGGAGCTCACCCCGTCGCAGGGATTTGAACCGCCGACCTTCTGATCAGCAAGCCCTAGGCTCTGTGATTTAACCCACAGCGCCACCTGGGTCCCCTGGGTGTTTTTTACTCGGCTATAAATGACTTTGGGATATTTTTTAGCGGGAAGCAACATATTATTGTTGTTATTATTTTAATTTGCCCTTCATCCATAGCTCTCAGGGCGGTTCACAACATAAAATCACAATATGAAAACACACAACATACATAATAAAAACAAAAACAGACCAATAACACACACACCCCATCCCACAACACATTTAAAAGGGAGTTGGATGACAATCAGCCCAAGGCCTGGTTGAAGAGGAACATTTTCGTCTGGTGCCTAATTGTGTATAAGGACGGCACCAGCCAAGCCTCCCTGGGAGAGCAGCTGCCACAAATGGGGAGCCACCACAGAAAAGGCCCAGTTCTTGTGTTTCCACCTCTGGGCAGAGGAGGCATGCGAAGAAGGGCCTCAGATGATGATTGCAGGGTCTGGGTCGGTTCATATTGAGAAAGGCGGTCCTTGAGGTATGGTGGTCCTGAGCCATTTAAAGCTTGATAGCTCAAAACCAGCACTTTGAATTGGGCCCAGAAAACGAATTGGCAGCCAGTGCAATTGGGCCAGGATCAGTGTAATATGCTCAAACTGCCTTGCCCCAGTGAGCGATGTAAGAAACCTGCCTCTAAACCATTGGCAATGCAGCTCTCCAAGCCCAATATACATTCAACTGTTGGGAGGGCACAGACCGGAGCAGGAATATGATGAGCTGCTCTTCCTACAGACCACAGTTCATCTGCAGAACTAGCAGACCAGCTAGAATAAAGAAGACAGGAACAGGTTTCTCACCACCATAGAGGCTGGAACCAGCTGCATTTCCTTTCAAGGTAGCATTCACCGTTAACCAAATATCTTCATCCACTAACACAGGCATAAGGAACGTCAACCCCAAGGGCCAAAGACACCTCTCCAATCTTTTTCCGACTCTCAAAACTCTCTCTAGGCCACACCCCACTCTGGTCCAGCTTCATAGTGCAAGAGTTTTTGACTGGCTGGGATGTGTCCTGAGTTCCGATTGTGCCTTTTGCTGGTCTGTTCGGAGGTTAAAGAGCAGCATGCAAGTGTGTGCAGAAACTAGCCTACTGCACGAAGGTGAAATTCGCATTTGTTGCCCCATCAGTTTAATAATGATGCTGATGCAGCTGATGATTTATTACTTATACCCCACCCATCTGGCTGGGTTCCCCCAGCCACTCTGGGTAGCTTCCAACAGAATATTAAAAACACAATAAAACATCAAACATTAAAAACTTCCCTAAACAGGGCTGACTTCAGATGTCTTCTAAAAGTCAGATAGTTGTTTATTTCCTTGACATCTGGTGGGAGGGCGTTCCACAGGGCGGGCGCCACCACTGAGAAGGCCCTCTGCCTGGTTCCCTGTAACCTCATTTCTCGCAGGGAGGGAACCGCCAAAAGGCCCTTGGAGCTGGACCTCAGTGGGGATGGAGACGCTCCTTCAGGTATACTGGGCCGAGGCCATTTAGGGCTTTAAAGGTCAGCACCAACACTTTGAATTGTGCTCGGAAACGTACTGGGAGCCAATCTAGGTTTTTCAGGACCGGTGTTATAGGGTCTCGGCAGCCACTCCCAGTCACCAGTCTAGCTGCCGCATTCTGGATTAGTTGTAGTTTCCGGGTCACCTTCAAAGGTAGCCCCAAGTAGAGCACATTGCAGTAGTTCAAGCGGGAGATAACCAGAGCAGGCACCACTCTGGCGAGACAGTCTGTGGGCAGGTAGGGTCTCAGCCTGCGTACCAGATGGAGCTGGTAGACAGTTGCCCTGGACAGAGAATGGACCTGCGCCTCTGTTACCCGTCACTGGCACACAGCCCCCGGAAAGCTGGAAATGTGGCCCTTGAGCTAAGAACAGTTCCTCCCCCCTGCACTAACCTATCAGCAGAGACCCAAAGCAGACGTGGGGCGAATCCAGGCCAAGCCCACCAAGCAAGGGAAACAGGAAAAAGACCAAAGAAGGCCCACCCTTCAGGGTCACCGGCAACGGGGGAGGATTCCTTCCCAGCCACACATGCGGCAAATGTCGTGCCTTCTGTTCGGCACAAGGTTCGCCCACGGAGTCTCCCTAAAAGGAATTTCACAAGCACAAAAGACCTGCCAGGCATCCTGCCGCTTTCCGTGGAAGTCCTCGGTGCCTAAGACACCTCGCTGCCCGGGGAGGAACAACAAACGCTGCCCCCACCTCCAGAGAAGGACAAAATGCATTGTCGTCCCCCCCCCCCCAAGGCTGGCCCAGGTTTATATTTTGCTACAGAATATCCCGCAAGCACCTCTCCTAGGGAGCAAAAAATACCACAGAAGGAGCCATTTCTTTAAAAATCAGTCTGTCTGAGGCATCTGATACAGTCTGCCCAATGACAGAGCTGGCCTTGCCAATGTCCTAGACTTGATTAAGGATACCTGTTTTATCTCTCTGAGGAACTCTGAGTCTTCTTGTTGTGTTGGCATTTGGCGGGTTTATTTGTTCTCTGCGGGGGTCTAACTCGCAACTCCCTTCCACGGGTAAAACACATAAAGCAAGACAGC
The DNA here is from genome assembly GCA_034641395.1 of Darevskia armeniaca. NCBI lineage: Eukaryota > Metazoa > Chordata > Lepidosauria > Squamata > Lacertidae > Darevskia > Darevskia armeniaca. The sequence goes on along the minus strand of JAWWNF010000973.1, from coordinate 694,152 downwards.
TCTGTTCACATGTAAATTGTGGTGGCCTCTAGTTTGGAGTTGGTGATCAGGGATCTTAGAACCCCAGGGTCTTAAAACAGGGGTAGGCAACCTAAGGCCCATGGGCCGGATGCGACCCAATCGCCTTCTCAATCCGGCCCACGGACGGTCTGGGAATCAGCATGTTTTTACAAGAGTAGAACGTGTCCTTTTATTTAAAATGCATCTCTGGGTTATTTGTGGGGCATAGGAATTCGTTCATTCCCCACCCACCCACCCCAAAATATAGTCTGGCCCACCACATGGTCTGAGGGACGGTGGACCGGCCCATAGCTGAAAAAGGTTGCTGAACCCTGTCTTAAAATCTGACCCTTGAGCCTAGAAGCTAGTGCATTCTGTCAGCTCCCAGGGATCTGAACTCTCTTATGCCAGCCCGACTGGAGCAATGCTTCCTCTTCTGCGAGGGAGCAGTCCCATTTGCCATGACTTGGTGCCAGGATGTTGGCTAAGGCAGAACGATGCCAGAAGGCCAAAGAACATAAGGAGAGCCCTGCTGGATCAGGCTGATGCCCCATCCATGCCAGCATCCTGTTCTCACAGTAGCCACCCAGATGCCTGTGGAGAAACCCGCATGCGAGTCCTGAGTAGAAGATTACTCTCCCCTCCTGTAAAGGTAAAGGTAAAGGGACCCCTGACCATTAGGTCTAGTCGTGTCCGACTCTGGGGTTGCGGCGCTCATCTTGCTTTATTGGCCGAGAGCCAGCGTACAGCTTCCAGGTCATGTGGCCAGCATGACAAAGCCACTTCTGGCAAACCAGAGCAGCGCACGGAAACGCCGTTTACCTTCCCGCCAGAGCGGTTCCTATTTACCGGTATCTACTTGCACTTTGACGTGCTTTCGAACTGCTAGGTGGGCAGGAGCTGGGACCGAACAATGGGAGCTCACCCCGTCGCAGGGATTCGAACTGCCGACCTTCTGATCAGCAAGCCCTAGGCTCAGTGGTTTAACCCACAGCGCCACCTGGGTCCTTCTCCCCTCCTGTAGTTTCCCAGCAATTGGTATTCAGAAGTATTACTGCCTCCAAGCGTCAATGGCAGAGCATAGCCATCGTGGCGAGTAGCCACTGACAGACCTCTCTCCCCCATGAATTTGTCCAATCTTTTAAATTCACCCAAATTGGTGGCCTTCCCTGCCTCCTGAGGGAGCAGGTTCCACAGAGTAACGATGCACTGTGAGAAGGTAAGAGCTTTGCTGCATCACATCAAAGGTCTATCTAGCCCAGCATCCTGATCCCACAGCAACCAACTAGATTCCTATGGAAAGAGCACGGTTACAACATCTGTCTCCCATTCCTGTTAACTTATTGGCGCAGGGCACCTTCTTCGCAGTGTTAGAAACTCACGATATATATATATATATAGGCTAGGCGCCCCCACGGCATCTTAAACCTACATAGATTACGGTCGCCACAATGGAATGTCTGGGGCTGGACTAGATGGCCCTTGGGTTCCCTTTCAACACTACAATTCCAAGACGCTATGATCTCGACGACATGATGGGCTGTAGCTTACTCCAGCAACAGTTCACTTGTCCCGGAATGCAAGAAGGAGAATCACACACAGGGGAAATGGAAGTGGACCAAGGCAGAGGTTTTCCAAACTGTGGTTGCCAACCTGGCACCCAGAAAACATAGCCACAACCAGACCCGCACCTGGCGTTTGGTAAATTTTGAACACTGCTTCTTTGCCCCTGCCGTCTGCTCATGGGACATTCACCCATGTTCCCACGTTCTAATCTCTCTCCATAAATATTCCTTTTTTGTCCCAACTACCCAAAGAACTCAAAACGACTTGTGTTTCTCCCCCTTTATCTTCATGACGACCTAGCGAGGTGGGTTAGGCTGAGAGATGGGGGACAGACCCAGGAGGCTTTGCAGCCAAGCAGGGATTTCAACCGGGGTCTTGCTGGCCCGGCTGCAACCCGCTAACCACTACAACACACCGACCAGAGTGGAGATATCAAGGGCAACGCGAGTTAATGATCTATGTTGAATCCTGTCTCAGAACCTGAAAACGCCAGAGGGCTGTCATGTCCCCCTGCCACAGGTTCTCAGTGCTGGCCTGAACATGGATCTGATTTGGATGGCACACCTGTCAGCCCACTGGAGTGGAGACCCTTCGGCAACAGCCCCTTCTACACTGACCAGGCCTGAAGATGTGGCTCTTGTATATGAGGATGATCCCCATGCAGAATCTCCTGCGACTGAAGAACAGGCTACAGGCCCTTTAAATATTGCCAATAGCTCTCTGGGGTCGGGGCAGGGGGGCAGAGCTACTGGAAAGTCAAACCCTGCTGGCCTTTCAAAGGCTTCAGATCACCCTAAGCCAGGCATCCCCAAACTGCGGCCCTCCAGATGTTTTGGCCTACAACTCCCATGATCCCTAGCTAACAGGACCAGTGGTCAGGGATGATGGGAATTGTAGTCCAAAACATCTGGAGGGCCAAAGTTTGGGGATGTCTGCCCTAAGCCTTCTGCTGAGACAACATCTCCCCAAGCTCAGCACGCAGGGCCCAGTGGGAGCTGTCCGTGGTCCTGATTTGCCTCGCCTTACCACACCCCTGGACAAGGCTCTGGTTATTGATTGCCCCTCTCCCTGTGGGCCCCAGTCCCCAGCAGAACAGGAGAGGTGCCGTTCATTCCCCTCATCTGGGGAAGACTAGAGAGTCTTCCTGCCTCCAGATTCTCCCCTGGCAATGCTGGCCTTTTGTAGGAGACAAAACCTAGCTAAGAGTTTTGGAATTATGGTCAGTAAGCCTTTGATCCTTGCAAGGTGTTGAAGAGCGGAAAGGTACCCAATCAATAGCAACTCCGAGAGGGAATAAGGGGCACTGGGGCGGCAGGAGGGCTGGAAAGGAACAGATGGCGATGAGCCATCTCCCTGAATTTGTGTCTGTGACATCTCTCTCCCCACCCCACCCCTCCCCTCTCTCTCCTTCTTCCAGAAACATGCAGCCCCCAGCCGAGGTGGGATGGAGTGTGAGAAACGGAGATTTCACATCCAATGTGTTATCCCCTTTACTACCAGCAGCCAGACATAAACGGGTTCATTAATAATCCCTCCCTTGCCCTGAGCGTTGCATAAAAGCAGTGGTTTTGCAAGGGGGGGGGGGAGAGGAAGGGATGGAGAATGGTTTCTCCCTCTTCCACCCCCAGCCAGCTTTGCAATATCAAGTCACCTCAGCAGCATCTCCCTGTCTGCCGAAATCTTGGGCTAGGGAATGGTCTCCTTCAACCCCACCCATTCCCTGATTTTCCACCCTACACAAATACTCTCTCTCTCTCCCTAGGATTCTACAATGGAAAGGGGAAAAGGGGGGGGGAATTGAGTGAGAGCAGGGGCAGGGGCACCCCAAAACACTGTCACTATCTGCCATGATATTGTCTGGCCTATTGCTCCTAAAACCACCTTTGCACAGATAGTCTCGAGTCCTGTAGATCTGCCTCAGAGAGAGGCCAGCCCTGTTAAAAGCGGCAACAAGACCCCCTTTTTCTCTGCCACTAGCCCTTAGGGTGAGAGCTTTGCTTGGCTGTTCTTGAACAGAACCTTCCCTCCAGTGTTTCCAGAGCTCCCAAAGTTAAAAATAAAGATGCATATACTCATATGCAAAAGGGGAACACACAACCCCTTTCCTGTCAGTCTGTAGTCCTCAAGTAAACATTTGCTATAGGCTTTTCGATATTGAGGCCTTCTCCTTGGAAATGAGATGGTTGGTGTGGGGAGAACACCCATCGTTAGGCCTGGCCCTTCCCCAACAGGCCAGTGGGTTGTGGGAGTCTTTGCCACGACTGGGCCAATCCAGATGGCAGGTTTATGTAGCTCCACACAAACAAGTGCATGTCTATTTACACGCCTTTCCTTTCATGTAGAAATCTAGCTGATCAGGAAGAAGGTGGAGTTTCATGCCTTCTCCTTGGCATGGCATGTACAGGGAACATATTTATCGCACGCAAGGTCATTTTTGGATGGAGGAGCCACCCCATCAATCAAGCTCAGCTGGCAGCCTTTGTGGAGGTACAATCAAGATACGAGGGCTTAGAAAGCCTCCTTACACCGGGTGAGACCTCTGGCCATCTTCCTCAGTATTGTCTACACTGACTGGCAGCAGCTCCCCAGGATTTCAGGCAGGGGTCTCTCCTGCCTGTCAATGTCACGGGCTGCACCTGAAACCTCTTGCATGCAAAGTAGATACACTACCCCTGAGCTGTGCCCCCCTTCCCCACCTCATAAGCTACATGTGAGAACTAGGCCAAACCCAAATAGGCCAAACTGAGGGGTAGAGCACGAGACTCAGGGTTGTGGGTTCAAGCCCCACATTGGGCAAAATATTCCTGCAATGCAGGGCATTGGACGAGATCCTTCCCGTGGTCCCTTCCAACTCTGAAATGATTCAATGACTCTAGCTCGGAAATCTTCCCACTGACAGTGACCCCCAGCAGCCGACGGACTTCCCAGACCCAAGAACAGCTGAGCCCTTGCCAAGCCCAGCCGTCCGTCCTGCCTGCTCAGAACATCTCATGCTTGGCCTACCTGGATGGGAGCAGTGCTGAAATGGATCTTGCGGTCGGGGGCGGCCTCCTCCTCTTCCGACAGCCCGGCGATCTCCATGCAGCTGGATTCCGGCGCGTACAGTCCATCGGCGTCTTCGTCTTCATCCAGCCCGCTCCCTCCCGAATCCTCCCCCAGCCCGCTGTAGGCACTGATGTCCACCAGGTCAGCCTCGGAGAAGTCCTCTCTCTTTGACTCGTCGCACAGGTCGTTCTCCTCCGGCCCTTCCGCCTTGGCCCCTTCCTCGCCGAAAGCGTCCGCCAGGGGGTCTGGCGTCTCCAGGTGCCTCTCGCCACCCGGCTGGCCGTTCTCCAAGGCGGCGTGCACCGTGACCTCGGCCTGGATCACCTCTGCCCGGTTCGCCTCGGCAAGCCCCTTGGAAGCGGCCTTGCTGCGCTCTTCGGCAATTGCTGCCGCCACCGCCACCTCGGCCGCCTCAAACTCCTGCTCCGAGTCCCCGCTCTCCTCCACTTCCACGGGCTTGATCTTGCGCACCTCCTGGACCTTCTGGGGGCGCAGGGCTCCCGCGTTGCCGTCCCCTGGCTTCGCCGCTGCCCCTCCGCCGGCGGGAAGTTTGGCCTGGCTCTTGTCTGCCTCGGGCAGCCTGCCTCTCGCCTGGAGAGCAGTAGGCCCGTCGCTACTACTACTACTACTTCTCCCTTCCGCTTTGGCCCCTTCTGGGGCCTGAAGGAAAACCCTGGGCCTCTTGGGGACGATCTTGGAGTTGAGGGGCCCGGCTTTCCCAGGAGCCTTGTGGAGGTTGTTCCTCAAGTCGGCCTTCTCAAAGACGGCGCTGAGCTGGCTGACGGTGGGCGACACGGCCTCGGTGTCCAGCTTGTCCAAGGACTCGGTGCTGCCGTTGAACCTCACCACCACGTCCAGCTTCCTGTCCTGGAACCCGGCCCTCTCCTTCCTCAGCAGGAGCTTGTTGCTGGTCTCCTTCTCCTGCAGGCTCCTCTCGAAGATCTTCCGCGTCTCCTGCAACTTGGAGAGCGGCTTGTCCGTCTTGGAGTCGAAGCGGCTCACCCTCTCGGACACGCTGGTGCCCAGCTTCAGGAGGGCGCTGTGGTCCACGTTTTCGTTCAGGCTGCTGGCCCGGGGCAAGGACAGCCGCACGGGCTTCTCCTTCATCTTGGCCAGGTCCATGGCACCCTCCCCGGCGGGGCCAGCGGTCCCCATCTGCAGGAACATGTTCTTGATCCGGTGGACGTTGGAGCCATACTTCTTGTTCCGGGCTTTCTTGGCCTCCTCGCTCTCGGCGTTGCCAAGGGCATCCTTGGTGGCTTTCAAGGCCTGGATGCCGGCTTCGTAGGCGTTCCGGTGAGGCGAGGCACTCCGTAGGCTCCCTCCGCCGCCGCCGTTGTTACCGCCGCCACCGCTGCCGCTGCCGCTGCTGCTGCTGCCACCAGGACTATTCTGGGGCTCAGTCTTCATCATGGTTCAGCGAATCTTCGGGTGTCGTGCACACCACATAGCCCCCCGTTTGGTCCTCTTTCCCCGCGCCCACCCTGCCTCCGATCCCCCTCCGAGCTGCCTCTTCCCAGACGAGCTGCGGCAGCGGATTCACATCGCGAGAAACAAGGGATGGAGGGGAAGAGAGGAGGTTGGGGGGGGGGGAGGCTAATGCACGCTTCTTCTTCCTCCTACAACACGGCGTTCATTGTGTCAGGGAAATGTGGTCAGCGGGGGCGGAGGAGAGAACGTTTCCAAAAAGAGAGAGCGAGGCTTCTTTTCCTTACCGATGGTTACAGACAGGGAAGCACGACCCTTCAGGCTCGGATCAGCTCAGGCCCACTGTCGCCGGCTGCTCGGGTGCGTTACGCCTCCCCTTCATCCCTTTGCCTCCCTCTCTTCTTCTTCTTCTTCTTCTTCTTCTTCTTCTTCTTCTTCTTCTTCTTCTTCTTCTTCTTCTTCCTCCTCCTCTTGTTTCTGATCTGCCTCCCCTAGTCGCTCGCTCAGTCTTTGCAGCCCGGTGGTGGTGGAGACCCGGCGCTTCTGCGAACGGCGCAGCCTGTCGCTCCTAAAAAATTTTTAAAAATATAATAATGATAAGGTATGGGGAAGAGAGGAGGGGGGGAGAGAGAAGGAGGGGGGGCAAACCCGAGAGAAAATTCCCGCTGGGTCTTAAAGAGATCAGATTCTCACCCCTCTCTCGCGCGCCTTGTCCACCCCCCTTTTTTCTGCTGTGGCAGGAAAGGAAGCTAAACGGCAGCCAGCGACGCGCTCTTCTTCCTCCTCCCCCTGCGCCGCCCTCCGCCCCCCTCGCCATTGAAAGAGAGAAAAACCCACTGAACTCATCCACCCCGTTGCAACAGGGAGGGAGGCAGGCACGGCCATCCTATCCCTTCCCTCCCCGGCCGACGGATTATTAAAAAAAATAACAGCAATCGATGCAATCCAACCCCTTCCGCGCGTTTTTGCGCTGAAATGCAAAAGCAACGCGCGCCCCGCACTTGCTCCGAAATAGGATCAAGCGCGGCCGGGGAGATTTGCCACCCTGATCCGGAGCGCGCAGTTGGGGACGTGTAACCCCGGGATCGGGCTGCAGATTGTTGCGGGGGGGGGGACAGATCCATCGGAGAGGAGAGAGCGCCCCGAGATCTTTGGCGGTGTTGCAAAAGCCGCAGGAACGGAAAGGGGACCTTTACGAGGCCGAACTGGAAATGTCACAAAATTAGGAGGAAGCTGACTCGCTATTGTTTGGTGAAATTTTAGCTGGCCCTAATATAACGGTAGTGCTTGACCATGGGATTTTTTTTGGGGGGGGTGGGGGTAATTCTAATGGGCCAACTCTTCCCCCATTATTGCAAAGGATTGCAAAGATGCAACTGCTTAACTAGGTGCTTTTTTTTAAAAAAAGCAAAAAATATATATAAATATATAATGTACCTCAATTGGTGAGAAAATATGATTTGTACTGAGGACCTCCATTCATAAGACAGCTATTCTAATTAGTGTAAATGAAAACTTAGATTCTATACAATGCCTTGAAAGGACATGAAACCCAGTTTTCGAAACTCCCATTCTTCTAGGTGCATTTTGCGACAGGGAATTTCATTAGTGTGAGCAGTTTCTGAGCTCTGGACGTAGTACTGGGCCTAAGATTTCAGATGAAAACTGCAGAGAGGAAGGAAAGGAGGACCATTTTCTGCCTCCCCACTTCCAGCCACTCTCTGAAGACTGGAGAAGAGACCCTCCTAAGAATATTAGGAGGATGAGCAGAGGAAAATGAAAAATGAACATAACATTTTAGCTGCAGTTCATTCATTTTTCAGCTTTGTGTTCTTCTTATATATATAAAAAAGCGCACCTAGACATTCCGTTGTTGCGCCCATAACCCTTTGCTTAAGGTGCCATTTAGCTCCTAGCTTTCATATCTCAGTTTCTGTTGTTGTTGTTTAGTCGTTCAGTTGTGTCCCACTCTTCGTGACCCCATGGACCAGAGCACGCCAGCCACTCATGTCTTCCACTGCCTCCCGCAGTTTGGTCAGACTCACGTTGGTAGCTTCGAGAACACTGTCCAACCATCTCGTCCCTTTCTCCTTGTGCCCTCAATCTTTCCCAACATCAGGGTCTTTTCCAGGGAGTCTTCTCTTCTCATGAGGTGGCCAAAGTATTGGAGCCTCAGCTTCAGGATCTGTCCTTCCAGTGAGCACTCCGGGCTGATTTCCTTCAGAATGGATAGGTTTGATCTTCTTGCAGTCCATGGGACTCTCAAGAGTCTCCTCCAGCACCATAATTCAAAAGCATCAATTCTTCGGCGATCAGCCTTCTTTATGGTCCAGCTCCCACTTCCATACATCACTACTGGGAAAACCATAGCTTTAACTATACGGACCTTTCTCAGTTTCTAACACTGCTGCAATCACCAGCTCCTCTAACACAGTTTGCTATGTATTATCCTACTCCGAAATAGGCCTCTGTAGCTAGCTTGTTTGGACAGTGGCAAACTGAGCCGATCCTAGTTTTTAACTGCTGCATGTTTATCATGGACAATCCATTATCGAGAGCTTAGAATAGTAATGCTGATTAAAAGCACACTGTTTCTCAGCCGTTTGCTTGTTCATTCTCACAACCCCCCTGTGAGGTAGGCTGTGGGCAGCTTAGGGCAGCAAGGGGGCTTGGGAGTACAGTTTGTGAATTTTATTAAGGGCCTACCATTCCCCGCATAGTGGCCAAAATAATAATAATGGAAAATTGTTTCTGCCACTGTGATTTTGGCTTTTGTGTAGTCCAGTGCTTTGGTAATATAGTCCAGTGCTTTGGTAATATATGTTTTTTATGCAATTGCAGCAAAGAGGTATTTTTAAAAAACCAACGTTGAACATTGACTGATAAATCTGAAATTGCTCACAGCATGGGGCCATGCAGAGCCCCATGAAGGCAGCTTCAGGTGGCCTCTGTATGGCAGGAGTTTCTTTTGAAATAGCCTCGTTACCTCATTATTGTACGCATGTGGTCAGGGCCGGATTTAGGTTTGATGAGGCCCTAAGCTACTGAAGGTAATGGGGCCCTTTATATGCCCAGCTGTCCTTTGTCAACAACATATTGTTGCTTGTTTTTGTGTTGAATATATGCTCTATGGTAATTTATGGACCTAATAGGTATCTCAAGCCATTTGCACCTGTTGACATGCAACCAGTCCATGCAGAATGTAGGCACCCTATATATAGAAAGGAGCAAACCAGTGATATTTTAGGGAGCAGGCTAGCAGACTTACATTATATCATAGGAGCCTACACAACACAAAACATTGTTGCTGTATGTAAGTTTTATTTTATTTGTTTTTTATCTTGACGTACGGTGCCCTGCCCCCTGCTCGCCAGGCGCCCCGCACCACCGCAATTTTTGCCGCTGGTTGGGGCGGCACCGGGCAGTGGCAGGGGGCGAGGGGCAGGCTGGCCAGCGCCCCCTCCATTTTGGCGCCCCTGCCGCTGCGGTTTTCGCCCCAACCTTCTCGCTCCGCCACTGGTTGGGGCGGCGGGGGGTGGGGGCGGGGGGCAGGCTGGCCAGCGCCCCCTCCATTTTGGCGCTCTAGGCAACTGCCTAGTTCGCCTAAATGGACGCGCCGGCCCTGGGTCCATCTAGCTCAGTAGTGTCTGGCAGCAGCCTTCCAGGGTTTCAGGTAGCGCTACCTGGAGATGCCAGGAGTTGAACCCGAGACCTTCTGCATGCAAATCAGATGCTCAACCCCTGAGCTATGACCCTTCCCCACAGAGCCGTAGCTGGGTGATCTTGTGCCCCTGGCAGAACCGTCCAGATTGCTCCCCCTAACCACAGAAGAGTTTGAAGAAGAGTTTGGATTTGATATCCCGCTTTATCACTACCCAAAGGAGTCTCAAAGCGGCTCACATTCTCCTTTCCCTTCCTCCCCCACAACAAACACTCTGTGAGGTGAGTGGGGCTGAGAGACTTCAGAGAAGTGGGACTAGCCCAAGGTCACCCAGCAGCTGCATGTGGAGGAGCGGGGACGCGAACCCGGTTCACCAGATTACGAGTCTACCGCTCTTCATCACTACACCACACTGGCTCTCTCACAGACAAATTAGCTCTTCTTTCCGCCTCTCCTCCAACCCCCCACCCATTTAATTCACCCTCTATTTCAAACATTTTCTTATGAGGCAATAATCGATATTTTTATTTATAGACATATTTATGGACATATTTTAAGCCCATTTTGCACACACACCCCCTCGCCTGTGCCCCTGGCGAGGCCCCACTTCGCCACCTCCTAGCTACGGCCCTGCTTCCCTACATGTGATGCCGAAAGCCTCTGTTTTAATCTGAAGTGTGTCCTTTATGAATCACAACGCAGGAGAGAATGGGGAAGGCAGCACTTTTAAATCGAGCGCCTGCTCTGTTTATTATTATTATTTTTCGGTTTATTAGTCACTTGCCATTTACGGTGCTTCCGAGCGACTTACACAAATTTAAGAGCATAAAGCAGACATAGGCAAACTCGGCCCTCCATATGTTTTGGGACTACAGTTCCCATCATCCCTGTCCACTGGTCCTGTTAGCTAGGGATGATGGGAGTTGTAGTCCCAAAACATCTGGAGGGCTGAGTTTGCCTATGCCTGGCATAAAGCATAACAAATCCAAAGGAGCAATACACTGTGATTTTAAAATATATATCCAACGACCCAGTAAAACAGCAAGAAAAACATGCAATCCATCGACAGCAAAATCAGCATTATCTGTCAAATGTCTGGGAAAATATGCTAGCTAGAGGATCCTTACCAGCGGGCCGTACCTATGTTCTGCTTAGAGAAGACCTATTTAAATTAACAGACCTATGTTTGTTAGGTCCATTCATTTCAATGGGACTCCTCTGAGTATCATTGGATACAACCAATCGGGCATCCTTTCAATTTCACGGCCTTTTCACATATTAAGGAGCAGCAGAGCCAAGTTTCTCCCTGCAGGTAGATACATTCATTAGGCTGCAGTTCACCAACAAGTAAATTTGTAAATGTATGTTGCAATCAGTTCCCCCTTTAGGAACTCTCAAGGGCAGCTGTTCTGCAACCTCTCTTGGCAGCTTCCCCTATGACTGTGCCGGTTTTAGTGACCCCCACCTCCCGACTGTTGAACCTCAGTCGACTTTTCTGTAGTGTATACCCATCGACCAGTCTTTTCCCAACCTGGGTGCCCTCCAAATGCTTTGGAACTGCAACTCCCATCAGCCCCTGCTGGCTGGGGCTGATGGAGGTTGTAGTCCCAAGCAACTGGAAATTTGGGGAAAGCTGCGATTAACCATCCTCAAGTGAAAGCCAGCCATGTGTGGAGGCAAGCTGTCGTCACAAGCAGAGCAAGTATACTCGATATATTTAAATCAACCTACACACACACCCCTGCGAAGAATCCTGGGAACTTTAGTTTACCCCCACAGAACTACAATTCCCAGCACCCTTAAACTATAGTTCCCATGCTTCTTTGGAGGGGTAATTTAAATGCATGGTGTGCACGCAACCCCCAGTGTACAAGAGCCTGTTTATGAAGAGGGAGGGAAGGGTTATTAATGGTTTGCTCCTAAGGATCACATTGCACCCCAAGCTTGAAGAAAACGGATGCGTGCAGCAGCTTCCCTTCAGCTCGTCCAGCAAGCCCTGGGGATCTGGGACGTTGCTTCTTGTTGGGAAAATATCGATCCCTAACAGCACGGGGATTGTGCGGCGTGGCCAAAGCAAGCAAGCCAACAAGCAAGCAAGCAAACAAGCGAGCCCCCTGTCAGCCACAGAAGCGCCCATCACCCCCCCTTGCCCGAGGCTACGCAGAGATGCGGAGGGCGCAAGGACCCTGCGGGACATGCCTGAGCAAAGCTTCCCTCCCAGGCTACGCGGTTTCCTGCATCTTTTCCCCCTTTTTTGGCGTGTGCGCAAAGCAGCCCTCTTTCCCGTTTCCTCTTTTGCCGTCAGTCTTATCAGCTGCTGCAGATTCTCCAACAAGAGTGGAGGAGGACGCATCAATTTTCTCCATACAGGAGCTGGAGCCAGTTATTTTGGCTGCCTACACCTTTAAAGCACAAAGCACATTCCTCCACCCCCCCCCAAAGAATTTTGGGCGCTGTAGTTTGCTAAGGGTCGCTGGGAATAGTAACCCCGTGAAGGGTAAACCACAGTTCCCAGAATTCTTTGAGGGAAAGGCTCTGCTTGCTTGGGGAGGTGGTTAGGGCTCCTCCTTCTATAGCTCTCGAAGCTCAGAGGGGCCTGAATGTTCACCTCCCTCCGTTTCCAGGATGCTTTGGGAAGCGGGGTTTCTCTGCGGCGAAGTGGAAGGCACTCTGCGCGTGCTCAGAGGCGCTCGCTTCTAAATTACTGTTTCATAAGTACCAGGTTCCTTGAGATCATAGCTGTCAACCCTCCCTTTTTTTGCGGGAAACTCCCTTATTCCAATGCCATTTCCCGCTGCTATCCCGGATTGTTGATATCCCTTAAATTTCCCGGATTTCAAAGGAAGCAGCTCCTCTCCCTCCCTGCCGGCCAGGGAGGCTCCTCAGCTGCGTTGCTCAGCTGCCAATAAGGAGTCTGAGACCAACTGGGGGCGGAGCTTGCATGCCTTGTGCAGCTAGACCCTCACGCCCAGACAGACAGACAGCCTGCCTGCCGTCTATGCGCTCACTCTTTCGCTCACCCGTTCACGCACAGCCTCTGGAGCGCAGGGTGGCGAGGCTACTTGGTGCCATTGCACCGCCCTCGCGGCATCCCTTATTTTCAAATCCGAAAGCTTGGAAAAAATCCCTTAATTTCAAATCTGATAGTTGACAGCTATGCTTGAGATTGGGGACGAGAGTGATGTGGAAATTGGAAAGGCGTAGAACCTGTAGGTTTTGGTCACTTGCGTAATTTCTCCCTCTCTGCCACATGGCCTCTGGTTACAGTTGTACCTCAGTTTACGAACTTAATCCGTTCCGGAAGTCCGTTCTTAAACCGAAACCGTTCTTAAACCGGGGCACGCTTTCCCTAATGAGGCCTCCTGCCGCAGGCGCCCTTCCACCATTTGGATTCCGTTCTTAGACCGAGGTAAAGTTCACAAACCGGGACACTACTTCCGGTTTTGCTGAGTTCGTAAACCGAATCGTTCGTAAACAGGGCTTTTCTTAAACCGAGGTACCACTGTATATTCCCCTGGTGTGCCTCGCATCCCTTTCCACTGGCAGACCCCTCTCTCCTTTCCACCATTTCCCACTACAGCGGACGCTAGGGTTGCGAACGTGCGGGTCACAATTCGGCACTTCTGCGCATGCGCGAAGCGCGATTTAGTGTTTCTGTGCATGCGCGAGCGCCGAAACCTGGAAGTAACCCGTTCTGGTATTTCCAGGTTCGGCACGAGCACAACCTGAAAAAACGTAACCCGCAGCGTTCGCAACATGAGGTATGACTGTGCTGTACTGTATGTTTCTCTTCTTGCATAAAGGTCTGCTCAAAAGTCTGCAAAGAAACAAAACAAAAGAGTGACAACGCGATTGCCATGCAAAAAAATCCCCAGGTGGGTGGAAGTCATGTATCGCAAGCCCCTGCTGCACACATTGCACAGGAAATGTGAAAGAGGAAATGCAAGCCGCAGATGCTTTCACTGGAACTTCCTCTCTCTGCCGCCGCTTCTTGAACTCCCAAAGCCACAGCAGACACACATGACAGGGAAAGAATCCATGTGACAGGGAGAAACTGCCATTTCTCAAAGCTACGGCTGGTGCCTTCCCAATTTCCACCTCACTGAGGACTAGGAGCATAAGTAGAGCCTAGTGGCTCAGACGTGACCGAGGGCACAGGCGGGCATGAAATCTGAGTTATATATATATATATCCAAATTTAGAAACCATCACAACCATTTTAATAGATATGCAAACAATACATCATGCATACCCCCCAGCCAACATTTCTCCAATGAAAACAGGGAGGTTTCAACTCATAATGATAATTTTACTATTTATACAGTATCCGACACATTTTACTGGGTTGCCCCAGCCACTCTGGGCGGCTTCCAACATACAGCGGTACCTCGGATTACGAATTTAATTCATTTCAGAGGTCCGTTCTTAACCCGAAACTGTTCTTAACCTGAGGTGCGCTTTCGCTAATGGGGCCTCTGCGCGATTTCTGTTCTCATCCTGGGGCAAAGTTTGTAACTCGAGGTACTACTTCCAGGTTAGCGGAGTTTGTAAACTGAAGTGTTTGTAACCCGGGGTTTTTGTAACCCGAGGTACCACTGCCTATACAAAAACACAATAAGACATTAAACAACCTTCCCCATACGGAATTGCCTTCAGATGGCTCGGGGGTTGGATAACTCCATACCTTCCAACCTTTCTCCAATGAAAATAGGGACACCCTAAGGAAAAGTGGGACATTCCAGGATCAAATCAGAAACCGGGACGGCTTCTCTAAATCAGGGACGTTTCCTGGAAAATAAGGACACTTGGAGGGTCTGTACATCTCTCCCTAGCAGGGAAGGCTATGACCAAGTGACCTGTCTGCTGTCTTCTGGATTGTCCTCTGCAAAGTAGGCCACCCAAACTGTATCATGAATGCAAAGGTTTGTTGGACAGAGACCACGCCTTAAGGTTTTGCAGCTGTCACCCTGCCTGGAATCCCCTGTTGCATCCTGCGCACTCACACGCAACGACGTCTCTGCCGGTGCAGCAGTGTGCAGACAGCGTCCCGCTGCTAAACGTGGGCGATTCCGTGGCAGCTGGCTGTGCGTTCAACCTCCGCATGGGCTTGTAGGTCATGAGGGGAAATGCCTCAGCACGAGGCTCTTAGAATAGCCTTATGTTAGGATTTAGGTGTGCTAATCCAGGCCTGGAATAGAATGGTGCTATATGGAAGGTGTTGTTACCTGTAATATACCTGCCTCTGCCGCAGAGCTAGCTGGCTATTTGTAGCAGGGCCTTATGACCCATATTGACCCAATATTGACCCATATTGACTTTCCAGGAAGGCACCATCTTAATACAGGTGCTGGAGGTTTAACGTCAAAAATATCTGATTGAGGCTTATGATGCGAGACATACATTATTTTCAGTCTGAAGTGGTTGTGTCTTGTCAGAATCCTTGATATTTACAGGTGTCCGGGTACAATTAACAACAACAACAACAACAACAACAACAACAACAACAACAACTTATTATTTATACCCCGCCCATCTGGCTGGGTTTCCCAAGCCACTCTGGGCAGCTCCCAACAGAATACTAAAAACATGATAAAACATCACACATTAAAAACTTCCCTAAACAGGGCTGCCTTCAGATGTCTTCTAAAAGTCAAGTAGTTGTTTATTTTCTTGACATCTGATGGGAGGGCGTTCCACAGGGTGGGAGCCACTACTGAGAAGGCCCTCTGACTGGTTCCCTGTAGCTTCACTTCTCGCAGTCAGGGAACCACCAGAACGCCCTCGGAGCTGGACCTCAGTGTCCGGGCTGAACGGTGGGGGTGGAGAGGCTCCTTCAGCTGTACTATATCCCTCTCCTATGAGAACTATTGCAGGGCAAGAAAGGTGGGTTGTGCATCTCCTACCGTCCCCTTGAGCCTGGAAGAATGAACATCTAAAATGCAGTGGTCTGCAGACTTCACTGCCCTTTGTTACATCCAAACGTTTCCCCTGTCAATGGCTATCTTCTGTGGACAGCTATTCAGACATCTTGTCCTGATTTATACATTTAAAATGGACGCATTTACAATTATTGTGTTTTCCCTTCTTCTTCTTCTTCTTCTTCTTCTTCTTCTTCTTCTTCTTCTTCTTCTTCTTCTTCTTCTTCTTCACATTTGTCTCCCCCCTTTCCTCCAAGGAACTCAAGGTGGCTTAACTAATTCTCTTGCCTTCCCATTTCATCCTCACAACCAGTGCTTTTTTTTTTTTAATGTTGGGGGGGGTACAGTGGTACCTCTGCTTATGAACTTAATTCGTTCCGGAGGTCCGTTCTTAACCTGAAACTGTTCTTAGCATGAGGTACCACTTTAGCTAATGAGATCTCCTGCTGCCACCGCACGATTTCTGTTCTCATCCTGAGGTAAAGTTCTTAACCCGAGGTACTACTTCTGGGTTAGTGGAGTCTGTAACCTGAAGTGTTTGTAACCCGGGGTGTTTGTAACCCGACGTACCACTGTACTCTCATTTTGACTCAAGAAAATCACCATTTTATAGTTCAAATCGGGAAAAATAAATACGGTAAATGGACAAAAGTACAAAGATTCACAAAATGTTTAGGGGTATGCGTACCTCTGCGTCCTCCCAGAAAAAAGTACTGCTCACAACAACCAGGTAGGGTAGGTTCGGCTGAGGGGCTGGCCCAAGGTCACCACCCAGTGAGCTTCATGGTCAAGCGGGGGATTCGAACTCTGGTCTCCCGGGTCCTAGGCTGACACTCTAACCCCCACACCAGTGTTGTTTTCTGTATTGTTTTCCCCTTACTCCAACCCTCTCTTGTTTTTTCTTTCTCTTTGTTAGATTCTCTATTTAAAAAAGCATTATTATTATTATTATTATTATTATTATTATTATTATTATTTTGAAAAAAGGAGGAAATACCCTTCAGCGCAGGGCAAGAAGAAAAGCTGGAATCAAAACACTGAGTCAGCAGCTCTGAATCATCTGTCCACCCACCAATGATATGTTGCTGTGAAAATGAGGAGGGGGGGTGAGGTTTAATGCCAAACTCTTGGCTATTACTGTCTCGTAATAATCGGTTTCCATACAGTTTGATAAAGAGCAGGGGTATTCATCCTGCATTGTCATAGGCAGTCTCCCCTAAAGTCTCCCCTTGACTTTTTAGCAATTCTTCTTTATATTTTTAAATAGAGTTCAGATGAAATTTGGGGGAATACAGAGAGAGAGAGATAACATCAAAAACTAATAGTAGATATTTGGGTTTCAAAATTAAATGCTATAATGTTTTCTTTTATATGTTAGATTTGCATTCATAAGCTGCTTTTCCACACAGAGGCCTTTAAAGTGACTTACAGAAGCTAAAGCCCAATCTGCAGCAACTGCGGTCTTAAAATATCAGAAACGCAAACTGAGGAACAAAGAGAACTGTAGCATAATTGTCGATGAGACCAGGGGCGTAGCGTGCTGCTTGGGTACCCGGGGCGGCAAGCCAAGCGGCACCCCTGGGGGCGGGGCGTCGCTCCGTGCGCATGACGTCACAACGTGCATGCGCACAGAGCGACTCCTTTGCCCCATGCCGCGGCAAAAAAAGCCGCTGAAAAAAACCCTTTCAGCGGGTTTTTTTCGCCGCTGCGCTCCCGGGCAGAGCTATGGCGTCAGCATGGAGGAGAGGGGCGGACCAGAGCCAGAAGGGGTGACACTCCTCCATGCTACTGGCCCGCCCCTCTCCTCCATGCCAGGGCGAAAAAAACAGCTGAAAGGGGGTGAAAGGAAGACAAAGCCCCCCTTTCAGCTGTTTTTTTCGCCACTGCGCTCCCTGGGCGGAGCCGCGGCATGGAGGAGGGGGGCGGACCAGCCAGGAGGGGGTGACACCCCTCCTGGCTGCTGGCCCGCCCCTCTCCTCCATGCCACAGCGCCGCAAGCCAGCCAGCGCCGGGGAGGAGGCTATTTTCGGCGCTGCCAGGGCGGAGCCACAGGGGTGGCCAGCAAGGGGGGTGTCACGTCAGCGACAAGCGTGACACCCCTCCTCGCTGGCCGCCCCTGCGGCTACGCCCCAGCAGCGCCGAAAATACGCCCCAGCAGCACACTCACACTCAGTGAGCCAGGCAGGGGCAGAGAGCTGCGAGTGCGAGCGCGCCCCCCCCCCAGATGTTGCGCCCGGTGCGGCCGGCCCCCCCTGCACCCCCCATGCTACGCCACTGGATGAGACGCCAAAACGCTGCAAGAGTTGCTTGAGGCCTAAGGCCTAGCAAACTAAGGGCGGTTCCATTGGTTTTAAAGCATTCGAAATGCTACATACACTTTGGATAGAAACAAATGTAGTGCAAGCAAATTATCAAATTTAATAAGATGCCCAAATATAGACTGTGCTCAAAGGCGGACACATTTCTGAAGATACAGGCATGGTCCTGAGGCCAGACCCAGGGCCATGGCTACAACTCAGGTGTTTTATTTTGATTGCAGCGGTGAGAAAATGCTTCTGATAATATTTTACTTTTACATTTTGAAGAGTTTTCTCATTTCTGCAAGGCAGTTAGTTTGGGAATGTATGCAAGTAGTTACAGACCCTCCAAGTGTCCTTTTCCAAGGACAGTCCCGGATTCACAAAAGCCATCCCGGTTTCTGATTTGATCCCGGAATGTCCCGCTTTTCCTCAGGAGAAATGTTGGAGGGTATGGAATAGGGTGTCCCTTTTTCATCAGAGAAATGTTGGAGGGCTTGTAGTTAGCCTTGCCTAGGCTGCAAAATAGCTTGGCACCAGCACTGGGTACAAGTTGTAGCCCAACAACACCTGAAATTATAGCCCAACAGCAGGCTTCACACCCCTGTGCACTAAAGGTACAGAAGCCCTGGAGATGATAGATGATAATAATAATAATAATAATAATAATAATAATAATAATAATAATTTATTATTTATACCCCGCCCATCTGGCTGACTTTCCCTAGCCACTTTGGGCGGCTTCCAACAAAATATTAAAATACAATAGTCTGTCAAACAGTAAAGGTTTCCCTAAACAGGGCTGCCTTCAGATGTCTTCTAAAAGTCTGGTAGTTGTTTTTGACATCTGGTGGGAGGGTGTTCCACAGGGCGGGTGCCACTACCGAGAAGGCCCTCTGCCTGATAGATGAGAGAGAGAGAGAGAGAGAGAGAGATGATATATATATGATAGGTAGGTAGGTAGGTAGGTAGGTAGGTAGAAAGATAGATAGATGATAGATAGATAGATAGATAGACAGGGGCGTACCCAGGATCAAAACTAGGGGGGGGCAAGCTATGGTCGATCAGGTTTGCTTTGAACGGACGCTGATCATTTTTGCTTCTAGGGGGAGGGGGCAGCTGCCTTCTAGGGGGGGCAGATGCCCCCCTCTGCCCCCCCCCCGGGTATGCCCATGTAGATAGATAGATAGATGTATTGGGTGTCCATGTTCAGTTGTGGTTCTGGAGGTGTGTAAACACAACTGAGCCCCAGAATCCATTTTCATTGTCCCGGGGGTGAGTCCTGGAATGTTTCACTGTGGTGTACCTGAGCATGTGCAGACTGCCTGCAGCCCACACACCCGTGGACTTAGAGGTGTGTGGTTTTCTGGTTCTAATAGCATGAGTTTTAAGCAGGCTTGAGCACTGTTTGAGGGTGTGTGGAGGAGGGCACACAGTCTCAAAACAAATGCAGGGCTTAATGCACCACTACGTCCCTTGTCGAAAGTCACACCTTTTAGGTTTGGACAGTTTTAAAAACCGGAGCATGCATCACATCACATTTCCTCCTAAGACGGCTGTTTCCCCGTTAAAAACTTTGCAGGCAGAAATTCCCCTCGTCCGCGCCAAAGGACTAAGCGATGCAGCACTATAATGTAGACTAGAGCTCCCATCCATCATGACCCTTGGCTATGCTGGTTGGGGCTGATGAGAGCTGGAGTCCAGCAACACCCAGAAGGCAACAGATCTCCCACCGCTGCTACGTAAAACCGACACCCCAAGCTTCAAAGGGAGCTTCCACAGTCCTCATGGTTGGCATTTGCAGCCAACAAAAAAGGAGGAACATGCCCTCCCAGCATCACCCACCATCCAGGTTCTCCGAGGAAGAGTACACAGTGTTCCCAATCCGTCGCCCGAACCATCTGCACCGAGGACAGGCATGAAAAAAAAGAAAATCTCCATGGAGTTTTCTGCACAAGCTGTGCCAGGCAAAGTAAAGTAGTGTGATTATTTTAAGAAGTGGAAGAGGCACGGGGTTGCTTCTGGGTTCGTTGTGGCAACCGAGATCTCCATGTTGTGAAGGAGCCCTGGCACAACAAAACATCCCCTGGCTACAGCGGTCCAAGCACCAGGTCTTTTGCCTGCCCCTCCTGCCCTTTCTTTTAAAATGTTCTCCCTTTATATCTCTCTATCTAGTGCCGGCCCACCCATGAGGCAAGATGAGGCAGCTGCCTCAGACGACAAGATCCACAAAGGCAGCAGACCCCGATGTAGATTTCATAGAATCATAGAATCATAGAGTTGGAAGAGACCACAAGGGCCATCCAGTCCAACCCCCTGCCAAGCAGGAAACACCATCAAAGCATTCCTGACAGGTGGCTGTCAAGCCTCTGCTTAAAGACCTCCAAAGAAGGAGACTCCACCACACTCCTTGGCAGCAAATTCCACTGTCGAACAGCTCTTACTGTCGGAAGTTCTTTCTAATGTTTAGGTGGAATCTTCTTTCTTGTAGTTTGAATCCATTGCTCCGTGTCTGCTTCTCTGGAGCAGTAGAAAACAACCTTTCTCCCTCCTCTATATGACATCCTTTTATATATTTGAACATGGCTATCATATCACCCCTTAACCTTCTCTTCTCCAGGCTAAACATACCCAGCTCCCTAAGCCATTCCTCATAAGGCATCGTTTCCAGGCCTTTGACCATTTTGGTTGCCCTCCTCTGGACATGTTCCAGCTTGTCAGTATCCTTCTTGAACTGTGGTGCCCAGAACTGGACACAGTATTCCAGGTGAGGTCTGACCGGAGCGGAATACAGTGGTACTATTACTTCCCTTGATCTAGATGCTATACTCCTATTGATGCAGCCCAGAATTGCATTGGCTTTTTTAGCTGCTGCATCACACTGTTGACTCATGTCAAGTTTGTGGTCTACCAAGACTCCTAGATCCTTTTTTTAATCCTCTCGCTCTTGTTCCTGATATAGATCTTCACTCACCCCTTCTCCCCTGGCGGGGAGAGAAGAACCATTTTGCGGCTCGCTTCAGGTGCCAAAATATCTTGGGCCAGCCCTGCCTAGATCTATACTGATGCCTAGAGAGAGAGAGAGATGAAATGAGAGAAATGAGAGAAATGTGTCCTGAATTTGTATCTGTACATAAACATTAATCACCATCCACATATATTAAGCAAATCGTAAGGATCTAGCAATGTGTGTATCTAGCAATAATTCATAGTGTTAAAGGACATCAGAGCCCCGCTAACAAGTTCAACATCAGAACTAGACACGCACCGATGGAGTGATACGTGCCCCCTCTTCACTGTCAATTTGAAATTCCAAAAGCATGCAAAAGACAGAAACAAAAATCGAAATGGTGTAAGTCCCCGCTGTCTGCGGTATTAATTCACTGAACTTGTTTCAAGCAGTGGGCAAAGCAGAGATGCTCTGACGTTATCGTGCAGATGAAACTTTCGGTTCGGGAGTCTCTGAATGCTCTGAAGGCTACTGTCTCCAGCTGAGTACATTAGGAACAGAACGCACATTATCCTGTGGGAATCTCACAGAGTAATAGACTTTGTGCTAAAAGCAACAGTGTGCACCAAGCAAAACCCAATGTGGCACCCATTCCCAAATTCGGCATCCAAATGCTACATTCATTCATTTATTTATTTTCAATTTCTGCTTATTCATTTTTCATTTTACAAAGAGAAAGAAAAGAGATCACAAAAGAAAAAAAGGCAAAAACTAACAAACACAAAAATACATAAATGTATACATAAATAAAAAATTATTATGCATGTCTACACAGATTTCTTCATAATACTTTGGATTCTTTATCTCCAGCAACTAAATAGTCTATAAACAAACCAACTGATACATATTTTTTTCCCATACTTAATTTTGTGTAGATTTTGTATCTAAATTGACTTCCCTCAACTAGCACTCCATTGCATCACATGATAACTCATATCCTATATAATAAAGTGCAAGTATCTCTGCGTCCAGTCCCTGTGTCCCTGGGATTGCGCTACTGCGCATGTGCCCCACGGACAGCCGTTGGGACTTGGAGCGCGCGCGCGAACCCCGTCGTTTGGGAGTGACCGTTAGTTGTCGGCCCTCAGAAGCGCGCGCTGGGGTGCCTTTGCCAATGGCCTTCGCGCCTGGTGGCTGCTGGAGACGTAGGCGGGTGGGAGGTCGCGAGCACCGCGAGGGGGAGAGAGGGAAAAGAGAGTCCTCCCCGCAGTCGAGCGGGTGTGTCTCGGTGCGGCGGGAGCTTGCTTGAGGGCGGTGGCTGCTGTCGCCACTACTGGAAGAGAGCAGGGCTGAGTCCCTCCGCTGTTTCGCAAGCGGGGCAGCGGCAGCCTCGGCTGTCCACCCAGCTTCGCCGCTGGGCCCGGCAGTCGTGGTAGAGGTGCCTGCCTCTCTCTCTCTCTCTCTCCCGGTTCCATTTCCGCTTCCCGCGTCTTAAGGGGGAAGGCTGTGAGCATCGCCGATCGGACCTGCCAAACGTCTTTTTAATATAAAATAAATAAACATGCGAGTTACCTACTGCAGGGGGCATGTGTTAGATGTTGTTTCCCACCCACAGGCAACCAACCGATGCGTAGCTCACAAAAGCCGGAAAGTGCCAGGCTTTTCCAAGTCGTTAAAGGCAAAGTTAGGTTTCAGGTTCATGTGACTGCAGAGAAGAATGAAACCATCTAAATCTAAAATGTCCCTTGGATAGTGTGGCAGCTGCTCTTTCGCTCTCCCCTCCATTTTTTTTTGTACTGGAACAAGTCTGCTTTTACAAATGTTTGACCACATATGTTCTAGCGCCCGTTAATTTAACGGGCTTTTTAGTGACTAGTATAATATAATATTCCAATTCCAAATGCTACATTCATTTAATGGACTATCTTGTGCAAGTGAAAATATATTTGCTGTGTGGTCTGATGGCAAATGATGTGACGGTCGGGGCCCCTCAATATTCCTGGGCCCTCCGGGCCCCGCCAGGACTTCCCACAGCTAGCAGAAGGCTGCACTGACCTGTGGACTTCAGAGCCTGTGAAAGCTGCTGAACTTCATGGCCGATTGGGGATCCGAACCCTAGCTTCCCAGGTCCTAGTCCAGTACGTACTCTAACCACCACAGCACCTGTGGCCCCTCTGCAGGAAGGTAAAGGACCCCTGGACAGTAAAGTCCAGTTAAAGGCAACTATGGGGTTTGGGCGCTCATCTCACTTTCAGGCCGAGGGAGCCGGCGTTTGTCCACAGACAGCTTTCCGGATCATGCGGCCAGCATGACTAAACCGCTTCTGGCACAACAGAACACCGTGACGGAAACCAGAGCACACAGAAATGCCGTTTACCTTCCCACCGCAGCGGTACCTATTTATCTACCTGCAGTAGTGTGCTTCTGAACTGCTAGGTTGGCAGGACTTGGGACAGAGGAATGGGAGCTCACCCCCCCCATGCGGATTCGAACCGCCAATCTTCTGATTGGCAAGCCCAAGAGGCACAGTGGTTTAGATCACAGCACCACCCGCATCCCTCCACAGGAATCACAGAGTACACATGGGTAAGGCTAAGGCAGGGGTGTTTTCTCCAGACAGACAAAACCCCTTTGTGCAGATTTTCTTGTGAAAAACCCGCCAACTTATTTTCACATGCCAATGCAAGCAAAAACAAAACAAGGCAAGAAAGCACCGAAAACTCATGGCAAACCAGGACAGCCTATCCCAAACAAATTTCTGGTTAATCTGTCACCTCACTTCCCCACTTCCCAGGCTGTTTTCTCTTCCTCTGTAAACCAAGGCTAGCCAGGAAGACTCCTGCAAGATTTGGGAGAAGCCACGCATCAGTGAAAAGCAAACAAGAAAACGAGACTGAACATCCATCAGATGCAAAAAAAACCCCAACCCCAGTGTATTGAGACAGTCGGGGGGGGGGTGGATGTAGAGATGAAAGGGCCAAGATAAACGGCAGCGGCCCACAATTAATTATTCATCAAGTTATTAATAGCCATGATAGTTCCTTTGCCACGGCGATCCCACCCCCAGGGAGACAGAGAATCTTCTGTTCAAATAACCGAACCCCTCCCCAAATCAAACTCATTCTGTTCCTAACCCAGCAGGGCTGTGGAAGAAGGAACTCTCTGGTACTGATACTTGTGAGTGTTCTGAAGGCGAGAAAAACGCATGTAGATTATTTGAGCTTTGTTAATTGTAACCAAGGAACAATTGCATCCGCAGCGCCAAGATTAGAACATCCCGAGCTGTGAATTGATTTGGCTCCGAGAGACCCGAACCAAGGCTTGTTTCAGCAAATGCCTAAGAAATCCGGTTCCTACTTTGTAGATCTCCTGTATGGGCTGCTTGGTTAGAGGCTGCTGGACCAGTGAGGTGTGATGGGATGCTGGGAGGGGAAACTACATCTCGTACTGTAATGAATGCTAAACAAAAACAAAAACCCAAGCAGCTGAGCCATTAGCTTCCACCATCTCCAGAGGTTGTTTTTTAGTAAAGGGCATGTTGCTGGACATCAGAATCGAAGTTACAGAGGTCAGTGGCTCAGTTCTGACATCACACTGGACCATAGCTTGCAATCAAGCCATAATCAGAAACCCTGGTTTGAAATGGTTTTTGCAAGCCATGGTTTCTGCTAACTATGGTTTGGTGAGATGTTTGAATGGACAAGCCATAGCTAAAACTTTCAGAGGCCCCAAGAATGAAGTAAAAAAGGTTTGGAGAGCTTGACTGATAGGATTTGAAGGCAGATAGGTACAGGCAACGACCAATTGACGAATGTCCAATTGACGTACGACCATGGATGCACACATCGCAGTGACCCGGAAGTGGCCCGAAAAGGGGGCATAATGGGGGAGGGCGGAACGGGGCGGAACTATCACACATGATGACATGGAATGTAACCCCTGTGCGATTCGGGGGGTGACTGTAGCTTGAAACAACAGTATGTTCTGAAGTTCAAATTATCATGTGGTTTGTAAAGTATAGTTAGTGCAAACCATGGTTTTGGGTGATGTTGGAACTGAACCAACACCTCTGGTTTTTAGGTGCTATTTTGGTACAAGGACAAAAAAACAACAATGTGATTATGTACCAACATCAGATTTTGAGTGATGCAGCCAAGATTGGGCATGGCTTCTGATGGTGGGAGGTGATGGTTCTTCCATGCTTGCTCCTATCTGAAACGTGGCTCGTAACATTCATTACGCAGCTTAAATACCTGCATATCTAGCTTTTGATGGAAACTGGCTTGACTTACAAAATGTATCCAGCTTGCAGGATCTGGTGTTCCGCTGGCACAGAATTCTCATTGTCTCAGAGATCACGCAGAGCTGCTTGCAACAATGGAAAGGGCAAAAGAAAGCGTGATTTAGAAACTCTTGCAACTCTGAGAACAAAACACATATTGAGTGCATGCAGTCATTCAGGGGGCTTGAATTTAGTCGCAATCATCAAACTTTGGGGTGGGCGCGCAGAGGGACTGTAATGGGAGAATGCAAGGAGACAGCCCCCCCCCCAATAAAGAGAGTTCTCGGAGAGAGCTAAGCGTTGCTGTGGGGGCAAAAAGTCATTCCTCATGGTTTGGGGGAAGGGCTTGTGGCCACAGCATTTGTTGCCAGCTTGTCGCTGGGCAAATTTGCATGTTGCAATGTTGATGGACGGCCCAGCATCCTTTAAATGGATCTGCACGTGATCCATTGGTCACTCTTGTCTGGAGCTTCAGATCTCCCGTCCCCCCCTCCCTGGTATAGGCTTGTGCGTTGACCTTGCTGTGCCTGTCATGGGGTCCTCTCCGCTTAAGGTAGAGGCCTAGTAGGAATTTTTCCATTTGGCTGATTGGCTGTGCCACTTGGTTTTCGCCTACTACGTAGCAACTAGTCACAACTTGTAAGGTTGGCGGTTAGGCATTGGTTCATTGGAGAATGGGCGGTCGCCCTCCAAATGATGATGGTGTGATGGGAATTCCGTTAAAGGAATCCAGGGGCTCGATATGCTTTTGTCCGAACCCGGTCGGGTTGCAGGGCCACGCAAGAGCCCCTGTGAACCCCTGGGGAGGGGGAGGCTCTGATTTAACCAGCCTCCGTTAACTCTCCCCAGCTAATGGTTTCCCTTTGCTGACAAGTGGTCAGCTCTGTCCCGCTGGACAGCTAGTCTTGCTGACTAGGAGTCAGCTCTGTCCCGGAGGACAGCGTGAACCAATGCCTATGCAACCACTCACGTGATTTGTATTTCAATAAAAGTTGTGGCCAAAAATATGCCAAAAACCCAAACCAAAAATTATGTTTCTTGTGTGAGTTATTGGTGGGAATGACTGGGTGACCTACACACGCAAAGGACTTCAAGCTCCCTTTTAGTCTTCCTCTGCCTGGGAGGTTGTAATTGCGTCTCACAGTTGCAGAATACAGGAAACAGTCCCGCCCCCCCCCATCCTCTTTCTTTGCCCTTTTCGCTTGCGGCTGCCAACGTTTCATGCCCACTCATCAATGAAAATCTCTGCTTCGCCGCGCACACAGAGTCACCCCCCCTCCCGCTGCTGTAATTCTAATACCCATTTTTGAAGCGTGCTACCTAAGCGGTTTCCCCTTTAGGCAACACAGCAAGTACGCTAAGCGGAGAGAGAGAGAGAAAGAGAGAGTGGTGTGTTGTTCCTGAAGGCTGCTGCACACACAACAATTTCCAGACATGGGTGTAGTAAGATTCCTGCTACGCAGATGCGCAAGGGTACCCATATGCATATACAAACACAAAGAGTGTCCATTTAATTATATGTTTTGCAATTTAAAATACTCGTTTTACATCCTTAAAATATCAATGACTTCCCTTCTTCTCTTTCCATGGTTCATTTTACATATCATCATCATCATCAACAACAACAACAATATATTATTTATACCCCGCCCATCTTGCTGGGTTTCCCCAGCCACTCTGTGCAGCTCCCAACAGAATATGAAAACAGAATAAAACATCAAACATTAAAAGCTTCCCTAAACAGGAATGCTTTCAGATGTCTTCTAAAAGTCAGATAGTTGTTTATTTCCTTGACATCTGATGGGAGGGTGTTCCACAGGGCGGGCGCCACCACTGAGAAAGCCCTCTGCCTGGTTCTCTGTAACCTCACTTCTCGCAGGGAGGGAACCGCCAGAAGGCCCTTGGAGCTGGACCTCAGTGTCTGGGCTGAACGATGGGGGTGGAGACGCTCCTTCAGGTATACTGGGCCATTTAAAGCCCTGAATTGTGCTCAGAAACGCACTGGGAGCCAATGTAGGTCTTTCAGGACCAGTGTTATATGGTCTCGGCGGCCACTCCCAGTCACCAGTCTAGCTGCCGCATTCTGGATTAGTTGCAGTTTCCGGGTCACCTTCAAAGGTAGCCCCACATAGAGCGCATTGCAGTAGTCCAAGTGGGAGATAACTAGAGCATGCACCACTCTGGCAAGACAGTCCACGGGCAGGTAGGGTTTCAGCCTGTGTACCAGATGGAGCTGGTAAACAGCTGCTCTGGACACAGAATTGACCTGTGCCTCCATGGACAGCTGTGAGTCCAAAATGACTCCCAGGCTGCGCACCTCGTCCTTCAGGGACACAGTTACCCCATTCAGGACCAGGGAGTCCTCCACACCTACCTGCCCCCATCCCCCAGAAACAGTACTTCTGTCTTGTCAGGATTCAACTTCAATCTGTTAGCCGAAATCCATTCTCCAACCTCCTCCAGGCACTCACACAGGACCTTCATAAATCCTTGCATATTTTACAGAAACTATACAATTCAATATTCCATTATTGCAGGGGTCAGCAACCTTTTTCAGCCGTGGGCTGGTCCACTGTCCCTCAGACCATGTGGTGGGCCGGACTATATTTTGAAAAAAAATATGAACGAATTTCTGTGCCTCACAAATAACCCAGAGATGCATTTTAAATAAAAGCACACATTCTACTCATGTAAAAACATGCTGATTCCCGGACCGTCCGTGGGCTGGATTGAGAAGGCAATTGGGCCGGATCCGGCCCCCGGGCCTTAGGTTGCCTACCCCTGCATTATTGCATCCATCAAAACTTATTTACACTGTTGAAATTTATCTTCATGCTACCTGCATTTTCCAATCTTCTTTAAACATATGTTCTTCTTGTTCTCTTGTTCTATATGTTAAGTCTGCGAGTTGTGCATATTCCGTCAACTTAAGTTGCCATTCTTCTTTGGTTGGGACCTTGCTCGTTTTCCATTTTGGGGCTAACGAAACACGGACCTCAGTTGTTGCATACATAAATGCAACACTTATTTATGTAGAGTGTCTATTTTGTTGCATCTTCAAACACATGTCCAGAGATATCTGCCTCAGTTTTCTTTGATGAAAATAGGGACATCCTATTCCATAATAATAATAATTTTATTATTTATGCCCCACCCATCTGAC
Source organism: Darevskia armeniaca (assembly GCA_034641395.1). Classification (NCBI taxonomy): domain Eukaryota; kingdom Metazoa; phylum Chordata; class Lepidosauria; order Squamata; family Lacertidae; genus Darevskia; species Darevskia armeniaca. The sequence continues at coordinate 665,842 of JAWWNF010000973.1, read as the reverse complement.
TTGCAGTTCAAAGTGGCATGCTCCAGGAAGAAGAAATTCCCACCAAAGAAGAATGGATTAGACGGACTATGTGGAATTCACAAAGTTAATAGCTAAAACAAGAGAACCTAATGATTGTTTTGTAGAGGAATGGAAGCCCTTTTCAGACTGTCAAAAGAAATATTATAGTATGATGAATTTGCGAGCAGGATTCGAACCAGGAGCAACAGAACGAATTAGGGATTCTTGTATTATTGTTTTGGTTTATGAGAGAGATGTGCAGCAAGGGGAAGAAATAATAAAAAAATGCCACGGAAAATGGGGTCAGAGGTCGACAAAACAAATGAAAAATTTATTATGTGTTGGAATGTATAGGTGATTTTTTTTTTGAAAATTTTATAAAACACAACGGAAAAAAACAAAACAAAATGGTACAGCCCAGATATATCCTCAGTTGTGGTTTGCAAGGACTAAAAGATCATGTCTGTAGTTTCTTGAATTCCTGCAGGAGAAGCAATTGCCTCTGGAATTCTTCATTTCCTGATTTCTGTTTCTCTGGCTGAAATAGAGAATGGACATGGAGAGAAGAGGGACGGCAAAACAAAGCCCTCAAGCACATTCACTTCATAAGATGTAACCTTAAATTAAAAACAAAGATCAATAACATGTGCAAACCAGGACTAGCCTCCTCTTTCTCTGGACAATGCTATGCAACCTTCTGCAACTTCATAAACATGAATTCATTATTCTACCCCAAAATCTGGGTGGGGGGGTTGATGTTGTTCTGTTATATCAGCGGCAGGTGTTTGGGAACACTATGACAGAGGGGAGGTGAAAGATACAGAGACATCCCATGATAAGCAAGAGAGATACAGTTGCATTTTTCAGCTGAATTTGGGGGGGGAACCGCTCGAAGCATCTGTTGAGTTGAGCTATTTCAATTGCATTTGTTTGATTTGCCCATTGCAAACAGCTGAAAATTTCGATAATAAACCTTTGATTGCAACTGTAGCAGACAAGAGCACTCGAGGGGGGTGCAAAGCAAAGTAGGTGAGGGGGGTGGACCATAGCTGTCAACTTTAGGATTTGAAAATAAGGGATCAGCAGCCTCACCTGTCCCGGGGACAGTCTATGGTTCTCAGGGACAGTCCACACCGTGCTAAGCCCCCCAGGCTACAAATTAATTTACACCAGGCTACACACCATCATCTTTCCCCACCTCAGGGTCTCTTTTCCAGGGAGTCTTCTCTTCTCATGCGATGCTTCAGGATCTGTCCTTCCGGTGAGCAGCCAGGGCCGATGTCCTTCAGAATGGATCGGTTTGATCTCCTTGCAGTCCACGGGACTCCAGCACCACAATTCAAAAGCGTCAATTCTTCATGGGGGGGGATTAATCAGGTTCACTCTTTTAGCTCTCTGGCATCCATTAATGACTTATTATACAAACATGTTGCAGGCTTTGCATCCTTTAACACTCTTTTGGAAGGAGTGTATTTGTGGGCTGGGCCAGAGTGGTTGATTTTACATGCAAGCAAAGCACAAACAGTGCTGTTGTCTAATGACATCCTATTCTCTGCAACTATTGGTGAGCAACGCAGCCGAGCAACGCAGCTGAGGAGCCTCCCTGGTCGGCAGGGAGGGAGAGGAGCTGCTTCATTTGAAATCCGGGAGCTGCTTCATTTGATATCTTACAATCCGGGATAGCAGCGGGAAACGGTGCTGGAATAAGGGGATTTCCCGCCAAAAAAGGGAAGGTTGACAGCTATGGGGTGGACTAGGGAGAGGGGGTGGCGAGGGAAGGATTTGCGGCATGGGGAAAGTCCCAAGGGCCAGCTGAAGAGATTTGGAGGGCCGCATCAGAGCCAGAGTTTCCACGCTTCTGGTTTAGAACATCATTTGCTCAAAGCCAGCAATTTCAACCAATTCCTGAAACACAAAGAGGTAACCCCCAAGCCAATGGCACGGTATTCAATCCGAATATTTGGCCCACCAGAACATCATGGCAGCTGCATTTTGTACCAATGGAAGTACCCAGCCTGGTTTTAAAGGCAGACAGACACATGTTGTTGTTGTTGCTGTTTTTTTAACGATGCGCGGTTCCTCCTCCTCCTCCCCCCCCGCCACATCACGTGGACCAGATGTTCCATTGAAAAATAGCTTTCCGGACGGAATGGTTCTGGAATAGTTTGTCTTGTGTCAAACTAAGGCTAGCATATAGCACTGACCTGCTCAGGGCACTGTTTTGAGGAGGGATGGCAACCTCTAGAGCTGAACAGTTAGCTATTATTCTGAAGGTGGGTTTTTTGTGTGTGGGAAGGGTGAGATCATTCATGCAAATTTCCCCACATTGTCCAAGCAGCATTACTAGCAACCAAACGGCTTGCCTGCATTTCCCACCCAGCCCCATTTAATCCGGAATTACTCTTTCCACAGCAAACCCAGTAGATTCCACCCAAAAAAACCATTGCCAATTTCGTGCCTGTGATATCTGAGTGACCCGGTTACGATATTAATCCCCTATCAGGAAACATCCTTAGTTAGCCTTACTTAATACAATGCAAATTTTTAATTTGCAGAGTGCTTTGGGTTGTGTTTTGCTCAATGGTAATCTCGCTATTTTCCTCCCTGCGTTTAATACAGGGGTCAGCAAACTTTTTCAGCAGGGGGCCGGTCCACTGTCCCTCAGACATTGGGAGGGGGGCAGACTATATTTTGGGGGGGAAATGAACGAATTCCTATGCCCCACAAATAACTCAGAGATGCATTTTAAATAAAGGCACACATTCTACTCATGTAAAAACACCAGGCAGGCCCCACAAATAACCCAGAGATGCATTTCAAATAAAAGGACACATTCTACTCATGTAAAAACACGCTGATTCCTGGACTGTCCGCGGGCCGGATTGAGAAGGCGATTGGGCCTGATCCGGCCCCTGGGCCTTAGTTTGCCTACCCATAGTTTAATATTTTCATGCCTCTGCTTTGAGCACAGGGGCGTACCCAGGATCAAAACTGGGGGGGGGGGGCAAGCCATGGTTGTTCAGGTTTGCTTTGAATGGATGCTGGTCATTTTTGCTTCTAGGGCTGCCTTCTAGGGGGGGGGCAGCTGCCCCCTCTGCCCCCCTGGATACGCCCATGTTTGAGCACTTAATTGGAGGCAGTTTGCAACGTCGGTGCGATTCCAACAAGAAAATCACACCGCAGTGGTAAACTCAATCCTATATAATAAAGTGCAAGTGTCTCTGCGTCCAGTCCCTGTGTCCGTCCCTGTGTCCTACTGTGCATGTGCCCCACGGACACAGGGATTGGAGCGCAGAGACTTCAGGCGGCCGGGCGAAACTGCGCATGTGCCCCACGGGCACAGGGATTGGAGCGCAGAGACTTCGGCCGGCCGGGCTGTTGAAGCGGCGGGTGCGCGCTCGCGTGGACTTAATTCTAAGCGGCAGTGGCTGTTACAAGTGGCGGCTGAGTTGGCCTGCCGGGGCCTGGCTGGTGCCAGTGGCGCCGCCGCAATGCGCCTCCTGCGCTGCCTGCTGAAGGGCCATTCTGCACTGGCCGGGGTGCCAAAGTACATCAAGCACTTCAGCAAGTTCTCGCCGTCCCCGCTTTCCATGATGTTCTAGCGCCCGTTAATTTAACGGGCTTCATGTCTACTAGTAGATTATAAAGCAGTTTAAATCATAATGGCTAAGAGATGGCAGCTACAGATCAGAACGTCCCCATCGGTGCCCTTTATTCATTTCAGGTGTGTGGAACCTTTGAAACAGATGTTGCAGGACTACATCCATCATCCCTGGCTACTGGCCTTGCTGCCTCAAACGCTTATGCCTAACTGGATTTTTGTTAAAATAAAAAAATTCCTTCCAGTAGCACCTTAGAGACCAACTAAGTTTGTTCTTGGTATGAGCTTTCGTGTGCATTTTTATTTTGTTTTGACTATGACAGACCAACACGGCTATCTACCTGTAACTGGAACTATGGTTTTTTGTTGTTGTTGTTCCGTTTCTCAAGCTGCAGAAGAGAGAGCAGATGCCTTTAGAACTGCACACAGCCTCACAGGCGACATCAGCCAGCGGTGATCACTGTCATTCGCCTTAAAAACAACCCCCCCCCAGCAGATCTGTTCTCTTGCTCACACACAGCAGGACGAAACCAGTACTGCTCTCTTCCTGTAAAGGTCGACCGGCATCTCTGAACGCAGCCTGCCTGCGCTGGGACATGTTGACGTTCCTCCTTAAGGGAGGAGAGGAAACTTGCTGACCTAAATATCGACAGCTTGCGGGTAATGGAAGGTGCTTTGGGGACTGGGGGGTCAGAGCTGTGGCTTTCGGTGGGAGAGGTGTGAAGCAGTAGGGCAACAAGATGAGTTTTACATGTGCTGTACGCTCTAATTCAGGGGTCAGCAACCTTTTTCTGCCGTGGGCCAGTCCACCATCCCTCAGACCATGTGGTGGGCCGGACTATTTTTTTGGGGGGGGGGAAATGAATGGATTCCTATGCCCCACAAATAACCCAGAGATGCATTTTAAATAAAAGAACACATTCTACTCATTAAAAACACACTGATTCCCGGACTGTCTGCAGGCCGGATTGAGAAGTCAATTGGGCCGCATCCGACCCAGGGGCCTTAGGTTGCCTACCCATGCTCTAATTGGTTCCAGTGCAACTGCTCTCTCTGTGCATACATGGAAATCCATCTCCTCCTCAAGCTCTTATATATATATATATATATATATATATATATATATATATATATAATCCTGATTCTTTGTCTTTTCCTGCTTTCAGATACTATCTTAGAAAGAAACCCGCTGCATTGCACGGGGTTGGACTAGATGACCCCCAGGGTCCCTTCCAACTCTACAGTTCTGTGATTCTAAGGAAGACCCTTGACCATGGGATAGAGCGGCTGGTTAAAAGTAAAGGTAAAGGGACCCCTGACCATTTGGTCCAGTCGTGTCCGACTCTGGGGTTGCGGCACTCATCTCGCTTTATTGGCCGAGAGCCGGCGTACAGCTTCCAGGTCATGTGGCCAGCATGACAAAGCTGCTTCTGGCAAACCAGAGCAGCGCATGGAAACACCATTTACCTTCCCGCCAGAGCGGTTCCTATTTATCTACTTGCACTTTGATGTGCTTTCGAACTGCTAGGTGGGCAGGAGCTGGGACTGAGCAACGGGAGCTCACCCCGTCGCAGGGATTCGAACCGCCGACCTTCTGATCAGCAAGCCCTAGGCGCTGTGGTTTAACCCACAGCGCCACCTGGGTCCTCGAGTGGCTGGTTACTTATCACTAAAGAAAGCCGACAAAAGCAGACACAGATTTGCACAAGAGGATTGCAAAGCCTAATTTACATGCGCAGATCCAAATTTAGACGTTATTACTATGATTTAAATAGAAGTTCAGCACATCACAGCACAGTGGGGGAGGACTGTTGACTGGGTTTCCTGTGTGCCTGTCCATTCCGGTGGGCAACTTCAAGGTCCCCTCCTGCTCTCCGTTCTGTATCTTTAAACCCTACCTGGACGGACAGCCCTGGACGAATAGCAGACCCCTTCAAACAGAGGAGTGTCATCTGACAGCCCTTGAAATAAGAGGACTGCAATCTGTTAAGTCGGACATGGGGACACCCCCGCCGTGTGATGCGGCTCGGTTTGAGTACAGGAGCTGCTGAACCCGACCCACAAAACCATCACTTTGCTGCCATGGTGACCCCACTCGGAAACATGTGAAATGATCAGAAAAGAACAGCATGCGCAGAGTGCTTCTGAGGATGCGCGCTGAGCCGGCAGCTGCCCCAATCCCCACCCGACCAGAGGGGTGGCCTCTAGAAAGATCTTGGGTCTCAAAACCATCTTTAAAAAAAGAAATCAGCCAGGGTGCTTCGGCATCTAAGCACCAGGAAGTGTAACTCTCTGCAGCCTACAAGTCGTCACAAGGAGACTCAAGACATCAGGAGACAGTTACACGAAATGCATTTTTAGCTGGTCGTCCCTCAGTGTCAGGTGTCCTTGATTGTCAGGGATGGCCTAGATTTGAAACAGATCTTTCCAGCTCCTCCCTCTCTTCGTCATTCCTCTTGCAATGCCCCTGACTTTCCAACGCTTTCCTTGTTCGGCTCAATTTGCTGGTCTGCGCTCTCCCTCTCTCTTACAAATATGAATTTATAACATTCCAAATGCATATCCATATATAGCGATTACTCTGAATCTCAAGACTCCACCCCCCCAATCCCCTCCACGGATCCCACTGTCAACATTTACAATTGCATATTATTCCATATTCTATATTTTACGCCAATCCATATTGTCCATAGTATTTGTTACCATTACAAGTGGGGTTCAAATCCTGCTAATGTTTTCATCTGCTTACTGTGGTCTCTTAGATAAGTTTTTAAAAATTCCCATTTTTTTTAAAAAAAAGTTTTTGTCTTCTTGGTTCCTGGTCAGTTTTGCGATTTTGGTTTGCCATTCCTCTCTGGTCAGGACTTTATCTTCTTTCCATCTCTGGGCTAGTAGCATCCAAGCGGCTGTTGTCCCGTACATAAAAAGTATTTTCTGCTCCTTTGGGATGTTGGTATGTATAAATCCTAATAAAAAGGCTTCTGGATTTTTAACAAAGGCTATTTTAAACATTTTTTCATTTAATTATATATCATCTCCCAGAAAGCTTTTATTACCTTACTCGACCACCACATATGATAAAAGGTACCTTCTTTTTCTTTACATTTCCAGCAGGTATTTGTACTTGTTCTATACATTTTTGCTAACTAACTAGGAGTCTAATACCACCAGTACATAATTTCCATATGATTTTCTTTCGGTATACAACATGCCTTGAATTTCAAATCTGTTTTCTATAACCTTTCCCAATCTGCCATCTGCTGGTCTGCTCTCTCAAACAGCTGTGATACCTCCCAAAATCATGGGCACTTCAAGGTTTGCTAGCCTTTTTATCGGGTGTGAGCTTTGCGAGGAAGACGGATTTCATTTCAAAGTGTTAGGTAAAGGTAAAGGGACCCCTGACCATTAGGTCCAGTCGTGTCCGACTCTGGGGTTGCGGCGCTCATCTCACTTTATTGGCCGAGAGCCGGCATACAGCTTCTGGGTCATGTGGCCAGCATGACTAAGCCGCTTCTGGCGAACCAGAGCAGCGCACAGAAACGCCGTTTACCTTCCCGCCGGAGTGGTACCTATTTATCTACTTGCACTTTGATGTGCTTTCGAACTGCTAGGTGGGCAGGAGCAGGGACCAAGCAACGGGAGCTCACCCCGTCGCAGGGATTCAAACCACCGACCTTCTGATCAGCAAGTGGTTTAACCCACAGCGCCACCTGGGTCCCTTTTCAAAGTGTTACGTTAGTGCAAATTTCTCCTAATAAACACATTTCTTAATACAGTTTTGGGTGGGCTATGTACACAGTTTGGCAAGCAGTTCTCCTTCAGACAATGCATTTTTAACACTATTTTCACTCATGCACGGATGTTTGTAACCCTTGTTTGGTTGCGAGAACTGCATTGCAAAATTCAGATGTGTGTGAATTTTGAAGGGTGACTGTCTTTCGGTTCCCACATTGTGTCATAAAGTGCAAATTTGATCGATTTGGCTTTAAATGAGGACTGAATTCAATTTCTCCTTCATCCAGTGACAGCCATCATTTCAGAAGAGGTCTGTACTCTTCATTCTCACACGGTGAAAAAAATGCTTCCCCTACAATGGTGTCTGTTGCAACCCTATACATTTCTGCTCAGAAGTAAGTCCTAGAGAGTTCAATGGGAATTACTTCTGGATTAAAGTGTACAGGTTAGGAGCTTTATACATGCAACAGGGATGGGGAATCTGCGGTCCTTTGGGTGTTAAGACTCCAACTCTAATCTGTCCTGCCAGGCTGGCCAGTGATCAGGAACGATGGGCTTTGTAGTTGAACAATATCTTAAGGTCACAGGTTCCACATACATGATATAAAAGAGGAATACTTTTTTAAAGCATGTATTATCCATATGCAGGGATTTAATCAGACATAAATGAAGCACCTAAGATTTCTTTATTCAGGTGACACCCCTAATCTCTTTAAATGTTCCAAATGTTGTGTGCTGTTTTGGATTCAGTGTTGACTGGAAGTTTCATGAACGAATATTTGGGGTCATGCATTACGAAGGTTTAGGGATTAATTTCTAGCTTAAACATCTGGCTTGTTAAATTGTGGATTAATATGATGAGCTTTGTCTTGTATATATGTACATGTCGATTATGCTCCCTAGGTCTTTTGTTTTTGTTTCTTTCCAGTATTCAAAGTAAGAATGCATTGTGAAAAATTGTGTGCTTTATTTTTGTGTTTCCATCCTGCCTTTCTACTCTCGAGCCGGGCCTTTGATTGCACGGGGATTCCTTGCCACCCCTAATAGTTTTGCAGCTGCCGAGGTTGCATGTGCAATTAGACCTGCCCTTTCCCCACAATAAAGAGTTGTGTGCTCTTAACGACTCAGATAATTGATCCATCTGTATTAGCACGGACCAACAGCAGCTGTCGGGTGTTTCAGGTAGGAGATATTCCCAGCCCTAACTGGAGATGTCGAGAATCAAACCCGGGACTTGCTGCAGAAGGCAGGTGCTCTACCCCTGAGCTACAGCCTTTCCTTCTAGCCAAGGTGCACCCCTGTCTTGTCTGCATTAACCCTCCATTTGCCGGGCTTCACCCACCCTTATTATTTGTTCTACCTCGCTGTGTTACATCGTCATGATATTAACCATGCAAGTGGGGTGGCTGGCGCAGTCTGTATCCTGCAGTTTTGCTCAGCGATGGGGCCATCTCATCGCCTGCTGTTTTGGCAGTCTTGCAGTGCCCCCTTGAGGCAGTGATAGGGCCTGGTGCTCGGGACTCTGCTGACACCCATTCTCCTAACCCCCTCTGTCTGACACAAGGCGCGTACACCCTCCCACCGCCTGTGATCGCAACCTGCCTCTGTCGATCAAAACTTTCCTCTCGAAAGATGGCAGGACAGCGCCTGATTGGGAGCTGCTTCTTTGCAGGCAAGTTTCTGGATTTTATATGGGAGCATACAGGAATCTGCTGTGTAGCGGAGGGTGTCTGTGTTTTTGTGTGCCTTTATCTTTAGGATCCACTTATAGGAACTGGAATGGGAATGCAATAGGACCTGCTTCAAGACAGGATGAGTAGCCACGGGAAGACATGTCGGTCGGACACTGTATCAAAGGCTATTTCAAACTTCTTCTTTTTTAAAAAAGAGCTCCACTCTGGTCAAGAAAGAAGTGGCCATTTGTATGTTTTCCACCCTGCTGTGTGTCTTTTGGTACCATTTTTAGCAGGACCTATGTGCCTAAAATTCTTGAGGACCAGGAAGTTTGCCTGCTTTTTCTTGCTGCCTCTCTTTGCAACACCTTCTAATTTTAGTCTCAGGCTGCAGCCCCTTTCGTTCGCCGCTTGGCGCAGAGACAGCTCTTGCCATATTTGTGAGGGAGAGCAGGGGATCAGGCCACAGCAGTGGCAATATCTTTTAAAATGATTTCGGAATGGAAACATAACAAAACAAAGCTGAGGAGTAATTCAGTTTCATAACCGTGCTAAAGAATGCACGTTAATCGCACATGTGGCGTTTCTCATAACCAAGTAGGTAACTTTAGCAGAATCTACTGGTACGTGTGGGATCTTTCCATAGTGTAGCATGTGTCACAGTGGTAGTTACTTGAGAAAGCCGAACCAAGGAGAACTACTTGAAAATTATTTACAGATGGTATTCTGTGGGTTAAACCACAGAGCCTAGGGCTTGCTGATCAGAAGGTCGGCGGTTCGAATCCCCGCGACGGGGTGAGCTCCTGTTGCTCGGTCCCTGCTCCTGCCCACCTAGCAGTTCGAAAGCACGTCAAAGTGCAAGTAGATAAATAGGCAGGGGTGTAGCAAGGGGGGGCGGGCCGCCCCGGGTTCCACCCCAGAGGGGGGTGACACTTTTACAATTTTTTTTTTACCTTTATTAGAAAAAAGAGATAATAGACACACACACACACAACCCCCCACATCTCACAAAGTGGCACCATCAGAGGGGGGTGACACTTCTTTATTTTTTATTTTTTATTTTATTTTTAAAAAATAAAATTTTAACTTTATTGAAAAAAAAGAGATAATAGACACACACACAAAAAACCCCCACACCTCGCAAAGTGGCACCATCATTTTTGGGGGGTGGGGTGACTTGCTATGCCACTGGGTGCAGCTCTGCCAGTGCCCTGGCAAAGTGGTGGGGGGGGGTGACAAAAAAAATTCCGCCCCGGGTACCACCTGGGCTGGCTACGCCTATGTAAATAGGTACCACTCCAGGCAGGAAGGTAAACGGCATTTCCGTGTGCTGCTCTGGTTCGCCAGAAGCGGCTTAGTCATGCTGGCCACATGACCCGGAAGCTGTACGTCGGCTCCCTTGGCCAGTAAAGCGAGATGAGCGCTGCAACCCTAGAGTCATCCGCGACTGGAGCTAATGGTCAGGGGTCCCTTTACCTTTACCTTTAGGTTTGCTAAGTTGTATAAGACTGAATCAGATAAGTGCTAGGGATGCAAAGAGGTTGAAGGAAAGTTCTTTCCTATGTGGTGGACTTGTAAAAGGGTAAAAGAGTATTGGGAAATGATACATAATGAATTGGAAAAAAATGTTCAAAAGTGCTTTCCCCAAAAAACCCAAGTCCTTTCTGTTGGGGATAATTAAGACTGAAATTCCCAGGTGTCAAAAATGATTCTTTATGTATGTCACTAACAAGTGAGGTCCCAACCAAAGAAGAATGGCAACTTAAATTGACAGAATATGCACAACTCACATAGTTAACATATGGAAGCAAGAAGAACATATGTTTAGAGAAGATTGGAAAACGTTTATTGAATATATGGGAAATAACTGTGTACAGCTGAAAACGTTGGCAGCATTAAGATAAATTCAACAGTGTAAATAAGTTATGATGGATGTAATAACGGAATACTGAATGGTATAGTTTTTGTAAAATATGCAGGGATTTATGGCATGCAAAATGAACCATGGAAAGAGGAAAAGGGAAGTCATTGATATCTTTAGGCTGTAAAAAGGAGTACTTTAAATTATAAAACAGATATATATATAGGAACCAAGATATATCGAACTTGCTGTGCTTGACAAGACCCTGAACTACCCTGCTGCATTGTGTGAGGTGTGGTGGCAAGATATGAATGTTATTAAATCAGACTGCAAATGATCTTTGCTGTTGCAAGGAAGTGACAATTTCTCTCCAGGGACAATACTGTAAAAGAAAAGGAAAAGCCTATTGCCTTGGGTATAAAAGAAGCAAGGGGTAAGAAAAACCTATAGCCTTAGCAACATTTAGATGTCCCGACCCTATTAAGGCCAGGAAGAAGAAAAAGGAAACAGCCATCATTCGAATGGCAGAACCAGAGAACAAAGCGCATGAGGTGAAGAATGAATCAAACAAAGGCCAATTCAGTTTGACACATGTGCAGTTTGAAAGCTTGCCCCCAGCTTTATTTTATTTTAGGGATTTCGATCTCACCCCGCAAAAGGCCCCCAGGGCAGCTTACGAAAAGTTAAAATAACGGGGAAATTAAAACAACTTGCAAAACACTACAGTATAATGGTATAAAGGCTGTCAGCGGAAAAGAAAAGCAAGCACAGAAGCATAATGTCAACTTACAGGGGACTGAGAAACAATTTGCCTGGTGAAGAAGCATTCTGGGCATTACGAGCTCAACCAAGTCATGTTCCAAAGCAGATAATTACCAACTTTGACGACTCTTTCGGTAGAGTGTGCAGGCTTCCCAGCGACGCTAAGCTCCATCTTGGACTGTGCAAAAACCCTCAGTTTGCTGAAAATACGGCCTCGGTCCTGTATACCTGAAGGAGCGTCTCCACCCCCATTTTTCAGCCCGGACACTGAGGTCCAGCGCCGAGGGCCTTCTGGCGGTTCCCTCACTGCGAGAAGCAAAGCTACAGGGAACCAGGCAGAGGGCCTTCTCGGTAGTGGCGCCCGCCCTGTGGAACGCCCTCCCTGCAGAGGTCAACTATCTGACATTTAGAAAATACCTCAAGGCAGCCCTGTTTAGGGAAGTTTTTAACCTGTGATATTTTAACGTATTTTAATATCTGTTGGAGGCCGCCCAGAGTGGCTGGGGGGACCCGGCCAGATGGGCGGGGTACAAATAATAAATTATTATTATTATTATTATTATTATTATTATTATTATTATTATTATAACATTGAGAGTTTGTCTTTTGTGTCACACAAATCTGGATTCTGGACCTAATTCCGTGTCTTCTTTGCTCTGTCTTAGGGTTCCTCTTCAGCCGGGGCCTGGCTGTCAGCCTCCCTGTCCTCAATCTCTACGCCGTGGTGGGGGAGATCTTTGTCCACGAGTTTGAAATAGACGGCTTTAAGGATGCCTTTCCCTCCTCCATGGACGGAAATGGTAAGCGAAAAGGAGCCGTTTCCTTGCTGTTCTTTCTGTTTCAATCCATCCCAGGCACAGTTAAATAGCTAGCTGCCTTGCTACAGATACGGTTTTGTCTACATAACGGCATGTGTCTGTATACCTAGATCTATATATGTTGCTGCGATTAACAAAACAAAGTTGTTGTTGTTGTTGTTGTTGTTGTTGTTGTTGTTGTTATTATTATTATTATTCATGGGGTAAAATGTTTCAGTTTCCGCCTTCACTAGCTGCTCTGCTTTGTCAATCACAGTAGTATATTATTTCAGCTGAATCCTAAGAGGGATCTGCAGCAAGCTTGTGAAGTGCTCTTTGATGCCAAGACTACAAAAGGACAGGTCCCTGCCCCGGGGAGCTTACAATCTAAAACTCAGCAGAGGAAGGGGAGGAAAGAGCAGGCATGGGGGAGCACAGAAGCAACATGTGGTTGTTTCATTGCCCCCATCCTTTTATTTATTTTGTTTTTAAATAATATTTTTTATTAGTTTTCAATTACAACAGTCCAATAATAGCCTCATTATAACAATGCCAAATTATAATGCAATTGAGAATACCAATCATTGAGATGCCAAATTATATAATTTAAGTGCCCCCCCCCCCCGCGTGATAGAATTGCTGGCTTGATGATTTACTTTATTTCTGCATTCCAAAATCTTATAAATTTCAATCACGCTCCAGTCAAAATAACAATCCCTTATATCGCAACTGCAGTTTTAACGACTTCCATTCGTATTGACACATTAAATGATTTATCCACCTACGGGTGAAGCATTCAAACTCTCTCCTTGTTCTTCCTGTGTGTGGCAATTATTCTGTCCGTAATGTTTAATCCTGTCCTTGTTGTAGGAACATTTATATATAATATAGCAGGGTTAAACGTTTCCTTATTTAAATTTACACAGCAGCAAGCGGATTGCTGACTCGTTTGAGTCCTTTTAATAATTATGTCTTCTACCTTCCTGCCTTCTTGGTTGTTAATTCCCTTTTGTCCCTCTTAAAAGAAAAATACACATGAATCTGAATGATAACAAAATAAATCAGTTTACTGTCAGATTCATTGAGTACATACTTAGGTTACAAAAGATATGAACTATATATTAGATATTAGTGAGTCCTAAAAAGACTCCACCAGAGCATTTACCACTTAACACTTCTATCAGCAGCAGCCTAACTGACTGTTTACAGACTGTTGACAGGGTGCAAGTCAACAGCATGCGATGCAGTTTTTGTTTGCAGGGGCTGCAACGTCAATGCTGAGACACCCAGTGATCCAAGGTTCGAAAGGGTTACCACTCGACCCTTTGCCCAGGTGCAGGTAGAGTACTCTGAGCCGAGGCCAGAGGCCATCCTGGGGGGTGCGTGTTCACACATTGGGTGGAGTCTGGTGCTCAAGGAGCACAGTGAAGCAGCTTCACTGCCTGAAGAGTGGGTGGTGGAAATGGGAGACAGGTTCTCTACCACTGTGGGCTGGTTTCAAGCCACTAGTGGCAAGGAGTTCCGCAGGTCCTTGCTGACAGTTTTCTTCCAGGAGAGGAATTTCTGCCCGAAGGGTTCACAGTCACAAGCGTGCGTGTTTGTTTGATGCAGTGTGAACCAGAGAGCCTTGTGAAGGTTCGACGGGTACCTCATGGAGGCTCCCAGGAATGGCGTCATGCCATGGTGGAGCAGGTAAGCTCAGTAGAGCAGGTCAGCTCAGTAAGGTCTTTGGATGTGTCCACGGCGCTACCAGTAGGTAGCATAGCGTTAAGCAGTCGTAGGATGTACAAACCCAAGACGGCAGCAACTGGTGAGTTGCGGTGCAGGGCTAGGTTAGTAGCCACAGGGTTCGCTCAAGTGAAGGTGGTCCATTGCTTTGAGGCAAAGGACGGACTCATTCTTGGATGCAGAACCACGCACATGCTGTTAGCTGTCGCGGCTCGAAGGAGTTTCGAGGTAAACCACTTTGGTTTGGATAGCTGTTTGGTTTCCGACCTGGAGCAGGAGTTGTACGAGGTACCTCCGCCAGGGTTCGAGAACAACAGGCAAGGTCAAGTGAGGAAGTTGCACAAGTCAGTCTGCGACTTGAAGGAGTCAGTCACAGATTGGACCTCATGTGTGCAGTATGCTGTAGAACAGCAAGTTTTCAGCCGGATTTATGCTGATTGCTGCTTGTCTCTGACAGGAATAGGTCAAGAGCAGAAGCTAGTTCTCCTTTCAGGAGAGGACCTGGCAGAGACCAGGGAACAGGTGCAACGATTCACAGAGGAGCTTGGTCAGTGTTTGAAGCTCAGGAACGTAGGCCCTGTTGGTGTTCACCTAGAACTGCAGGTAGACAGAGCTGAAGAAGACAGTAGTTTCTTGCTCAGTCAAACAGGTGAGATAGTGCAGTTGGTGAAGATGTTCAAGATGTCTGAATGTGCTAGTGACAGAACATTCAGAGAGACTGGTCTAGTCAAAGACAGACAGACCGGAGAACGCTCTGGGTTCCAGATCTCCGAGGTGTTTCAGTCAGGGAAGCGAGTGTTTCTTTCCCAGTCGAGCAGAACTAACACAGAGGCTGCTGTGCATTTGCTCGGCAAGAAGGCTGTAGAGCCTACTAGTAGATATGCCGGGAATGGCATTCAGGAAGTGCAGAAGACACAGGAGTTTAGCCTGAGGTTGTCAGATGCCGGTGAGCCCCAGCTCACGTGCTGGTGCGACAACAGTTGGCCGCATGCCAAGGACAGGGAATCTGTGTCTGGAATAGTTGTGTGGATGTTTGGAGGAGCTCTGTTCGGTGGACTGGAGTCCCAGAACCAGAGCCTCATTGCTCGTTCCTCTGCAGAAGCCAGGTACGATGCGTTGTCAGGGCTTTGTAGGGAACTGGAGTACTATAGGTGTTTGGTCCTAGAGATCTGCAGTAAGAAGTACCTACCCAGAGTTGTTTGGGAGGACAACCAACTTTGCTTGGTGTTGGCAGAGTCTGGACAGGCCAAAGTCAGACTCAGACGCCTAGACGTTCTTTTTCGAGACGTGTGTCATGGGATTCAGGCAGGCTTGGTAAACTGGGGGACAGTTCAAGCCAGCGGAATCCGGCAGAAAAATTCCATCAGTATGAGGAATTTTGCAGTGGTGTGTATATAACGTAAGGAGTTATTTACGTGTCCCTCTGTGATGCTGGACGAGAGGGGGTGTGAGGAATTTGAGCTTACAGGGTTAATAAGCTCAGACTGTTCGCCCAGCCCACAGAGTGATTACATTGCACAACATCCGGTAAACCTTTAACCGGACGTTCCTGTGTAATGTGATATGTCTTATCTGTATATATGAAGTGTATATATGATATTTGTATCGGACTACGCAGTTCAGTTCGTCTTTTGGCTCCCAGCGGATGGGTCACATCCTTCTGGGCACGAAGCCCTTAAATCAATAAATCTTAATATTCAGCCGGACTTTGCTGTTTGATTTATTGCCAAGGACTCATTAATCTTCTTCCGTTTGCCAAGAGCTCTGCTATGCTTTGATGAAGGAGATGTTTGTTTTGAAAGCAGTGTCCACGCAGAAGGAAGCGCGTGGGCGAGGTAAATAACGCAGCGAAGGATACCGGCTGTGGGTGCCGGGGGTTCGTTAACCCCACACCTCAGTCCGTTGCGTTCGATTTCGGTGGACAAAGATCGAAATCTCAATACTGACCAACGGACCAAACTGACTGACTCATAGAGGCAGTTAGTCCTCTCTTAGAATGTTGGATTTGACTGACATAGACCAAACTTGTAATATAACGTATTTTTCGCTGTATAAGGCGCACCTGACCATAGGACGCACCTAGTTTTTAGAGGGGGAAAAGCCCCAATTTTTTTTGAGGATCAGCTCAAATTTCTGTAGCTTCTTTTGCAAAGGAGAAAAGCCCCATTTTTTTGAGGACCAGCTCAAATTTCTGCAGCTTCTTTTGCAAAGGAGAAAAGCCCCATTTTTTGAGGATCAGCTCAAAGTTGTTGAGCTTACTTTGCAAAGGGGAAAAACCCTGTTTTATGGGGTTTAACTCACAGTTCTGCAGCTTCAGGAAGCCATTTCTACAGTTTCCAGACGGATAATCTAATCAGCCAGTCACATGTCGCTGGGGAAACAGCCTCCCTCTGCAAGGGGGCGGGGCTGGAATCTCTCTCCCTTATCTCTCTCCCCCCGATCGTTTGCTGAGCAGGTACTCAGCGGGCTTCCTTTCAACACCCCCTTCTCTTTTTTTAAAAAAAAGCACGATCTGCTTTTGCCCCTGGGCAGTTCAGCTCCAGGGACCACACATTCGCTCCATAAGACTCACAGACATTTCCCCTTACTTTTTAGGAGGAAAAAAGTGCGTCTTATGGAGCGAAAAATACGGTATTATTTCTATCGTTTGTCAGTTGTTGCTGTTCTCTATCATGTCTTGAGCGGAGCGAGTGTCCCATTGTTTCACCAGTTCTCCATTGCTCCGCTCCTGCTGCATTGCTTTGCAACTTCAGCAGCCCCTGCAAAAATCACACTACCCTCATCCTTCTTTATTCACGATGCTTCGAGCTCATGATGGTTTCGGGGTAACTATGCTCGACTCCGCTTTCTTTCTTTTTTAAAAAAATATTTTTTATTAGATTTTACAATTCAATATTCAACACAATCATCACAAAAAGAATATATGAATCCCAACCACCTCCCGCCCCCCAAGACTTCCCTCAACTTCCTCTTCCGGTTCTTTAAATATTTGCTTCTCCTGCCTCTCTTAATCTACCTTAATTTTATAATCTTTTAATTAAATGTTGTTATATCATTTCTGTACCATATTTTCCAAATTATATCTTACCCTTTGATATTTCCCCATTATTACATCTTAACTTTTATGCTTGTTTTCTTGTAAGTGTTTACTCAAATCCTGCTAGTGAGTCCACTTCTTTATAATATTTCTGTAAATACACCATAAACGATTCCCAATCTTTTAAAAAGTCTCTATTGTCCTTGTCTCTTAATTTTCCGGTTAGCTTCGCCATTTCAGCGTATTCCATAAGCTTTTCTTGCCATTCTTCTTTCGTTGGTATCTGGTCGTCTTTCCATCTTTGGGCTAGTACAGTAATATCCTAGCCGCTGTTGTAGCATACATGAATAGTTTCTTCCACTCTTTTGGCAAGTCTTGACCTATAAAACCTAAAAAAAAGCTTCTGGTCTTTTAACAAAAGTTGTCTTAAACATTCTTTTCTTTTCATTATAAATCATTTCCCAATAGTTTTTTATTATTTTACAATCCCATCACATATGATAAATCGGGTCCTCCCTTAAAGAGGTGAGACCTGGCAACCAAATCCCCGTGTTGTGGGTGGGTTGATTGCCAGCCACAACACCCAATCGTAAGTTCAATCTGGTCAATGGGAAGCAAGCTAAACGGATCAGGTAAAGGACCCCTGACCATTACGTCCAGTCGTGTCCGACTCTGGGGTTGCGGCACTCATCTCGCTTTATTGGCCGAGAGCCGGCGTACAGCTTCCGGGTCATGTGGCCAGCATGACAAAGCCGTTTCTGGCGAACCAGAGCAGCGCACGGAAACGCCGTTTACCTTCCCGCTGGAGCGGAACTATTTATCTACTTGCACTTTGACGTGCTTTCGAACTGCTAGGTAGGCAGGAGCAGGGACCGAGCAATGGGAGCTCACCCCGTTGCGGGGATTCGAACCGCTGACCTTCTGATCAGCAAGCCCTAGGCTCTGTGGTTTAACCCACAGCACCACCTGGGTCCCTTCAGCGCCACCTGGGTCCTATCAAGGGGCCTATAAATACCCATGCATGTGACCCTGAGCTTCCTCTATTCACGCGTGCATTGGAACACCCGCCCACCTCTCCCTTCAGATGTCAAGGAGATGAGTAACTATAGAACCTTTAGAAGACACCTCAAGGCAGCCTTGTATAAGGAAGCTTTTTAATGTGTAATGTTTTATTATGCTTTTAGTTATGTCGGAAGTTGCCCAGAGTGGCTGGGCCAACCCAGTCAGACGGGTGGGGTACATTACAGTGGTACCTCGGTTTCTGAGCATCTCGGAAGCCAAACGTTTTGACTTCCGAACGCTGAAAACCCAGAAGTAAATGCGTCTGTTTTCGGACACGCCTCGGAAGTCGAACGGCTTCCGCTGTGTGTGTTTCAATTTTCTCACTTGAACTTGCAGCCAGCCCTTTGTGCCTCGGTTTTCGAACGTTTCGGACGGTCTTCTGGAACGGATTACGTTTGAGAACCGAGGTACCACTGTATTATTATTGTTATTATTGTTATTATTAGTCCTGCCTCCATAGAGATCAACCCTATACACTGTAGCCTAGGCGTTTCAAGGACCAAGCTTCGGGATAGCATCTCCCTCTCCCAGGGAGGGCATTAGCTCAATCTGGGTCTGAAATTTTACAGAGCCTCCTGAGTCCCCTGTCACCTTCCACAGCAATCTTCTGGATCACCCAGACTTGCCCCGCTGGCTGCGCTACATTCAACGCACCCCCTACCAGACGGGATATCTCTACGGGTCCCCCACAAGCAAAGAACTCGGCAAGCAGACAATTGAGGTGTGTGCATGTTTTATAATTCCCTGACGGATAGGGGGGTGGTCATCTATTTTGCTCAAGATTCACTTGAGAGCGTCCTGGGCAGAAGCCCAGGTCCAGGTTGAGTCTGAAGTCATGCCCACATCCTATATCTAAAGCATATTTATAACACATGGCTCCCCCCCCCAAAAAAACCCCACAACGGGAATGGCAGTTTACCCATCACAGAACTACAATCCCCAGCACCCTTAACAAGCTACAGTTCCCAATTTTTTTGGGGGGGGAGAGAATCTTGACATCAAACACATGCACCACACACTGCCAGCCCCCGAACCTTGGGGGCAACCTGGTGTCATGGATTCAGCCAGTGTGGTGTAGTGGTTAAGAGCTATAGACTCGTAATCTGGTGAACCGGGTTCGCTTCCCTGCTCCTCCACATGCAGCTGCTGGGTGACCTTGGGCTAGTCACACTTCTCTGAAGTCTCTCAGCCCCACTCACCTCACAGAGTGTTTGTTGTGGGGGAGGAAGGGAAAGGAGAATGTGAGCCGCTTTGAGACTCCTTCGGGTAGTGATTAAGAGGGATATCAAATCCAGACTCTTCTTCATCTCTGCCCCAGAAGGGACAGCACCAGCAGTGGGGCACTGATGTAAAGCATGTCCCTATTTTCATCTGAGGAATATTGGAGGGTATGGCTAAAACCCATGACTAGAAATCACTGGCAAATGAGCCCTTAATTAAGTTGATCTGCACTGAAATTCAAACCAAATTAACCCCTGTTCCTCCCCCCCACCCCAAGTGGACACAGACACATTTTGAAGCCACCGTCGAGCCCCTTGTCAGCTTCGGGGCTGATCCAGGGAGCGGCACTGCCAGGGCCAGATTTAGGTGTGATGAGGCCTTAAGCTACTGAAGGTAATGGGGCCCTTTATATGTCCAGCTGTCCTTTGTCAACAACAAATTGTCGCCGTTTATTGTGTTGAATATATGCTCTATGGTAATTTATGGACCTAATAAGGTATCTCAAGCCATTTGCGCATGTTGCCATGCAACCAGTCCATGCAGAATGTAGGCACCCTATATATAGAAAGGAGCAAACCAGTGATATTTTAGGGAGCAGGCTAGCAGGCAGGGCCCCTGACTTACATCACAGGAGCCTACACAACACAAAACACTGTTGCTGTATGTAGGTTTTATTTTATTTGTTTTTTAATCTAATGTTTTGGAAATGTACATCCAGGTGTTTTTTCCCTTACTTTCTTGGGGGCCACCAAGAGAGTGGGGCCCTAAGCTATAGCTTGTTTAGCTTATACGGAAATCTGGCACTGGGCACAGCCTGTCCTCCTCCTCCTTAGTCCCAGCCTTGTCTTGTTGAAATCAGCAGAGAACAGGGACAAAGCAAGTATTCGCTGGCTCAGCTTGTCATGGCGTCCATGCCTTCTGCCCTAGCAATCCCAGAGGCAGTGGTGTAGGAAGGGGTGGCAGAGGGGGCGGTTCGCCCCGTGTGCCACTCTGGGAGGGGTGACAAGATGGCCCCTGCCTTCCCCCAGCTGTAGAGAGGCCGAGGGCGCAGCGTCCGTACGGGCTGCCGCTCTTGCGCGCCATCCGTACGGGCGTCTGTACGGGCTGTTGCTCACGTGGCAGCCCGTATGATCGCTGTGCAAGCCACAGCCCGTACAGACTGCTCTTGTGAAGTGACCGTATGGGATGCCGCACATGCGCAGTCCGTACGGGCTGCGCCACCTTGGGTGCCGGAGAGGGTTCCTTCACCACTGCCCAGAGGGCACCAATCAGGCCCATGCAGGTGGTGTCAGCAAATACCCTGCCTGGGGCAGTTTGTGAGACTGCCCCAAAGTCAGAGCAAAGCTGTGTGCGCACATCCCCGGCTACTGGAGTAGTCTAGTGGCACAGTCATATGTGATTGTTCCCCAGCATGAAGAACAACACACACAAACCATTATTAAGGCTAAACTATTTATTGTAGAAAAGTGCAGAGAGAATCTCTGCTGCCATCTCAGTAAGACAGAGCTGGCATAAAGCGTCCGTCCGGCATCAGGTCTAGCAAGAAGAGAGAGTACGAAAGTATTGAGTACAATAGTACAGTGAAACATAAACATCACATTGTGCAGAAAGCAGATAAGCTAGCTTTCTCACGGGTACAGGCACAAGTCATACCAGCCGCGCTCCAGCTGTTTGCCGCTCGGCTTGGACAAATATCACAACAGGTGGTAGGGGGTAGCTGGGTACATTTGCCCTGGGTCTCAGAGGACTAAGTTGACCAGGGACCTGCTGGACTTACTCTATCATGCCAAGAATGCCCCGTGCCTCCCAGCCGACGGGGGACTCCGGCACCAGCCATCGCTACTAGCTGTAGCCAGATACAGTGGTACCTCAGGTTACATACGCTTCAGGTTACATATGCTTCAGGTTAAGAACTCCGCTAACCCAGAAATAATGCTTCAGGTTAAGAACTTTGCTTCAGGATAAGAACAGAAATTGTGCTCTGGCGGCGCAACGGCAGCAGGAGGCCCCATTAGCTAAAGTGGTGCTTCAGGTTAAGAACGTTTTCAGGTTAAGAACGGACCTCCGGAATGAATTAAGTACTTAACCAGAGGTACCATTGTATCTCCAGTACCAGCTCTGAAGAGCCAGCTCCACTCAGACACAGGATATGATTGCCTCTGCTTCCAGCTTTTGTGGTAGCCATCGGCCTAGGAACTATTTATTTGCTGTTGTTATCCTTATTGGAAACCTGTTCTTTTTTTCCTCCTTTGAAGGCTGAGATACAACGGTGTGTGTGCCATACCCTGCAACATTTCTCCAATGAAAATAGAGACATCCTAAGGAAAAGCGGGACATTCTGGGATCAAATCAGAAGCTGGGGCGGTTTCTGTAAATCCGGGGCTCTCCTTGGAAAATAGGGACACTTGGAAGGTCCGGTGTTTTGGGGCATGCGTTTTAAAGAAAAATTAAATTAACCCTCAAGTCTCTTTCTCTTATTTGTGACAGGTGAAGGCATATAACAGATACACTTATGAGACTGCGAGGCAAACCATGATCATCACCATTGCCCCATCTTCAGGTAATTCCCCCTCCACCATGAAGTATATGGGGCAAATTCAGCTGTATCTCCTTACGATTGACTTTGGTGGGGATACTGGATCTTGGCTGTTCTTAAATTTGGTGCAGATCCTCACTGCCTGGACTCCCATGAAAGGCCTTTGTTGGGCTTTGGGGAGAAAGTGGGTGAGCAGATGTCGACCCGAGTGAGGAAAGTTGGAGAAGACTTTCAAATCCATCTAGGCCCAATGTATGCGTGTGTGTGTGTGTGTGTGTGTGTGTATATATATATATATATATATATATATATATATATATATATATATGCAATATTTGGGCTTACTGATGCCAGTGATGGCTTGGCCCTCTCCTGGACCAGTGATGAGGAATTGAATCTAGCGCTCTCTCTCTCTCTCTCTCTATTTATGTTTTACACTTTAGAATACTCATTTAAACAATCTTAACATGTCAATGACTTCCCTTCTCTTTCCACGGTTCATTTTGCATATCATAAATCCCTGCATCTTTTGCATAAACTAAACCATTCAGTAATCCATTGTTACAACCGTAAAAAATTATTTACACTGTTGAATTTATCTTACCTCAAATTTAGGGAAGTTTTTAATTTGTGATATTTTAATGTCTTTTGGTGTCTGTTGGAGGCCGCCCAGAGTGGCTGGGGGGACCCGGCCAGATGGGCGGGGTATAAATAAAAAAAATATTATTATTATTACTGCTGCCAATGTTTTCAAGTGTACACAATCCCCCCATTTTTCAATACGCATTTTCCAATCTTCCTTAAATGTATGTTCTTCTTGTTCTCTTATTCTATAAGTTAGATCTGCAAGATGCGCATATTCCATCAGTTTGAGTTGCCATTCTTCTTTAGTTGGGACCTCGCTCGTTTTCCATTTTTGGGCTAACAAAATATGGGCTGCAGCGGTGGCATACATAAATAACCTTTTTTTGACACCTGGTAATTTCTGTCTAAATTATCCCCAACAAAAAGGACTCTGTTTTTTTTTAAAAGTACTTCTAAACACTTTTTTCAATTCATTGTGGATTATTTCCCAATACCCCTTTACCTTTTTTATGGGTCCAAGAATCTAGCTGTGTTTTTACCTGCCCACAGCTCAAATGTGAAACCCTCTGTCAGGGATCTGCCCGCCCCTGCCAGTCCAGCTCTGAGCATTTCTAGAGAGCCGCGACCTGTGTTAACAACAGATTCATCTTCAGTCCTGTCTCGGGGGAGGAGCAGTTAGTGGCTGGGAGCCAGGGAGTGCCAGGTGTCCAGGGAGTTAGTGGGAGACCTGGCACCACCCAGCAGACTCGATCAGAGGGGGAAAACGTCAGGTCCTGCGCACATACCACGTAGGAGGAGGAGGCAATTTAGGCTGCTGAGATTGTGGTGTTGGCACCAAAACAGGAGGGAGGCACTTCCGGATTCTGCTAGTGAGTGAGCAGACATGATAAGACTGAGCTCTGCACTGTAAATAGCTTGGCACTGAATAAAAAGACTTAAAGACAAATGGCTTTGGCTTTCCTATTGAACAACCGATAAGAGAACCTGACACCCTCATAAGGCAAAT
Source organism: Darevskia armeniaca (assembly GCA_034641395.1). Taxonomy (NCBI): domain Eukaryota; kingdom Metazoa; phylum Chordata; class Lepidosauria; order Squamata; family Lacertidae; genus Darevskia; species Darevskia armeniaca. The sequence continues at coordinate 642,238 of JAWWNF010000973.1, read as the reverse complement.
GTGTGTGTGTGGGGGGGGTCCCCTCCACCCTAGACCTTTTGCCTTAAACATGTATCTGGGCAGATCAACATCCTATATTTAAAGCACATCCATTTAAAGTGCTCTTCCACTGAGCTCTGTCCCTTCCCCACTGCATAATCCTAGAATTGTAAAGCTGGAAGTTACCACCATGAGGGTCATCTAGTCCAATGCAGGAATCGTTTGCCCAATGTGGGACTCGAACCCACGACCCTGAGATTTAAAGTCTCATGCTCTACCGACTGAGCTGTCCAATCTCCCCCCTGTGCTGGTTTACTCGGGAATAATAAGCCTCGCCGTGTTTCGTAGCACTTTCTCTCTCTAGTAAAACGGGTTCAGGATTATCGCTCTGCAAGTATGTGTCAAATGATGCGTCAGCCTTTGGAGCGATTATGAAAGGAACTGGAAAGGAAACAGCAGGCATCGTAATGCCTTTCCATCAGGCGGCTGCAGTGTGGCTTCAAACAGAATATCATCTCCCTGTCTCGAAAGGATGTAATAGCACTAGTGGGAAATGATCAAAGAGCTGGAGCGCTTTTGCCTGCAAGCAAAGGCTAAATTGAAGCTTTTAAGCTTAGTATAAAGGACAGCAAAAGAGCATGATGGAGGTTTATCAGTTTTTGAGCAGTATGGGAAAAGAGGCTTGAGAGAGAGCCCTCCCTTCCCTTTCTTAGACTTGTAGAGTTAAAAGATGACCATCTAGATCAACTCCCTGCAATGCAGGAATACGCAGCTGTCCCATACAGATTTCGAACCTGCAACCTTGGCGTTATCAGCACCTAAACAACTGAGCGCTCTAGGCTCACAATCCACAGAGGAAGAGATTTGATTGGATGCTGGGAGTCAGCTGATACATGGGGTCATGGGCTTAGAGGGTGTTCCCTACTTTACACGATTTCATTTATGTGCACAGGGGTCCGGATCATAACCCCCGTGTAACAGGGGTGGGGAACGTCTCTACTCAGACACTAGGAGACAGGAATGAGGGTGGATTTCGGATGGGAGACTGGTGTGTGGCTTCTCTCCAGATTGGGAACACATTCCAGATTAAGGCTCTGCACAGCGGCATCTCCTTAAAAAAAAAAAAAAAAAGTCTGATGCCAGAACCTGTGTGGCAAGAGGGCTCAAAAGTTGCAGGACCATGGATAGCACCAAGGGTGCAATTTGCTCCCACCAAGGACTTATCCACACTCATCTTTTGCCCTGATCTTTTAGGCAAAGGTCCGCGCTTAAAAGTTCTGTGTCCGAGCATGCGTGCTTTTTGCCCCCAAAGTTTCCCCCACAAAACCCTGCTCTTTAGCACTCAATTGGAGCAAACATCAATTTGGGTTTTCCATTGACTGCTGTTTGCTCTTAGCTTTAAGGCAGGGGTCAGCAAACTTTTTCAGCAGGGGGCCAGTCCACTTTCCCTCAGACCTTCGTGGGAGGGCAGGACTATATTTTTTGGGGGGGGGGAATGAAGGAATTCCTATGCCCCACAAATAACCCAGAGATGCATTTTAAATAAAAGCACACATTCTACTTATGTAAAAACACGCTGATTCCAGGACTGTCCACGGGCTGGATTTAGAAGACGATTGGGCCTGATCCGGTCCCCGGGCCTTAGTTTGCCTACCCATGTTCTAGACCCTAAATAGAAGGGACAGTTTGTGGGAGTCAAGGAACGAACAGGGTAGAACAGAGGAAAAAGAGGCGTTTCTTTACATGAATGCTAAAGAGGAAGAAGATGGCAGACAGCACCACTCCTTGGACAGGTGGGTTGTGGAGCCTAGACTGCTCTGTTGGTTAGAGCATCATCATCATCACCATCATCACCATCATTTTATTTGTACGTCGCCTTTCGATAGTTAAAACAGGGCCTAAGGCGGCTTACAACATGACAAGATTTACATAATTACCAACATAACAAAAGTCATAAACAATAAATAAAACACATCAAAAAGTACACAACCAAAGGGGAAACAATTTCCACATTAATCATACAATCTAAGACTAAAAATACAGCATGAATATAAATCACAATTTAAAATGACATAGATAAAAAATAAAAGCAATTAAAAACAAAAACGGAGCCCTCTCTGCCCAGCAGCAGCAGCAGCAGCAGTCCTTTATGGAGCCTGTCAGGCCCCGCCTCAAGCCAGGTGAAGAGGGGCAGGGCAGGGCCCTTCAGGCTCCCAGCAGGCCAGTCCTGCAGCACAGTGCTGATAACGCTCAAGGTTGCAGGTTCGATCCCCGTATTGGGCAGCTGGAAGAGGGCAGACAGAGGTGGGCTGGGCAGACGGACCAGGACTTTTTGTGGTGGGAAGTAATGCATATATCCCCTAACCCAGGCATGGGCAACCTTGGCTCTCCAGATGTTTTGGGACTACAATTCCCATCATACCTGACCAATGGCCCTGTTAGCTAGGGATCATGGGAGTTGTAGTTCCAAAACATCTGGAGAGCCAAGGTTGCCTATGCCTGCCCTAACCCCAACCCTAACTCTAACTAAACTCTTTCTGTAGATGGAGAAATGCCATACCAAGCCGACTTCCTGGTGAAGAACTGGGACGTGGAGGAAGTACTGCCGGCAGATATCCAGGATCTTTTCCAGCAAGCTGTGGACAGCATGTGGGAACAAGATGGCCTGACCGTCGTCAATATTACCTCAGCATTGGACCGGGGAGGCCGCGTACCTTTGCCCATTGAAAACCGGAAGGAAGGGTAAGAGGAGGGGAGTCTCTCGCAGGCTGTAGAAATGGTCCCAAATACTGGAAAGGCTGCCTCCTCTCCTACAGAACCCCCTCAGAGACTGTTAGGGAATGGTCTGAGGCAGAGGAGTGAGGAATGCATTCCCAGGCAGAGCAGCTTCTCTCGGAAGAGGAGCTGGAGGGGGAAGATTCACCCTCCCCCCCCCTGCCTACAGTTGTCTCAGAAGCCAAGACAGACAGAGAGCGGTTTAGGCAGGAGTTACCTAGCTGTGAGATAATGGCAAAGGGAACAGAAGGGAGGGGACAGATAGCAGAGACGTCATTAGAAAGCGTGAGGGACCCTCACTCCCCACAAACTCAGAGATCCGGACGTATTAGAGAACAAAGGTTGCAGAGAGAAGGAGGAACCTTCTGTTGGCGTCTATTATTTTGTGGAAGACGGAAGGGGGAAGAATTAGAGAAGCCAACTGCTCTCCTTGGGGAGGGATGTGGATTTTTGCTTGCAACCTGCTGCCTGAACTATAAAATATAAGCTTATAAAATAACTATAAAATATAAACTGCTTGTTAATTCTTATCTGTGAAGTTACTGAAGGGGAGGCGAACTCTCCACGCAAGACAGATGCAAAGATCACAGAGGGGCCCCACTTGGTTATTCCACCACCCTCAGAAACTATAAATTGAGAGGCCAAATAACAGGAAAAGGAGATTTATCTGTTGACCAGCAAGGCTCAACTGTACACGTTTTCTGGCTTGCTAGCACTGCAGATCGGAAAGCTGCTCATTGAAAGCCTCTTCTGTATTGCCCAATATCAAAGGTGTCAGTCTGGGTCTCAAATCCCACGTGAGATAAGGACTTTCCACTGCATGTGAAGACAAGACCAAGAGTGGGTTCAATGGTCAAGAAGGCAGTTTCTCCATGAGCTGTAGAGGGAAGTGAGGGGCAGGTGGGGCTCATCCACCAGGGAAGGTAGTCCATCTAGGAGGAAAACTCTGATCCTAAACTTCTGCTGCCTTGCGGGATATTTCGGGAGAAGTAAACCCTACACAAATCCAGAGTGGAGTCCCTAAGACAGTTGGATGGTGTCTTTTATGCCTCCTTCCGGCAACTCCTGCAGCCCAGCTGGTGCCAGACATATTGCTCTGCTTTCCTTTGGCCTCGGCCCAGTATACCTGAAGGAGCGTCTCCACCCCCATCACACTGAGGTCCAGCTCCAAGGGCCTTCTGGACTGGGCCGAGGCCGTTTAGGGCTTTAACGGTCAGCACCAACACTTTGAATTGTGCTCAGAAATCTACGGGGAGCCAATGTAGGTCTTTCAGAACCGGTGTTATATGGTCTCGGCGGCCTTCCCTCCTTCTCGCAGGGTGTTCATCAAGGTGGGCTCCAAGGAGCCGTTCAACGAGTGCTTAGCCAAGGTCAAATCCCCTGCCAACCGCAACCGGTGCAAGCTGCAGCAACAGCCGGCCCTAACCTGTTACGACACCTTCAGCCCTCGGTTCCAGATCGACTGGTGCAACCTCACCTTGGTGAGAGGGGACGCTGGAGAGAGTGGGTGGTGGCATGCGCTAGGCCATCCCAGAGATGCTCACTCCCCCTCCGTCCTTCCAACCCCCTTTTTCCCACTCCTCAGATAGACCTCACCAATATAAATACCACGGAACCGGTGACCATCTATGGAGATGGCGTGCTAGAGGAAGGCAGCGAATTCAATCCTCCGGATGACGCCCCCGACAGGGAGTTCTTCAGCAACTTCCTGCTCACTTTCCTCCTCCCTTTCCTCCTGGCGCTCCTCCTCGCTCTCCTCCTGGCCTACATCATGTGCTGCCGACGGGAAGGCGTGTAAGTCTGAGTCTGAGGGAGGCCACAGCCTCCCGTGGGCATTTTTCATAATACAGTGGTACCTCCAGTGGCGAACGGGATCCGTTCCGGAGGTCTGGCCGGATCCCGAGGTTTTCGCAACCTGAGGATCACTGTTATACGCATGCGCGCGGCGGCAGACCACTTCTGCGCATGCGCACACGGTGAAACACTTCCGGGTTTGCCGCTTTCGCAACCTGAAGTTTACATTACCGAGGGTAACGTAACCCAAGGTGCTACTGTAGTACATTAGTTTTACAAAAAAGTTATACACCATAAAAACAACATTTTCACACATCAAAAAAAGGGTTCTTTTGAACCTTGAGATCCATTTCCTTCCCTCCATGGGTTCCAATTCTAAATTTTATTCCTGCATATTTTACTGTAATCTATCTGTTATATAATCATAGTATCCAAAATCCATGTTACGTTATGAGTGTTATTGTATTCCTGCCAATGATTTGAACTGTTTTCAGTGATCTCTCAAATATGTTAGAAAGTCATTCCAGTCTTTTGAAAATACTTGGTCTTCCTGATTTCTGATCTTTCCCGTCAGTCTTGCCATCTCTGCATATTCCACCAGCTTGGTCTGCCACTCTTCTCTGGTCGGTACTTCTTCTTCTTTCCATCTCTGGGCTAGGAGCATCCTTGCTGCTGTTGTGACATACATAAACCCCCTTTTATTTCCTTTGGGTAGTTCCGCACCTATAAGGGATTTCACGATAGTTCAAAGGGGGCGTGGGAGGGGAGGAATTGGGGTTTTATGTACCTTCCCCCGATGGGCTGCATGCACACAGCTGGAGACTATGCCTGTGTGGAAACTTCCCTTTTCAAACCCCTCTTGGTTCTGAGGGATAGTGCTGCAAGAGACGGTGGGGAAGCCCTCAGGCCTTCACTTGCCTGACCTTCCTCTTCCTCCTCTTCTTCTGACCCATCCTGTGGCTCCACCCTCCACCTCTGAAGGTTCCCCTGCCACCGAATCTTGCCTCCTGGCTGGTACAGTTCCCCACAAATCACTGGCCACCTCTCCCGAGTTAGACTCCAACCCCGCTTCTCTCCCACCCCAGTGTACACTGGTCAGTGACTTGCCAGTCCTTGACACTTCTTCTCCTGAGCTCCCAGCAAAGGCCATTTCGCAGCTGGACCTCCTGCTATTAAAGAGGCCAGTCGGCGATCCCATGGGAATTCACTGTACATTCTAGAACCCTGGGAAATCATAAAGGGGCAGCAATGGCAAGGCGGTTTAAGGCAGCAGGGATACCATAGGGCAACCCTGGGTCCCCTGATGTCGCTGAATTGGAACTCCCATCATTTCTGACCATTGGCCACGCTGGGTTATATATCGGGTTGAGGTCCCCAGTGCGGATTGCAACCCATGTAAAAAACAGCCCAAGGGCCAAATTAAATTAGCCCAAGGGCTAGATGTTCACCAGCCCTACAACATACTTCCATGGGAGCCAGTGTGGTGTAGTGGTTAAGAGCAGTAGACTCGTAATCTGGTGAACCGGGTTCGCATCTCTGCTCCTCCACATGCAACTGCTGGGTGACCTTGGGCTAGTCCCACTTCTTTGAAGTCTCTCAGCCTCACTCAGCTCACAGAGTGCTTGTTGTGGGGGAGGAAGGGAAAGGAGATTGTTAGCCGCTTTGAGACTCCTTCGGGTAGTGATAAAGCGGGATATCAAATCCAAACTCTTCTTCTTCTTCATGTGACCTGCAAACATGGTCACAGTCTCCAAAAAGGCAAAAATGGGTTCAAAATCCGACAGTGATTTACCAAGGAGTCGGACAGGTCCAGAAAATGTTCAGATAGAGTATATAGGATGGTTGTTATCTTGGTACACCCCTGAGTATACTAAATTAAAGGTTTTCTGTTGCCAAATTGGACCTAACCCCAGTTTTCTCCCTTTTTAAAATTGTAGGCAGAAAAGGGACCAGAAGACCTCAGAGTAAGTACCGGTAGTTGTGCCTCCATTTGCACGTGAGTGGTTTGTGAAAATGTGAAATCATTACTTCCACATACCCCACAAGTGTCTGTATTTCAGAAGTTGCTTTTCCCCTTTCAGCCACACCCTTTTTTGTATTTTCTCTTGTCGTCTTTTAAAAGTGAGGCAATCTGAAGTACACACCTTATTTGAAAATGTGGATGAAACAAAACCCAGACGTCAGCGTTATATATCAGTCACGGGTATTGAATGTATGAATTTCTTTTTCTGTTGATCAAATCCTTGCAATCATTTTGAAATTCCTGCTTTACGTGCCCATGACTACAGGGCCAGCCCCACCATTAGACAGACTGAGGTCACTTCCAGACAGTTGATATTTCTGGGTGAGATTCAACCACAGGCTGGCAAATTTCAGCATTTGTCTGGAGCTCTTTTGCGACAAACCCACTTCCCCCAAAGTTTGGACTTTATGCGGTTAGGAAAGTGACGGTGAAAATGTGCTGGCAAGTGTGTGATAACGTCTGCTTGACTCAACATTGCCTAACCTCCTGCAAACAAATGAGAATGGATACTAGGTAAATAGTGGAAGTCACCTGATGTCCTTGCAAACTAGTTAGGGTGGATACTCAGTGAATAGATTACCTGGAAGCGACAGGAGGTATGAGTGGGGAGTGGTGTTGGGGGGAGGGGTGGAGCTGTGTGTTCCATGCAGTGGGGTGCAGGGGGTCCGTGGCCCCAGGAGCAAATTTCTGAGGGGACTTTAAAGTTCCAAAGTAAAGTATATCACTCCTTCTGGACTTTATGCCTCTTATAAAATTCAAAGAGAGAAAATGGATTTTAAGTCTTTTTGTAGGTCAGAGTCAGCTCAAGCTCCCTGCTACTATGATAGCAATCTTGGTAAAGTTAGTCCTTTCAAATTTATGTTTTCCCCCCAAGACCGGTGCTAGCAATTTTGGCGCCCTAGGCGAGGGGTGGGCCACGTGACGTCATTGCGTATGACGCACGTTGTGGAGCGGTGCCCCGCCCCCTGCCCGCTGGGCGCCCCGCGCCGCCGTGGTTTTCGCCCGAAGTTCCGCTGGTTGGGGTGGCAGCGGGTGGCAGCGGGGGGCGAGGGGCAGGCTGGCCAGTGCCCCCTCCATTTTGGCGCCCCCACCGCCGTGGTTTTCGCCCCAAGCTGCTTGCTCTGCTGCTGGTTGGGGCGGCACCGGGCGGGGGCGAGCGGGGGCGGGGGGCAGGCTGGCCAGCGCCCCCTCCATTTTGGCACCCTAGTCAACTGCCTAGTTCGCCTTAATGGATGCGCCGGCCCTGTTCCCCCCAAAAGAACGGGATTCAGATTTTTTCCAACTCTCCAACTCTCTGGCTGTTTCAAAGGGTTAGTTCCTCCAGTCTTTCACTTGCAAATTTTTCCCATGCAGTGAGCGGTAGCCAGAAAATGGAAATGGACTTCCTTTTTAATTCCCATTCTGCCGAATTTCATAATAAAGCTAGGAACGTTTTACCTTTCCACGGCTTGGAAAATCTTTGCCAATGACAGGAGCTTGAGGCTTCACATTCCGTGGTGATGCATTACAGCCAGGAGCGCTCTCCATCCAGCTTTCCCCCCTGACCCACCTTTGGGGGGGGGGGTTTCAGGACTTGCGGGAGAGATCTGACGCTCCACTAGACCTTTCAACGATCCCCCGACCCTGTTGGATCTTTTTAGTGGGGGCGCCTCGCCTTGGCGCTCTCCCCTTTGATCACCGTGACGCTCGGGTCTGTCAGCTGAGCAGACCTGCGCTCCTCATCGCCATTAGCAAAAACTAGAAGTCCCAGGAGCAAATTTCTGAGGGGTCGTAACTAGGGACGCCCCAGAAAGCTCCTTCATAAAGCCTGGAGTCTGGCTTCGTGTTTCTCTGTCTTATCTCTGCTTCCCGTTTGGGGCTAGTTTGTAAGGAGAGACTGCTTTGATTAAACGCTGGCCGGCAAAAGGACCGACTGCTGCCCAGTCCACCACCAGGGGGACGCAACACTTGCCCCACTCTGGGCGCTAAGAACCCACACTACGCCCCTAGCTCCATGTGGCCTGTTTGTTGTCAGAGACCAGGCTGAGGAGTACTGCTCTGATGGGGAATGGTGGGAGCCTCCCCCTCTCCCTGCTCCTGACCAGGATCCTGAAGCTGCCCAGGAGCAGTGGAGCAGTATAGATTTGGAACGGTGGTTTGCAGAGGGGCATAGTTCTGAAGACAAAAGTTGGGACGAACTGGGGGGGGGGTGAACAGCAAAGTGAAGAACAGGAAGAGAGAGAGAGAGCTAACAGACTCGCTCTCAATGGAAAGTCTTCAGCATATCAGTCCAAGGTCACGTAGAGCAGATAAGGTGGCTACACAAAAAGCAAGGTGATTGCGAGATCAGGTTGCAAGACGGAAGCCACTGGGGGGAAATCCTTAATTGGAAACACCTTCAATTCCAAGAATGGATGCTTTGTTATAATAATAATATAATAATAATAATTTTTTATTTGTACCCCGTCCATCTGGCCGGGTCTCCCCAGCCACTCTGGGCGGCCTCCAACAAATATTAAAATACATCAAAATCACAAGTTAAAAACTTCCCTAAACAGGGCTGCCTTCAGGTATTTTCTGAATGTAGGATAATTATTTATCACTTTAACCTCTGCTGGGAGGGTGTTCCACAGGGCGGGCGCCACTACCGAGAAGGCCCTCTGCCTGGTTCCCTGTAGCTTTGCTTCTCGCAGTGAGGGAACCGCCAGAAGGCCCTCGGCGCTGGATCTCAGTGTCCGGGCTGAACGGTGGGGGCGGAGACGCTCCTTCAGGTATACAGGACCGAGGCCGTTTAGGGCTTTAAAGGTCAGTACCAACACTTTGAATTGTGCTCGGAAACGTACTGGGAGCCAATGTAGTTCTCTCAGGACCGGTGTTATGTGGTCCCAGCGGCCACTCCCAGTCACCAGTCTGGCTGCCTCATTCTAGATTAATTGTAGTTTCCGGGTCACCTTCAAAGGTAGCCCCACGTAGAGCGCATTGCAGTAGTCCAAGCGGGAGATAACTAGAGCATGCACCACTCTGGTGAGACAGTCTGCGGGCAGGTAGGGTCTCAGCCTGCGTACCAGATGGAGCTGGTAGACAGTCGCCCTGGACACAGAATTAACCTGTGCCTCCATGGACAGCTGTGAGTCCAAAATGACTCCCAGGATGCGCACCTGGTCCTTCAGGGGCACAGTTACCCCATTCCCCATTGTTCTTTTGCTGTGATCACTAAAGACTCTTTAAATCAGGCATAGGCAAACTCGGCCCTCCAGATGTTTTGGGACTACAACCCCCCATCATCCCTAGCTAACAGGACCAGTGGTCAGGGATGATGGGAGTTGTAGTCCCAAAACATCTGGAGGGCCGAGTTTGCCTATGCCTGCTTTAAATGGTAAGGGACTCTTCGCTTTGTCCTGAAGTGAAAGGGGGGGGGGGAGGAAGCCGAGTGCCCGGAGCCTGACACCTACTGCCCTCGGTCACAGTGGGGGACATCACTGGTGTCTGAATAAAATAAATATTCTGTTCTGGAACAGGATAGGGATGTCGCTGGGACATTGGACATGTCTTGGGGCTTACCATGCATGATTAGAGATGTGCTCTTGTTGATGACGTCGTCACACGGGAGCAGCATCACAGGGGGCTTGTGATCCCACAATGCACCGAGCTGTTTCCATGGCGACCATTTAGTCCAAGTCCCTCCCCTCATAACCTCTGGCAAAGCAGGATGGCTTTGTCATATCTGCCTTGCACAGGATATCACCACCCAACATCTTCCTCAGCTGCGAGGCAGGTAGCATAGGGATGTACCAACACAAGCCAGGCTTAAGGAGAAGATGAGTACCTTAGGCGAAACGCAGATCGATTTCTTGGTTAATAATGATGAGTGCTCAGAGGAGAAGATATCGGCGGACATATTTGACCCCCCGGCACATCAGGAAGACCAGGCCTTAAGGGAGCCTCAGCCGTCATGTTCCGGCGAACACCTGAAGGCTACCTCCAAGTCCAAAACGAAAGGCAGAGAGGCCCACAGACCTTCCTTCCCCTGGAAATTCCTCTTTCCAAAGCGGGGCGTCTCCAAGCTCATTTTCCAGGTGGTGGCCTCGGGAGAGAAACGTCACGGCGTCTCCCTCCAAGCCCTCAAGAAGAGCGTGGCGGCCACCGGATACGACCTCGAGAAGAAGAAGAGCTACTTCAAGAGGGTCTTGAGGGCCTTGGTGGCCAAAGGTGTTTTGCGGAAGCTGACTGGCCGAGGGCTCACGGGCTGCTACGCCATCAGCCGGATGATGATGAGGTTACTGAAGAGGAGGAGCCAGAAGGGGAGGAGAAAGGGGAAGGGGAAGGGGAAGGGGAAGGCCTTGCCAGATCTCAAGCCAAAGCAAGTACCCAAGAAGAAAAAGAGGAAGAGCAGAAAGAGGAGGAAGAAGAAGACCAAGAGGATGACATCTAAGCCATCTGACTTGCAGAGTCCTATGCTGATGACAGGTTCCCATAGCTGACGCTGTGTGTAAGGAGGAAAAAGAATAAAGTGTCGTATTTGAAGTGCCTCTGTTTTTGTGCCTCTTATTTGAGATGGTTAACGTCTGATAATAATAATAATAATAATAATAATAATAATAATAATAATAATAATAAATTTTATGTATACCCCGCCCTTCCCAGCCAAGACCGGGCTCAGAGCAGCTAACACCCATAAAATCACAACAAAACATACAAAACAATCAATTAAAATGCAAGTTAAAATACGATTTAAAATTTAAAATGCAGCCTCATCTTTAAGTAGCCCACCAATCAAACAGGGTTAAACTAAAACCAACCCAAAGGCCAGGCGGAACAGCTCTGTCTTGCAGGCCCTGCGGAAAGATGCCAGATCCCGCAGGGCCCTCGTCTCTTCTGACAGACCGTTCCACCAGGTCGGGGCCAGTACTGAGAAGGCCCTGGCCCTAGTTGCGACCAGCCTAGCATCCTTATGGCTCAGGACCTCCAACATGTTATTGTTTGAGGACCTTAAGGTCCTACACGGGGCATACCAGGAGATCCAAAGAGATGAGAAAGGGCAGCTTCTTCTCAGTCTTTTGAGATGGAGGTCTGATGCAACCGGTGTGTGTGGGTGGGTGTGGGTGTGTGGGTGTCTTTATTGCAGTCCATAGACCCACAAAACAGTTTCAAAACAAGATACAGTTGAGGCAACCAAACCACAGGCGAAAGAGACCGAGGTAGTCATTTTGTTATGTCTAGAGCATGATGGGGTCTGTTTCTTGTGACCTCCGAAAGAAACTTTCCCACGGTCAGAGTAATGTCATTTGAACTATCCTCCAGAAGGTATTTAATATGGGAGGCTTCAGATTTTCCCGGCAAATTTGCTAGTAAGGGTTTGATCAGTTGATCTCTTGCTTGCTCATACTGCCCACAAAGCAGTAGGATATGGTTCATGCAGTCAATGTCCTGAGAACATAAACAAAGCCTATTCTGATAGGGGATGCCTCTCAGTCTACCATTTAGAACTTCCGATGGAAATACATTGAATCTAGCTTTGGTAAATAAACGCCGATAGGTGGGTATGGACAAATTCCTAAGATATGAGGCTAACTCATGATGATGATGGGACCTACAGACTGGAAAAAGACAATTCACCCATCCCCACACTGGTTTTTTTTAGTTTCGTCCTCCCCCTTCTCCACTTACATGTTATTTTGATTTTTTGAGGAATGGGAAAAATGATAGACACCGGTGAATTTTAAATACAGGGGTTGCTTTATTCGTCATAAGGATGCGGAAGTCACTCTGGAGGACACAGCAAGCACCCTTCACACTTTGACCTGATTCTGGGCAGCTGGGAGAGAGAGAACCCTGCTTCTCCTTGCGCCTCTGCCGGACTCTGCCTTCCCTTGCTTCTTGCCGTTGTTCCTGCCAATCCTGGACGTGGCTTGGCTGCCTTTTTTCTTGGTGGCATCCTTTGCCTTCCGGCCTCTCATCTTTGGCTGGTACTTCTTCATGATGTTGGGGTTGATCTTGAAGAAGCCTGTGGCTCCCTTCCCTTTCACTTGCCAGAGTTGCCCTTTGGACAACATGTTGTTGATGGACCTCATGAAGTAGTGCTTCTTCTCCTCCATGTCATAGCCCATGTCGGTCACGGTCTTCTGGAGAGATTGCAGGGAAAGCCCAGTCTTTCTCCGGCAGGCGGCCACGGCTGTAAATATCAGCAAGGAAAGGTGGGTGGTCGGTGGCTTGGGCACAACGGCTCTCGTTGAATTGCGGTCAGAAGCAGTCTTTGCCCCAGGATTTCTTCTGCCTCTCTGCAAGGAAGGATCCAGGAGAGAAGGGTCCTCAGCGGAACCCGAGGATTGCATGTTTGGGGAAACATCAGATTCTTCAGTGTCTTCTGGAGCTGAGTCTCCGTTGGTTGAACCTGTTTCAGATGCATCAGCCGAAGGAACGTCCGCAAATTCATTTGACTCCATCATATTGCTCAGAAAGTGACTTCTGTTTTACCCCCTTCTTCTTGTTGTTTCTGGGTGGATAGTTCTGGCGGTTCGTTTCTATCTCAGAGGGAAATGTGTCTCTCTCCCTTCTCTGATTTAAAGAAAGTCAACGGAGGTGTTGCCTTTGTCTTTCTCTCTTGGTCTATATTGTCCACACGTGTCTACCACGTCTGTCATTTAACGTAAACAGGTCTGGAGATTTTGTGGCTCCGAATATCTTGTCACATTCACAACTTGACTCGCCTGCGCACTCACCCAATCCTTGCTGCAATACTTGGGGGTTCCTGAATAAACAGTTATCTCTTTTCAACCTCTCTCAACAGTACTTTTGAGTTTGCTTGCCTTGGAGGGTAGAGGATTTCAAGTTGATGGTGCTCAGCTGCAAGGCAAATCAATCCTGTCTATCTCTCAGACACATTTTGAGTATTTAGGTCCAGCTAGTTGCCATGGGAACAAAGCTGGGTGCTCTGTGATGTCAGCTTAGTGCTCTATGATGCCACGAGGACACTGTCTGAGGCTTTGCATCACATGCCTGCCTCTTCCACTTAATGGTTTGCTGTTTTCTTTTAAAAAACACACACACACCGAACTATTTGTTAACTCAACAAATGAGAGTAGTAGTAGTAGTAGTAGTAGTAGTAATATTTGTACCCAATCCATCTGACTGGGGTTGCCCCAGCCACTCTGGGCAGCTTCCAGCATATACAAAAACACAATAAAACATCAAACATTAACAACTTCCCAAAACAGGGCTGCCTTCAGATGCCTTCTAAAGGTTGTATAGTTACTTATCTCCTTGACATCTGATGGGAGGGCATTCCACAGGGCAGGCGCCACTACTGCCCTCTGCCTGGTTCCCTATAATCTCACTTCTCGCAGTGAGGGAGCCGGCAGAAGGCGCTTGGAGGTGGACCTCAGCGTCCACATGTCAGCTGAGTGATGGAGAGAATATGTAGCATAGAAAAGGGCCCAGGTTCAGTCTCCAGGTAAGCAGGGCCACAATAAGACCTTTGGCTGTTGGATAACAACCTTGGCTGTTGGAGTGGTGATGATAGTTAAAGTCAGATACATTTCATGCATCATGGTAAAGCCAGGTCAACTGGTCCTTGTGCCCCGTGATTATTATTACTATTACCACATTTATATCCACGGCCGGCCCAAGATATTCTGGCGCCTGAGGCGGACCAAAAAATGGCACCTCCCTGCCAGGGAAGAAGGGGTGAGGGAAGATCTACATCAGGAACAAGAGGGGACTAAATATCTACATTGAGATCTGCTGACCCTATGGATCCTGCCGCCTGAGGCGGTCACCTCACCTTGCCTCATGGGCGGGTTGGCACTGTTTATATCTCGCTTCTCCTTCTCAGTCATGTACAGTGGTATCTTGGTTCTCAAACACCTTGGTATTCAAGCAACCTGGAACCCAAACACTGCAAACTTGGAAGTAAGTGTTCTGGTTTGTGAACGTTTTTCGGAAGCTGAACATGCTCCGTTTTGAGTGTTACGCTTCCGATTTGAGTGTTACGCTGAGGTCTGTCTGTTTTTGCTATTTATTTTTTTGTTTTTCTAGCTCTGTTTTGTTTTGTTTTTGTGACTGTGTGGAACCCAGTTCAGCAACTGATTGATAGATTGTGTGACTGCAGTACATTGTTTATTGCTTTCATTTTATGGATCAATGGTCTCATTAGATAGTAAAATTCATGTTAAATTGCTGTTTTAGGGGTTGTTTTTAATCGTCTGGAACAGATTAATCCATTTTGCATTACTTTCTATGGGAAAGCGCGCCTTGGTTTTGGAACAGACTTCTGGAACGGATTAAGTTTGAGAACCAAGGTACCATTGTACATGGTTCCATCCCTCCCCATTTTATCCCCACACCAACCCTGTGGGGATAATACCATTTCTTTTATTCTTCAGCATCCAAATGGTGCATCACCACACAATCCACGACAACACAGAGGAGCTGAGGGAGATGGCCGGCACCCGAGATGTTCCCCGGCCCCTCTCCACCATGCCCATGTTCAACGTCCGCAC
Organism: Darevskia armeniaca; assembly: GCA_034641395.1. NCBI lineage: Eukaryota > Metazoa > Chordata > Lepidosauria > Squamata > Lacertidae > Darevskia > Darevskia armeniaca. Next base: position 627,190 of record JAWWNF010000973.1, on the reverse strand, counting down.
GGGCGAGAGGACCAATCCCATGAGAAGTGCCCGCTTTGACACGGCCCAGGTGCCTCTCATCCTGGCTCAGCAGTGAACATTTGTCAGGTGAGTTCCTCCACAGCCACTACCATACAGCTGAATGGGGCCTTGAATGCCGAGGAGCAGGCATGTTCAGTAGGGCTATAACTTTTTTTACAACCTCATGTTCTGGTAGCTTAGTTAGACGAACTTTGGCCTAAAAACAAAGGAATGAACTGTCATTTTCAAATCATTTGAAAAAAAGATTTCACTCCAAAATCAGTAAATTGATTTTTTGCATATGTAACTATATACAGTGGTACCTTGTTTGTCGAACGGCTTGGCTCCTGAAAAAATCAGCTCCCGAATGCCACAAACCCAGAAGTGAGTGTTTCGGTTTGCGAATGTTTTTCGGAAGCCGGACGCCTGTCGCGGCTTCCAATTGACTTCAGGAAGCTCCTGCAGCCAATCGAAAGCTGCGCCTTGGTTTTCAAACGGTTCCGGGAATCGAACGAACTCCTGGAATGGATTAGGTTCGACAACCAAGGTACCACTGTAGTGTATTCTGTAATGCGTACAGCATGTATTATAAGACAGGAAAAACAGAGATTGCAAAGTTTCAGAGCCTCCCCCCCCCATCGGTCGTTCAATAAGGAGGCTGAGTCATTTGCCTTTGAAGCTTTTATCTGTGCTCATTATATTACAGTGCAGAGCTAAATCATAACATGTCTACTCAGTCACTAGCAGAATCTGGAAGTGCCATGCGACGATTTTCCCGCCAGCAAAGCCACCTCGGGAAGCGAAAGCGTCTTTTCCTTCTTCTCAGTCTCTCCCCCGGACGTACTCCCTGGGAGCTGCCAGGTCTCTCCCTGCTTATCCCGAGCCCTGGCAACCCCTTCCCATCTGAAGAACAACTGCTCCCACTCCCCGATGAGTCCATCGTTAGAATGGGCGGTTGTTCTCTATAATCACTCAGAGCCGGACTGCAAGGGGGAGGCAGATCCCTGACACAAAGTTTATAATACTTGGGCAATGTTTTGTACATCGTACATCATTGCAAAGTTTATAATACTTTGTACATCGTACATCATTTCTTACTGCTTAGAAAAAAATGAGGTTGCAGTTTGTCTTTGTTTCTGCCTCAAGCACCATAAAGTTCCCGCATTGCTTTGATTGTGCATTCTGCGCACTAATTACTTCTTGGTATCTGGAGTACGGATGGCTCCTGCTTCCAGTGATTCTCCAATACAGTTTTAGGAAGTTCCAGACAGCTGTAAAAAGTCCTAATCAGTCCCATAAAGTTTTAAAAATTGCTAATACTTATGAGTAGCAATGTTACATATATGGTGATACCAACTTTTCGTTTCGGGGTGACCTTTTTTTCACAACTGAGAAGAATCAGTGCCCTTTTCAGTGTTTCTAAGCAAAAGTTCATCCCTTTATGATAGAGGAAAGAGGTGCGACTTATTTATTTTTAAGTCAAAAAGTTACAACCCTAGTGCTCAGTCAAGACAGGATTTAACCCTGTCCTTTTTGCAGGGGAGGGGAACCTTTTTCTTTCTTTCTTTTTTGCAAGTACAAAGATACCAGTACAGAAACCTTCTGGTGGATGAATGACCCCCCTTGTAGTCTCCGTTCCCCCTTCACAGTAATGGAAGTCAAAGAAATGCATGTGCTATTAAACTCCCCCCTACTCTTTCCCTCCAACAGGTCAAATCCGGCAAGGCTGTGGAGAATGTCCCCACCAAAGACTTCTCTCAATTTCGAGGCAACTTCTCTGGAAACTCGGGAGAGTGGATTTTGCTTTCCTGCTTCTTTCCACTTTGATAATGGTGGGAATTTGGTAACTCTTTGCATATGTTTGTTGGGTTTAGCATTTTGACTCCCGGGGCAATGTTGTTTTTGTGTTTTTGCTACATATCCAAGTGGTGGGTGGGTAGTTCAGAGATGTTGATGTCAGGCATTGGAGGTACATAACCTTGGTCACAGAACTACAGTGCCCAGAGTTTGGTGGGTAAAGTCACGACAATGCCTCTTTGAACCCATAGAGTGACTGCGATCAAAGAGTCCTTTGATTACCATTTTGCACCTTGTAGTGATAAAAGGTTGAACACCTTGCTTTGTATTGTTTTTATTTCATTTATTTACCTTCTCCCCAATTAAGAGCCTACAAAAGGCTGGATTCCTTGGTTAGCATCACACTCCATAACTGTTACGCAGCTTTGATGGGTCCAACTTGGAAAACCTCCCATAAATCAGAGTGGAAACTAAAGGTATGCTAAAACCTCAGCGGGGCAGGATGGAGTCTGCTTCCCCTGAACACACACACACCTTCAACACATATGCTGTGCCGAATGGCATCACACACACACACACACACACACAGACACACACCCCCATTAATTTTCATCTGCACTCATTTGTACAATGGGTGTAAATGTGTACAATGTGGCAGGGTGGAGAATTGAGTTTAAGACTGGAAAAATGAAAAACAGAGAGAATCCGAAATGGACACATTCACCCAATCCTACTTCCTGCTCTGTACAAAGCAAATTGCCTCAATACCTTTGACTGCCACATGCTCACAGACACACCGACCTATAGATTCAAATGTTCTGCACCCCTGGTTGACACAGTATGTCGTAGCTGGACATCAGAAACTGTCAAATAGAACATCATGGAAGCCCCTTGTCTTCAAACAGTACAGGTCCAACCCCCCAACACCCCGTTTTTAAATCCTAAAATGAAAACTCAGGCAAAATTACCCCCTTTGTATTGGAAGAGGTGAGATCTGTGTATGTCAGCTTTCACAATTCACAGAACGCTTCATGAGGCCACACCCAATAAAAATATTTTACAGCTTTGTACTTTAAATATGACACTCTCGGTAAAAGACAAATACTTCTTTCTTTCTTTCTTTCTTTCTTTCTTTCTTTCTTTCTTTCTTTCTTTCTTTCTTTCTTTCTTTCTTTCTTTCTCTCTCCCCCTCCCTCCCTCCCTCCCTCCCTCTCTCTCTCTCTCTCTCTCTCTCTCTCTCTCACACACACACACACACAAACTATACTTACCTTTGCACTACCACCAAACTAAATAACAACCTTTCATTGTTAACAGACGCACTGTGATGCCACAACAAGTGAACTCTGAGCAGTGATTAAAGCAATATTTTTTAAAAGTCTAATTGGTGCTTTTAAGCCTTTAGTTCTGGGAGGAATCAAGAGTCATCTGAAGAACAGCAACCTACAAATTTAATGCCATGGCAGTTGATTGGAGCAGAATGTCCCAGGATTATTCTCCTCCTCCTCCTCCTCCTCCATCTCCCGAAAGAATTGACTCTCTTCTTAGCCTGCATCCAGAAAAAAGCAAGCTTTTTCTTTCCTTTTCTGGTTCACTGGCTAACCAAGGACCATAACATCAAAGCACATAATCCACGAAAAAGCAACATGTTCCTATCCTCATCTCCATTCCATTCAGATACAGAAAAGTGGAGGAGTCTCCATAGCCCACGATACGGTATTCAGCTTTTCTGTCTAGCTGTCGTCTGCTCAGAGCAAATGGTTTTTTTTTTGCAGATCTTCAGCATGCTTCAAGCTCTACCTGGGGAAAGAAACAGATTCTAATCTTGATCTCCCAGATATATGTGTGGTTGTGGTAGCTGCTGATTGGCCAGTTTCTGTGACATCACCAGAGGAGCATTCCCTGCCTCTGAATCTGTGGAGCAGCCATGTGAGAAGTTTGATTTAATAAGGCAAATATGAATTCACATACTGTACATCTCATATACCTTGAACCTTGATTCTGAAGCCAGGAGCAGAAATGGATAAATGCATGAGCATAAACACAATAGGCGTTCCTTTTTGCAGCAATGCCTCGCCATTTCACGATCATTTTTCATTTTGTAAAATCCATTTTCTGTTGAACGGAGCACAGATTTTCCTCCTCTAGTTGCTGCACAGCAAGCATTGCCTGAGTTCTGAAGGAGCAAATAAAGTTCAGAGTGTGCTGCAAAGATATCCCACCCCCAGTCCAAGTCGAAGGGCCTCCAGGAAATTCGGCACAGAAGCTTCATTGTAGATGAATAGTTGGGGAATTATGCAGACTCTGTTGTAGTTCTTCCTGTCCTGAGAGTGCATCATTGCTAAGCGGGCATTTCAGATCAGCCTTAATATTGATGATGGGTGCATTTTGGGGCAGTGGATGTTTCGGGGCTAGTCTACATGTAGTTGGGGTCATCTTGAACAGACCCTCCAAGTGTCCCTATTTTCCAGGGACATCCATGATTTAGAGAAGCTGTCCCAGTTTCTGATTTGATCCTGGAATGTCCCACTTTTCCTTAGGACAGTGGTGGCTAACCTTGGCACTCCAGATGTTTTGGAACTACAACTCCCATCATCCCTAGCTAACAGGACCAGTGGTCAGGGATGATGGGAGTTGTAGTCCCAAAACATCTGGAGTGTCAAGGTTAGCCATCACTGCCTTAGGATGTCCCTATTTCCATCAGAGAAATGTTGGAGGGTATGCTTGAATCCTGGCCAGAACCCAGCATTCATTACTAGCCAAAGGGGAGACAAATGTGTGTTGGAAATAGGGTGGAGAATGCTGGAAGTATGTTTGTGTGTATGTGTGGTTGCATTCAGACTGTGACATCTTCCATCCTCACACTTCCTCACCCATTCATTTTTGTGGTTAAGGTGATTTTTCACACGTCAGAAGTGCCGCTTCTGAAATCAAGTGGTGACTGGCTTGCCCCAGCCATTCTAGCTGGCTTCCAACATATATAAAAACATAATAAAACGATACAGGGCTTCCTTCAGCCGTCATCTAAAGGTTGTGTACTTATTTATCTCCTTAGCTCGGGGGGTCACATTTGTTTCCAGAAAAAAATTCCATTTGCCAACCTCAGTTAATTTGTAAAATCACCAGAGTTTCACGTTGAACAGACCCTCCGAGTGCCCCTTGGGTGTGGTGTAGTGGTTAAGAGCAGTAGACTCATAATCTGGTGAACTGGGTTCGCATCCCTGCTCCTCCACATGCAGGTGCTGGGTGACCTTGGGCTAGTCACACTTCTTTGAAGTCTCTCAGCCTCACTCACCTCACAGAGTGTTTGTTGTGGGGGAGGAAGGTAAAGGAGATTGTTAGCTGCTTTGAGACTCCTTAGGGTAGAGAAAAAGCGGGATATCAAATCCAAACTCTTCTTCTTCTATGATGTAAGTAATGGGCCCCACCTGCTAGCCTGCTCCCTAAAATATCACTGGTTTGCTCCTTTCTATATATAGGGCACAAGGAGAAGGGGACGGCAGAGGATGAGATGGTTGGACAGTGTTCTCGAAGTTACTAACATGAGTTTGGCTAAACTGCGAGAGGCAGTGAAGGATAGGCGTGCCTGGCGTGCTCTGGTCCATGGGGTCATGGAGAGTCGGACACGACTGAACGACTGAACAACAACAAATATATAGGGTGCCTACATTCTGCATGGACTGGTTGCCTAGCAACATGTGCAAATGGCTTTAGATACTTATTAGTTCCATAAATTACCATAGAGCATATATTCAACATAAAAAAACAGCGACAATTTGTTGTTGACAAAGGACAGCTGGACATATAAAGGGCCCCATTACCAGTAGCTTAAGGCCTCATCAAACCTCCTGCCCTGCGATGGGTCTGACCCTGTATAGGATAGCTACACAGCAACATTAAGGCAGAAACTGCCGAGACTGGTTTTTACCCCACTCCATTTGGGCCTTGGGGTTTCCCAGACAGATGTTGGTTGTTTTGAAAACGCTCCATCCATCCTTTGTGTTTTCAAAAGCTGCTTATTCATGAGCTGCCCTCTGAGCGACTGTGCATTTTTTGCCTTCGCAACCAGGCCTCTTTGGAAGGGGATGAAATATCCACCATGCGCATGTTTGCGCATGATGCCTCTGCTGTGCGTCTCCCCCTTTGACAAAGCACCCTTTGATGCAAAGAGCCCCTCTTCTCGCTAGCTCCTGAATGAGGACCATTGAACGCCGTCCAGCTTTCCTGGCATGTGGCGAGAAGACGCCAGCTCTCGTGTTTGGTGAGGGAGGAGGAGGGTTCCCTCCCCCCTCACACAACCTTCTCCCTTTCCTGTTTAGAGCGTCAGGTAAGCAAAAGGAATGGAAAGCTCAGTCCGGTTTGCAAAGATCTCAGAAATGCTGAGTATATATGAGAGAGCTGGTAGGGTGTTGCAGAGATGGGCTGCAACTGGTGCATATCTGACATAATGGCAGACTGGAAAAGGAGACCAGAGGCAAGGATGGTTCCTGGACAATGGATAAGAGGGAGAAGAAAACACAAGAAAGAAAGGTTGGTGGATGTTGAGGTGAAGCAATGAGGCTGCGAAGCTTGTTCCTTCTGGCTTTGAGCACCTGCAGACAGGATCCCACAGCTTCGCATGTGCCTCCACAGCTCAGCCTTGAAATTTATTTCCAGTGCCATAGATAAGTGCTTCTGAGCATGCACAGAGTGCCTTTTATTCTCCCTCCCCCCACAGCATTTCTCCCACACAGTTTGGATCGTTGCACGAGGCTTCAAGGGTAAGCTGGCATTGGCCGCTGGGCAAACTCAAACCCTGGCGTTTCGCTCTCATAAATCACACATTGCAAGAATGTATTGCAGGGGAGGAAGGCGACCATTGTGGTGTTGGGGCACCTTTTTAAAAAATGGAACTGATATTTTGTTTGTGGGAGGGGAGCTGGGCTTTTGGTTTCTGGAATTTGTTCAGCTTCCTTTAAAAGAAAGGTGTTCTCCGGCTCATAGAGAAGAGGGAGGGGAAACATATATATGAGGGGAGAAATGTGGGTGTGAAAAAGAAATTTTCGGGGTGGAATATTCTCAGAAAGTTTTTTTGCTTTATAAATATTTGTCGGAACTTAAGCCTCCTGCCTTGAGGAGTACCATCTTCCTCAGCATTTTGCTAAGTCCACAGTTTTTATATGTTTCTTTGTCCCGAATTCATTGCCACTCTGTTATGAAACCGAATGGTTGGGCGATGGGTTGGCTGTTTGCTTGTTTCTTCAAGCTCTCTGGTGATTTTGAGGTGTGTGTGTGTGGGGGGGGGGTTGGTTAAAAGAGAAATTTCACGGTGGCTGGAAACCAGCAGGATGAATCCCTGTGGGGGCAAATGTCTGAGGTGAAATATCTGGAAAAAAATCAAATCAAAATGAATCTGTCAAACTGAGGATGAGGGTGGCAGCCAGGAGGACAGGTGTGGCGCGTTTTTGCCGGGATGAGCATGACCCATGAAGTGACAAGAGGCATTTTTCTTCACAGGGAGCTAAAACGACAAGCACTTTACCTGCTTAAGTTTGTTTTTTTCCGTCTCTCTGTGTTAAAACATATGGGAGCCAGGCGGTTAGAAGTTGTCGAGCCTAATAGCAGCACTGGGTGGGGCGGGGGACATATTGACCAGTTCTAGAAGAAGTTGTGGGGTGGGAGGAAATAACCAGGAATACAAGAAGAGAGCAAGGATGAGACAGGACCATGCAAAGGGAGAAGCTGTCAGAAGAACTAAGCGAAGGAACAAAACTCGGACTCCTTTCCCTCAGGCTACAGCGTGCCCACACTGCAAATGTCAATTGGCAGGGCTGTGAGGGCTCCCAGTGAGAAACGCAGGGACATATTTCTCCCCAAAGCAAGAATCCTGTGGCCTTCAAGATCTTGCTGGACTATAAGTCCCACCATTTCTGACCAGGGGCTGATGGGACTTGGAAGTCCAGGAACATATGGAGGGCCTGGGCTCCACTTCCCTGTCTCTGACAGAAAATTATCTCAAAGCCCTCACACAACTGTGTTCCCCTTGGTTCCTTGGGGAAAGCCATGACAGTTAACAACAGGACCTTTTTTATCCAGCCGGAACTCACCGGAACTCAGTTCTGGCACTCTTCAGATGGGTGCCATTATAAGACAACAAGGGAGGTGTTCATGGTGAGTTCTGGCACCTCTTTTTCTAGGGAAAAAAACCCGCAGGACTGGTTAGTAATGATAATTTCCCAAAGCGGCTCATGTTTGAAATGTTAGGCACACCAGTAAAAGTGCAGGAAGCCTTTGCCCCGTTCTCCCAACCGACGCCCTGGCCTTGCGTGACAGAAAAAGTCTGAAGAACAACCGGTGTGTTGGATCATTTCACATGCTTTATTTCAGCAGTCAAAATAATTAAAAACATCTCAAATTATTATACATATACAAAATAGGTACAGAATCTTCGGCCGCTCACACTCCCTACAACATCTGCCTCTTGTGAGATAGAGAGGAATTATGGGTTTTTTTTTGCTTGAGTCGGAAACCCAACGAAAGACAGAAAGTGGAGGAGGAGGGGGAAAAGAAAAAGAGAGATGAGGGGTGATGTTGGCAGAGCTGAGGAGAAAGAGGTGGATAAGAAAGGGAAGAATGAATCAGTAGTGAGGGAGGGCGATGAGCAGACAAGAGAGGTTTGGAAAAAGGGTTTGCTTGTGGGATGGGACGAAAGATGGAAGAAAGAGAGAGAAAAAGAGAGAGGTGGTGGTGGAGGAGAAGAACTGGGGGAATGGGGGAGAAAATACAAGCCAAAAGAGAATCCACCTGCTTTACAAGAGAAAGACAGAAACTGCTGAGACCTTGATCCCTTGTAGCAATGTTTGATTTATTTTTTTCCTCATCCTCATTTTTTTATTATTATTTTTGCTTGTTAAAGAAAGAAATAGCACCTTTTGAAGAAAAAAAAATTCACAAGTATCTCTGGGCAGCAAGGCATCCAATTTGCTTCCCCCCTCCAATAATCTCATTTCTATAGCACCAAATGGCCCCCTTTTCAGCAAAGCTGTGCTTGGGGCGAGGTTTTTCTAGGTTTCGTCACCTCAAAAAAAATAAAAAGTTCATGGGACCTGAAAATTATTAACATAGCAGACTAAAAAAAGAAAAAAAAGATATATGAAAGACACAGTTAGCACCTTTATCTAAACCTGAAACTCTGCCCAGTTTCTTCACCCCCCCCTCCATGCAAGCTGATGCTAGTATTAAAAAAAAGATCCCAAAACTACCCCAAAGAACTTGAAAATGACAATGGTGAGGTAGCCGTCCATACAACAATAATATACATTTAACATTACATTTTCTCTGCTTTCTGGTATTATTGGCCATTTCTTTCCTTCAGTTGCTCACTGACAAAATAATTAAAGCTCTTAAACCTGTCTTCCCCGCCCCCCCTACCTGACCTCTCTGAGAGGGACAGGCACTATCACCTGTTCTTTTTCTTCAGACAGGTTTCTGTTTCGAAAAACCACTCAGCGCCACACCTTTTTTTTATGATAACTTCGCCAAATTTATCCCTGTTGCCGACTGAACAAAACAGAAAAAACGTACATTTAAAATGGCTGAAAGAGTAATCTTTTCAGTGGCATTGCTCCGAGTAAAAAAAAAAAAGAGAGAGAGAGAGAGAAAGATAAATCTCTTTCTATCAGGTACCGGCAGAGAAAGATGGTCTATAGGTAGATTTTGGGATTTATTTATTTATTACAGTTCTGGGTTGAGAGGGGGGGAGGTTATTTTTGATGGGGTTGTGATGGGCAGGTTCTACCACTAAGTTTAGTATTGCTCTGATTGCTGCCAGGAAGAGAAAAACACCAGATTTTCATACAGATGTATTTCAGGTGTTGCTTGGTTTCGACTGATTTTGTCATTTTGTATGGTTTTTATATATGTATTTTTGGAATGTACAAATATTGGTCCCACAATATTACTTGATCTTTTTTTTAAAGAAGAAGATAAAATCAAACCATTCTGTCTTTGGGGATTTTAATAATAATAATAATAAAAGTCAAGCAAGTGGATGCACTTCCTTAATTATTTTTGAAAAGTCATTTATTTTTATTTTTTTGGTTTAATGCTTTTTTTGTTTTTTTTTAACGGAAACAAAAATAGTTTTAGAGATGATGGATAGAAAAAGACACAAATTCAAGTCCATGTGAAATTTCCTTCTTTTTTGGCTGTTTTTTATTTTATTTTTTAAACTGTCAGGTTTCCTTTTGGGTTTACAAGAAGCAGACTGGTCCAATCTCAAAGCCGAATTCCTGGTCTCTGCCACCAATGTCCATGGGAGCCACATCAATGATGGGCAACCGGGAAGTTTTTGTTGTCTTGTATTCGATGACTGTCTTGTCCCAACTGCCAGTGTGACGCTGCGGAGGGAGGAAAAAAAAATCAGAATTTTGTTTATGGCTCAATGGACTTTTGAAGCTTCCGAGTACAGAGGAATGACAGCGCCCTACCCGCATCCGATCTGAACTTTCTCCCTGATCAACTGTGCTCCTAAAAGCTGGCTCCTGCCTTCCCCACCCTGGTTGCCCATCCCATTGTGCCACTGGAACATAATTACTCTGGCATTTAGAACTTCAGGGATTCAGGGCACTGTGAGAAAAGAGGCAGAACCAACACAGAAGTTGGAGGATATGTTATGGTCTATCTTCTGCATGAATAGAATCCAGGTCCTTAAGTCACCATGCATAGCCAGGGGGAGAAGTCACACCATCTGATCTTGCGCTCTCACTGTCTTCTGATGGATTTAAGCTACTGTGGACTCAGCCATCCTCTTGCCTTGAAGGCCTTTTGGGTCAAAAAGCAGGATGTGCCTTGGAATGGAAACACCTAAAACGTCCAAGATTCTGTCCCCATTCCAGATGCCAACAGCACAAGCAAGTAGGCACCGCTGTACTAAGCGAGATACACCTTTGCAGGTTCTGAGGATTTATTATGGCAGCAGTACGGAGACTGCGGCCCTCCAGATATTATTGGATTGTTATCCCCATCACTCCTGAGCACTGGTCATGGAGCTGATGGGAACTGAAGTCCGACAAACTTCTGGAGGGCCACGGCTTCCCCGTCCTAAGATCTTTCAGAGGGTTCTGCAGCTGAATAGGGATATTCCATCCCTCATCTGCCATGCTTCAGCACTGAAAAGCACCCAGTGTATGTGTTTCCAAACACAGATAGGATTCACAGTACTGAGACGTCAACCTGCAGTCCTGACTTCCTCAGCCAGACCTGCCTACCCCTATTTTCCCCTGCCTCTGGCCATTCTTACATATGGCATTGTTTTTACTGTATATGGATTATCTCCCAGTTCCAAATCATTGTTTTAGCAGGAGTTACAGAAGGGGAAGTGGGAACACCCCTGCCAGCTATGAATAAAACACTGCAGCTTATGCACAAGGTCTCCAGTCTGAGAGAGAGAGGGAGAGAATCTATAGTACCCCCACCCCACGTTGCTACATCTAAAGACCCAATGACTCACCGTGCAACCATCCTTGGGGACTCCATAGACGAAGCGGCTGTTGCCCTCTGCTCTGATCTCGATCTCATTGGAGCCTTGGAGGAGCAGAGCGTTCTGCAGGTTGCCGGTCTCTGCGTTCATGTAAGCCACGCTGTTCTTGCAGTGGTAGGTGATGTTCTGGGAAGCTTCAGTGGACATCAACCTCAAGAAGGTCAGTTGAATGGCAACGTCAGATGGGTCGGATCCCTCGCTACCATATTCGAACTGCCATGGGAGACGGAGGGAAGGAGGGAGCAAGAAATTGGTTAGCACTCGTGTCATGTCCTTTAGGATCCCCACCCCCTGCTACATCTAGGAATCTAACCAGCTCCTTTGCTTTCTCTTCATGCTCAGAGGACCGAGGCAGGCAGTAATGCAATAATGGGCAAAGCCATATAAGCTGACTGCTGCCCTCTCTAAGGAGCCAAAATCCAACTTGGGAAACAATGAGGTGCAGAGAGAGAGAGAGAGAGAGAGAGAGAGAGAGAGAGAGAGAGAGAGAGAGAGAGATGAGGCAACAGGTATACATTCTCCTTGACAGACTGCTTTTCCAAGTTGCACCATCTACAGCTTCTTTGAGCTAGACTACTCCAGCATGCTAAGTCACCTTTCAAGGGACTTTTGAGCCTAGCTGAACCTCTGGAATATATCACATGAAAATTGGCCTGTGCTTGCTTTTAACCAATGATCTTCCCCTCTCCCTTTTGCTTCCAAGTATCATAGAGTTGGAAGTGATTTAAGGAGCTATCAAGCCCAACTTCCTGCAAGCACCAGGAATTGTACTTCGAGGCTCCTTGGTCAACATAAATTCCCTCTTCCTGTCCATTTTTCATCTATTGTGTTCAACATCCTTGGATAAAGGTTAGAAGTGACATCAAGCCACCACCCAGGTACTTCTTCTGCCTTGTGAATCAAGCCCATTCCAACAAAGCCCAATGATGCCTAGGCCTCCCTAGCCAGCCAATTCCAGGGCTCTTCCACCTTTTACAGCTAAAGGCCCTTTCTCAATGGGCAACTTAATCTTTTGGTTACAATCTGAGCAGATTCCATGGCAGACATGGAAAGTAGACATGGATTTCTCAGACTCATTGAGGCTGCTCCTACTTGTGCATTAAGGTGATTATCTATTCTCAATCTTTTCATCCCCTTGCTAAACGGTCCCAAAGCTTCCATTTAAACAACCAAACAGTCACCAAGTTCTTCTGCCTGCGACATTCTTTCCACACATAGAATTCATATCCATTCTAGTTCAGCAGGTGACTTGGAGGAAACCTGACCCTGAAATAACTCTCTCTGGTCCCAGCTCAGAATACGGGACTGGCAGTCCCAGCTAAGCCACTTGCTGGTTAACTGCCACTGCCTCACTGATTCCTGGTCTCACCTGGAAGCCATCGGACATGCTTTCTCCGAACCAGACATGCTTCTTCTCCTTGGGGTTATTGCTGGTGTACCATTTCTTCTGGGGGATGGTGGGCTGAGCAGATTGGACACAAGTCTCTCCAGTCTCCATGTTACAGTAGACCTTGATGGCATCCAGGTTGCAGCCTTGGTTGGGGTCAATCCAGTACTCGCCTGATGAGGAATGGGGTTAAGTGAATCGGGTTGATGGAGAACGGATCACAGGAGCAAAGCAAAACAAAACATCAATTTACGCCAACCTGATCTAAAAGGGGACTGGCCAACCATTCCCCCCCCCGCTTCTTCCTATCTCACAGATCCCACCCCCCATGCAATGAGTTGTCAGACTTGCCCAAGTGGGTCAGGAAAATATCTGCCCAAGCCTTACTCCATATAAGACGAGGAGGCAAACAGCTAAAAACAAAAGAATAGAAAAGAGAACTATCTATGTATGGCTGAGATGGACTTCAGAGAGCCAGGGAATAGGGGGAGGTGTATTATAAAATGTATATTATAAAAAATGTGTATTATAAAAAATAGATGGTTGCCCCATCACTTCCCAGCATTAATTATCTACACAAGTAATGACATTCTGGTTCCTAAGCATATATTTTTTTGTAGGAGAAGGGAGAGGGCCCAGAGAAGAGCCTGGGCTGGAGCTAGAAGCTCTACAGCAACTTAGAAGGCCCACTTCACCCTTTAGGACCTAAGTAAATGCAAGTCACATTCTGCAGATAGAAGCTACTTGGGATAATTAATTGTTCTGCTTGACTCAAGCACGTTATTTAGGGAAGAGGCTGCAAGAAAAGGCACCCAAATCACTGCCCAGTCAGCTCCGGTGGAAAATCCATTCCTGGCCCCAGACCTGAGAAAACAACTAAATGCTTGGCTGTGCAAACAATCCCCAAGTGAAAGAGAAAGGTCAACAGTGGCAGAGAAGAGAGGGGAAGTGAGAAGATTGATATACGGGGAAGAAAAGAGCAGGGCAGAGCCATTCTGCCAATGGACGTGGTCCAGAAGAAAGGAGAATTTGTGGCATTTAAGAGATGCCCCACTTCAGCACCTCAGAATTGTCCCCCCCCCCCCGTACTTACCACTCTTCCAGTCTCCGTGGCACATCTTCAGGTCGCGGCAAGTGCGGGCTGGGTTCTTACGGGTTCCGTCAGGGCTGCGGATGTTCTCGATCTGCATGGACAGGCTCTTGAGAGTAGTGTCTACTTCCAGGTCGCGGTCGCGCATCACGTTGGCATCGTCAGCTCTGTAGTAGCGGCTACCGTCGTGAGCTTTCTCCTGAGGAGGCTGGGGCAGGAAGCTGAAGTCAAAGCCGCCGCTGGGTGGGCCTGGAGGACCGGGTGGTCCGGGTGGTCCGGGAGGACCCTGGAGAAGGAAAAGAAGAAGAGTTGGAGGCAAAGATCTCACCCACCCATTATGCTGTTAACTATGAGCTTTGTACAGTGAGGAGGAATACGTACAGCAGGTCCAACATCACCAGTGCGACCACGGGGACCAGGTGGGCCAATGGGGCCGGGAAGACCATTCAGACCATCTTTGCCAGCGGCACCGGAAGAGCCAGGGGGACCCTGTCAGGAAGGCAGAACAAAAATGTACCATGAGTGAAGCTTTTGTTGTTAACATGAATACAGCAGCAGCAGCAACAACAGGTGCATAGGACTGAAGTCTAGCAATAACAGCTAATAGCTAAAATGCTGCGCTTTATAGCCCAATCCATACTTACTCTTGGACCAGCAGGACCAGAAGCACCAGAGGGACCTTGTTCACCAGGAGAGCCCTGCACAAAAGTAAAAAAAAATTGTCAGATTTGATGATCATCTGGGGGAAAACAGGTTTATTTAAATGGGAGAAAATGCAGTCCTATTCAGTAACAGAGAGGAACTATCAATCTAGCTTCTGTCTATGTCAATCTCACATGTGTTCCTTCATAAATCTACTCTCCCAAGTGGCAACGGGAACCAATAGGTTCACTCAGCACAAAAAAATAAAATAAAATGATATCTATGCTGCCATATGTCTGGATTTTCCCAGACATTACTGGGATTTCAAAGGTGGAATTGACGTCAGGGAGGAAATTCCGAAAGCGGTGCTTTATCCTGGATCTTAGGCAAGTCAATAGAAAAATCGCTTGGGGGGGTGGTTTTTACTTTTTGAAATATGGCAACCCTGTATTTTTTAAAAAAGGTTTCACTCAGTACAATGGAAAGTGGGTATATCTCAAATGGAAGCCTTTCAGCAATTAGATTTCTAAGTCTTGGGTGGAAAGAAGGATAGGCAATATTTTTGTGGCATATTTTTCATACAGAAGTGCTTTGCCCATGCTCGTCACAACTGCTGGGTAGCATGCTGTATTCACATTTGGGACCAGGAAGAAATGTGTATCAAATGCAGATTGCTTTGGGGTGTGTGGAGACCTAAATGCATCTTCTCCAATCCTGCCACTGTGGGCTGCATTAACGAGGGACCCGAAGGAAGCCATGGCAATCTAAGGCCTCCATCTTTAAAGTTCTTATTTCTTTGCCGCTAAGGTAGGCCCAAGCCTGCCTTGGCCATTGGCCAGCGACAACAACTAGGCCTATACACTGAGTGACAGTTGAGGCCCACTGCTGCTTTCGACCAAATGGCAGGCTCAAAGCCTTTCTGGACTGAGGAACGCGTGGAACAAATGGAGATGTGCATGGACGCAGGCAAGGACTTATTTGCAAAATGCATGGTATGAAAAAAAAACTGAAATCTGTAAGGGGGGGGGGTTGGATACATATGGGTAGCTGAAGAAATTTAGGAACAAAATTGTTGCTCGTTAGCCTGTCTCTAAAAGTTGGGGAAAAATGGAATTACAAGTTTTGATTAAGTAAGTTGGTGCAAGTGGAGATCTGGATGGAATTGGAAATGGAAGCCGGTTAATGGGCGAGGGCTTTCGGGACCCTTCAAGGACCTGCTGCCGTACAGGCCAAATAGATGTCACAGCTCCCCCTTTTCTTTCCTCCGCCCCCTGACTAGATGTTTCATCAAAAAGGTATCCAAAGATGGAATTTCCTTGCAGAAAGTGACGGTAGCTTTTGCTCATTAAATGATTAGACTGAGATCCACCTGTCTCTGAATAGTGGCTAGTCAGAGGCCTCTGGCGAGTTCAGAAAACAGGGTGGAGAAGGAGGCAGGTTTAATCTGAACGCAGAGACTCAATTGAAGATATCGTGGCTATTGAAAGGGAGGTCTGTACTTCATTCTTTTTCAGACCGCCTTAAGCCATGGAAATGAGATAGGAAAGCTCTAGCTCTAATCTGCAAAGGCTCTAATCTGTTTGAGGGCATTTCTTTCCTTCATGAGGACTAAAGCCTTAAAGCAAACCCTCCAGGTACGTCCCTATTTTCCAGGGATGCCCCTGACTTAAGAGAAGCCGTCCTGGTTTCTGGCTTGATCCCGCTTTTCCTATCCCTATTTTCATTAGAGAAATGTCGGAGGGTACGGAGCTCTGTGACGCCTGGAGCTTCTCTACATCAAAAGTGGCAAAGAGCTTTCTGGTACTTACAGGGGGGCCAGGGGGTCCCTGGAGACCAGAGAATCCTCTGTGACCCTTCATTCCTCTGTCGCCTTGTTCGCCAGTCTCACCCTTGTCACCACGAGCGCCTTGTGGGCCCTAGAAACGAAAAGCAAGTTTTAATTTATTTTAATTTTTATTGGCTTATTGGGCTTTCACAAAGGAAAAAGGAAGGAAATGCCTATCGACAAGCCACTCTGCGTAACTGGGGATATGAAATTAGGGTGCTTATTTCTAGTTGCATCTCAACCATAAGGCAAAGGTAGCAGAGATCATGCAGTCAGTTAAGTCTCCCAAGTATATCAATTCAGCCTTATTGAATAGTATATTATACATTCTACCAGTATAATATAGCTAAGCTGGTAGAGCACGAGACTCTTACTCTCAGGGGTCATGGGTTCGAGCCCCATACTGGGCAAAAGATTCCTGCATTGCAGGGGGTTGGACTAGATGGCCTTTGTGGCCCCTTCCAATTCTTTGAAAAGAAAGAGAGAAAGAGAGAGGACATTGAAAAGCCCAAACTTACTGCAGGACCACGAGCACCAGCAGGGCCAGCGGGGCCAGCAGGGCCAGCGGGACCCTAGAGGGAAGGAGAAAATGAGAAAATGTACATATCATCGCTTTTAAAATTCGGCATGTAATTGAGCATGCAACTTATTTCTTTAGGAGCCCAGTCCATGGAAGGGAGGGCAATCACAGCAGGAAGAGCTCTCGTCTGTCTGTAGAGTCTATCCATCTATCTGTTTGTTGGATCGTTAGTTATAAAGTGTTTTCACTATAGCAGCCAGCCTGATGTTTAGGATGTGTAGGTGGGAATATATGGCCACCAGATGGCTGCATCCACCTTGCTAAAACGAAGCAGATTTAGGTCTGCTCAGGATTCGCACGGGGGACCACCTGGGACCCGCCACGCAGACTGCCTCGAGTTCCGAAGAGAGAAAAGGCAGGATATAAGCACACCAACAAATAAATCTGGGGGCTGTCTATTCCTGCATTTGGTAGCAAGATCCTGGGATGTTCCATAGGATTCGAGCGGAAGATATTGCTCCCTGGATTCTACCACTCCCTGCTTGGAGAGTGGAATCGGAACACGTTAATGATCACAAATGAGTGACCTCATTAATCCTCTGGCAGAGTTGCAGTAAGGATGGGGAAAGCGTAATGGGAGAGGTTCCCCCACGACGCTCTCATATGGCTCGAGTAATTATTTCGAACTAACAAATGCGGAGCCATAGGTTGATGCCAATCCAAGTTAATTAAAGCAGCGTGAAAGAGTGCCCCTTTAGCGAATGTGAGCACAGGACCAGAAGTGGCATGCGGTCCACGTTAATTAAGTACGAAGGCACGCTCCTGAAATATGTAAGATCCTGAAGCTGGGTCTGCAAAAGGATACTCATCTTGCCTGCATCTTTACTGATCGTGAAAACGGAAAGCTGTGAATGACTGACATTATTTCAGATCAACTGATCTGGAAGAAGTCAGTTTGCGTATATGTGGCCTAGTGGGATTCGGGAAAATGAAGGAGTCGGGAAATGGCTTATCCCCCCCCCCCCCCGGATTTTGTGTTGTAGCAGAAGGAAAGGAAGCGCCACTTACAGTCTCGCCACGGTCGCCATTCTTGCCAGCAGGGCCAACTGGGCCAGGGGCACCAGGGGCACCGGGAGCGCCAGGGGCACCGGCTGGGCCGCTCTCACCACGATCACCCTGTTTAGGAAAGGGAAAGGCAAGAAGAGGCGATCAAAGCTCAGAATCGGTGTGCGTTTGTGAAATCAAGTCTTTCATTTTGCAAAGTTATCGGACCCGGGTCTTGTGACACCGGCCCGTTCCGGACACCTGCTGCATACACACATGCATGTTCAACTCACCTTGGGACCAGCAGCACCATCGCGACCGGGAGCACCTTCTGCACCAGGAGAGCCCTGTCAGCCAAGAAGAGAGATAGTGAGACTGAGATCGCAGCGGCGTTGAAGCTCTAGAACTCTCTAGCTACCAATGGGAGACCTAGAACTGAGTTAAAACTATTCAGCTCTGTAACTGAACTATATTATTCAATGCACATCTATTAGTAAGAATTTATGGACATATGAAGTTGCCATAAACTGAGGAGGACTACTGGTCTATCTAGCAGCCTAGTATCGTCTATCCTCTCTAAGGACAAAAAAAACCGGGCACCATATCTCCAAGGTCTCAGGCAGCCGCCTGCTTGAATACCCCTTTAACAGGAGATGCTAAGGAACGAACCTGGGATCTTCTGCAAGTAAAGCATAACCCTGATCATGGTCCCTCATGAAGCTACACTGCTCTGAGCCAGACCATTGGTCTATGTAGCCCAGTATTGCCTTACTTTCCAAGGCTCCAGATAGAGGTTCTTATCAAAGCTTATTTTAGCTGGGGATGCCAAGGCATTCTGCCCCTGCATTTTACCACCGACTGCACAGTTTGGCTTGGACCATATTTCTGATCACTGGTAAGAGATGGTAAGAGACTGGGGTTCGACAGAGAAAGGTGAGCAAATTTAGGAGTCTCGAGCTCCCATGGAAATGGGAAGACTTGCCTCACGTCCAGATTCACCAGGGGGTCCGGCCAAGCCAGGTGGTCCCATTGGGCCAGGAGGACCGCGTTCACCAGAAGCACCAGATGGGCCTTGTTTGCCAGGCTCGCCCTGTGGAGATCAGTCCCAGTTAGAACAAAAAGAATCCAGTTGTTGAGATGCAGAAGGGGCGGGGGGGGGGGGAGACAGCAGGAGAGGAATCACATTCACACATCATGCTTGACTACAGTTAAAAAGAGCAAAAGAAGGAGCCTGGTCTAGGCAGAGTTTGAATTCTGTTCCCTGGGATCTCAGAAAGCACTAAAGTAGAACTTTCAATGCAACATGGGTTATGGGATGGAGCCAGGGAAGGTTATCTTTTCCATAGGGTTCTACATCACTTGAAATATATAGCTCTGCATTTCAGAACTGGGGGAGCATCTGTTGTATAAAACATGGGCTAGTCTCAGGTATAGATTTCTATGGAGTTTTGTTTTGTAAGGCTGACATCACTTTTCTAGATACCGTTGAACCCAGAGCACTGTTCTATTTATGAAAGCTCGCTCACTTCCTGGTATTGAGAATCCAGGAAGTTTTTTCAACCCAGAATTGCATTTTACAAATTGAATTTGTTTCAGCTTTGAAAACTGAGATTTATAAAAAACACTTGTCTTCCTGATTCTTGTCTTCATGATCAATGCTTAAGGCAACAATATTAAGTTATAACTGACCAAATTCAATATTTAAACTCCCCGCCCCCTGTCCCCTATCCTGGACCCTTAATGCAGCTACAGCTTTAGTAGCTGTGAGACAAATCCTCATTAAGAGAGGACAGTCAAGATTTGAAAACAAGCTAGAAGAACTTGCTTGAGAACTTTCCCCCCAGAATTCTTTTCATTTCCAGTACACGCAGCTGTGGTTTTTTCTGTTCTGGGGAGCTGTGGATGGTTCTTTTAAAACAGAATTCCAAAAATTTGCGAGCTGCTTCTAAAAAACAGTTGCACTCCTCAAAAAAAACACCTGCCCTTAAAACACAGAAAATCTGTCAAATGCATTTCAAAGGCCTACGGATATCCTGTCTCGGGGCTTACATTTAATATGATTAACAGGATTCCCTAGAAATGTTTCTTACTTTTGACAATTCACAGAACTTGTGGTTGAATGGATAAGTCTTTTTGATGGGGTAGGGGAGATTTGGAACTGAATTCCAGGGTTTAGCCTTCATTTTTCAGCAATTTGGCCAAGGGCTGTGCAGGTATTTGTGAGCAAGCTAAAACAATAAACAGTGCTTTGTCTTAGCTCATCCAGACTTCCTTTTGGGCCATGTTTCTAGGCAAAGGTCCACATTTCAAAACTCTTTGTTAGAGCATTTTGTCCTTGCGCTTTCCCTGCAAAAACCCACTCCGTGCTGCTGAATTGGAGCAAACGGCAATCTGCAGAAAACCTGAATTGATGTTTGTTCCGATTCAGCTTTAAAGAGCAGGTTTTACTGGGGAAGGTGGTGTGTATTTGGGGAAACAACAACTATTGGATACAGAGCTTTAAAGCGTGGGACTTGTGCCTAGAAAGCCTGGGGCAAAAGGTAAGTGTGGGTGAGCCCATAGATGGAATATGGAAAACATGTTGCTCCGTTTCTACAGGATTATGGTATTGACTTTATTATTATTATTATTATTCTTGGCCTTGGAGGAAACAAAAGTGATTATCTGGGTTAATGCGCACTCATACTGCCACTAAGGAAAACAACGACAGAGTCCATAGTTATTATGCATTATATTATGAGCAGAAACAAAAGAGCAGCACAAGGATGAAAAGAAGCCTTGCTTTGAGACCCCAGCTGTGATCCAAATCCCTCCTATCTGCAGATGTACCGCTGATGCTGACTTCCATATGAATGTGTTTAGCACAAGAGTGCTGAAGACTAAACCTGAACAAGCAACTCAAATTGAAACTTTGCTGCGTTTCCTCCTGTTCTTTGGGCCTCGTATCCCAAGCATAGACTTCAGGCGGAGTCAACAGACACTGGAGTATATTATCAGGGAGAGGCAGGAGTCTGAAGGGACCGGCAGAAGAGGCAGCAGGGCAGGAGAATGATCCAGGAGAAGGTCCAGTTATTTGTGACGTTCTGTGCCACCAATGAGGCAGTGGGGAAAGGAAGAGGCTGGGCAGTCAGAGACAGGGGAACAGCTGCAGGGAATCTCCTCTGTCCATTCCTGCACTGCCTCCAAGGATGAGGAGGGGCTTAAAGGGACAGGAGCAGCTGGACATGACACATAGGAAAAGTCACTGGTTGCTTGCATGCACCATGTCCCAAGTTTTTTTTGGGGGGGGGGGGTAAATGGGCTGGAGGACCTGTCCAGCTAGCTAGATTCTTGCACCTTAGGAGCTGATGCAATTGAGTGCTTTGCCAATTGATATCTAAACTTCTAATTGCGTGTCCTCCTTGCGGACGCTGGGTATGTTTGCCAGTTAGACTCAGGTGTGTGTGTGTGTCTATTTTGCTTATATGTATCCTTGCATTTTCAGCCTTCTATGTGGCTGAGTCCCCTTAAGAAACATCCCCCCTCAAATAAAAATTTTCTCACTGTTCCCCAGCCCGCAAACACCAGCCCCGCAAAGCTCAGAAGGAAACTGAACCCAGACTATCTGCACAGAGTTGTCAGAGAAGAGCAGAAGGGAAGCACTCACAGATGGTCCTGGAAGACCAGGGAAACCTCTCTCGCCTCTTTGTCCAGGAAGACCAACCACACCGCGCTGTCCAGCGATACCTTGTGGGCCAGGAGTACCAGGTGCGCCCTACAGGAGGAAAACGGACGTGAGCATGAGATGTCGACAGAGAAGTGTTCCTGGCTGGAAAGACACATTTCGTTTTCGCCAGCGTTATGCTGCGCTGCGGAAGGGTTGGAGGTGAGGTGGGCTGGCAACAGCGTAACCCAGACACTGTGGAAGGACGTGTGGATCCAGAATTGATCTCCACAGTCACTTACGGACTCGCTGTTAAAACCATGTTTATGGAAGACAATCTTACTTGGCTACAAGTGATCACCAAAGAAGAAAGAAGACCCCAGACAGGCTGCGAAATAAGAACATGGTGGGCTTGCTTCAAGGAGAAGAACTGTTGGATGTCCTGACTCCACTTTACGTTGTGAGTAATGCCCATGAGGCTTTCTACCCAGGCCTTGCCTAAAGGAACCCACTCCTTGTTGTGTCTTGGCTGGCTAGGGGATTTTTCTTCAGGCTCCCTTTAAACAAAGTGTGATCACGCATGGCAAGGGCTACCTTTTTCTACTGAAACACATCCCACATTAAAAAAAACAACAACCAAACACTTGGCAAGTAACAATCTGAACTAATGGATCTGGTCTATAATGTAGGAAGCCATTATGTGGCATTTCAATGATGCTCACTAAAACATCGCCGCTGAAGAGGTGCAGCCGTAAAGATTTGCGCAAGCAGTGGGGAATTCCAAAGTCAATTTAAGGCGGAGAAATCGTTAACATGGCAGCTGGGATGCCACCAGGGAGCCAGATGTTGCGACAGGGAGATAACCCCATGGAGGAGGTGCCCAGGTTTGGCTCAAGCAGCCCCGTTCAAGAGGAATGAAAGATAAGAGGTGGCATTTACTTACAGCAGGTCCATCGGAACCAGGAGAGCCCTTCTCGCCGGGAGGTCCGGGTGGGCCAGCAGGTCCAGCTTCACCAGGGCGGCCGGCAGGTCCAGTCTCACCACGGGGTCCTTTGGAACCTTCCTTTCCACTAGGGCCTGGGGGGCCGGGAAGGCCGCTGTTACCCTTTGGAAAGAGAACAAGCAAATCAGTGACACTCACAGGTAGTGTGTTGAGTTTGGCAACAGTGGCCCCAAATGAAGCGTCTTTGAGGAAGGAACCCCATCCCACCCCAGTGAGGTTCTAGTGGGTCACTCTGAGAATGAGAAGGAGTTTCCCTCCCACCAGCTAGTTTTTGCGTTGGGTTGTATGTTCCGAGAGACAGCCAAAAGCTTGGGCCACCGCATTTCGAATCGGGTGCAGCTCCAAGTAGAGCAAACTGAAACGAAAAGCCTGCCCATGCTTATGTGACAGTGTCATTTAGACATCGTGGTTTGCTCCAGCAAATCCTGGGAACTGCAGTTTTGGCGAGGATGCGGAGAACTTAATGCTTAAAGATCCTTGGCCTCTCCTCCCCAGCTGCAATTCCACGAAGAAGGAATGGCCATTAAGTTAGCGGTATAAATATACCTAGAGATTCTTGTGTGCCATAATAATTCCATAAGGCCCAACAAAACTGGATATCCAGTTTGCAAACTTGGGAGTATAAAAATTTATGTGGATGCACAAAGACTACTTGAAGGGGGTTGTACTAGATCACTCTTGTGGTCCCTTCCAATTTTTCAAATTCTATGATTCTATAAGGAATACTTCTGATTCGGACTAAAACCATTGTACATATTTAGATATGAATTGATTCCACACTTTTCTCAATCTGTATCTTTTCTACCTTATGGCCCTCTTTCCCCATCCTCTCTGAGTCAACATATGTCTTTGTAGGCCCTATGTAGGTCCTATAATGTAGGCTCTAAGGGACTTCTTACTGAGCATCCTCACCCATTGCCAGCCACCTGGGGGGTTGTGTAACAGCTTTCTAAATTGTTGCCCACAATGTGTGTGTTTTGAGGGAAGGTACTTACAGATGGGCCAGGGGGTCCGACTCTTCCAGCAGCTCCGGGGAATCCAGTAGCACCCTATGAAAGGAATGGAAGAGAAGGTTCCTTTTCAATAACTCAGTAGGATCCTGCAATGGATTTTGTCTTAATTTTTCAATTCGGCAACCTCTTTGCAATGCCAAAGCTCCTTGTCACAGAAAGATAATGATATCTCAGCTCTTCTAGCATCTTGTCACTACTGTTTCTGGGTATGCAGAAAAAGGGTGTGAATTTTATTTTATTTTATAATTTGTTTCTACCAGCTAAAGATTCTCATACCTCATGCAGCTAAACCAGTTTGGATTACGTGATCAAGGTTAATTGCATCGCAATCAGCTCGTGCTTAATTTCAGCTAGAACCTGCCGGTGGCAAGCTCTGGAATGTGATTCCCCCCCCCCACCTCCTTGTTGTGTATTAGATGGGTTTAGGCTAGCTAGTGAGAGAACATACACAGAGACTTTTCCTCACCTCGGCATAGCTGGTCTGCTGTGAATACAGATTAACTATTTTGGATCAGGCGCTAAAGAGCCCTGTCTTGCCCACCTCACATAGACTGTGATCTTTCTGGGCATGATCCCTTCTATGGTTCATTTCTGCAGCCCACTGCTACAGCCGAGAGCTGCATTAGTTTTCTAACCCACAATCTGCTTTAAATGTCCTAGGATGGTGAACTGGGAGCGATTTCCTTAGGAGGTGAAAACTCTGAGTTTCGAACATTAATGCATTTTTGACTGGCACCCAGCTTAATAATGCAGAAGAAGAAGGTACTCACAGGGGGTCCTGCACTTCCACGAGCACCTTTGGGTCCAGGAGCACCAACAGCACCCTGCAACAGGCGGGAGGAAGACAGTGTTAAGCCAAAGGCTGATGGAAGGTAATGGGTTTACAAAAGAGATTGGGGTGCAACAAGAGGGTCACTTACAGCGGGTCCGGGAGGTCCAGTGGCACCAGCAGGTCCGGGGGGACCAGCATCGCCTTTAGCACCAGCATCACCTTGTTCACCTTTAGCACCAGGTTGTCCATCAGCACCCTGTGGAGGTAAGAGCAGAGCAGGTGGTGGTGAGTTACAGAAGGATGGAAAAGGAAAGACGTATCTACTTAATGTATCTTTCTCTGCATCGTCCAAGTACATCTGACTAAATGATCTCATTGTGCCAGAGGAGGTTGGACCACATGGCTTCTGATAATCTGCCAGGTGTGAATCAAACAGGAAGAGGCAGTATGAGAAGCAAGGTTTGCTCAACCTGGAGCGGGGAGGGTGCAAATGGAGAGGAGGGTTCTCGATCAGGTTTGGGAGATTCAGTTCCCAATCTCTCTCAATTACATAGTGGAGTCAACCTGGTTGCAGTTCAGCTTGGGACATGGGGAAATCCAGGTTCAAATGCCCACTCCTCAGCTTTGGGTTCAAGCATCATCTTTCTTTCAGTTTAATCAACCTCGTGGGATTTGTTGGGAGGACAAACAGGACGAGCACTTGCAAAGCAATTGGCAGAGCCACATGTCGTCAAGAAACAGCATGGAAGCCAAATCAACTTGTGATTTGCTGTGTTGACTGAGCCAGTTCTTTAGTGGCTCTACATTCAAGTTCACCCAGTTATGGGCCATTCCATGAAAAATGAGCCTGATAAGAAAAAAATGATTTTTTTATTCCATGAAAAAAATTTTCTTCCATGATTCCAAACATGCAGTCTAACCATTTTTTTAAAGCTAAAGACAAAAGAAGTTTAGTTTATGGACCTTCTTTTCAAAAGTCCACCCACATAGGCTTCACAGAAGTGTTCAAGTTAAAAGTTTTCTGATGATTGTCCCACCCGTGACAGCATTTTTTCCTCAATTTTGTATCGTTAAATTTCTTAAACTTAATTTCTGATTGCATAGTTGTAACCAATAAACATTGATTTAAACAGATATGCTGAGTTTATCATTAATTCACCTCCCAACGCACAAAGTTTTTCCATAAATCAAACTTATCTCAAGCTCCGTGTCCTTTTTTTGTCCCACCCGTGACAATACTTTAACATTTAATAAAATTGTCAAAAATTTCCATAAAAATAATAAAAAAAATAGTAAAATGTTCAGTATCTTATTAAGAACATAGTTTAAATTTTGGTTGTTAATTTTTATGTATATTTACATTGTTACACATGTGTGAATACCAAAAAACATGGTCCAAGTGTCCCACCCGTGACAATGGAATGGCCCTTATGGAAAATACTCCTAAAATGGATTAAAGTAGGACATGGAGGATTGCTGTCTGGGCTCCTATTTTATTTATTTTAATTGTACCCCACCTTGTTCTCCAAAGGACCTCAAGGTAGCAATGAAAGTAGTCAAAAGTGGGAAAAGGCACTGTTGGGTTGAATTTGCCACCCCGACAGTGCATTAATTAACGCCTGCTTGATTGCTGTAGTTAGGAGGAAGGTAAGGAAGAACTGAATAGTTCTTCCAAGTCTTATGAGGAACAGTTGAAGTAACTGGGTATGTTTAGCCTGGAAAAGAGGAGACTGAGAGGAGATATGATAGCCATCTTCAAATATCTCAAGGGCTGTCACGTGGAAGATAGAGGAAGCTTGTTTTCTCCTGCTCTGGAGGGTAGGACTTGAATCAATGTCTTCAAGTTACAAGAAAGGAGATTCCGACTAAACATCAGGAAAAACCTGACAGTAAGCTGTTTTGACAGTAGAAAGGTCTCCCTCGGAAGGTGGTAGACTCTCCTTCCTTGGAGGTTTTTAAGCAGAGGTTGGATGGCCATCTGTCATGGATGCTTTAGCTGTGATTCCTGCATTGCAGGGGATTGGACTGGATGACCCTTGGGGTCCCTTCCAACTCTACAATTCTATGATTCTATGAATATACCCCAAACTGGGACTATTTTCTTTACTTTATGAGTGCTGCTAACTGAGCAATTGCAATGCCTGGAATGTATAACTTTCTCCTACCAGAGATCACTTGATAATAATCTACAGGTGCTTCTGGTCGCCAACCTTGCCTGTCAACTGTTGTCACTTGTTTGCCACAATGTGCACCAAAACAGAAGGATTGTTTACCCTGCACCCAACACCCAACGAATCAACAGTTTGATGAGAACTGAACACTTGTCATACTCACAGGGGGGCCAGCAAATCCAGCGGGTCCGGCAGGGCCAGGCTCACCACGATCTCCCTGGGAAGGAAAAAGAGACAAATGCATTGGGTCAGTGGTGATGAGAGGAAGGGTCAAAGAAGGTGATGAGAATGAGATCCCTGCATTGCAGGGGGGTTGGACTAGATGACCCTTGGGGTACCTTCCAACTCTACAATTCTATGTTTCTAGGATGGAAAAGAAAGTACTTACGGGAGCACCACGAGCACCAGTGGGACCAGCAGGACCAGAAGGACCAGCTTCACCCTGGTTGAGGAAGAAAAGAAAGAGAGATGAGGTTAAGCTCCAGGGAACCAGGAAGAACCACGAAAGGTGCTACAATACAAGTAGGAAAAAAGCACCCCCCCCAGGATGCATAGCTCAGTCAGTCGAGCATGATACTCTTAATCTCAGGGTTGTAGGTTTGAGCCGCACGTTGGATGAAAGATTCCTGCATTGCAGAAGGTTGGACATAGATGACCCTTGTGGCCCCTCTTCCAATTCTACAAATCTGAGCAGCAGAATCCTACAGGTTAGTTACGTGCCGCTCTTATTCCTGCTACTGCCACCAGGTTGGATAAATGCCTCTTTTTTCTAATCATGTGCTCACTGCCTCACATGGAGGCCTAAGTTCAACATGTGAATTCAAAAACATCAACTGTTTGCCTTCATATCTAGCAGAGAGAGAGAGCGAGAGCGCCATTGAGTTTTATGGTATGAAAACAGGAGAGAAAAGCTTATTTGTGACAAGTTGTAAGAACAAAATTGGGGAAGGATGGGGAAGGATCATAGTTCAGTGGTAGAGCACATCCTCTGCAAGGAAAGGTCCTCCAGAGGGTTGATCCCTGACACCTGCCTGAAACCCTGGAGAGGCGGTGCTACTCAGTGTCGACAATACTAAGCTAGATGGATCAATGGTGCTTGGATTGTAAGTGGCTGGAGAGGGGAGATGGGAAGGCTGATCATGTCCACATCTTTCAGCCTAGCCTATTCATAGGACCTGAAAGCACCCCTGAATGGTATACATGATATAGCGGGCTGAGCTGGGGAAATCCTTTAACTGCATAGTCAGGGTGGCCTGTGAGACAATGTGACCTGCAGATGATCACCTGTGGGCCCATCACTCTGATCCATGCAATTCTGCAGGCAAAACGTGTTCTTTCCACAGCCAGCAACTTTCATCCAGTGTCCTTCCCACAGGCAGGATGCTGTTGTGGAGGTTGTAGCCTCAGCCAGTGATGGGTGTCCAGGTGGCATTAAGTGAATAAGGTGAGAAGGGGCTTCTCCCCAGTGCTCCACTGCAGATTGACCTACCGTTGAATCTAGTTGCTGGCCACTGTTTTGATTTCAAACTAACCCTTGTCAAATCAGCTCTAGTCCATGTGGACATGGCTGGAAAGGTATACAGAGGGACATTCTCTGCCCAAGCCTAACTCAGCTGACCCTCATAGAGACTGAGGGCTTCAGATGAAGCCAATCATCGTGGGCTAAAATCCCAGGATCATGATCCAATAAGGGCACACAATGCTGAGATTATCCTACTTAGAATCTTATAATCTTGGGGAAGGGGGCTGTCCCCGTGGCTGCCCTATTCTAGCCATCAGCATGCAGGGCGGGGACACTGAGCTGACTAGAAAGGGCCAGGTTGGATCTCTGCATTCCTATGCCATCAGAACACCTGGTCAGGAAAGAGTTTCCAACTGCCTCTGTCTCTCCACTGCATGCTTTGCAAAGGAGTGGCGTCAAAGCCCAAGTCGCAAGACGCCAAATAGCTCCCAGCTCATTCACAAATTCGTTAAAACGTCAGAAAATGCACCTAGACATCTGACAAGTGGAGATCACTAGACCTTTTTCTGGAAAAGAGGTACATAAAGTCAGTGGAGCACTTGCCTTGTCACCAGGAGCACCAGAAGGTCCAGGTGGGCCAATAGGTCCAGTCAATCCTCTAAGTCCATCTTTGCCAGGAGCACCATCAGTACCTTTGGGACCAGTGTCACCCTAGGTGGAAGGAGAAACAGAGCAGACCATGAAGCACTGAAAGGAACAGACTGGAAGAAAAACTCTGTTAATGATACAATGTGCCTTGTATCTGAAGGTCTTGAGAGACATCCGACCATCTTGCAGAATCTTCATTAGGATGTTGGCGCGAAGGAATTTATCTCAAGGATGGACTAGGTGCTGGATAGCACCCTGAGATTTACCCTTCATTCCAAACTCATAGGCCAACCCTGAAGGCAAAAGTAGCAAGCCAGAGGTGGGGAAACTGTTCCCCTCCAGATGTTGAATTTCTATTCATCCCCAGCTAGCATGGATGATGGTCAGGGATGCTGGCAGCTGTAGTCCAGCAACATCTGGAGGGCTGCATCAACCATCCTCTTGCTTTGGCCATACAGAAGGGAAGAGTCGTCTGCCCACTGGATATTTTAAGGAGGGGAGTTTCTAAATACCAGCGAGCAGAATTTAATATTATTTTCCTGTTCCTTATTTCCCACATTACGATTCTGCCAGCAGTCTACTTCAAGTAGAGGAAGGTCTGGGGGCAGATCACAGGCCTTGAGTGGAGAAGGCCCTAGGTTAGATTTCTGGCCTTTTTTCATTAAAAAAAAATGATCCCATGTGCTGGGAGTGGGAAATGCCTTGGCCAGATATGGTGGAGCTTTGTTGCCAGCTGAAATAGGCAGAGTACTGACCAATTCCCTGACTCAGTGTAAGGCAACTTCAGATGCTACTTTTCCACACACTTCTCACCCAATTGAAATGGTGTATTACAAAGCCAGCCAATAGCCCAGTGCATTTTCCTATCACTTTCTTTATCACTTAAAAGCCCTGTTTTGGGGGGAAGTGGGTGTGTTGCCAAACAACACCAAACACACTTCAATTGCACAGCCTGAGTTTGTTGGCATGCAGGTAAATCCCAGCTGCAAAACAGCAACAGTCTTGCAAGCGACCTCCTGTTTTTATTAAGTCTTCCATCCACTGCCCTCCTATGACCCTCATATGAACTTGTGGGCATGAGGATCTGTGTCAAGGTTATCTCTGCACAGTTGCAGTAATGGTGATTCGTCGTGAAAGTGGGCTGGAGAGAGATACGAGGAGAAGTTGGGAAAGCCTCCTAATTGGAGGGTTATATTTGGAAGAGTCAGGGGGGCTGTTGTCGTCGTCTGCTTGTTCGCCTTCTTTATAGGTCGGTTAAGTTAGTGAGCTGCCATTTTGATGGCATTGTTTCCAAAGGACCAGATACTTACTCTGTCTCCCTTGGCACCAGGAAGGCCAGCAGCACCACGTTCGCCAGGCATACCCTGAAGGCCAGCAGGACCTTGGTTTCCGGGGGAGCCAGGAGCACCAGCATCACCCTAGAGGAGCAGAGCCAAAACAAAACAAAAACACAGATCAGAAACAGAGCTAAGATACTAGGCCCAACAGCACCCAGTTCCTTCTGAATTCTGTCTGTCTGTCTCATGCACATTTGTAAAACAGCACTTGTTCTTTTCAGATTCTCAGTCTGTATGCTAGGGAAGAAGAGCCTTGTTGCACCCAGGAAGGCAGCGATTCAGAGGGATTGGGTAGATGATACTAAGGAACGGGCACAGGATTCCTGAATGTGCCCATGCCAAGGCAAATCCATTTTTTTTCCTTATTTGCTTTAGGGTGCAAACGTTGCCTTGCTTGGAGTGAAATGTGTCTCTAGGTGTTGAAGGGAGAAAGAAGGTCCCAGAGCTTGTCCCATGTGGTCTGGCTAACGTGATAAGGTAGCAGAATGGAATCTGTGTCCTGCTTCAGGGCAGATGCTTGGTTGGATTCCAAAACTTAGCCCAGCCCTGATGAAACGAAACAGCTCAGCTGTGGTCCTCTACTCCTGATTTTGCCCAATATCCTTATAACCTCTCTCTCTGTGTGTATGGAGATGCACTATTATCAAGTTACATAAGCTCGTAAGTGGATCCTGAATACTACAGGTGCTCCCACTCTGTCTTAAGCTGGTGAGCACCGTACATTGCCAGGGTTGAGAAGAAACAGGAGGTGTGAGGAGATGCCTCAGAAGGCATAGATTGTTTTCTCCACCTCTTGGTTTATAGATGTCTTGTTGCCTTCGTGGCTCAAAACCGAACTGATCATTTGAAAAAATCCCAAGCACCCAAGACAGATTTTTATATTTGTCATGCAATATATTTTCAAGGAAGAAAAAGGATGTCAATAATAATTAGCGATGGAATACATCCCATCATTTCTTAGGGCCCTGCCCCTATCATGCCCCCTTACCTTAGCACCATCGTTACCAGGAGCACCATTAGAACCACGGGCACCCTGAGGACCTGGGGGGCCTTGGACACCACGTTCACCGGGGAAACCTCTCTCGCCCTAGAGGGAGGAAAGAGATCTGGTTAGAACACCAGCGTCACAGTAAACAGCAGTGGACCAATGAAAATACATATGGAAGACCAGTATAGAGAAGAAGATCTTCACTTACTCTTGCACCAGAGGGACCAGGAGGACCAACGTCACCAGGGACACCCTGTCAGAAGAAGAAAAACCATTGGTTAATGAATCTTTGACATCCAGGTGTCATAGGTAATCCAAGATGGGGCTGATGGATGGTGGTGCTGTGCAGCAATGGGAGTGGATTTTGCTGCTTCATGGCTGAGGACTATGTGGACTTACGGTCCCTTTAAGTTATGGAATCCTAGAAGGAACAGCTCTAGTGGCAGGATTTGCGCAGTGTGGGCAGGGCCTCTAGCATATGAAAGCATGGAGGAAACTGGACAGCATGATGGGAATCATCTAGCTATTCTCTTCTGCCTGGTAGGAGACACTTCAGGAGGTATGCATTGTAAACCTCCCTTGATGGCTTCTTCAAAACCGCACGTTGGAAACATGAGTGGACAGGATCTGGAGATGGACTCTTTTAAAATGCCACCTTCAGCCGCAGAATATTAGCATGAATTGCGGGCTCCTGGGTATTAAAAAGCCCTGTGCGTTTTGAATCATCAAGTTGTGTCCAATTCAATGGCTTACTGAAAGAGTCACTAGGCCTAAACTAAGGACTTCATTCATTTCAGCATCTCTTCATCTTGCTGAGACAACGTCCCCTTGAGCAACAAGAAGCATCTAGTATCTACAGTGCTTTGAATACCTGAAATCCCAGTTTTAGTCCAAACAATCGACCCTATCTCTAGTAGGAGAAGGACATGGGGAAGATACAGATCTGTTGCCTACAATATGGGAGGTTTCTGTGGCCATTGGGCCATGCAAAAGGAAAATATTTCCTTCCCGCCCTCCCTATATACTTTTTTGCAGGTGCTCTGGATTTTTATTGTTGGCCAATCAACTGAAAGTCCATTGGCATTGCATGGGAAGCATGAGTCATACAAAAAGCAGGCGTGGCACAGACTCTGCCGTGATGGCACAGCTTCCAATTCATTCAATGCAAAGGGTGCATGTGGTTCTCAGAAGGTTACTGGATAGATTCAGCACAAGCACTGTACTGTTTTTTGTTTTGCAAGGACTGGATGAAGCCTTTCTAAAGAAAGCCACCTGAGCTAAGGGTTTCTAAGCTTGCCGTGGCATGGTCCTGAAAGGAAGGAGCAAACTTTGCCTGCTGAAATTCCCTCCAGCTATTCAATGGAGGAGAAACCTCACCCTGCTGTGTGTGTGGACGTAGATTGTGAATAACCAAGCAGAAGAAGCTAAGTGGGGAGAAGCTTGACCATCCAGTTCCCCTCAAGGCATCCTTACGTCTTTCTATAGTATGGTGTAAGTATTGCATTCTGTCTGAAGGTATTCAGGAAGGCAGGTGCAAATGCCACATCTGTATGTGGAGCGAGGCTTACTGGGGAGCCAGCATGCTCAGATCAGACCCTAAACCACCTATCTCCAAATCCAGTAGTCTCTTCTTCACATTTCTCTATGCACAGCCTCATTTCCTACCTGTTCGCCAGGCTTTCCAGATTCACCAGGGGCACCTGCAGGACCGGGAAGACCCTATAAGAGAAAACCAGAGATGGAGAAAGAGTTAGATTAGGAACTGAAATCTTGCTTTTCAAAGAGGTTAGCTATATCTATCCTATAATTTAACCACCCACAATTATTTTGTGTGTGTGCACAAGCACAGGCATTGATGCCTGTCGTCATGGTTTCTGCATAGTTAAATTTCCCAGCTTTCCTTTT
Organism: Darevskia armeniaca; assembly: GCA_034641395.1. Taxonomy (NCBI): domain Eukaryota; kingdom Metazoa; phylum Chordata; class Lepidosauria; order Squamata; family Lacertidae; genus Darevskia; species Darevskia armeniaca. Next base: position 594,423 of record JAWWNF010000973.1, on the reverse strand, counting down.
TTCCTTCTTCAAACCCTCAATTTGAAGAACATATTTGCATGTTGTCCCCGTCAAACTATTCTACTGTTGCCTCCCACTCCTTCCAGAAAATTTGCAAAGAAATCTGAAAACCTGAAGCAAAGGAGCAGGTTTAAGCATGCAAAATGCAGAAATGTACTATGTTTGCATCGTTTATTGCTATCCCTGAAGTTTCTTCCCCATCCCGCTGGCTTCCAAATTTGGAGTTTTGCTGTGGCAGAAAATACACATACAGTTCTGTATGTGCCTCTTTTCACGGAAAGCCCTTTTTTTTATATACCTGGAATCCAGGAGCTCCACCGGGACCTTGTTCACCTCTTTCTCCAGCGGGGCCCTGGAATGGGAAGCAAAGGAAAGTTCAAAGGTTGGTAGGCTTCAAAAAGTGGTTTCCTACAATAGCCATCAATGGTACGGAATGCGGGATCAGTGAAGAAGTCATACTTACACTTGGGCCAGGGGGTCCCTGGGCACCAGTTTCACCATCTTTACCAGGAGCACCCTGCAGGGGAGAAGAGGATCAAAAAGGCAGAGATGAGAATATCTGGATGGACTCTTCGGAGCACAGTCTACATTGAAAGCGCTTCAGCGTTTTTCTACTCCTGTGTCCAGATCTTCTGAATTCATTGCATTGACTTCCTTGTCACTCTATACCACTGTCAAACTTGCAGCCTCTACGTCTGTGTGCTTCTTTGTGTGACTCTCCACACAAATGCATCTCATTTGTGATTTGTCCTTAGTAAAGCCTTCCCAGAACGTCGCCTTGCCTGCTCCTCCACTGCTCTCTGACTGGCTTGTGGGAGAAAGGCCCAGGACAAATTTACCAGTCCTCAACCTCTCCCTCTGCTCTCAGCCTTCTCTGTTACATAGATTGAAAGCTAGGGTTCTGATCACTTCTATGTTCTATTGTCAAGTATGGGAGTTCCCCTCTCCCTTCCAGTGGCCCACCAATAAGAATTAACGAGCATTTGGTAGATTTGTGGTCCTTTTATTACAGCATTCTGTTACCAGCACAAACAGGCAACCCTCCGCAAGGATATCAGTTGCCTACTCTGACTCCTCCCCACTTCCGCAGCAAGAAGAGCGCCAATGGGAAATTACTCCCCCCTGCGTCTCCTTTGTTCTCTGACACACTCAGACCTCCGAGTTCCGTGGGAGGGAGGGGTTTCCCCCCCCACTCTCGATTGATGTATTGCCCAACTGCTCCCTCCCTTCCAGTTGCTTAGCTACTATCTCATAGCTCTCTCAAATATGCAGTTTCTGTGTCTGCCTGTCTCTCTGCTTCTGGAAATGCTGGAAGCGGGGGGTCGGGGGCAAATAATCCCCCTCCTCTTCTGTTAGGAACTGATCTTCCTGCGATTGCATTCCCGAATCGGATGCAAAGCCGTATCTGAACCTGGTTGCAGAGGGCATTAAGCGAAATACTTACAACAGCACCGGTAGGTCCAGGAGCACCTCTCTCGCCAGGTTTGCCAGGCTCACCCTAGAAGAAGAGGGGGGCAAAGGGGGTCATTTCAGAGACAGGATTGACAACTTTACGAGCAGTGAGCAAGAAGATATTCGTAGCGGTAGGACTTCATTGCACTCTTCGGGTCATACTAGAACGAGTCAAATCCAGGGTATGTGTATGCTGTGTTCAAAATTTGGACCACAAATGGATACAACCATTCATGGGGAAACCACACCGCCTGCACGTTGCTGCATTCTTGGGGATGGTTTTTGGCTGAAGGGTAGCTTTGTGTTGCAAAACACTGATGACCAAGGAGCCATAACCTGTCTTGTGTGCCTACTGCTCATACTGGATCGGTGGATTGAAGGCAGCCATTTCAGGAGGTCCTGAAATGAAGTTCTGCCATTTTCATGGCAAAGCAGCAAGCTGAACTTTGAGCAAAGACTGGGCACTTCGAGGAGAAAGCTGGATTTTGCCATCCTCGAATTTTCTTTTCTTTTTTCATCTAAGGGAGCTTGAGATTCAGGAAAAGGAAGCAGTTACTTACAGCAGCGCCTTTAGGTCCAGGGAATCCCATGACTCCAGCTTGACCTCTTGCACCAGGTGGACCTGCAGGTCCAGGGCGACCATCTTGACCAGCAGGGCCCTATTAGGGGACGAAAAAGCCCGTATGTTTTTTGTTTTAAAAGAACAATTCCTTTCTGAGCAAAGGAAAGAAATGAATAATGCCATCCTGTTGCTACTCACAGTGGGTCCAGTCTTGCCATCGGGGCCAGGGCTTCCAGGGCTACCAGTCAGACCCTACAGGTGGGAGGGAAAAGGAAGGAGAGTTAGGAAACATCCTTTGGTCAATAACAAAGAGGGTTAGTGAACTAGAAAGGGTAAGGTAGGATTGCTCTGTCCTTGCCACCCAATTCAGCACAGCAACAGTCACTCATAAATGCTGTACAACCCCTGTTTTGAAAACATCTGTTTGTCATAGGAACCCCTTATTGTGCATCTCTTTTGCGAATGATTCCCAGTTCTCCTAAATGCTTCTTTACAGCTTTTGCACTCAGAGCCCCTCCTGGAAGCGTTCGCCCTTGCCCTTCCCTTAAATAGTCTCCAGCTGTACAGAACATCTGAGTAGCTAATAAATCCAGTAAGTCTCTTGCAGTTGGTGTTTTTGTCATGGGGGGGAGGGGGAGACTTTTGTTTTGTTTCCAAAAAAATTCTAGGGATTGCTGGTTTCTCTTAAATCAGTTCCAGTTCCAGTCCTGCTTTGTTGTCCTCCTTCTGGTTTTGTTTTATTCCAGATTAATTGCTGCATGTTTTTTTTTTTAAATCCGATTTTAATTTTGTTGTAAGTTGTCCTGAGCTCATGGGATAAAGCGGTAGATCGGTGCATTAGAGATAGATGGGTGTAATGATCCCCTTTGTATCTTGAAGTGGGGCCTAGAAGGCAGGGTTCAAATCACTGAACAAGGAAGGATTTGAGAGCTTGTGTGACCCAGTAAGAAGGGTATTTCAGCCTGGCTAATAAGCCCTCGAGTTAAATTTACAATGCTGTATTTAATTTTCTAGTGCCCTTGGGCAAGTCACTTCTTTCTAGGGTTCCACTGAATGTTTGCCTCTGAATATGTTCTTGGCAAAAATGGGGTGTTCAGGGAGGCTGAATTCCCCCCTAAAAACTCCTTCCTTTTACTTTGACAGTGCTATTTGCAGCCATTGCTTCCCGACATTGCTGCTATTTCTTTAAGGGCTTCTTCTCCTTCCAGAAATGACCCTCACCAATCAAGGATCACATAGGGAGCTACAGGGTGCCACGATCCCGTCCATTACCCTCATTCTAACTGGGCAAATTCTTACCCTTATCCCATCATGGCCCTTCCGTAAAAAAAAACAGCCAAAAGAGGACACTGAAACCTGTCGCCAGAAGTCTTCCTCCTTTCAATTCACTTATATATTTCTCAGCCTCATTTTCACGTCTGCAAAATGGGACCATTGCAGACTTTCCTTGCAGGGGTGGTCTTTCAAATTTTAACAGCAAGGCCACAATTTGGTTCCCCCCTCCCTCTCGCCTTCCTTTCTGCTCAATTCACTATGTCATATTTGCGACGCCCTGCGACGCCCCCAGGCTCAGCACCCACTCCGGCAGAACCGGTCGTGCTGCCTGGAATCTGCCTCTGCTCCTTACCAAGCTGTTTAAGATGGATGTGACAGGGAGTGCAAAGTCCTTTGCATACTTCAAAGTCCTATGTTATTTTCTAGGTAAAAGGTAAAGGTAAAGGGACCCCTGACCTTTAGGTCCAGTCGTGTCCGACTCTGGGGTTGCGGCGCTCATCTTGCTTTATTGGCCGAGAGCCGGCGTACAGCTTCCGGGTCATGTGGCCAGCATGACAAAGCCGCTTCTGGCGAACCAGAACAGTGCACGGAAACGCCGTTTACCTTCCCGCCGGAGTGGTACCTATTTATCTACTTGCACTTTGATGTGCTTTCGAACTGCTAGGTGGGCAGGAGCTGGGACCAAGCAACGGGAGCTCACCCCGTTGCAGGGATTCGAACCGCCGACCTTCTGATCAGCAAGCCCTAGGCTCTGTGGTTTAACCCACAGTGCCACCTGGGTCCCTTTATTTTCTAGGTGCGTTTACTATAACAACAAGGGAAGCTTGTGATTTCCTAACACAGTTTGTTTTTAAATTCCTCTCTAGGGCATGGAAGCTTCTGGCAGAATGCACCTCATTCCCCACTGCCTAGGGCCTAACAGGAAAGCGTATGGCCAGATCGCCTTTGCAATTCTGCCAGATCTCTTGCAATTCACTCACCTTGGCTCCAGGGAGACCAGGCTCACCAGGGCGTCCAGCTTCGCCAGTATTTCCTTTGGGGCCAGCAGGGCCGGGAGAGCCACGTTCGCCAGGTGGGCCCTGGAAGAGAAGAAGAAGAAGAGTTTGGATTTGATATCCCGCTTTATCACTACCCGAAGGAATCTCAAAGCGGCTCACATTCTTCTTTCCCTTCCTCCCCCACAACAAACACTCTGTGAGGTGTGTGGGGCCGAGAGACTTCAGAGAAGTGTGACTAGCCCAAGGTCACCCAGCAGCTGCATGTGGAGGAGAGGGAATGCGAACCCGGTTCACCAGATTACGAGTCTACCACTCTTAACCACTACACCACACTGGCGGTCAAATTATCCCATTATGTACTGCAGGTAAATGCTGACATCGTTTCATCTTCTGGTTCAGAAGGATGTTGTGTGATATCAGAGCTAAATCTAAGATTCACAGAATTGTAGACCTCGAGGGCCATCTAGTCCAACCCCTTTGCAATGCAGGAATCTGAACACGCGGTCTCCTCTCCAGTTTGAAACCATACCGGACCCTGCTTAGCTTTGCAAGTGTGCTAGCAGTTTTATTGCTGCGCCACTAGGAGGACAGCAAGGGAAGGAGACCAACACCAGTCTGCCTGACTCTGTGTGGATGGCTTGATCTTGATGGGCAGAACAAAATAAGATATGAGCCATAAAAAAGAAAAGTCCCAGACCCCACCATATGAGCAATAACTACTGGGTCTCTGGCTCTCCCTTAACCAGATGAGAATTCCAGAACGTGAGAAAGGGGTAAAGTGTGATATATAATAATGAAATGTTGCTGGGGTGGGGAAGGGCACAGGATGGAAGGAAAGGCTGAAGTTGGCTTCCAGACAAGATCCGGTGCCTTTAAAAAAAGAATAGAAAAAAAGCTCAAGAAAGCCCCTGGGACTGCAGGAGTGGGAAGACATGAAAGCAACTGGTGTTGTTAAGCAAGAGCTGAGAGCAATGGCCATTCATCTGGGGGCTTGAGGATGAGGTTGCAGTGTCTTCAAAAGGGATGGCGTGTGATGATATCAGATGATTAGACAACCCCTGCTGGCCCCTATAAATTTCCACAAGACTACCCAGCTCCTTCAGGGAGTTTTGGAGGGAGGTGGAAAGCAGATTCACTTAGTGCGAAGGAGCTCCTTAGATTTCTACAGTATATTTGCTGGACAATTAGACTTCCATCTTAGAGATCTGGGCACATGCCTGCCACGAACTTATTCGGCAGGAGCTTGGCCAATTTCCCACTCGGCATCCACCTCTAAAATGGGAGCAGTATGGGCACAGAAGTTAATTCGAGCTGGAAGCTTTACTTTTTAATTTTTTTTTAAAAGAAAATTGCTATTTTCGATTTTTTTTACTTTCACTAGCCCTACTATCAACATTGGCAGGGCAGGAAATAAATGAAGGAAACTGCCATGTTTAGATAGCGTTAGAACATGTGCAGCAGGGCAGCACTCCTGGGCAGGTGCAGAGTGCCATTTCTCAACGTTGCGAAAAATCTGCTCAGGCCATCTGAGATTAAGGGGAGTTTCAAGGAAGAAGAAGGCTTTCTTTCCATCACCCATTTACCTCTTTTAAACTATTCCTAATGTAGGTAATGGCTAGCAAAAATAAAATAATATTCAGTAGCATTCAAGATTGCTCCAGGCTCCTTTCTACTAAGAGAACATCCCATCTCTCCCTGGTTTAACTGTCTCTGCCTTGACCCATATTCCCAGAGTCTTATCTGAGGCTTCCCACCTCAGCCCATTGGAGTGATGCCAATGGATAGAGAGGGGTCAAGTACCACCACAACCCCATTATTTTTATACCTTTTGTTCTGTAGAGAAGAAAGTGACAGCGTGAGACTAGAACCTACCTTGGGACCAGCAATGCCATCAGATCCAGGGAAACCACGGCTTCCGGGAGCACCCTGCGAATGGTAAGGAGGAGAACAGGTTAATGTCATATACGCAGCACTGGGCTCTCCCATCAAAGTGGACAGGAAAAAGAAACATCAGCTGGCCAGAAAGGACCAAAAACACAAATCCCACAAGGCAGAATCACATGCAGAACAAAGAAAGTAAATTCAGATTCAGGATAATCTCGAGAATCTCAGAATCCCAGTTCAGCCCAGGCTGAAGACAGGAGACCCCACACCTGCCAACCCCACATGTTCCTGCCCCATCTCAAAGCAGCACACACAACCCACAAATAGAGATCAGGTGCTGAAAAGGTGTGCAAAGAGTTGCAGGTAACTTTAGCGAAAGTACCGGATGACATATTATAAGAGGGAGCAAAGAAACAAAACAAAAGTAAGCAAGAAGATAAGGGAAACTGTCTAGGGGAGACGGGAGTTTTGATTTGATCAAATGTTTGATGTTCAAAACACAACCAACGACCTGGCTATATTGCAGCGGTCTTTTGAACTCAAAGGTCTCAGTTGTTGTCGTTTTTTATTTCTCTGTATGAAATCAATTCTCGTGGGACTGCCCTGGGATTTCAACTTGAGAACAGAAAAGAATGAAGGTGTTTCTTTTTCTAAATTCAGCCATGGGGGATTCTCAAGGGAGTGATCTGTTAAAGTGAAAAGGACAGCGATGTTCTGCCTAGACAGCGCTTCCTCGTGGGTTTAAAACACTCCACGAACAGCGAACACATCGTACCAATTGGGCTCACATCTTAGACACCTTAAGAGGAGGTTCCTAATAGATGGCAAAGGTATCTGCAGATTCAGTTTTCTTTAAAGTGTTGCAGCGCGCTCTATTTTTGCAACAGCTTTTCCCTGCAGAATAGCTCTCCTCTGACTCACAGAGGCTTCTCGAGGCTTCCGTTCCAGACTGCTTTGGTTTCATTTGTAATTTGACCTAGCAATTCCTAACTATAATCTAATAATGTACTGTGAGTATGTTAGACAGTAACATGGTCCGTGCACAAATTAGTCTGGTTGCTAAGAGAGTGTGACCTTGCTGCCCACAGTTAAGGAGAGACTGGTTTTGGTTTGGGAGGGCAGTAATATGGAGAGAACAAAGTTGGTACGTACACGTTCACCAGCAGGTCCAGGCAAGCCAGCAGGTCCAGGCTCACCACGAGATCCTCTCTTGCCTTCCTCACCAGGTGGGCCAGGGGGGCCTTGGACACCAGCGGGGCCCTGGAAGATAAAATGAAGGATAGGCAAGTGTTAACAAAAGTGAAAATGGAACAAGAATAGATGCATCATTTTAGAAATTTAGAAATAAGGGATACTTACGGGTTCGCCTTTAGAACCAGTATCACCTTTGTTTCCGGGAGCGCCAGGTTCACCCTAAACGTATTAGGAAGAGACAGAAAACAACATGATCACAAATCTCGTTCAGCACAAGCAAGGCAACAATGAATCCCTTTTTTTATTATTTTACGAGAGAACAAGGGGATGTGGCTTCTCTGAGATGGCTTTCAACATGCATCTGTTATCAAGACTTAGAATTGCAGAGTTGGAAGGGACCCTGTGGATCATCTAGTCCAACCCCCTGCAATGCAGTTGTCCTGTACAGGGATCGAACCTGCAGCCTTGGAGTTATCAGCACCATGCTGCAACCAGCTGAGCTATCCAGGCGGACAATCCACAGAGGAAGAGATTTGATAAGATGCTGATGCGTGTGATTATGGGCTTGGGCCCTGAGTAGAAGGGGAAGTTTATAGCAGGCATGGCCAAACTTGGCCCTCCAGACGTTCTGCGACTACAATTCCCACCATCCCTGACCACTGGTCCTGTTAGCTAGGGATGATGGGAGTTGTAGTCCCAAAACATCTGGAGGGTCAAGTCTGGCCATGCTTAGGTTATAGGAAGTAGAGCCAAGGAAAAGGAACTTGAGAATGTAATTGTGAACATGCAACTCGATGTAAACCTCCACCATATGAGAGTTAACAATGGGGTTTGGTAGAAGGAGCGTTCTGCTTAATGATGTTGGATACTGCTACCCTTAAAAAAAGAGATTTGCACACCATCGCCTACCATTTTGATACTTTTATCCCACCTGCTACACAGATCTAGCTGCTGTGGAATGCTGTCATTTTCAGAATTTTAAAACCCAGTATATTATACGATGCCAAAGCAGGAAAGCTGGTATTATTGGTAGTATTGGAGGTCATGGGTTGAAAAAGACTAAGAAACAGTGCTTTAGCTATTAAACAATCACAGTCGGAAAGGATATGCAGAGGGCGGTATTTTCTGAATTAATTATGTCATGGTAGGCTCCTCCTTGCGTTCTCCCAGTTAGGCTAAAGACGTCTGGGTTTCCTGAATAACCCACCCAGATGGCTCTATTTCTAATTTCTTCAAAGACCTCTGAAGGTAGGCGCAACTTAAATGACGAGCCAAAAGGTGAGGGGCGATCAGGTGAGACTTACGCTGTTACCCTTGGGACCAGGAGCGCCGCTGGGACCCTGAGCTCCAGCTGGGCCACGGGGACCGGGGAAGCCGGGAGCGCCAGAAGTTCCGGGAGCACCCTAGGATGAAAGAGCAACACTGGTGAAGCAACTGGGAAAGGAAGGCATTGGAGAAGACGAGAAAAGCGATGGGAAGGTACTTACAGTTGCACCTTTGGCGCCAGGTTGACCATCAGAACCAGGGTTGCCCTAAAGCAGAGGAGAAGGAGGAGAGAAGAGTCATTATGATGATGCTCCTTAGAAAGTCCCGAAGCACATTTGGCAAAAGCAAAAATCGGCCAGTAGCACAGCTTACAGAAGGACCAGCAGCGCCGGCGGGACCGGCGGGACCAGGTTCACCACGAGCACCTTGTGGGCCTTCACTACCACGAGCACCTTGGGGACCGGTTTCACCCTGTGCAATAAGAGAAAGAAGAACAAGGTACATAAGCACTCTTCCACAGGTATGGTGGCAGTGTCTCCCTGTCAAACTACACCACCCCACACCCAGCCCTTCTGAGGCTTCACAGTTTTGTCTCGTTGGATCAGTACTACAAAGCCTCAGGCCTTCCTTTGCCACCCTGTTCCTCAGAAATCAAGAGGTTTGAGGCCTGTCACCTGAAGCACACTACTTGGTCCTTTTAAGGAGGGCTGTTGCTACAGCTTCTTTGGGGTCTACCACTAAGGCCTGTGACCCAGTTCTTATGCTGCAGGAACTTCGCAGTCACTAGTCCTTTACAGACTTCCATCTTGCTGCTCTGGGAACACCTGAACCCCATAGGCCATGCTGAAGGTTTAGCAATGCAGTGGCTTCCTTCCCAGACCTACATTGCCTGTTGTGTGTGAGAGAGATGCTGGAACGGGAAGCAACATTGAGGGCACCTCTCAAGTAGCCTCTAAGCTTCAGACATTACTGGGTAGGATGAAAAGCTACCACTAATGGAATTTAAGAACTGGGCCCGTGTAGATGTGCCACCCTCCATTCTTGAATGAAGAGCTATTCGGCCTTCTAGGCAGAATTCAGAGACTCGGAGGGAGGAGGGCCTTCCAAATCATGATGAGGGCCGTGGCTTTTCAGAAATAGCCTGTAATCTTTCCCAGAAGACTAAGGTGCTTGTAGCTGGTTTGGTAAGAAATAGTTCACCTAGAGCTAGTGCTACAGAGCTTTTCATCTAAGAAGGGGAAGGGGGAGACTCAGTTTCTCCCCTCCCCCCTTTTAAAAAAATATTATTATTAATAATAATAGACTGAGGATTCAAGAAGACAAGTGGGATCTGCAACAAAATGTTGCCGTCTCTGTCCACGATTCCAGATACTCCATTCTACTTCATCACCTGCCCAGATTTCTGTTCTTCACACCCCAACAGTCTGTTAGCATTCTGTGCCGAGTCTGCACAGTCATCATCGGGTTGGTATTTTTTTTTGATGGGGGGGGGGTAGCCTCACCTATAAGAATTTCCCCCTAAATATTTTTGTACACCTGCAAACACTGGGATTCTCCTAAGCCTCCTGATAGCTCCCTCTTATGCACTGATGGTGCAATGTTGGCTTGCATGAGGACTGGCACCTGAGATATTGATAGAGTCTAAACCCAACGATTTTTGATGCTCCTGATACAAAACAATTGCTTCTGAGCATCAGTGTCGTCCGGTGTCTTTACCTTAGGGCCAACGGCACCAGGGAAGCCAGGGGGGCCAGCTGGACCAGTGGGGCCCTGAAAGAAAGAAAGAAATGACAATTATAGCATTTTCCTTAGAGTCCCAAATTAGCAACCTCTTAACACTGGCCAACTCCGCCCCAGCAATGGCCAGAGGTTTTGTCTGTGATTTAGAATGTCAGGGAAAGGAAAACGAGTCAAGGCCTTCCATCCCATGGCTGGTTAATTACAGAGTGTGTTGTCCTGCAAATCCCCATTTAGGATACGGAGTCTGGCAACGGCCAATGTTTGTCTGGCAGGACAATCCCTCTCCACAGGAAAATAATCACCACTGGAGCAGAGAAGAAACTGCAGGTTGCAGGAATACTTACTGGGGGGCCACCAGCACCGGGGGAACCATCATTACCACGAGCGCCCTGTGGTGGACAAGAGGGGGAGAAAGGCGTTTCAGTTACTGCCACCTCTCCAGGCCACACCAGACCTGGAGGATGCTACACCAAGGATGTCTTGGTACCAGTTGCATCCAGCCCCACAATATGTCCCTCAAGACCAAACAATGTACTTACAGCAGGGCCAGAAGGTCCAGGGCGGCCTCTCTCACCGGGAAGACCACGTGGGCCCTAGTCATAAGGAGAAACAAGTTTAGTTTAGGGGAAGGTAGCTTTGATCTATGCCCCGTTACCATCCACCCAACCTTTCATTAGCCGTTCTGTTCTTTAGCATCTACCATTTCTAACGCCTCTACTGGTGTTAAGGGGTTCCTTCGTTCCCCAGGGAGCCATAAAGTGAGAACAAAGACTTTGTATATGCCAGCATGCCTTGCTTCTTCGTGTCTTTGCTTCATACCTCTCAAGTGCCCTCAACTTAAAATTGTTTTTTTATCTACCCCCTCATTTCTTGATGCAATCCCTTCTGATTCATTATGTGCTCTTGCTCTCCTGGATCTGGCTGCAACTATACGCAAAAGGATGATAAATGCCACTGTGGAATCCATTAAACCAAACGAAAGAGCCTTTGCTCTGTAGCCTTCACCACCTGGATGCTACAAACACCCATGACTGCCCTGCTGCCTGAAATCTCACACAAACATAGTTCTCTGTAAAGTAGAGGTGAGGAACCTGCAGCCCTCCAAAGGTTGCCGAGCAACACTTCCCACCCTTCCTGAAGAAATGGCCATGCTGACTGGGGCTGATGGAAGCTAGAATCCAACCACATCAGGAGGGTACCTCGGTTTCCCCAACCCTGCTATGAAATAATGCTTCATCTCGCTGGATATTTCTCCTTGTGTTCTTTTATGTCAAAACGCTCCTGTCCCTCATGTAGGTTGCTACTGCCATACACTTAAGGATGGATTCAGACGGAACTATTGTGTTGTCCTTTGGGGTTACTGCATGTTAACCATCGCATGGAACTAGTTCACCTGAAGGGTTTTAATGAACAATATATGAAAGGATGTAGACTGAACTTGAACGCCTTCAGACAAATTATTTCCACTTGATTCTCTACAAAGCATGCTAGGAATCAAATCCCTCCTCAGAACACAAACTATGTCAGGTGTGATCACAGTACACAGAAACCACCAGAGATACCTTATATTGAATCGGACCATGGGTCTATCTAGCTCAACATTGTCTATGGGATTGCAAGAGGCTCCTGAGCATCACGGACAGGTTTTGCCCATCATCTGTTCCTTGTTCCTTTTAAGAGGCTAGGGATTGATCCTGGGACATTCAGGGACACAAAGCATGCACTCTACCAATGAGTTAGTCCTTTTACTTTCCCCCTTTTGGTGATTAGGAGTTTTCCTTTCATCATCATCCTTTCACCTGAACAAATCCATTTCTGCTGATACCTAGCCTATGCTTCTAAGATTCAGAAAGATGGTCTACCCATCAAAGCAAAGGGCAGAAGAATGATGATACTCACGACTTGTCCAGGAGCACCATTCTCACCAGGGCTACCAGGCTCACCCTGAAAGAGGAAACAGAGCAGATGTCAACACCCTGTTTCTGAAACGGGAGGGGATAGAATTAGGTATAAACGGAAGGGGGCACATACTTAAAAGTGGACACTCACCTTGGGGCCAGCTGGACCAGCATCACCTTTAGCACCATCAAGACCGCTGAAACCCTAAAGTAGCGGGATGAAGGAATGGATGGAAAAGAAGAAAAAGAACATTGAAATCCAAGTAGTTGAGTATAAAAAAGGCAATGGGGTGCCTTAATTCTACAGCCCCTCGTTTTACTGTTCAACTGAAAAGACTACGGGTTCCATATTGGCAACTATGCATAAGCTGAGGAAGCCTGGGTGGAAGACCACCTTGGAACCAAGGATATGAATATACAAGTTAATAATATAATGGTCAACTAGAAACACCTGAGTGGACATTTTTAAGGGTTCATTTCATGCACTTCTCAGATTGGACCTTGGCTACCTCCTAAGATAAATAGTTTGAGGTGGGGCATCACCCCAAGGTTCATGTGACCATGTGGCTATTGTCACCTTCATGGCAGGCACTATCTAGTGAAGGTGCCATGTTGGCAATGGCAGATGCTGTTTGTATTGTGATGGCTGCAAACCTTAAAAGCTCCAGAGGGGATGCATATCTACTCCTAAGTAAATAATCTAGCCAGGGGGCATTCTGAATTGCAAGCTATTGGAGCAAATTGAATTGAGCTATTGGAGCAAACTTACTCTGTGTCCCTTCATGCCTGGAAGGCCAGCTGTTCCGGGAAGACCACGGGCACCCTGAAACAAGAGAACAATAAGTTATTTAGGAGTCAGAGAAGAAGAAGAAGAAGAAGAAGAAGAAGTGTCTCACCTTTCTCACCTTCTCTGGGCAAGTGGGTGGGACCTCTTTACACCAATGGCTGGTTTATACCTAATATGCTTTTCATTAATAGCAACAACACTGTAGGACTCAATTTAAAATAATTAAGAAATGCCATTAAGGCAGATGGCGACATCTTTACTGCTAGTTTTGTACTATGTCCTTACATCTCCTTGAACATCCTAGTTCTCTGTACAGCTGGGACCACCCACCAAGAGCTCAGAATTTCCAATCTAGGAAGGAGTCTGTCAGTGATCACCTAGTCTAGTGGGCAGAGTGGATGTGTCCAAATGTGGGCTCCAAAATCTCACCCAGCCATCTTGAGGCCTTAGGCGCATAAACTGTTTCACAGTCAAACCTAACCACCTTGCAAAATTGCTGGGAGGGTGAACTGAGGTAGGGATGCATCGTGATATGTCCTTAAGCATTTGGGGTGGAGCGGGTTGGGTGGGAATAGGTTGTATGTCACCCTTCACCAACCCCGTGTCCTACAGGTGCTGCCGGACTCCAAATTCCATCAGCCCAAGACACCATCACGGCCAGTCGTGAGGGGTGACAAGAGTTGTAGTCCAAAACATCTGGAGATTGGAGAAGGCTGTAGGATGGGTTTATAAATGAACCATCCCTCTGTACCGAAGCAGGAATCGAAATACTTAAACTGCTGCTTGCTAATATGATCGTTGAACCTGTTCTTTCGGGCCGCCAGTGTAAGATGTTGCATCACTTTCCCTAAACAACAGGTTGCAATACCAAGGCTATCTGTTCCACCTCCAGGGATGCCAGGACAAGGAGCAGCTCTTTCTAAAAAGACAGGTGCTTGACAGCCGCCCCATGATGAGAGACATCTTACCTGTGGACCTTGAGCACCACGCTCACCAGGACGGCCAGGTTTTCCAGCTTCACCCTTGGAGAAAGAAGAGGAGACAGGGTCTAAGCCAATGCTCGAGAAACAGCACACTACACGAGGATGAAAGACCATTGATTGGGGAACTGTGTTTGTAAAAGGGACTGTGATTTCACATTAAGATTTGCAACCAAATGGCCATGTAATGTCAACAGGTCTTCCTTAAGGGTTGGTGCTTCTGCTCAGCAGAAAGGGAGAAGCCAGAGAAAGTTGTAAGGGACAAGGATGGATAAGGCCCAGCACTGACAAACTGTGGGGGTCTCCCATCAAGTGCTGGTTTGGTGGGCTGCTTAAGAGTTCAAGTCGCTGATTGCAGATAAGGCCTTTTTTTTTTTACATCAAGTTTTTTAGACCTGACTTGCTTTACTGGAAGGCAATGCAAGGCAGGTGAATAAGTCAGCTGACTCAAGTCTGTAAGTTGAGAGTAACCTCAACATTGAAGTCAGTGGTTTGTGTGGCTGTTTGGGCACACCCCACCTTTGGATTATTGAAAAGAAGAAGTCCTAAAAAGACATGTCACTCACATCATCTCCATTCTTTCCGGGTGGGCCAGCTGGACCACGGGGACCCATTGGACCCTAGAGTTTGAGGAAAAAATAGTTGCATTAAAATCCAAGTCGAGTCGTCCCTGCTCCTATTTATAACCCGGTTGAATTTTTCAAAAGTGGGCCAAAGAATTCCCAGTACGGAAACCTGTCTTCTGCATTCGACATTCAAACGCTCCCCCAAGTGGTGGAAAAAGAGAACTCCGAGGAACAGACTCCAAGGGGGCTGTTCAGCTTCACTATAATAATACATGCAAGAGATACGAAAAATAGTTCAGATGGTACTCACAGCAGCACCAGGCTCTCCGGGTTCACCAGGGGGACCTTGGAAACCTTGGGGACCCTGGAAGATAAATCAGAGCATCTATGTCAGATGGAAGGCCACGACCTACTGCACCCCTATTTGTTTTGTATAGACCATGACGGACCACCTGAGTTTTGTCAGCCCCGAGTGCCCCTTTCCTTTCATCTCCACCTCCATGACTTCTGCTGCTCTGCTCTCCTGGCCTGAAGCAACTTCCTCTTCCCTATCAACCTGCACCCCTCTTACCCTGCTACAAAGCATCTCTTCTTGAACCACCTTTGTCCTATTCTGGCCTACATCCCAGTTTGCCCGACATAGATGCATGAGCTTCCTAGTAAAGGTCAACTGGAGCCAAAGCTCACCAGTGCTGGGAGCTCAACAAAGAAATAGAAACGAGTGCCACTGTGCATGGGCAGAGTGTTCTACAGAATAACTAGA
Source organism: Darevskia armeniaca (assembly GCA_034641395.1). Taxonomy (NCBI): domain Eukaryota; kingdom Metazoa; phylum Chordata; class Lepidosauria; order Squamata; family Lacertidae; genus Darevskia; species Darevskia armeniaca. The sequence continues at coordinate 579,058 of JAWWNF010000973.1, read as the reverse complement.
TTCTTCGTGTATCTTGGATTGGAGTTCAGGACACCTACATCTCCAGCACCTCCCTCCCTCTCTCTTGTTCTAAGAGGCAAGGGATACATTACTTTGGTTCCTTTGCCTGACTTCATTGCACACTGTTGGTCTACTCGCTTTAAGAAGGAATAGTGTCAATAAGTAACCACCTCACACATCAAGGTGGAAATGGTTACGTATCCCATGTCTCCTTCTCTCATCTCTCCATAGTTTCTGTGAATGCCTGTGAACATCCAGGCCTATGGAGTAGGCCTCTCAAGAGGACCTTATTTCTTCCGTGCAAAAAGGAAAGAAACCTGCTACCAAAGCAATCTCCTATTCTGTGCCAAGGATAAGTGAATTCTGCGACTCCAGAATTTATGCAGATGAAGAAGATTTGCATATAGCCTGCATGATTTTGTTTCATTTCTGGAAACAGACAAAGATGGCATAAAAACCCCACTAGCTCCCATTCCTCCAACCACTGCTCATAGGACCAAAGGAAGGAACTGGGATTATCTGGTTGGTGAAGTACTGAGGTCCGTGCATTTACAATGCACCTCTCTCATCTAAAATCCCAAATGCATAACCCCTTGTCTAAAAAGTATTGAGAATTTATTATTAAGATGGAAGCAAAGAAGTACTTACAGGAGCACCAGGAGGACCGGGAAGACCACGGGGACCAGCGGGACCCTACAAACCAAAGTGAGAAAAATCAGTCATGTTTCCTGATTAAATGAAATTGGAGCCATCTTGTCTTGACTCTTGTGGATATCCATTCTCGTACTGCTTTGCTCTAACCCTACATTCTTGACCTTTTCTCTTAACTAGGCCTCACTCTGACCTCCACCCACTTTTATGTCATTTCCTAAATTGCTTTTCCTCCACCTCTCTTTAAACAACCATTTCGTCTCTCTTGGTCTAGTGTTCCACATTGATGTTGGGGTATGTCTGTTTTTGTAGTTGCTATATTAGTGGCCAATGTGTTTGGATACCTCCCAACTGAGTGGCGTTGGGCTGCCATCAGATTTAGCCTAAAGTGAAACGTAACACAAAATGGGAGGTTCCTACAAGGGAATAACTTCTGAGAAGTTATGAGAGGCACTCAAAAGATTCCCGCAAGACTAATGAAATTTCTTGGTGGGGATTTGCACACCCTTAAGTCCCCTGCTCCTTTTTCAAGCCAGATTAACCGGTGTATTTTAAAGAAAGCAAGTACAAACTCACACTGCTCAGCCATAAACTCAAGCCACTGTTGCCACTAAAATGAGTTTTCATGACTAACTTGGTCCATGGGTTTCACTGGGAGTTGTGTCCAACCAACTTCGTCGGGATCTAACGTTATATAACTAGATGAATCGCAAGTTCCCTTCCAACTCTATGATAAACACTTAGGACCATAAAAATTTATCATCGTCATGATGCATATTATTTGTTCATGGAACCCACATTCCATGTGCCTTTTCCTCATGGAAAGAAGCAATGCTACCCCTTAGTTACTCAGCTTTATTAGTGAGATGCCTGCCCAATCAAAAAGAATGAAGTTGAAGTATCTTTGATACTTCAGTTTCTGCTACTAAGAGGTCATCAGGTGGACATCAGTTACCAACATGTACCTCCCTACCTGTGGCCTTACCATTCTGTCCTGAGATTAAGGAACCAAGAAGGCTGAAACAGACTCCTTCATTCATACTTCTACAATCTTCTCACTTTTCTCCTTCCACACTAAGCTCAAATCCCCCGAGACCGTCAACACTTACCATTGGGCCAGGAAGAGCAAGACCACCGGATTTTTCATCATAGCCATAACCCATCTGAGCACGGAGGTTCTGTAAGGGGAGAGGAGGAGAAGGAAGAGAGAAGAGAGAACGTGTTGCTGAGGTTCTTAAAAATGTGAATTGTTGGGAAAACAGAAGTTATGCAGGCAAACCCAACTTACTCCGCCAAGGCCTGGGGGGCCTGGGGGGCCTGGAGGTCCAGGGAGTCCGGGTTGGCCAGGAATGCCATCTCTGCCTGGGGGACCAGGAAGCCCCTGAAAACAAAGAAAGCAGGAAGTCGCAGGTTAGCATCATGGCAGTATGTGGTGCTGGATGCACAAAAATGTATACGTTTCCTACAAAAGAGACACAAAACTTTCAGATTCCTGAGTATGCTAAAGCTATCCAATATTAGAAGGCAATATTAGAAGACCAAAACTGGTTTGGAAATTCCTCACACGCCAGCAACATTTGAAGGGGGACCTTCTGTTCCCCCACTCCCAAAATATGAACCACCGTGATGCTGTAGTAAATAATGCCGAAATGGCCGAGTCTTTTTGAAACAACTTTGGGATGTTTAGTTAAAAGCTGATGTGAGCTAAAGAAATTCAAATGTTGTTAAAAAGATGAAGCAAAGGAAGGTTTGAATCTCCTTTCTGTAGATTTGGGGGGGGGGGAGTGTTCTTTTATACAATCTAAGGAGGCAGAATTTCTTTTGCGTATAGCAATGGAAATTTCAAAATGCGACCAAAGAAGTCTCCCAAATATTTTATGACTGTCCTAGTCACACACAGCCACTTGCCACCAATTCTTCTGCCATGCTTGTATATTAATTTTATTTCATTTCCCCTTTGAAATATTATCAGCCAAAGCTTCGTTACAAATACCTACCCTGTCTCCTTTAGGGCCTCGTTCTCCCTGAGGACCCTGCCAATTAGGAAGATAATAGTGATTAGCTGGTTATCAAACAGAAAACAAAACTGATGCATCCAAATAAATGGAAGTTACCGTTACTAAAAGATAATTTACCTCTGCTCCAGTGGCTTCTGGGGAAGGTTCACTGGTTTCTTGAATACAAAAGGAAAAGGAATATTAAGAATCAAAACCATCACCCAGAATTTGTCATCATCACCTGGTACCATTGCAACCCCTCCCTTGCACCCACAATGCCCTCTGGTCTATCAGAACATCCTTCCCTTAATAAACATTGAATGAAGACCAGGCTTCTTTTCTTGTTGATAAATCTAGGTATATTTAGGAATTGGCAACTCCTACCATTGGCTAATCAGAATATGTAACGGGCCAATCTGAAGGATCATCCAAATTCACATCATCCAGACTATTTAGGCAATCCTATTTGAAGTGTTGACTTTTCAAAGAAAGGAAATGAAGCCCAGTTTCCTCCCACAATGCACCGATATAGCATCAACTAAAATTAAGATGCCTGAAAGGTCCTCTCTCAACTCTTCACTCTCTTTCCTAGCTCTGCAGAATTTTCTTTGCCAAATTTCTTCAATCTCTCAAGGAAGGGACGCAAATATTTATATGAAACCAGTGGTTTGTTATTGTCGTTTACGATGAAAACAAAACCTCAGGCAACTGAACCAGGAGACAGACGGGTTGGTGGATGGATGGATGGATGGATGGATGAGCGGTTAGATAGCACATAGAGGGGTGGATACGAAGAAACAATTAAGTAGGTGATGGGGCTATAGGCGGATGGATAAATGGATGGGTGATTAGATGGCTGTTGATTGGTTGATAAAAAGAGAAGAGAGGGGAGAAGAGGAACTAGATAGGTAAACGAATGGATTTTGGTGTCCATAAGTAGAAGGTGGATGTTTCGTTTGGGCAGGTGGGTGAATGAGTAAAATTAGAATAGATATAATGAGTAAATACGTTTGCGGGCAGGCAGTTTCTCCGGGAGTATGCTTAAATGGAATGGGGGGAAAACTGAGTGACCGTGGACAGACGGAACTGTAGGCAATACTGATGGTATGAGTGGATGGAAGAAGAGTAGGTAAAGTCAGTATCCATACCAGGGCAAACAGGGCAGCATTCTCCAAAGGGGATCTCGGGATTTGGGCAGTCAATTATGTCATCACAGGTCACCACGTCGCAAAGGACTTTGCCGCTGTCGCACACGCAGATCCTGCAGGATTCTGGTTTCCAAACATCTCGGTCACTGTACGTTATTCCGTCCTGTATGCAGCTTCCAGATGGAACTAAAGAAGGAGGTGACACAAGAAATGAGGTGGGAGAGGGAAGAGGGGAAGGGTCCTTTGGGAGCCAGCAGTGTCGGCAGAATGGCTAAAGCAACCAAGGTGCAAACGTGTGAACCTCTTACAACGGATCGATCTGGAGAGCACATACTTTAATAATAAATAAATAAATTGTTTCCGGTGGTTGGCCTCCCTTCCCTCCTCCTCCTCCTGCTCTCCACTTAACGCTGACATTTTGTGCATGCGCTCTAAGAAAACCCTCATCTGCTTTTCATCAAGCAAACTCTATGACACAGGAAACGAGCCAGCCTCACAATAACTCTTTCCAGTTGCTTTGGAATTTAAACAAAACTTCTGGCCGGTTGTTGCATCCAACTTGCTAACCTCAACGTTCTGAGCTGAAGCCAAGCCAAACACAGAAAGGAGAAAGAAATTCACAGCCTTCTAAGAAGCAAAAGAGATAAAGAGGAGAGAGAGAGAGAGAGAGACTCAGGAATTTGGGCTGGAGGAGGACCCATGTAGGGGAAGAAATTGCATCCCGCTGATGGCGTGTGGCCTTGGGAAATCAGCTCCACTGCAAACAATTTAGGTAGGATGAGGAGTCAGCAGGTGTGGATCATGATAGGGCAGGCTCACTAGGCCTCCCAGCTTGGCTGAAATCCGACGCCAGCTTGTTCAGAAACAAGGAATTTGGTAGCACCGTGGATGTTAACTGTGGAGCATACCTAAGCTAAGGATGGTACCAAGAGATATGACCAAGGGCGAATGCTGGAGAAGAAGTAAGAATTTGCTTTTCTAGCAGATTTTGGTTTTGTTTTGTTTTTTAAATGAGGGACCGTGCATTTTATAAATTATTTCTTCCTTTTAAAATTGAGCATTGGACTGTTGAGTTTTCTGCAAAGATAAAAAATAACAAAATCGCCAGATACTGGACAGGGAGGGAGAAAGAAAATCCGCTATTCTCGGGGGGAAAGTAAAGGGGGAAGGAGAGATAAAAGAGCCAAGGAGCTTTGGGAACATGAAACTCATGTTTGATAACACCCTCCTAGGATGCTGCAGGAAAACTTCCCATCCATCACTAGATGGCAGCAAAACTTCCATAATTGGAGTGAAGAATATACTACACACACAAAATGCTGCTTGCTTGGTGGTAAATTGATTTCCCTCCAGTGAGGAGTTGTTTACTAATCCTGTTCAGTTGTCGACCCCGGAAATACACTCCCTTTGATCATTGCTGGCCCATTTTAAGGCCACTCCCCACAACCCCACCCCTGGCAAGTCTATAGAAGAATGCCAAGGACAAGCGAGTCCCTTGATGGCCAGTAGATGTCGCCATTGGACTTGGTCGACGAGCAAAAGTGATTCCCTCCAATCCTTCACCATCCAAAAGGCTTTGTCTATGAAGTGATGTCTAGACTCCTGCGCTTTATAAGTTGCTGAAACATTTTCCTTATGAATCATCCTGAAACTTCTCTCTCTCTCCCCCCCCCCTAATATTTTCCTGATGGCTTTCGCAGACTTCTTCGACAAGGCAGGGAAAACAGCTTTGTCCTCCTCGCCTCCCTGTCAACCGCTTGGCTTTCCAAGAACGCACAATGAGTTTTCCATCATTTGCCATGCTCCCCTTTCCTGTCCCCCTCCAAGTGACAACCCACTCGCAGCTCCCGCCCCACTTTCCTGAACTTGGCAAGCCAGTGCAGAGATTCTAATTGATCCAACTTGTTATCTGGCCCCAAGGGACATGTTAAGAGAAAAGAGGGAGGGAGGGAGAGAGGAGGGAGACCAAAGGAAACACGCCCAAGGCTATGCACAGCTGGCTAAGTTTGCTTTTAGAAGAGTGGTTTGTTTTCTCCATAGAGCACTTTCAGGAGAAATCTGCGGGGTGCGAGAGATACCTTCTTTTTCACTCTCTTAAGCCTTCCCCCCCGCATTGCCTTCATGCCAACTACTGAAGGTTCGGAAAGGTCACAAACATGTGTTGACCTTTCTCAATTTTTTTTAATTTCTTTTTTTTTAAGGAACCTTAAGGCCATATATAACAAGCGCTTTCTTCGCCTGGTCTTATATCTACACCTCTCAAGCCACCGCAACACGCTGCGAGTAGTACAACCACAGGGGAGCACAGACTGCAGAATCACAACTCAGCTGCTGCTGCCCTCTCCCCGACTTTGGCAAACTGCTCAGGAGAACTGGTTTGGTGCTTACTGTCTTTTGCACTTCTGGCGTTCTGGGTGGTGCAGAGGGGGGGGATAGTTTTGCATTCAACAGAAAGAGATGGGGAAAAGAAAATATGGGGGCAAGTAACCCCCCCCCATCCATAGGACTACAATAAAAACTGTCATTTAGCATGCATACACTGTGCGAGAGTACATAAGATGCTGTACTTACAGTCTTCTTCGCCTTGACCTTTGGTGAGTAGAACAGTTGCTGCTATCAAAAGCAGTAACCGGGAATCCACAAAGCTGAACATGTCTAAATATTAGACATGAAGACTCTTTGTATCCTTGGTTCTGCTTTAGAGTCCAGTCATACAGGGATGGTCTGGTTTATGTAGTTCTACTCCAGACCCCAGCAGAAACTTCCTACTGACTCTGTCAAGTTTTTAGCCTCCCTTTTTATACGGTCCAGTGTCCCAGAGGTGGATCCCTTCTTCGCTTGCTTCTGAGTGTTGAGGGGGGGATCTTGGGCCAGCCCCTCAGCCAATCAGAGGAGCCCAGCCCGCCCCCAAGGCGCACACAGACACGCAGACACACACACACACACACACAAGCACCCACTCCCCAAAAGTGGAGAAGCGAAGCCAAGCCCCTTTCTAACCAATCACAAAAAGAATGGACCCCACTAGCTGCTCTTCCAGAAAACCAGTGGATCTTCTGGGTTGGCAGTACATTCTGCAGGAAGAGGGAGGAATGTAATGGGGTATGAATTGAAGGGTGCTTGTGTGTGCTTGTGTGTGTGTGTGTGTGTGTGTGTGTGTGTGTGTGTGTGTATGCAGACTGGGGAGTTAAAAGAAAAGTGGGAGCAGACTGGTTTGAAGAATAGGAGTTACAGGAGGGTTTGGAAGAAAAAAAGCTGAATATTAGGAGGCATGCAAGATCAGATAGCAGTGAGATGGAACTTGCAGGTTTTGCATGACCTAGTAGCGCACCTGTGAAGGTGAGGCACCAGAGGGAGATATAGAGCAAAGTGTGTATTTGTTTGTCCTTGCTTTTTCTTCTTCTCTAAGTACAGAAAAAGTAAAACTTTGGGGATCGTGCAAACTTCCTCTAAATGCGATCTGATCCTTGCTATGTTGCTGTTTCCTTTAATTTTATATCCATCCTTTCTCTCGCCGCCTTGTCCTCTTTCTCGCTATCCTTTCCAAAATAATTGCCGCTTAATTTCATATACACACCTTTAAAGTGCATGTAGTAGCTTGGAGAGCGTCCTACTGGGAAAAAAAATGAGAAGGGAGCTTGAAATGATCTATAAAGGACCAAAAGAAAAGAAGCAAATAGGCGAAGTAGGTGAATCGCAGTACATCTGAGATTCTGGGCCAGGAAACATTTGCTTATGACAGCTCGGAAAGAGGGAAGTTCTGGAGTTGGTCTTGTTTACAACCCCAGCAAAGTAAAACATATTTTGCTTGGGAATTCCATAGAAAAAAATCGGTGGGATTTAACTTGTATGCAATGCAGTCACTAATGGAACGATGGGTTACGATCGCAGGTAGCACAGGGTTGAGGTCGGGTGTCTGAAAGTATCAGGGTTTTGGCTTTCCATTTTTGACCACCCTCCCTTGGGGGGGGGAGGCTACCTGTGCATGTGTTTCACTGTGTGATATGGCTTACCCAGTGCCAGTACACACCATGAAGTTGTTACAGTAAGTGCCACGCTTTTTAACATTTGAAAAATAAAAAAGTGCCGGTATTGCATACCCTCGAGTAACCCCAGGAAACAGCACTGGGCTTACCTATATTCATGGCTGCCTGTCTGTTAGGCAAAACAAAATAAAAAAATTCCTTCCAGTAGCACCTTAGAGACCAACTAAGTTTGTTCTTGGTATGAGCTTTCGTGTGCATGCACACGAAAGCTCATACCAAGAACAAACTTAGTTGGTCTCTAAGGTGCTACTGGAAGGAATTTTTTTTTATTTTGTTTTGACTATGACAGACCAACACGGCTATCTACCTGTGTCTGTTAGGCATAGCTGTCAACCTTTTCCCTTTTCTCGCGAGGAATCCTATTCGGAATAAGGGAATTTCCCTTAAAAAGGGGGGAAAGTTGACAGCAATGCTGTTAGGATGTGCAACAGAGCAGGGCAGTTTTCACATGTGCACACAGCAGGATGAAACACATAGTTAAAAACATACAAAGTTGTTGTTTTTCCCATTGTACACAATGATACCCATGTTCCGAACCGTCCCTTTATTTGTACTGATGTGGAAAAGAAAGAAAGAAAGAAAGGAAGGAAGGAAGGAAGGAAGGAAGGAAGGAAGGAAGGAAGGAAGGAAGGAAGAAGAGAAAGAAAGAAAGAAAGAAAGAAAGAAAGAAAGAAGGAAAGAAAATCACAATATTTCTCTTTCTATCCCAATCTGGAACTTCAGCAAGGCTTCCCTAAGACTATCCCAAACCTTTGATCAATAAAAACGACTCCCTTAAACTTCCCACCACTTATTTCACAAAGGTTTGAATGATCAAACCCATCAAATCCCACTTGCAAATATGCTTTGCTGTTGTGACTCAAATAAAAGCATTCCAGGAAGCTCAGGGAAAAATCCAAAGGCAGATTTCTTATTAGCTAGTATACTCCTTCTCCCTGATGGACCTCAAGGGCATTTTTTCTTTCTTTCTTTCTTTTTTTAAAAAAAGAATGGCAAACTTCCATGACTTGTTTGAAAGCGTGAAGAGCCACGTTGGTTGGAAAAAGAAGCAGCATCGTGACAACAGCACACAAGATCCCGTGCAGTTTTTAGAAGCTGTAATTACTGCTGCATATAAATGTGTGCGTATGCATGCATTTATGTTTAACAGGCCAACCTCTCAACTTCTGGGTTTTAAAATAAGGACCAAGAAGATTCCAAAGGGAAGGCACCCCAAGGCAAACAGCAGACACCATGAGAAAGAGAGCAAACTTTTCCCGGAGAAATAAAAAATGTAGAGAGAAATGCCATTGTGTGACTTTATCCTTGGAAGAATGGAGAGGCAGTGGGATTTGGGTCGTGTGCTTCTTTGCGGTTTTAAGGTTTTAGATGCATCTATTCCATAAAACGGGAACATTCTGGAATGAGTTGGCGCTCCTAATAATCACGATGGCAGCGGAATGGATCTTGGCAGCAGAGACAGACAAATCTGTCCAATTCCTGCTTATTTTCCCAATTTAAAATTCGGTTCGCCCTATTTCTGCCCCCGGTTCGTGGATTTTTTTGTTCAAAATTTCGCAACGAAGTTTCGCGACCAATCATGAAAAATCGTTAGAGCTTTAGTGCACCTTTCCCCTAATGAATACACATTTGCAAGCAATTCCACCATGTATAATGCAACAGTTGTACGTTAGTTTGAGCAGTATTTGCATTTATATGCGCACACTCTCTGAACGTATGCATTTTCGGAGACATATTTTGACTGCGTTGCAAAATTCGGAGGAGAGCAGATTTTGGGTGGACGTCTACATTTTGGTTGGCGTATTGTTTCGGGAAGTGTGAACTTGAATGCCCTTGATGGTTGCAACTCATATAACCTACTTCCGGGCAATGAAACTGGATGCAATGGCATGAGGGCAATGAATAATAATAATAATAATAATAATAATAATAATAATAATTTATTATTATTATTATTATTTATACCCCACCCATCTGGCTAGGTTTCTCCAGCTACTCTGGGGAAATGAAGAGTCATAGCACCGTGTGCATCCGATGATCTCCCTGGGTCAAAAAGGAGATTTACAGGCTGCCACAGTTGACAGCATTGGCATTGCAGGTGTGTGGGAGACCCACCCCCTCCTGAGACACTGGCAAATGCCCAGTCTTGCCACCCTCCACACAGGCGGGCCTCGCCAACGATGAATAACAACGATGCAAAAAAATCGATCGCTTTGTATTCATCGCCCCTTTGCTCCACGGAACACTCCTCTCTTCCAGATTGCCTCAAAAATAAATAAATAAATAAATGAAAACATTTCTGCGTTTCCACTTTCAGATCCACGTGAATTCTTCTCGACTCAAAGGGGACACGTCAGAAGTGGAGCCGCGAAACCTTCTGCGCAGGCGTCCTGGCTCTGCGCGTGTTTAATAGGCTGCAATTAAATGCAAACCAAAGAGTTCCACCAAAGCAACGAGAGAAACTTCCCTCCACCTCCTTCAGCAACACAGATGCAAAAAAAATTCCGCGGGCTTTGATTGACTGTGGCAACGCACACGTTGCAGGAGACACCTCCTCCTCCTCCTCCCTTCTATCCTGACTGCTTTTTGGGACGCTTTAAAAAGCTGGATGCTTTCCAGAATGAAGATGTGTCTTTAATTTTTTACTTTTTTTTGGCAGCATGACCAAAAAGAAAAGAATCCCAGTGTGTGTGTGTGTGTGTGTAAAAAGAGAGAATGAGGGGGTGAGACTGGGCTAAGAAGGGGGAGAGACGCCACCTCATCACTTGGAGTTAGCAGTTTGGGCTCAGGAATGTGATGGGTTTGCCTGGGGTAGGGGGTGGAGAGAAGAGAATGCACTGGGAGAGAAAGAGAAAAACGGAAAAGGAATAGCCATCCTCTCATTTAGGAAGAGAGAGAAACAGGCAGAGAGCGCAAAGCAGAGGCTGCTGCTTGCCTTTGTGGCTGGGGTCTCCCCACGAAGACATCTTCTGATGTCTTCTCAATGGCTTCTTTACAACTGACCCGACCCCCCCCCCCAATCTATGTACCTCCACTGCAAAACCTCCTGGGAGCATGCAGGTTTCAATTAGCATTTCACGGAGGGGAACCAGGGGTTAGGGGGCTTTTTGACTTTTTTTAATGCCCTGGATTGGCTTGCTTCTGCAAACAAACGAACAAAAAAACACTCTCCATAGGTGGCACTGGGACATGGAGCACAGGGTCCAGGCTATGCTAGTTGCATTTCCTTCGAAATGCATGTGCACAGCAGCCATGGAGTGCTGGCAGACTGTGTTGGCGACAGGCCGAAAAGCCAAACAACCCAGGGATGGAGCATTCTGAACAGGAGCAGCCCACGTTGCCCAGATTCGCTGCAGGTTCCACTTTTAAGGCTTAAGGCTGGCTGATGGAGCATCAAGATGACTGCTTAGATTCTAGCCATAGCAGCCAACTCCTAGGGGCCGAGGTCCCTTCGCCCCCCTCCCAATAAAATATTTGAGAGGGTCAAGAACCCCTCAAAGTTGATAGGCATTGTCATTCAAATGGTGTGTGTGTGTGTTGCGTCATGTGATTGATTATGTGGGGAGGGGCTTGTCTGCCCCCCATATTTTATTCAAGTTGGCACCCCTGATTCCAGCTAAAAAGCTGCAATGTAGTGCACACACAGCCCAATGCACATTAAATAGCAGAAAACCAGAGCAGCTATTTCCCAGGTGATGGGATCACGATTGTCGCTTCTCCTCCATAGCGCTCTGCGTATGTTTGAAGTGCCTCTCAAACAACTTCCGGTGAAATGTGAAGTTTATGCCACCATAAAGCAAAGCACCCTGGCACAGAGGAAGCCAAACCTCACAAACGAGGTGCATGGAAGTCGCGCTCTGCTTAAGTGTCCCGCAGCAGCCAAGAATGTGTATAAGCTCCATTTCCTAAAGTTGTTTTTACGCAGTGTGGTGTAGTGGTTAGAGTGCCAGATTAACCAACCCAGCTTCAAATGTCCACCGGGCCATGAAGAAGAAGAGAAGAAGAGTTTGGATTTGATATCCCGCTTTATCACTACCCGAAGGAGTCTCAAAGCGGCTAACAATCTCCTTTCCCTTCTCCCCCACAACAAACACTCTGTGAGGTGAGGGGGGCTGAGAGACTTCAAAGAAGTGTGACTAGCCCAAGGTCACCCAGCAGCTGCATGTGGAGGAGGGGAGACGCGAACCCAATTCTCCAGATTACGAGTCTACCGCTCTTAACCACTACACCACACTGGCTCTCTGTGATAATGGGGGGGGGGGGGTAGAAGAGAATCATAGAATTGTAGAGTTGGGAGGAATCCCAAGGGTCATCCAGTCCAACCCCTTACAATGCAGAAATCTCAGCTAAAGCATCCATGACAGATGGCCGCCCAACCTCTGATTAGAAACATCCAAGGAAGGAGAGTCCACCACATCCCGAGGTAGACCGTTCCGCTGTCAAACAGCTCTTACTGTCAGAAAGTTCTTCTACTTTCTTGTAACTTGAATCCATTGGTTTGCGTCTTACCCTCTGGAGCCAGAGAAAACAAGCTTGCTCCATTCTGCATGTGACAGCCCTTTAGATATTTGAGTATGTGTATCATATGTCCTCTCAGTCTCCTCTTTACCTGGCTAAACATACCCATTTTCCTCAACCGTTCCTCATAAGGCTTGATTACCAAAACCCTTGATCATCTTGGTCTCCCTCCTCTGCACACATTCCAGCTTGAGAACATCCTTCTTAAATTGGAAACACTGTGAAGCAGGTGGGAATTTTGACAGCCGACTAACTAAATCAAAACTAATGAGACAGGACCAGCAAACCTAACTGTGCACGCACCGCTAAGGAGAAAACTCACCAAGAGTGAAGTCCAACAATGCATCTAGCAGGAAGGGGAAAAAAGTGAGTCTGGGCCGACTCAGACTGTCTAAGATGTACAAAGGCAGCAACAGTAATTGTTGGAGATGCAATAAAGAACTCGGTACATTTATGCATGTATGGTGGAACTGCAAAGAAATAAAAATGTTTGGGGGAAAAATATACAATGAAATTAAGAAGATAATGAAATACTCTTTCAAAAAAAAAACCCCGAAATATTTTTATTAGGAATCCTAGGTGACGAAATCAAAGAAAAAGATAAATGTGTACTTATGTATGCCACAACAGCGGCGAGGCTCCTGATTGCTAAAAATTGGAAAAGTACAAAGGTACCAAATATAGAAGATTGGCAAGTAAAATTAATAGGATATCAAAATATGGCAAGAAAAATAGGAGAAACCAAAGGAGTGTCAGAACAGGTAATAGAGACTGGGAAACATTCAAAAATTATATAGGAAACATAGTGGAGAGAACCAATCTTCTGACAAATGTATAAGTGGGCCAAAAAACAATCCAATAAAGAATAACAATCGAATCAGGTATATAAAGAGACATAGATATATAAACCGCAACGGCAGAGTGGCTGGAAGTAAGCACCAGGGGGAGGAGGGGTACCGAATGTTTTTTTTAATGCACATAATCTATGTATATATGCATGCATGTATGTGAATATTAATGTCTAGATTTTTATTTGTACTATTCATACGTTCTAATTTATGTCTTATTTTGTCTGTTATTTTGTTTATTTTTTTGTTTCTGTCTAAAATGTAATCTTTTTTAAAATTCAATAAAGTTTTTTTTGAATGTGGGGGGAAAAAACAAAAAAAAACACCAAAGTGAGTCTGGGCCGAAGAGGCCCTTTTCCTGGCCCTCGCCCCACCCCCAGCCGGCAGCCCATTGTCCTGCTGAGACCAGGGTGGGGTGATGGCCAACCTGCAGCAAGGTGGCTGGCACCTATCCAGGTAAGCCCCGTGTGGTGTCACAAACCCCGCCCACCTCTTGGAGGAGGTGAGTGGAAATTGTGGAGCTCAGAACTGGGCACAGTATTTTAGGTGTATGCCATTTTGAACTCCTTGCAGGAAAGGTATGATATAAATGTAATAATGAATGGATAAATGTGATTTTTCTCTTTCTCCTGCATCTTTGATGATGATCCAAATCTTTTACATCTCCATTATGTCAAAAATTCACTACAAGTGTTATTCCAACCCTACTAATGATTTTAACTGTTTACAATTGTCTTTATGGTAAGTTATAAATTTCCACCATTCCTTATTAAAATTTTGATCTTCCTGATTTCTGATTCTTCCGGTCATTTTAGCCATTTCAACATAGTCCATCAGCTTCATCTGCCATTCTTCTGTGGCAGGAGAATGCAACCTTTTCATCCTTGTGTTCCTCAGGTCTGTTTTTTTTTTTAAGAAAGAAAGAAAGAAAAAAGAAAATGCACTCTTCTGTGCTCCTCACTTTCTTGACCACTTAGAAGTCCAGGATTTAATTTCCTTTGGATAAGACATATCTGTTTGTTTACAGATATGTGAGGAGAGCAGTTTGGGAACAGGGAAGGAAGCATGGACTTCTCAGCCAGCTCCCAATTCTGTCCAACTCTGACTAACTTGCTTCTCTCCATCCCTTCCTCTGCTCATATAATGTCACATTCCAGGGGTGGAGAGGGGAGAGTTTAAGGCCATTAAGGCCCATTAAAGTCCTTCTGTTAACATTCCTGATAACCCATCATCTTTTCTTGGCAAAAATCACAGTGATAAACTCATTCATGTTAATTGTGGCAGCCCAAACTTGTAACGTCTTATGTGTGCATTTGTTTATATGTGCCCATTCTCTTAGGTACTGAATACGTTGTTGTTGTTGTTGTTGTTGTTTATATGTCTCATTCTTTTAAATATTTAGATATATGAAAGATGTGCCTTGTGGACACATGCAAGATACTCAAGAGTTATAAACAGGAAATCTTTGCTCTTCTTCTGATAGGAAATAACGAACCAGGAGGTTCTGTAAAGGAAAAGCAGAGCTACGTGTCATCAGCATATTGCGGGTGGCGCTGTGGTCTAAACCACTGAGCCTCTTGGGCTTGCCGATCGGAAGGTCGGCAGTTCGAATCCCCGTGACGAGGTGAGCTCCCGTTGCTCTGTCCCAGCTCCTGCCAACCTAGCAGTTCGAAAACACGCCAGTGCAAGTAGATAAATAGGTAAATGGCTGCGGTGGGAAGGTAAACGGCGTTTCCGTACGCTGCTCTGGTTCGCCAGAAGCGGCTTAGTCATGCTGGCCACATGACCCGGAAGCTGTACGCCGGCTCCCTCGGCCAATAAAGCGAGATGAGCGCCGCAACCCCAGAGTCGGTCACGACTGGACCTAATGGGCAGGGCTCCCTTTACCCTTTACCTAGGCCTCCTTCACACTAATGTTGAATGTGCCAGGTTGTCGCTAGCGGGCACATCAGTGCTGGCAGCTGAGCTAACACGACAGTGTTAATTTCATACAATTTATATACAGGGGCGTAGCAACGGGGGCGGGGGGGCGCCCCGGGTTCCACACCAGAGGGGGGTGACACTTAAAAAAAATAAAAAATTCTATTTTTTTTTAACTTCATTGAAAAAACGAGATAATAGGCACACACACAACCCCCCACACCTCACAAAGTGGCACCATCAGAGGGGGGTGACACTTTTTATTTTTTTTATTTTTATTTTATTTTTATCATTTTTTATTATTTTTTATTATTTTAACTTTATTGGGGGGGGAAAGAGATAATACACACACACACACACACACACAAAACCCCCACACCTTGCAAAGTGGCACCATCAGAGGGGGGTGACACTTTTTAATTTTTTTAAAAAATTAAAGTGGTGGGGGGTGACAAAAAAAATTCCGCCCCCGGGTACCACCTGGGCTTGCTACGCCTCTGTTTATATATCACTTGATTGTAGACAAAAAACTCAAAAGTGGTTTGCAATGAATATAAAACAACCCATATGGTTCATTTCACTTTATCAGTGTTCCACCGCTGCCTCATGACTGCTTCCGCTGTGTGGAATTCTCCCATCTTCATCTTGGCTCTTTCCAGTGTTAATTTTCCTGGAAATTACTTGGCTCTTCCCACTGGATTAGGTTTTATTGTTAATTTTTGTTCTGTTACGGATTTGTATTTTTAAAAATTAAGGATATATATTTTATTTGTGATTTTCACAAAATACAAAGGCAAAGTCAACAATGTCAACAAGGTACGCTTCCACGAGAACTGAGGCATTGCCAGTCCAATGCATCACACCGTAGCATGGCATGTGTTGAGAGAGCTCTGCTTTCCCAGTCCATCATGCTCACGGATGTTAGAAACAGGGCCAGATTTAGGTTTGATTTAGGCCCTAAGCTACTGAGGGTTATGGGGCCCTTTATATGTCCAGCTGTCCTTTGTCAACAACAAATTGTCGCTGTCTTGAATATATGCTATACGGTAATTTATGGACCTAATAGGTATCTAAAGCCATTGGCACATGTTGACATGCAACCAGTCCATGCAGAATGTAGGCACCCTATATATAGAAAGGAGCAAACCAGTGATATTTTAGGGAGCAAGCTAGCAGGCGGGGGCCATGACTTACATCATAGGAGCCTACACAACACAAAACACTGTTGCTGTATGTAGGCTTTATTTGATTTGTTTTTTTATCTTATATTTTGGAAATGTACATCCAGGTGTTTTTTTCCTTTAAATTTTTTTGGGGCCCCCAAGAGAGTGGGGCCCTAAGCTATAGCTTGTTTAGCTTATACGTAAATCCAGCACTGGTTAGAAAACCAGACCCTTCCTGTCCCATCCTCTTGCTTCTCTCTGTTGGTTCATCTTCTGCTCTGCTGAAAGCCTGTGGTGTTTTGGAGGTGAAAAGATGAGATGCACGAAGAGGAATAGGTAAAATGATAAAGGTAAAGGACCCCTGGACAGTTAAGTCCAGTCAAATGCGACTCTGGGGTTGCGGCACTCATCTCGCTTTCAGGCCAAGGGAGCCGGCGTTTGTCCGCAGACAGTTTCCGGGTCATGTGGCCAGCATGACTAAGCCGCTTCTGGTGAACCAGAGCAGCGCACGGAAACACCGTTTACCTTCCCGCCAGAGCGGTACCTATTTATCTACTTGCACTGACGTGCTTTCGAACTGCTAGGTTGGCAGGAGCTGGGGCAGAGCAATGGGAGCTCACTCTGTCGCGGGGATTCAAACCGCTGACCTGATTGGGAAGCCCAAGAGGCTCAGTGTTTTAGACCACAGCGCCTCCCGCATCCACTGAATATATTTAGAATGGGGAAAGGGACCTCCAACCTCCCCCCTATGTTCATTAGGTCATCCATGTGGGGCTCCTCACAGAATGCATGTAGGCCTTCCCTGTACCCATTCATTGTACTGAACAACTGAACATATGGTGAGAGCTTGCATTTCAGGGCCAAGGCAACACTCCTGAGGAAACCCTTAAAATCTGGGTAGCTCCAGCCATCGCTGTCTCTGACAGGGCCACTTGTGTGAGTCACAGACAGACTTGCATTTCTACGACTCGGCCTGGGGCGGGGGGGGGGAGAGAAAGAGACGAACGAAACTGGGTTAGTTGAATTCGGCTCACAAAATAGGAAACGTTTGCAGAGATATGAAGAGTTTCCAAGTGGCAACAGAACGGAGCGCTGGAGATATATATATTTTTCCTAGCCCGAAAGGAGGGAGGGGGGAGGGGAGAAAGTTGCTTTAATGCAACCCATGTGTTCTGCAGTGTTGAATCCAGTTAACAGATCCCAGATGCCCTTTATCTGCTCCAGTTTTGTCTTCAGGGGGAAAGAGTGGCGCGGGGGGACGGGACGGGGACACGTCCCTGAGTTGCCTCGGACTGAGTTTGTTCAGAGCTTGTGTCTCTCCCTGCCCTGGTGGGCTGGCCTAGCAACCTGTCTCGTGGGGGGCGGGGCGGGTCCCACTGACAGTCAAAACCAGTTAGCTTTGTCCACTTGTGGGAGGGCGTCCTCACACTGCCAGGGGTCCCATGGAGATGCTATAGAGAGGGTGGCTGGCATATCCTCCAACATTTCTCTGATGAAAGTAAAGGTAAAGGTACCCCTGGCCATTAGGTCCAGTTGCGGACAACTCTGGGGTTGCGGTGCTCATCTCACTCTATAGGCCGAGGGAGCCGGCGTTTGTCCGCAGACAGCTTCCGGGTCATGTAGCCAGCATGACTAAGGCACTTCTTGCGAACCAGAGCAGCGCATGGAAACGTCGTTTACCTTCCCGCTGCAGCGGTACCTATTTATTTACTTGACTTTGACATGCTTTCGAACTGCTAGGTTGGCAGGAGCAGGGACCGAGAAACGGGAGCTCACCCCGTCGAGGGGATTCGAACTGCCGACCTTCTGATCGACAAACCCTAGGCTCTGTGGTTTAACCCACAGCTCCACCTGCGTCCCATCTGATGAAAATAGGGACATCCTATTCCATCATCATCATCATAATTTTATTATTTATACTCCACCCACCTGACTGGGTCGCCCCAGCCACCCTGGGTGGCTTCCAACTTATGTAAAAAAACCATGAGAAACCATTAAACGTTTAAAAACATCCCTATACAGTGCTGCCTTCGGAGGTCTTCAAAATGTTGTTCAGTTACTTATCTCCTTGGCTCTGAGGTCGCATAACTCCATACCCCCCCCCAACATTTCTCTGATGAAAACAGGGACGTCCTAAGGAAAAGCTGGACATTCTGGGATCAAATCAGAAACCAGGGCGGCTTCTGTAAATCTAGGACTGTCCCTGGAAAATAGGGACATTTGGAGATTCTGTTAAATGGTGCAGGAATGTAGTACTTCAAGGACCACTTTTGTGGCGGCGCCCTGCTTGTAAAATGCTCTCCCCAGGAAGGCTCACCTGGTGCCTTCATTACATATCTTTAGGTGCCGTGCAAAAACATTCCTGTTCTCCCAAGCCTTTGGCTAATTAAATGATTGGTGGCCTTTAAAACTGGGGGGCGGGGGGTTATTTTATTTGTTTAACGTCTTGCATTTTTGTGCTTTTATATTGCAAACTGCCCCGTGATCCTGAGATGAAGGGCAGTGTATAAATTTAATAAATAACTGAATAAATCCAGAACATCCCATGACTGAGCCCTGAAACTGGAAACAGATCCTGCTGTCCAGCCCGTCTTCAGATTAAAACCTTTGCCCATCCTGCAATTCTCTGTCCCAAAACAGGTCCGCCGAAATCCCCCCCCAGCCACCTCTATCTGCTGACTGTCTCTTTCTTGTGATCCCGCCCCATACAGTAGGAGGTTCGACCACAGGCTACATGGATGGCAACGCCCGGTCTATTATGGTCCCTACCGCCAGGCCACCATACAATCGTCCTCTCTCTTCCTCCTTAATTGTGGCTGGCCCGGTGATACCCGGCAATCAGTCATGCAGGGTTCAGAAGCTATTTCCAGCTCCTAATTGAAATCTTGCTTGCAAAAATGCCACAAGGCCCATTAGCAAAGACCTAAAAGAGAGCCTTGGAGGAGCCAGGGCCACAGGAAATGTTTCTTCAAATACAGGACTCTCTGGCTGGGTTGCATTACAAGAGTAGAAGGAGGGGAATCTGTGTGTGTGTGTATGTCTATAAGAGAGGAGAGGTATTTGTGCATACACACATCACAGTGGTATTTTTCTCTAAAATCGTATCTGCATTATAAAGAGCTGATCAAGTCTGCATATTAGTCTGCGGGAGTTTGAAGCAGGTCCGTTTGCGCTGGGATTTACAAAGCAAGAAATTCCTCAAGCATCGCTGTGCCCAGTTTTAATTTGAGACATGGTTCTGTGTTGCACCTCCGAGCATAGGCTAAGGGGCCTTCTCACTGCTGAATCAAGGGGCAACCATGGCAGAACCAAGTCGTACCCTCCAACATTTTTCCGATGAAAATAGGGATGTCCTATTCCAGTGATGGCTAACCTTGACACTCCAGATGTTTTGGGACTACAACTCCCATCATCCCTGACCACTGATCCTGTTAGCTAGGGATGATGGGAGTTGTAGTTCCAAAACATCTGGGGTGTCAAGGTTAGCCATCACTGTCCTATTCCATAATGATTTTATTATTTATACTCAGCTCATCTGACTGCGTTGCCCCAGCCACTCTGGCAGCTTCCAACATATATAAAAACATAATAAAACATTTAGTCTTCACTAAGATCTTCAACAAGTCTCTACACCAGTCTATTGTCCCACCCTGCCTGAAGTCGTCAACTATTGTCCCCCTGCCTAAAAAATCCACAATTAGTAGTTTGAATGACTACAGACCAGTTGCACTGACTCCTATTATCATGAAGTGTTTTGAGAAACTGGTACGCAGTCACATTATTTCCTGTCTTCCATCGACCTTTGACAACTACCAGTTTGCATACAGGGCAAACAGATCCACGGAAGATGCCATCACCACCACTCTCCATGCTGCTCTGTCCCATCTGGAGCAGCCGGGGAGTTATGCGAGGCTGCTGTTCGTGGATTTCAGCTCTGCCTTCAACATGATTCTCCCCCATAGACTGGTGTCCAAGCTAGAGACGATTGGACTTTCTAACTCCATTTGTCTCTGGGTTTTGTACTTTCTGTCAGATCATTCTCAGAGGGTTAGAGGTCACATATGTCCACAGCCCTTAGCCTTAACACCGGCTCACCACAGGGTTGTGTGTTGAGTCCCTTGCTCTATACCCTCTATACCAGTGTTTTTCACCCTCTTCTGGGCAACGGAACACCTGTCTCCTGGAAAAAATCTCGCGGCACAGCACCCACAGCGCGCGACTTTTTTTCCATGGGGGGGGCGGCACAGTTTTTTTTCGGGCCTCCGAGGCCCAGCGCGGCTTCTTCCCGCGCTGGGGAGGCCCGGCGGGGCTTTTCCCCGCGTCGGAGAGGCCCGGCGGAGCTTCTGCTCACGCCGGGAGGACTCCGGCACAACTTTTTTAATCGGGCCTCCGAGGCCCAGCGCGGCTTCTTCCCGCGCTGGGGAGGCCCGGCAGGGCTTTTCCCCGCGTCGGAGAGGCCCGGCGGAGCTTCTGCTCACGCCGGGAGGACTCCGGCACAACTTTTTTAATCGGGCCTCCGAGGCCCAGCGCGGCTTCTTCCCGCGCTGGGGAGGCCCGGCGGGGCTTTTCCCCGCGTCGGAGAGGCCCGCGGCACAGCAGCCGGTGTCTCGCGGCACACTAGTGTGCCGCGGAACACCGGTTGGGA
This sequence comes from Darevskia armeniaca, assembly GCA_034641395.1. Taxonomy (NCBI): domain Eukaryota; kingdom Metazoa; phylum Chordata; class Lepidosauria; order Squamata; family Lacertidae; genus Darevskia; species Darevskia armeniaca. The sequence continues at coordinate 558,122 of JAWWNF010000973.1, read as the reverse complement.
AACGCTGCTCTATACGTATGACTGTACAGCCATTCCAGCAACAAAATCATCAAGTTTGCTGATGACACTACTGTGGTGGGGCTCATTTCAGGAGGGGATGATTTCGCCTATCGGGATGAGGTGGAGCAGTTCTGTGCTTGGTGTAGAGATAACAATCCGGCTCTTAATACTGCCAAGACCAAGGAACTGGTGGTGGATTATAGGGGGGGGGGAGGTGGATATTCAGCCCCTGTATATCGGCAGGGACCAGGTGGAGAGGGTGGCTGTATTCAAGTTTTTGGGAGTGATTATAGAGCAGGGTATGACTTGGAGCACAAATACTACTGTTCTGGTAAAGAAAGCCCAGCAGAGAATTTATTTCCTCAGACTTTTAAAGAAGAACAATCTGAGTGAGAGACTGCTGGTGTCCTTCTACCGAGGCTCCATAGAGAGCATTCTTATATACTGTATTTGTGCTTGGTTCTCCAGCTGCACAGCCAGGGAGAAGAAGGTACTTCAGAAAGTCATAACCACAGCCCAAAATATTATTGGTCATCCTCTCCCATCTCTGGAAGAACTATACAGTTCCCGTTGCCTTAAAAAGGTAAACAATATTTTAAAGGATCCATCTCATCCAGGATATATTCTCTTTGCACCACTGCCTTTGGGCAAGAGATATAGAACAATTAGATCAAGAACAAATAGATTGAAGAACAGTTTCTACCCAAGAGCTATAACCATCTTAAATGCTGTAACCAGATAATATGACCTTGGAGAGCTGTGATGGGTGTGTGTATGTGTGGCTTTTTTTGGTGTGTGTGTGTTTTGTGCTGTTTTTTTCTTTTTCTTCCTGGTTTTTACGGGATGGCATGCAATTTCGTTGCACTTGTATAGCGTTGTGCTTGTACTTGTGCAATGACAATAAATAAATTATCTTATCTTATCTTATTATTTAATATTATCTTATCTTAAAAACTCCCCTGCATGCCTTCCTCCTTCATGGATCACTGATGACAGAGGACGAGATGGTTGGACAGTGTTCTCGAAGCTACTAACTTGACTTTGACCAAGCTGCGGGAGGCAGTGGAAGACAGGAGTGCCTGGCGTGCTCTGGTCCATGGGGTCATGAAGAGTCAGACACAACTAAACAACAACAACAACAACAACAACATGCCAACACAACAGGTGTCTTGACTCAGGGTGTCACATAACTCCATACCCACCAATATTTCTCCGATGAAAATAGGGATGTCTTGAGGAAAAGCGGGACATTCCAGGATCTAATCAGAAACCAGGACGGCTTCTGTAAATCCGGGACTGTCCCTGGAAAATAGGGGCACGTGGAGGGTCTGCAATGTGAAATGCTCCCATGCAGGGTTTCAGCCAGCCATGCCCTGTTTCAGCATACTCCATTCCATCCCTTCCCCTCCTGCCAATCATTCCCCCCCCCTGTTTTATTCTCCATTAGTCACTCAGCATTCACTGGCCACTGCACATGCTCATTGGTCCTCCCCTTTTAGAGAAGCCCTCCAGGTGCCCCACTGACCAATGAGGAGAACCACCTTTGCTACCTGGAGCCAGCCCCATTCTGGGAGGACTCCAGCCACAGGTGCTTGTTTTCATTGAGTGTTCAACTAACCACTCGTGGCTTGAACCAAGAGGCAATAGTCGAGTAAACAGTCAAATCCAGTTCTTTTTTTTTCCCCCTTAAAAAATAAATAAATAATAATGTTTAGGGGTACTCTCATTTTCCTACTCAGATTGAAATACTGCCCCTCAATGATGCCAAACTTAAATTCACAAAATGTATAGGGGTATGCATACCCCTGCGTTCCCCCCAGAAAAAAAAGCACTGGACAAATCGACCGAGAATTCAGCCTGGCCCTAGACAGGCTGTTGCTCAGAGCTCATTCTCGTGTAGTGGAGGCCCCATTGCCATGGCAACCCCTAGTTGGTTCATGGGCTGAGGAAGGCCCCAACTGATGCACTAGCAGAGGAAAAGCACCCACCTGGAAAAGCAGGTGAGCCGCGAGACAAGTTTGGGCAGAAAACACGTCGAGGCTAACGCCTTCCGGTTCAGAAAGCGAAGGAGCTGCCTGAAATCTGTGAGTTAAGCTCAAAGCTCAACTTCCCAAAATAGCAGTAGTGAGGAGCAATGTTGCTCAAAAGACCCAGGAAGCTGATACCTTCTACCCTGGAAATCTTCCTGTTTAAGTCCCAGATTTGTAGGTGCTTGCAAGGGCTAAATAAGAGGGGGAAAACACTCGTGTGAATGCTCAGGTGCTCTATAAGCATTCCCTAGGAAGAGGATCCTGTCTTATTTTTAACGTTATTAACACCTTACGTTGCTTTTTACCATTTTAATGTAATTATTTTATATTTCCCACCGTTTCTTAAATATTTTACATTGTTTTTAATTCTACATTTAATAGTGTACTTACTGTATTAACTTGTCTTTTATGTGCTCTGTTTCTTCCTATCTTTTATTGACCGAAATAAATACAGTGGTACCTCGGTTTTCGAACATAATCCATTCCGGAAGACTGTTCGAGTTCCAAAACATTCGAAAACTGAAGCATTTACTTATGGAATAATATGGAAGCTGCATGGCACGTTCGACTTCCGAAAAGCATTCAAAAACCAAAGCAGTTATTTCTGGGTTTTCAGTGTTCGAAAACTGAAACGTTCGACGTTACAGGCTTTGTAAAATTAATATAAAGGCCCTAATTTTGGCTTGGTAACATATGGGCAGTTAAAAGTTCTTTCCTTATTCCTGATTGGACTCAAAGATCTGGATGGCAACAGGTGGCCCATCCATCATCATCATTGTTAAATCCACATCATTTAATGAGGCTGAGTCAACTTCAGTTTCCAAATGCTGTTTATTAACAAACACCCAGAGCCGGCGCTTCCATTTAGGCGAACTAGGCAGCTGCCTAGAGCGCCGAAATGGAGGGGGCGCATAAACAGCCCCACGCCGGCGGTCGGGCGCGCCCGACCCAGACCGCGCGCGCCCTGCCGCTCTCCGCAGAAGGGAGCCTACACGTGCTGAGCCGGCTGCCTCCAAAAGCTCGCTGCGCCCTTCCTGAGTTCCCGACGGCGCTCGTTCGCTCCTCATCCACCCCTTCTGTGGAGAGCGGCAGGGCGCGCGCGCGCTGGTCCTGAATCAACATTCAAGCCGCGCGCGCCCTGCCACTCTCCACAGAAGGGGCGGATGCGGAGCGAGCGAGCGCCGTCGGGAACTCGGGAAGGGCGCAGCGAGTTTTTGGAGGCAGCCGGCTCAGCACGTGTAGCCTGCCTCCAAAAGCTCGCTGCGCCCTTCCCGAGTTCCCGACACCGCTTGCTTGCTCTGCATCTGCCCCTTCTGCGGAGAGCGGCAGGGCGCGCCCGACCCAGACCGCGCGCGCCCTGCCGCTCTCCGCAGAAGGGGCGGATGCAGAGCAAGTGAGCGCCGTCGGGAATGGAGGGGGCGCTGGCCAGGCTGCCCCTCGCCCCCCGCTGCCACCCGGTGCCGCCCTAACCAGCGGCGAAAATCGCAGCGGGGCGCCCGGCGGCAGGGGGAGGGGCACCGTATGTCATGCGCAATGATGTCACGTGGCCCCGCCCCCTCGCCTAGGGCGCAAAAAGCCCTAGCACCGGGCCTGCAAACACCAGAGACTAACAGTACTCTGAAGAACCCATGTGTGATAAAGTGCCTGTGCCCAGTTCCTGTCAGTTGAGGCCAACTGCTGAAACTGCACTAACTGTCATCACAAACCCAGTTAACCTTAAAGGGAAACTTCTAACCTCAACCTTATTCTAATTGGAATGTTCACCTCCGCTTGGTGAGTGGTCGGGTCACGCCAAGAGACGAACCCATGTGCGGAGGAAGAACTAGGTACACAACAATCACCATCATCATTAACATTTGTTTACCGTCCTTCAAAGGTTCCAGGGCAGTTCACGACCGAAAAATAGAAAATGAATCTACAAAACACAGTGGTACCTCGGGTTTTGAACTTAATCCATTCCGGAAGAGCGCTCGACTTCTGAAACATTCGAAAACCGAGTCGCAAAGGGCGATCTGCAAATTTAATGGAGAAAATATAATAATAATAATAATAATAATAATAATAATAATAATAATAATAATTATTATTATTATTATTTATTATTTATACCCCGCCCATCTGGCTGGGTTTCCCCAGCCACTCTGGGCAGCTTCCAGCAAACATTAAAATACATTAACACATCACAGATTAAAAACTTCCCTAAACAGGGCTGCCTTCAGATATTTTCTGAATGTCAGATAGTTGTTTATCTCTTTGACCTCTGCTGTGAGGGTGTTCCATATGGCGGGCGCCACCACCGAGAAGGCCCTCTGCCTGGTTCCCTGTAGCTTTGCTTCTTGCAGTGAGGGAACCGCCAGAAAGCCCTCGGCGCTGGATCTCAGTGTCAGAGAAAAACAACATATACACTCAGCGGAAGTCGTTCGACTTCTGAGGCGTGCTCGAAAACGGAAGCATTTACTTCAGGATTTACGGCATTCGAAAACCAAAACGTTCGACTTCTGAGACGTTCGAAAACTAAGGCACCACTGTATATATAAAGACTGACTATTAAACTACTCTGGGAACTGTAGTTCTGTGAGGGGACTCCCAATAACTCTCAGCACCCTTAACAAACTACAGTTCCCCGGATCCTTTTTGGGGTGAGCTTTGACTGTTTAAAGCGATAAGATACTGCTTTAAAAGAATAATGCAGATGGGGCCTCTCTCTGATATATGTATGCCTAAGCAACTTACAAAACCTACTAATACAACAGCAAATGAAAATTTCCACATGGGTAATAAAACCAGGTTTTATTAAGTTAGCAGAAAGCGACCCAGTGATTAATAAAAGCAGTTGGAGTAACCCAAAAATTATCCTGAAGACAGTTACCTTAGCTGGGCATCGTAAGTACCTGGGAGTGAGGACGGGGACTGTCACAGCCTTGGTGCTACCACAGAGAAGGCCATGTGGAGGGGCACAGAGGGGACTTCCAAGGAGGCTCTCAGCATATGACAGGTAACATTTAGTGCACACCTTTCACAGGTGAATATATGAAAATCCAGGGTTGTACAGGGTGACTAGGTAGGAAGGGGATCCCCCCCCCTGTTTTACTGCTCTTTTTGTCCCAACTGAAAGTGACTGGTTGACAAAGGAGAAATCTGGTCATTATCCCCTGTTCCTTAGTAGCAGCGCCTACAATGTGGGAGAGTGGCAAACCCATGACATCCTTGGTTAGGCACCACTACTGAAATCTATTCTGGACCTCTTTTTTCAAAAGCATCCAGGTTGGGAAACCACCATTTAAATTTCCCACAATGCCCCAGAGCAGACTTTCCCAACCTGTGTCAGACTACAACTCCCGTCAACATCACCCAGCATAGCCAGGGATGATGGGAGTTGCAGTCCAAAATTATCTTCAAGTCACCAGGGTCCCAGTTGGTTTAGGTGGATTGTGGGCTTCTTCGTGAACACTGCTGGGGAAGTGGAGTAGAAAAGGCTGAGAGGGGAGAGAGCAGGACGCCACCTCACCCCTTTAGACCAGAGGCAACAGCTAGATATGCCTGAGGTGACAAAGTGGAATCACTGACGTTTTTCACAGTGCCCCCAATGCATGCAGACCCTCCAAGTGTCCCTATTTTCCAGGGATGTCTGTGATTTAGAGAAACTGTTCCAGTTTTTGATTTGATCCTGGAATATCTCGCTTTCCCTTAGGATGTCCCTATTTTAATTGGAGAAATGTTGGAGGCTATGGTGTTATCCAGTGTGAGAGCCAGCGTGGTGTAGTGGTTAAGAGCAGTAGACTCATAATCTGGTGAACCGGGTTCGCGTCTCCGCTCCTCCACATGCAGCTGCTGGGTGACCTTGGGCTAGTCACACTTCTCTGAAGTCTCTCAGCCCCACTCACCTCACAGAGTGTTTGTTGTGGGGGAGGAAGGGAAAGGAGAATGTGAGCCGCTTTGAGACTCCTTCGGGTAGTGATAAAGCGGGATATCAATTCCAAACTCCTCCTCCTCCTCCTCCTCTTCTTCTTCTTCTTCCAACCCCAGAGCCATCTGAAGGCAATCCTGTATAGGGAAGTTTTTTATGTTTAATGTTTTGTTATGCTTTTATATACGTTGGAAGCTGCCCAGAGTGCTGGGGCAACCCAATAAGATGTGTGGGGTATAAATAGTAAAATTACCATTATGGAATGGAACGTCCCTATTTTCATCGGAGAAATGTTGGAGGGTATGATATATGGTGTATTTCTCGGCACTATAGGAAATAAAAACGAGGGCTTCCTGAAGTGCCGCCATTTTAATTTCCCACAATCCCCCAGAATGTGACATCCCAGTGACGCATCCCAGACCACTTGGGACCAATCGGAGTGCTGGAATATGCCCACATGACCCCGCCCAGCAGGCTCATGATGCAAATGGGATGCCCTAGCTCCAAGAGGGAGAGGAAAGAATGTGTGATTCAGCCCACTATGTATTTAGGCATCTGCATGGAATGCTGTGTCATAACATTAAGTTATGGGTGCAGTGGAAAGGCGTACCATGGGAAACAGGAGCTTTGGCCTAGATAAAAGCTGGAACCAGGCCCACATTTCAACATTGGGGGGGGGGGGAGTAAACTTCCCTCCCCCCGACCCACTGATCCAGATCACAGTGGGAGAGCTGGCAGATCTGTTACTTCACATGTTCTAGGCCTTAGCTCTGGCACTGTGTATCTGTAGAAGTGTGCATGCACACGAAAGCTCATACCAAGAACAAACTTAGTTGGTCTCTAAGGTGCTACTGGAAGGATTTTTTTTATTTTGTTTTGACTGAAAAAGTAGCCAGGCTTGGAAAAGCTCTGGAATGTGGGCTGAGCTTGGAGGCGGTCAGTTGCCATCTTGTCATAAGCCGCAGCATCCCAAGACTGGCCACCGCATTTAAAGAGCCAATTTGTATGGGTATGCCATACGAAACCTCCCTTTAAATAAAAAAAAAAAGTGAAATATATTAGCCCTCGATGCTCAGAACTGGCAGGTTTTTGTTAGAGCATGGATTCCCAAACTTGCGTCTCAAGCTATTTTTGGACTACAACTCCCATCATCCCTGACCATGCGGCCTGCTAGCTAGGGATGATGGGAGTTGTAGTCCAAAAACAGCTGGAGATCCAAGTTTGGGAAGCACTGGGTTAGAGTGCTAGCCTGGGGCCTGGGACACCAAGGCTCAAATATCCACTGTGCCCCAAATCTCGCCGGGTGACATTGAGGCATTCACTGTCTCTTAACCTAACCTACCTCACAGGGTTATTGTGAGGATTAAATGGCGAGGGGCGGGAACCCTATATTCTAACTTGAGCTCCTTAGAGGAATGGTGGGATAGGCATCTAATAAACGATTAAATAAAAATAAATATTTATCATTGTTGCTCCCTCTACTCAACCCTGCCTCTAATGGGCCCTCAATTATTACTTAAGCCAGAGTGCTTTTCTGCTATTGCAGTTCAATCGATAATGTTTTTGCACCTAGGAAAGGAGACTGCTCCCACTTGCAACTTTCCCCCTGGTGATGGTGCATGAGCTGCATCCAGAAGGCATGTAACTAAGAGCTAGTTTCAGCACCTGCCATCCCTGGATAGCTGCTTTGGCAATCTTTGGAGGGTCGTGACTGTGGGGTGTAAGAATCAGGTGCAGTCATACACAACATTTGCTAGAGTAGACATGAAGGTTGTCTCAGTCCTCCAGCCGGAACTTCCTGCCTTCCTAGACTGAGACAAAACTTACTGTCTGTAACTCGAGATGGGTGCGGCCTCTCCTGCTTAGAGAAGAACAACCATAGGACAGGCCTCCATTTTGCCTCTTCTGTCTTCTCTCTCCCCTTTTTTTCTGATGATGCAATCAAAGTAACAGGATTGCTAAGATGCACTCTCTGCTTCAAGCTAAGATATGAAAAAGGGGCTTTTCTCCCATAAGGAGATAGTCTTGTCATGTATACTGTTTAGTAACTTTTAAGTCTGCCTCTGGGATCCTTTGTGTGAACAGATGATTTCTTGTGAGTAAACGTTTTATACTTTACTGAAGACTGTGTAAAGGTAAAGGTAAAGGGACCCCTGACCATTAGGTCCAATCGTGTCCGACTCTGGGGTTGCGGCGCTCATCTCGCTTTATTGGCCGAGAGCCGGCGTACAGCTTCCGGGTCATGTGGCCAGCATGACAAAGCCGCTTCTGGTGAACCAGAGCAGCACACGGAAACACCGTTTACCTTCCCGCCGGAGCGGTTCCTATTTATCTACTTGCACTTTGACTTGCTTTCGAACTGCTAGGTTGGCAGGAGCAGGGACCGAGCAATGGGAGCTCACCCCGTCGCAGGGATTCGAACCGCCGACCTTCTGATCAGCAAGCCCTAGGCTCTGTGGTTTAACCCACAGCACCACCTGGGTCCCTTGAAGACTGTGTAGTGGGATTAAAAAGGGGAGAGTACCAGGACAATATTTCTAGAGACTCTAGCGAGTCTGTGCAAGCTATCTGCTGCGTGTGTGTTTAAAAGGGGAATGTTAACTCTGCAGATATTGTAAAACTTGTAAACACAAGTTGGGATAGGATATCTTAAACAATATATCCTTCCCCACATCCCTAAACATTCACACAGTGACAATGCCTGCTCCAGTTTGGCCGTACCTACCTGTCTGCTCAGCATTTCCCTAGCAGTTGGCTGCCCAATGCCCAAGAGCAACCGAATTTGGGGCAATATGGCGGGCAGCTCACAGTCACCTGGTGCAAGACACTGATGCTGTGCCTGTCCATCACTGCAAGTAAGCCCCACTGGAGGGGGGGGTCCACAGATGCTGGAGCCACAAGGGAGAAGGGGAGGTCAGTGTGCTGCAGGTGCAGCGATGGAGCCCATCTGACTGGCCCAAATCTGTGCCTGTGTCAAGCTGGCCTCCCTGCCAATTCGGTGGAGGCAGATAGCTCAGCTGGTTAGAGCGCGGAGCCAAGGTTGCAGGTTCAATCCCCGTCAGGGACAGCTGCATATTCCTGCGTACCAGATGATCTTCTGGGTCCCTTCCAACTCTGTGATTCTATGAGACCCCCTCACCCCTTGATAACCGGCAGCAACCCTGGTGCTGGGAAGCCAGATAATCAGTGCTGCTGCATTCTGCCTTGTCAACCGCTCCTGAGCGCCACCCTCTGGACACTAGCACAGGGGTCAGCAAACATTTTCAGCAGGGGGCGGTCCACTGTCCCTCAGACCTTGTGGGGGGCGGCAGACTATATTTTGAAGGGGGGGGGATGAACGAATTCCTATGCTGCACAAATATCCCAGAAATGCATTTTAAATAAAAGCACACATTCTACTCATGTCAAAACACGCTGATTCGCGGACCATGCACAGGCCGGATTGAGAAGGCGATTGGGCCGGATCTGGCCCCCGGGCCTTAGTTTGCCTACCCATGCACTAGCAGATGGCAGGCTGAGCTTAGTAGGGAAGTGCCCCATTCACTCTGATGGACCATCCTTCGTTGCCTGCACCTTCAACCTGAACCTAGCAGGGATATGGACTTCTGGAGCGAACCAGTGGCAGTTCTGCACTCAGGAGCTGAGATGCTATTTGATCATCAGCTTCTTCCTCAGCATTCTTAGCCTCTAGGTCTGGAGTTTCAATATGGAAAAATTGATGAAACAGCCGCGGAGAACGTTTTCCACTTTGGGCATATTCTTCATACTCTCTCTTTTTTCAAAAATGCAAAGCCTGCTGCCAATGACTTTGAAGACAGTGAAATTTGCAGAGCAAGTTGAGGAGCAGCGGGGACTTGCTATAAGCAAGAATGAACACATGATAAATACATAACGGCTAGTACTGGCCGTAAGGAAATGAAAGAAAAGTCTTGCTCACATCAGCGCTTCTTTACCTAGAACAGGAATGGCAGAAGGTACAGCATATATCTGCTGCTAGATCCCCGGATGAGTTGCAGTAGCTTGGCAAGTGTTTCCGACTTTAAATTGTCAACAACAAAAGACTCTCCACCACCCCACTCCAAAGTACCATATTTTTCCATCTATAAGATGCCCCTATGTATAAGACACCCCCTATTTGGGGGGACTCCGGTTTAAGAAAATGGGAAAGATCTATCTGTGTATAAGACGCCCTCAAATTTTGGACATTATTTATTAGGGGGGGACCTAGTCTCATACACGGAAAAATATGGTACGTTGTTATAATCCCTGACGTGTTGTAACATGGACACATGTTTGTGTTTATAGAACATCTCAAGTATATGATTCCTGATACCAGAAATCTACAGGGTCATATATACCAAAACTTTCCAAATCCCCTCCCATACCAGAAATCTATAACAGAGATGAAAGACACACAAAAGTAACTTTAATTTTGAAAACAAGAGTAGGTTGCCATGTCCCAGGGACATGAAGGGATATCTGAAGATGTGTGGATGACCTTGGTTTTGAAGACTTTACAAGGCAGTTAGGCAAACCTATCTTTATGTCCATCTATTAGATTTTAAATTTATTTCAAACACAGAATGCTGGGTTTCCATTGTAGAATTTGGATTGCAGAATTTAGTGTGCGCACGCATGCACACGCACACACACACATACACACAAGAAGACCTGGCAGAAACTGCTTAGCCTTCCCATGAATATAATTAAATCCGTACTGGAACTATATAAAGAGAGAATGCAAGCTAGATTGGGAAATGGGGGAGGTTGGAAGGGAGGAGTGGTTGCAGACTTGGGGTAGGGGTGGGTGAGAGCAGCCACATCATTAAAGGAGTCTTGGCCAAATGTGGGGTCCTTGATTCAGAGCAGCTGCACCAGGCGTAGGGAGAGAGAAATGGCTGCCTAGTCAGTAGAGAAGTTTCACCAAGAGGAGAGAGAGAGAGAGATGGGGAGATGGCAGGCACGGCAGAATTTGCAACTGGCGCTCAAGTGGGGAGAGGTTTTCAAGAGGAGGGAGGGAAGCATCTCTTCCGAATGCTTCACATACAAAAGCGGGTGGGGTGGGGGGAATAATTTATACATCAGGTTTCATCCCTTCGCTTTGACCTCATTCCAGGCAAGAAAGAAGGGAGAGAAACTCAGATGCCACGTGTTCCAAATGCCGGGAATTGTGGTCTGGCAGAACATCATCTGTGCTGAAAAAGAAGAGAAACTTCTTAACGCTGCCTTTTCTTCTTGGTCCCCTTCTCATCCTTTGCTTTTAATGGCAGGGACTTCAGCCGGCAAAAAACAAAAAAAAACACCCTGCTTATCCACAAAACTTATTCCAGAACAGGAGGTTCTCACTGTTGCCACACTTAGGTGTTGCAAGATCTGCATGTACACAACGCATTAACGTGTGCACGCAAACACACGCTGCACCACTTCCTTTGATCGCAACAAATATCCACAATATCCCAGAGGGAAAGCAGTGTTCAAATGTTGCCACCAATTCACCATTCTGATGATGTGTCCTAGGGTACGTGGTAGAGAGGGTGGTCTAAACCACTGAGCCTCTTGGGCTTGCCGATCAGAAGGTTGGCGGTTCGAATCCCTGGACCGGGGTGAGCTCCTGTTGCTCTGTCCCAGCTCCTGCCAACCTAGCAGTTCGAAAGCACGTCAAAGTGCAAGTAGATAGGTACCGCTGTGGCGGGAAGGTAAACGGTGTTTCCGTGCACTCTGGTTTCCGTCACGGTGTCTCGCTGTGCCAGAAGCGGTTTAGTCATGCTGGCCACATGACCCAGAAAGCTGTCTGTGGACAAACGCCAGCTCCCTTGGCCTGAAAGCGAGATGAGCGCCGCAACCCCATAGTCACCTTTGACTGGACTTAACCATCCAGGATTGAACTAGATGATCCTTGAGACCTCTTCGAACTCTAAAATTTTGTGATTCTATGAGACCACAAGCATGGGCAAATGTGACTTTAGTAGCTGCTATGCAGATAAGTCAAATAGTCCACAAGCTGCACTGCTCAAGGAGAGGGAGAGAGGGAGAGAGAGACCTTCATCTCCAGAACTGCCTAGGCCCAGTGGTGCTGTCAGGATAGGACATTTGTGCAGATGCCCAGGGCCCCCCTTAGCAGAATGAGCACGAGGATCATTCTGCCACATTTTGGCTTGCCACATTTTGAATTACCATCTCAAGTGCGGGGGAGGAATAAGACCACTAAGTCTAAAATAACTGCACCATTGCCTGGACTTTTAGCTATGTTTGCTGGTGCCTCAGGTGGAAGTGAAATTGCCCTTGCTTTATGCATCATATCCCCTTTATTTCAAATACTGCTGTTCCATAAGAGCAGGCATCCCCAAACTAAGTCCCGGGGGCCGGATGCGGCCCAATCGCCTTCTCAATCCAGCCCGCGAACGGTCTGGGAATCAGCATGTTTTTACATGAGTAGAATGTGTGCTTTTATTTAAAATACATCTCTGGATTATTTGTGGGGCATAGGAATTCGTTCATTTGTTTTTTTCCCCAAAATATAGTCTGGCCCACCACATGGTCTGAGGGATGGTGGACTGTCCCCCTGCTGAAAAAGTTTGCTGACCCCTGCGTAAGAGAGTCTAGAGAAGGAAGCCTGGCTCCAGAATGCCCCATATTTTATTTTTTTCATTCTGCCGATTTTTTATTTTTATCTTGTTCTGGCAAAGCCTGCGAAGTTTCCAGCTCTGCTGTTGGCTGTGAAGAAACGTTTGGCCGGTGCCGTTGAATGGTAACCTTTAAAGTACTTGAAGGCTGAATTACAGGTGGGGAAGGAAGAGTACAGTTCCAGGCCCACTCTGTACTTCCTCCTGCAATTCTTGCATGTGTTGGCAAAAGGGTGGGGGGGGTTGGATGAATGTTAATGGAGATTTCTCATAGTAAGGCAAGGGGTCATCAACATGGCGCCCGGCAGAGGCGTAGCAAGCCCAGGTGGTACCCGGGGCGGAATTTTTTTTGTCACCCCCCCTACTTTAATTTTTAAAAAAATTAAAAAAATTAAAAAGTGTCACCCCCCCCCTCTGATGGTGCCACTTTGCGAGGTGTGGGGGTTGTGTGTGTGTCTATTATCTCTTTTTCCCCAATAAAGTTAAAATAAAAAATAATAAAAAATTTTTTAAAAAAATTAAAAAAATTAAAAAGTGTCACCCCCCTCTGATGGTGCCACTTTGTGAGGTGTGGGGGTTGTGTGTGTGTCTATTACCTATTTTTTTCAATGAAGTTAAAATTTTAAAAAAAAGTAAAAAAAAATTTTAAATTAAAAAAAAAAAAAGTGTCACCCCCCTCTGGAGTGGAACCCGGGGCAGCCCGCCCCCCGCCCCCCCCCATTGCTACGCCCCTGGCGCTCGGAAGCACAATGGAGCCCTCAAGGTCTTCCCTTGGCACCTACAAAGCTTCAGAGCTCCCTGCCACTCATGGCACCCTTGGCCATACGGTGATGAGGTCCCCCTCCCTCAAATAGTACATAGAGCTCAAGGAGGAAGTTGGAAGAAGGACGCTCTTCCCCACTTCCTCTTTCAACTCTATATACTTCTTGAGGCTCAGGTTAATTCTACTGACTCCCACTCAGAATGTGAAGTCTGTGCACACTTTATCTCTCTCTGTCTTGGGGGCCTGGAAGGTGGGAGAATAGCCACTTTTGGGGATGGTGCCCATGGCATTCTCGAAAAACACAAATGCACCTATATGCCTATGCTTGTGACACCTCTGTTGAACCAAGAGGTTCTGCCCCTTCAATTTCTGTTGATAGTTTGTTCGAGATTTTCTTTTCCAAGCTCTCCCCTTGCAGCTGGGTGTTTGGGTGTCAGGGAGAGGAGAACATTGTCTTGCTTTCCCCTTTATTAATATCATATCAAGGGACACGGGTGGCGCTGTGGTCTAAACCACTGAGCCTCTTGGGCTTGCCAATCAGAAGGTCACAGTTCAAATCCCCGCAACAAGGTGAGCTCCCGTTGCTCTGTCCCAGCTCCTCCCAACCTAGCAGTTCGAAAGCACGCCAGTGCAAGTAGATAAATAGGTACCGCGGTGGCGGAAGGTAAACGGCATTTCCGTGTGCTCTGGTTTCCGTCACGGTGTCTCGCTGCACCAGAAACGGTTTAGTCATGCTGGCCACATGACCTGGAAAACTGTCTGTGGACAAACACCAGCTCCCTCAGCCTGAAAGCGAGATGAGTGCCGCAACCCCATAGTCTCCTTTGACTGGACGTAACTGTCCAGGGGTCCTTTACCTTTACCTTACTAATATCACTCCTCTTCTCTGCATTTGCTACCTGGTTCGCTCCAGTAATCTCTCCTGGCAGATTTGGTTTCTCTGCGCTTTTTGGATTCAGGGCTCTAAGAACTGTAGTTCTGATGGGTGTTAGCAGGTCTCCCGCCTCCAACATACCACATTATTGTTAGGGATGGTGTTTATGGGGTCTGTGAGGTGCTGACAGAGTGAATGGAAAATGATAATCTTCCATTTGTTTGGGGATGTGGGGTATGGATGATTCTCCCTGCACTGCTGTCCACAGTCTGTCCAGAGGTATTAGGAGTAAGGAACTACAGTTCCCACAATGCAGCGCAATAGCACATGGAGACTTAGGCTGTTGGCAGCTTGCGCTCCAGGAATCAACCCTACCTTGTTGTAACGTGTCACCCCCAAATGATTCCTAAGGCTGCCAGGGAGGACCCCAACTCATGCCACACAGAGACCTCGAAGTGCCGATGTAGGGCGGTCCTAAGCTCAGCACTGCTGATGCTGCAGCTGTGCACAAGGGCTTCTGCAATTAGTTCTCCACCTAATTTGTGGACAGAGAAATTGCAGTGCTGGTGGAGAAAACCAGCTCACTTAATCTCTACAGGCGAAAGATAAATTCTCCCAATGGTTTCTCTGGGGTGGGGCTCACCGTTAGCAGTGGTAGGAGCACAATGCTTAGAGCCAGTGTGGTGTAGTGGTTAAGAGCGGTAGACTCGTAATCTGGTGAACCGGGTTCGCGTCTCCGCTCCTCCACATGCAGCTGCTGGGTGACCTTGGGCTAGTCACACTTCTCTGAAGTCTCTCAGTCCCACTCACCTCACAGAGTGTTTGTTGTGGGGAAGGAAGGGAAAGGAGAATGTTAGCCGCTTTGAGACTCCTTCAAGTAGTGATAAAGCGGGATATCAAATCCAAACTCTTCTTCTTCTTCTTCCTTTCTCCCAGAAATATTTTTTTGGGAACACCAGTAGCCACTTGCCAAAGCTTGCTTCCCAGGAGGGGGGGGGCTCACAGTTGCTTACCAGAAGGGGGAAGGCCGAGGCAGCAGGTAGGTCGATGTCGTGGGCAAACATTGGCGCTTTGCCAACTGCCCCACCACCCTGCCCCTCTTCCTACTGGTGAGAACAAACGACCCAGCTGCTAGGAAGCTAGAGCAGCGGCTCTGCCCCAACCTCCGAGCCGCTTCTGGCTGCTGCTTCAGGTGGCAGCAGCCGTCGCCACTGTACTGGTAGCCCGGCAGCCATTTTGCCTCAAATCTAGCATCGCGTCAGGGCCTTGTGTGTATGAGACGTGCCTCCCCCCAAAAAATATCCGGATAAAATTCTGCCCAGTGGCCTTTCCCCCCTTGGATAGGAATGGGTGGGATGAGAGGGAGAGGTGAAACAAAGAAAAATATACGTTTCCTCAGAAAAATAGTTGTCACTCTGAAATGTTTCACCTCAGTTCTAGGTGACGTTGGGGGGAACTTCCTCAGAAGAATAGTTCGGCTGTGGGATGAGTTGCCTTAGGGGGGGCAAAGAGGAGACTCCTTCCTTAGGACTGAGAGATATCCACATGGCCATTTGTGAGTGAGTGTTGCAGGGGGTGAGGGTCCATTGGCGGGCGAAGCGGACTTGGAAGAAGAGGGCTCAGGAAGAAGGGCCCTGATCCATCCATCCAAGACCGGTGTCGCACAGTACAGCAAATCCTGAGCACATCCTGTAATTGAAAGCAGATGTGTTGCTGCTGCCGCTGAAAAAGGAAACCCAAGCCATGAGGAATTTCTGCCGGCTCCTGTGCCCAGATTTGTCCCCCCCCCTTTTCTCTCCCTTCCTTTCTTTCTCCCTACTGCCCCCATTCTTTCGGTCTCCTCCCTCTCTCGTTGCAGCCCCTTCCCTGCCCCCAATACGAAGGCTTTCTTTCATCTTGGCCGCTTTCCTCCAAGTCTCTCTCTCTCTCTCCCCCCCACTCCACCTCCTTCACACATCAGCTGATGCTACTTACTGGCTCCCACACCAAAAGTGGGTTTGGTGGAGCTTCCAGCTGGGAGGAGCAGACACGTCCTCAGGCCTCCGGATCGGCATCTGTGCCGGGGAGACAGCTATCCACGTCGGCAACCGTGGCGAAGAGAGGAGGGGAAGGGAGGGAGCTCGAACCTGGGGGGGGGGATGACAGCATGCTGGAGGATGGAAGCCTTCCACCAGGCAGTCTCTTGGTGCTCCAGCTCGGGTTTAATTTGGCCCTGTCCTCCCTGGGCAGAGTTGTGACACGGCCATTTGAAAGCGGTGTGAAACTGTCCCATGTTAGCAGCACAGGTTATGGGAGAGTGTCCTGACACATACAGCGGAGATGGGTCTTTGTGAGGCAGGTGCTTGGTGATAGTGTTTGTTTGTTTGTTTGTTTGTTTGTTTGTTTGTTTGTTTGTTTATGCATGCTTTTGCAAGAGATTTCAGGGCTCCATCTGGTATGCAGGCTGAGACCCTACCTGCCCGCGGACTGTCTTCGGGCTACCTTTGAAGGTGACCCGGAAACTACAACTTATCCAGAATGCGGCAGCTAGACTGGTGACTGGGAGCGGCCGCCGAGACCACATAACACCGGTCCTGAAAGACCCACATTGGCTCCCAGTACGTTTCCGAGCACAATTAAAGTGGGAGCGGCCGCCGAGACCATATAACAGGCACCCCCAAACTCGACCTTCTAGATGTTTTGGGACTACATTTCCCATCATCCCTGACCACTGGTCCTGCTAGCTAGGGATGATGGGAGTTGTAGTCCCAGAGCATCTGGAGGGCCGAGTTTGGGGATGCCTGCCATATAACACCGGTCCTGAAAGACCTACATTGGCTCCCAGTACGTTTCCGAGCACAATTCAAAGTGTAGGTGCTGACCTTTAATGCCCTAAACAGCCTCGGCCCATGAAATGCTCACAATTGTGTACGGAGATGAAGCTGTAACTCGAAAGACAGCGTAGGAGTGGCTTAAGCGTTTCCGTGAAGGGCGGCAAATCATCAAAGATGACCCTCGGTCTGGCAGACCGTCGACCTGCAGAATGGCTGCAAATGTCAATAGAATTTGTGGGGTATTGATACGGGATTGACGTTTGTTCGTCTGAATGATGGTGGAAGAATTGCATATTCTGCGTGAAATCGTTACTGAGGTTACTGAGTTGTCCCACCCACAATATTCTCCCGATCTGGCCCCATCGGATTTCTTTCTTTTTCCCAAACTGAAATCTGCACTGAAAGGGCACAGATTTTCCAACATTTCACACGTCCAAGCTGCTGTGACGAGGGAACTGAAAGCAGTATGAAAAGAGGACTTCTCCAGAAGTTTCCAACAGTTCTACGAACGTTGTCAATGGTGCATTGTATCAGAAGGGGCCTACCTTGAAGGCCTGTAAGGCATGTAGAAGAGGAGGAGGAGGAGGAGGAGGAGGAGGAGGAGGAGGAGGAGGAGGAGTAGTTTGGATTTGATATCCCGCTTTATCACTACCCGAAGGAGTTTCAAAGCGGCTAACATTCTCCTTTCCCTTCCTCCCCCACAACAAACACTCTGTGAGGTGAGTGGGGCTGAGAGACTTCAGAGAAGTGTGACTAGCCCAAGGTCACCCAGCAGCTGTATGTGGAGGAGCGGAGACGCGAACCTGGTTCCCCAGATTACAAGTCCATCGCTCTTAACCACTACACCACACTGGCTTGAAAGTTTCTCGCTGTCCGGTTTCTGTGACCATTCACCGAACTTTCCGGTCACGCCTTGTATATTTAAATATACATATTATAAATGAAGGCTGAGTACTCTGGTTTGGAATCTTTATTATTGGAAATGAGGGGAAAGTACTCTTTATATGCTCAGCAGCGCTGTTTTCTTTGTTACGGCTGAACCGCCCTCACATTCAAAGCACGTCCCGGGGCTTAGTCCTGACTTTAGACACCTCTCCAAAGAACAAGACAACACATGCCATTTTCCACTACCGGAGCTGAGGCGTTTAGCGGGTGGAACTTTCTGCCTCGCTTCCTCTCTTGATGTAGGGAAATAGGTGTTTATTTAGGTCAGACAGAGATTAAAAGCAGCAGCCCAGCCCTGCCTGTCAGGGTTGGGGTGGAGAACATGAGATGGTCGGAGCAGGTATAAATAACTTCCCAGTATGTGTCTAGGAAGGTAAAGGAATGTGATTTAAAACCCACTGAAGCACATGAGAGTCCGGGGGGGGGGGGGGAGGCCAATCTAGAAGACCAGTGCCCATCCCTCGCCAAATGCCTAGCTTTGCTGGCATGAATGACATTTTCTCAATTGTTTTTTAAAAATCTGCTTCTCATTCGTGAAGCACAGTTTGCTTTTAGGATTCGTAAGGTTCAAACTCAGCATTCAGAGGCAATCATTTATGCTGCAAGACTATGCATTGCTGTACACCCTTGTGCAGATGGATTGAAACAAAGCATGGTTTCTATGCCACATCGATCAGTCGGTCAAGCACCCAAGCCCCAAACCAGAAATCTGCTTGGAAAGGCAGATCAGTCTGAAATACAGTGAGGCTAAGCATGAAAGGACGCGGGTGGTGCTGTGGGTTAATCCACAGAGCCTAGAGCTGGCTGATCAGACGGTTGGCGGTTCGAATCCCCGCAACGGGGTAAGCTCCCGTTGCTCGGTCCCTGCTCCTGCCAACCTAGTAGTTCGAAAGCACGAAGTGCAAGTAGATAAATAGGTACCGCTCCAGCAGGAAGGTAAACAACGTTTCCGTGTGCTGCTCTGGTTTGCCAGAAGCGGCTTAGTCATGCTGGCCACATGACCTAGAAGCTGTACGCTGGCTCCCTCGGCCAGTAATGCGAGATGAGCGCCGCAACCCCAGAGTCGTCCATGACTGGACCTAATGGTCAGGGGACTGGACCTAATGGTCACCTTTAAGCATGAAAGGATCTCAAATCCTGAGCTTCAGCAGGGATATCACATCCTCTAAAGGCATATGATGATGTTCATATTGTCCTACCTAGGGCTGATGGGGTTTGTGGCCAAACACTTCAGGGTTGGGGGCACCAGGTTGATGACAGATGAATAATGTGCAGGAGGCCCAGGCCTTAGCAGGCATATTTATGGTATTTACATTCCCCATTCTATTACGTGCCACGGCAGACATTTTATCCATAAACAATAAACATAGTGCTCTCTGTCCTGTGGAACCCATTCCCTTAAGGGAGATATTTCTGCAGACTTCCCAGCAATACTCTGAGGGAAGATTCACCCCAGCTGAGATGCTGAGGTTGGGCAGAAAGCAGGCCAGGACACCCTTCTTACTGCTCCACATTCTTTGCTCCTCTTTCGGAAGAATATCAGAAAAGCAGGGAAGGGGAAGGCCGGGATCAGGCTGCGAGCATCGGAATTTTTGTTGTTGGCACCTGTCTGTCTCGAGAAGCAATGGAGTGCTCCTCCAGGGATGTAGTCAAACTGCTGTGCTAGCAACACCGAAATGACCTACCCTGGGCACAGGTCTGGGCAGTGTGCCTGGAAGGCAGGAGCAATGTCTCTGTTTCAGTTTGGAGGTTGGGGGGGGGGCAGGAGATATATACTGAGCATTTTCAGCTGGTGTGAGTTAAAGGTGGAGTGCAAACTATAGTGGTTGCAAGAGTCTGCTTTAGGAACCTAGGATTCCCTGCAGATTCCCTGTCCAGGGCAGCTGTCTCCCAGCTCCATATGGTACGCAGGCTGAGACCCTCCGTGCCAGCAGATTGTCTTGCCAGAGTGGTGCATGCTCTGGATATCTCCCACTTGGACTACTACAATGCACACTATGTGGGGCTACCTTTGAAGGTGACCTGGAAACTACAACTAATGCAGAATGCGGCAGCTAGACTGGTGACTGGGAATGACCGCCGAGACCATATAACACCGATCCTGAAAGACCCACATTGGCTCCCAGTACGTTTCCGAGCACAATTCAAAGTGTTGGTGCTGACCTTTAATGCTCTAAACGGCCTCTGCCCAGTGTACCTGAAGGAGCGTCGTTCAGCCCGGACACTGAGGTCCAGCTCCGAGGGCCTTCTGGCGGTTCCCTCCCTGCGAGAAGTGAAGTTACAGGGAAGCAGGCAGAGGGCCTTCTCGGTAGTGTCACCCGCCCTGTGGAATGCCCTCCTATCAAATGTCAAGGAAACAAACAACTATCTGACTTTTAGAAGACATCTGAAGGCAGCCCTGTTTAGGGAAGTTTTCAATGTGTGGTCTTTTATTGTGTTTTTAATATTCTGTTGTAATTTGCTCAGAGTGGCTGGGGAGGCCCAGCCAGATGGGCAGGGTATAAATAAGTTGTTGTTGTTGTTGTTGTTGTTGTTGTTGTTGTTCTTGTTCTTGTTGTTACATAAATTAAAGTGCTGATTGACAGAAACTCCCAACCCTAACAGGAGTTCCCAAGTGTTCGTCAGAACATTTCAAAAATTGTACAAAAAACTGGTGCGAATCACTAACATTCCCAAGTTTAGCTTTCTTGCAAATAGTTTAAGAAGTTTAATAACATCCTATGGTTTAGTAAAGTTTTAAAATGTCTTATGGCTCTCACATTTTGACACACACAGCACACAGCTTCTTTCATTAATATGGATCTGTAAATGATCCCCAAACATCTTGGTGAGGGCAGCATCAGCCTCCCTATTAGAGCATGCTACTTAACTCCTCAGTGTCCAGCAGCTCAAAGGATCATTTCTCCTCCCCTGCATTTCATTCAGCCTCCAGGCAATGATAAATCAAGGGGAAACCCTTCCACACCCCGCCTCTCCAAGCATCTCTGGAGAAGAACCACCGACTGCTCCTCTCCCTCCCAGGACATTCCTTTGGGATCATTACTCATCTGGAGTTGTCCCTAAAAGGAGAGAGATTCTCATGAAAACAGGGAGGAGGGAGAGTTGCGGTTAGGTCTGTGAGGAACTGGGAATTGAGAATAATGTCCTCCTGCAGCTCTAAGTAATAATGTAGAAGGAAGGAAGGAAGGAAGGAAGGAAGGAAGGAAGGAAGGAAGGAAGGAAGGAAGGAAGGAAGGAAGGAAGGAAGGAAG
The DNA here is from genome assembly GCA_034641395.1 of Darevskia armeniaca. Lineage (NCBI taxonomy): Eukaryota > Metazoa > Chordata > Lepidosauria > Squamata > Lacertidae > Darevskia > Darevskia armeniaca. The sequence continues at coordinate 536,916 of JAWWNF010000973.1, read as the reverse complement.
GAAGGAAGGAAGGAAGGAAGGAAGGCTAGATGATAGAGAGAGAGAATAAAGGAAAGGAAAGACACTAGAAAATGGAAATGGAGATAAGAAGAGGAATGGGTCAAAAAGGAAAATGCTGAATTGAGGAAATGGAAGTTTAAAGGTAAAGGTAAAGGGATCCCTGACCATTAGGTCCAGTTGCGGACAACTCTGGGGTTGCGGTGCTCATCTCACTTTATTGGCCATGGGAGCCGACGTACAGCTTCCAGGTCATGTGGCCAGCATGACAAAGCCGCTTCTGGCGAACCAGAGCAGCGCAAGGAAACGCCGTTTACCTTCCCGCCAGAGGGGTTCCTATTTATCTACTTGCACTTTGACGTGCTTTCGAACTGCTAGGTTGGCAGGAGCAGGGACCGAACAACGGGATTTGAACCGCCAACCTTCTGATCGGCAAGCCCTAGGCTCTGTGGTTTAACCCACAGCGCCACCCGCGTCCCGTAAATGGAAGTTTACTTGAGACTAAATAAGAAGACAAAGGAAATTTAAGATGGGAAGGTAGATTATCTTCCCTGCTCCAGTTCTCCCACTTCCTTTGCTTCTTGTCTCCAGGCATCTCAGTCCAGATTATCTGATCAAATGCTATGAAATGCTTCATGAGCAGATCCTGGAGGTTCAGCTGAGAACTCGTCTAGATTTTGGGAGTGGACAATTCAAAGGGAATTGTGGGTAAGTCTTAGAAGGTTCCAGCTGAGCCTAGGTAACTCCTAACATCCTTGGACTCTCCCATCAAGACATGCCCCCCCCCCAAGATGTGTCCAGGACCTTAGCCTAAAGAAGTTCATCTGCCAGAATAAATTTGCTGCTTCCTCAAGATTCTACTGCTTTCTCCCAAAATCATGGCTTTTGCTCAGATGCTTGACATCTAACAATAATCTACAATTGATAGAATTGGGTATTTGATTGTGAGATAGTAGAATCTGAGATATGTAGACTTTGCTGTTCCCTCTCTCACACACAATCATGTATTCGGCAGCTGTGGATATATTTCATATTAATTGAGCTCTCATAGCATTTGCTCTTATTAACTAGTCAGTCAATTGGTTAATTATTCAGTTTCCTTTCAAATAAATTTCCATGTTACCAAAACCTCAGTATGGGAGTCTATTTAAGAGGCTGAAGGAAGTGTAAGACAACTCACAACCCAACCCTACACATTTTTAGTCAGAAGCATTTCCCAAGGTGTTCAACGGAACTTTACACACCTGGAAGTAAGGCCTATTAAACCCACGGGCCTCACTTCTGAGTACACACACTTTGAGTTTTTCCATTATAATTTAATTTTAAAAATGCCACTACTCATTCTTAGAAAGAAAAGCCATCTTTGATTTTGCAGTAACACACCAGATACCACTGCAAACTCAAAAAACTTTCAAGGGTGCTCTTCGCCCACAGCCCCATTGATTAAACTGGATTCTACCAATGTATCATTCCGGACATTTAATCCACAAATGAAACTGATTAAAGCTTGTGGCACCAGCTGTGAATACTTAATGTCAACACGAGTTTGATGTGCCAAGAAACTTGTTGATTCAGGCTAACAGATGCAGTCAAAATGGTAAAACTCTCCTTAACCTGACCTGGAAATAAACAGGGAACACTATGAACCTCCAATTTCAGTAACCTGGAAGTTGCACTTCCTGGTTACTTTGGAAGCCATTTTCTCTCTCTCTCTCCTGCAGGATAGGAGAGACAGCTGCCCATAGGAAATTAAGGACTTGTTATCACTGTAACTAGGGACGTGGGTGGCACTGTGGCCTAGGGCTTGCTGATCAAAAGGTCGGCAGTTCGAATCCCCGCAATGGGGTGAGCTCCCTAGCAATTCGAAAGCACGTCAAAGTGCAAGTAGATAAATAGGTACCGCTCCGGCAGGAAGGTAAACGGCGTTTCCGTGCGCTGCTCTGGTTCGCCAGAAGTGGCTTAGTCATGCTGGCCACATGACCCGGAAGCCGTCTGCAGACAAATGCCGGCTCCTTCGGCCTATAGAGCGAGATGAGCGCAGCAACCCCAGAGTTGTCTGCGACTGGACTTAACTGTCAGGGGTACCTTTACCTTTACCGCTCACTGTAACTAGGTAGCAGATATCCTACCTTGATTGTCAAAATAAAACAATAAAACAATAAAACAAAAAGAGTGGGTCTATTTCTTTAGTATTATGTATCTACACATATGGGACGTGGGTGGTGCTGTGGGTTAAACCACAGAGCCTAGGACTTGCCGATCAGAAGGTTGGCGGTTCGAATCCCCGCGATGGGGTGAGCTCCCGTTGCTCGGTCCCTGCTCCGGCCCACCTAGCAGTTTGAAAGCACGTCAAAGTGCAAGTAGATAAATAGGTATCACTGCAGCAGGAAGGTAAATGGTGTTTCCATGCGCTGCTCTGGTTTGCCAGAAGCGGCTTAGTCATGCTGGCCACATGACCTGGAAGCTGTACGCTGGCTCCCTCGGCCAATAAAGCGAGATGAGCGCCGCAACTCCAGAGTCAGTCACGACTGGACCTAATGGTCAGGGGTCCCTTTACCTTTACCTTTACCTTTACCTACACATATAGAGGAAGTTCTAGAAGGGGACCTCCGGTGGTGGAGGAGGAATCCTTACTTCTTCTTTTTTAAGGAGAAGCAAATTCAGAAATTCACGTTCTTTCTAATGCAAATCTTATTTCGTGTGCAAAATAGGAGTTAATTTGCAGACTCATTTTCCCTTGAGACTGTGTAAAACGAAACCTCTGCACCACACTGGAGCCAGACAGTTTTGTGAAGCTATATCCATTTCTATGGCTCCCCCACCCCCGGCAGAAACGGTCAACGGTGCAAAGGCTGCAAACCTTGGTATATGGAAATAGTGCCATCACCTTGTGTGAGAACTCTCGAGTAGGCCTGACGGTGACAAGGACCTGATCCAGGCCTAATTGTGAGTCTGGGTTAAACTTTTGAGTGGCTGCTGGAAATAGCCTGGGCAGTCACTTGCACCAGAAGCAAACTGACACATTCTTGAACTCCTCAGATCAGTAGCTCAACCACAACTAGTATGGGGGGAAATTCAAAGAAGTTTTAATCCCTCCTGGCCGTTGCCTGGTGCTAGCCAACAAGTCAGCTTTCACCGCATCATCTCCCATGGAAGAATACCCCAAACCCAGCATCACCAACAGTGTCCGAATGCATTTGATGTTTGACCTCAGTGACACTCAATTTTACCTACTCAAAAACTCCTATATGTGACTATTGATGCATCTGTGGTCAAAGATCCATATGTGATGATGGGCCACCTTAACTCCAGCCGTAGCGTCACAAAAAATACCAGGAAAATGCCCTACCAAAGACAAGCACCTTGCAGACAAAGTTCAGATTAGCTACAAACTCCTGCAGCTGCCTCAAGGGAAGTTCCTTAGACAGTCTGCAACCTGCAATTAAAGAGCATCATGTCTGATGCTTGGCCGGGGGTAGGGAGGCAGCTATTTTGATCTACTGCAGGTATGGGGAACCTGTGACCATCCAGATGTTGTTAGACTCCAATTCTCATCTACCCCACTAGTATCGCCAATGGTCCGGAAAGATGGGAGTTGTAGCCCAGCAACATCTCAAGGACCACACATTCCCCATCCCTAGTCTTCTTTGACAATCACTCATAGCCAAGTAAGATTGTCTTCCATAAACACGGTTTTAACAGTGGGTCTGTAAGTGACTGTGGAGGCCAATTCTGGATCCACACATGCTTCCACAGTGGGGACATAGGTTTCCAGGCGGGAGTTGATCATGGTGAGGGTTTGCCAAACGTGCCTTCCTCTTAGCACGTTTCACCCTTGCGTCCTGAGTTTGAGCGTCTTCAAAGGCCATGACACCTTTGGTAAAGGTTGTTCTCCAACTGGAGCGCTCGCAGGCCAGTGTTTCCCAGTTGTCAGTGTTTATACTACATTTTTAAAGATTTGCCTTGAGAGAGTCTTTGAACCTCTTTTGTTGACCACCAGCATTATGCTTTCCATTTTAAAGTTCAGAATAGAGTAATTGCTTTGGAAGACGATCATCGGGCATCTTCACAACACGACCAGTCCAACGAAGTTGATGTTGAAGAATCATTGCTTTGACACTGGTGATCTTTGCTTCTTCCAGTACACTGGCATTAGTTTGCCTGTCTTCCCAAGTATGTAAAAATTTTCGGAGACACCGTTGATGGAATCCTTTGAGGAGTTGGAGATGGCGTTTAAAAGTGGTCTGCACAACATGACCAGTCCAACGAAGTTGATGTTGAAGAATATTTGCTTCTTCCAGTACACTGGCATTAGTTTGTCTGTCTTCCCAAGTGATGTGTAAAATTTTTCGGAGACAGAAATGTTAGGCTAGATGCAGGACCCTCTGCCTTTCCTTCAGCCAGCTGTACTCCCAAATGTCCTGCCAATTTGTGAACGAACCACGTTGATGCTGCTCATTGCTGGCCGCCAGCCAGGCTGTTAAACCTGCAAGTCTTCAAGGTAATGATCCAGAGGGGCTTCAGAGGAGCTCAGAATGCAAACGTCCCCCATGGTCTTGCCCCATTTCATGCCAGGTCCAACTAGGGAGGGACAAATGCATCCATTTCAGTTCCTCTCTGTTTCTCATTTTTTTCCCAACCTTAAGTTCTCCTCATTTCCACATCAGGGATTTTGGTTTTTTTAAGTCTTCATGAAATCCTATCAGCATTTTGGTGTGAATTTCTCCTTATGTACACATGTGTATGCAATTTTGCATCATACATGAATTTTGCAATGCGATTCCATCTAAAATAATGCAATTTGTATACTATTTTCCCTACGGGTTTGCCCATACTTCCTCTTGCCCTGCTGCATTCCCTTGGAGAAACCCACTCTCAAGTGCTCAATCAGAGCAAATGGCAATTTGAGTTCTCTCCTGGGAAAAGAGCTGTGCAAGTGGAAAACCACTCACACCTGTGCCAAGAAAGGACAGGACAAACAGAAGTGTGGGAGAGCCCTAATATATGATTTGTAATGCACACTTTACCCTAATACAGTGGTACCTCTAGTTGCGGACACGATCCGTTCCGGGGTGCCGTTCGTACCCCGAAAAATCTAGTTTCGCCAGAAGCAGATTAGTCATGCTGGCCACATGACCCCGAAAAACTGCCTGCGGACAAACGTCGGCTCCCTCGGCCAGTAAAGCGAGATGAGTGCAGCAAACCCCAGTGTTGTTCACGACTGGACTTAACGGTCAGGGGTCCTTTACCTTTACCTTTTTACTGGATGCTCAAAAAGCCCGATGGGTTTGAGAAGCAAGCCCGAGAAGCGAGAAGGAGGATGAGGTTATTGCAATTTACGAAATCAATCAATCAATCAATCAATAAAGAGTGGGGACAGGCACAGCTACAGGAATAAACAGATCCTTCCTTCTGTATCTTCCTTCTTCCAGCTGCATCTGGAAAAGAAGGAAGTTGCAGTGATATATTTTTACAAGGGTGCTGATAAGGATTACTGCTGAGGAAGGAATTTCTTGTTCTGAAACACGTCAGTCAATAATATAAGATTTGGGGCACTTTTAGAAATTCTCTCTTTCCCTCTCATTTATTCCACGTCCCCACGTACGCCATTGCATCAGCAGCAATTCTTAGCAGGAGGTCAACTATCGTAGCAAGTCCTTGGAGGTTTTCATCAATCAAATCCTAGGTGGAGAAGAGTTGGTGGGTTTTCATCTCCTGCTGTCTTGAAAATTCTCATATGTCCTCTTTTTCCCGGACATGCCCTCTTTTTCATAAAGGGAGTCGTCATAGAGATCCACAATTAAAAGTAGAAGTTGGCAAATGTGTTCTCTTTTTTGCTCTTCAAAATACGGCAACTCTATTTCTGTTCTATTGTGTACTGTAAGTCATGTGTCCATGAGAATGACTCCAATTAAGCCCTATTGTGGGCTCATTCACACTTCCCTTCATATAATAATAATAATAATTTTTTATTTGTACCCTGCCCATCTGGCCGGTTCTCCCCAGCCACTCTGGGCGGCTTCCAGCAAATATTAAAATACATCAATATTAAAATACATATATCTCATTTCTAGGCACAAGTCTGGGCTTTCCAGGTCCCTTCATCATCATCATCATCATCATCATCATCATCATCTATTTGTACCCTGCCCATCTGGCTGGGTTTCCCCAGCCACTCTGAGCAGCTTCCAACGTATATAAAAACATAATAAAACATCAAACATTAAAAGACATCTCAGACGTATTCTAAAGGTTATATAGTTACCCATCTCCTTGACATCTGGTGGGAGGGTGTTCCACAGGGTGGGTGCCACTACCAAGAAGGCCCTCTGCAGGGTTCCCTGTAGCTTCACCCATCACTTTCTACGGGGAAACCCATGTTTTATTGCTGAATCAGAGCAAACTGCAAACGGGCCATTTGCTCTGATTCAGAGGTAAAATGTGGGTTCTCTCAGAGGAAGCGCTGAGACAAAGGAAACAAAAAAGATGCTCGGAGACACACCTGGAAAGTCCGGACCTACGCCTAGAAAACATGGAGCAAAGGTAAGTGTGGATGCACCCATTGAAATCAATGAACCTAAGGGAGTAATATTCCTTAATTAAGGGATTTACTCTGATTAGAACTAGCATTGCATGCAAGCCATGGAATGAAAAGCAGGGTAAGAATAAAGACAAGTCAAAAGCGGTAGTAGTAGTAGCAGCAAATTATTTATACCCCACCCATCTGGCTGGGTTTCCCCAGCCACTCTGGGTGGCTCCCAACAGAATATTAAAAACACGATAAAACACCAAACATTAAAAACTTCCCTAAACAGGGCTGCCTTCAGATGTCTTCTAAAAGTCAGATAGTTGCTTATTTCCTTGACATCTGATGGGAGGCATTCCACAGGGCGGGCGCCACTACCAAGAAGGCCCTCTGCCTGGTTCCTTGTAACCTCACTTCCCACAGGGAGGGAACCGCCAGAAGGCCCTTGGTGCTGGACTTCAGTGTCTGGGCTGAATGATTGGGGTGGAGACGCTCCTTCAGGTATACAGAACCGAGGCAGAGAAGACCCTCTGCCTGGTTCACTGTAGTTTCACTTCTCACATTGAGGGAACCGCCAGAAGGTGCTCGGAGCTGGACCTCAGTGTCTGGGGTGAACGATGGGGGTGGAGACGCTCCTTCAGGTATACTGGGCCGAGACCGTTTAGGGCTTTAAAGGTCAGCACCAACACTTTGAATTGTGCTTGGAAACGTACTGGGAGCCAATGTAGGTCTTTCAGGACTGATGTTATGTGGTCTCGGCGGCCACTTCCAGTCACCAGTCTAGCTACCGCATTCTGGATTAATTGTAATTTCCAGGTCACCTTCAAAGGTAGCCCCACATAGAGTGCATTGCAGTAGTCCAAGCTACTAATGAGAGCGGCAGAATACCTACACATAATTTAGAACAGGTGTGGGGGGCAGTAGGTAGACCAGGATCTACTGCTGGATGGACATGGATTTAGGACTTCTGGTTGTTTAAGAACAAAATAGCCACTCCAATTATACTGGTGAAATGAAGGAACAAAGCAGGGGGTGGTGCGAAACCAAGGACTGGTTTTGGAGCACGATTGTGAGCAAGATTCTAGTACTCAAATTCCCAGGCGCAGAATTCTTTAATCCTAGTTCTATGCCTTGGCTTTGGTTGGTGGATCTCAGCATTCTATAGTAACGTAGATCCTGCAACCTCGAAGTCTCCCAGCTCCAGTTCAGAACATATATGTGCGATCAAATTATAGCCGACCTTCATGAACATCTACTTGAAAGCGTCTCGTTTGGCTCCGCTTTTCATATTCCTCTAAGGATGCAGTCTGGATGACATGCAAATCTCCAGGGAAGAGACCCATGATCTCCTGCTTCCAGACGGAGACGTTTAGAGCTAATAGGAATACGTAAGAACCCTTATAAGCGGAACGGTCTGGGCTTGCATAATTCAGAGGGAGAGGGAGGGAGAAGAGAGGGAAGATGGGCCCCATGGGTTGTTCTCGCTCTTTCATCCCATCCCCTGCTTGCACACCTCAGTCAGAAAGACAGAGGCTGAGCAGAGAGGACTGTGAAAGGGGTGCTGGTCTGGTGGTCCAAACCCTGGCGTGCACCTTTGTGTGAGAACAGAGGGAGGGCCGGGTGGAAGAAAGGGTTACATGAGTCAAGCAACACCCTCCTCCTTTTCCTTGCAGCCCCACCACTCCAAGATGATGTATCTACCCAAGCATTTCTTGTTCCACTTGGCTCTCGTCGACTGACAGCATTATCTACAGCTTTCGAAGGACTGCAGTCAGAGTTTCCACCACCTTCTGCTAGAGCCACTGTTTTCCCTTTCTTTCTCTCTCGCTGGAAGGAAAGGGGCTGGGAGTGAGAGGCAGGGGTGTGCGATCATGGTGGAATGTGCACAGAAAGGCAGGGATGGGAAGGGGAGGGATGAAGGGAGACGGGGAAGGAAGAAGGCTTGTCTCAGAGATAACTGGTGAAAATGCACAGCTAAAAATGGGCAACGCTTATAAATTTGGAAAGCCAACTGCGGAATGTAAACACGAGAGCCTCTGCATGTGTGTGGCTGGTCCTCGATGTAATCTGCTTCTTGGGTCTCCCAGGTGACAAGGGTAAAGATCAGAGGAAGCCTATGGACCACTTGCATACCAATTTTATAGGCATTGTACTATTATCCTACTTCCTGGAGTGGCAAGAAGATACAGGGTTTTGCTTCCTTTGGATGGGAGATTTGTACCCTGTAATATTTGTGGTGTCTCTGCAATGTTTGCAGCAGCAGCAGCAGCAGCAGCAATAACAACAACAACTTATTATTTATACCCCGCCCATCTGGCTGGGTTTCCCCAGCCACTCTGGGCAGCTCCCAACAGAATACTAAAAACATGATAAAACATCACACATTAAAAACTTCCCTAAATAGGGCTGCCTTCAGGTGTCTTCTGAAAGTCAGATAGTTGCTTATTTCCTTGACATCTGATGGGAGGGCGTTCCATAGGGAGGGTGCCACTAGCGAGAAGGCCCTCTGCCTGGTTCACTGTAGTTTCACTTCTCGCATTGAGGGAACCGCCAGAAGGTGCTCGGAGCTGGACCTCAGTGTCTGGGGTGAACGATGGAGGCAGGGGCGTACCCAGGATCAAAACTAGGGGGGGGGCAAGCCATGGTCGTTCAGGTTTGCTTTGAATGGACGCTGATCATTTTTGCTTCTAGGGCTGCCTTCTGGGGGGCAGCTGCCCCCCTCTGCCCCCCTCTGGGTACGCCCATGGATGGAGGTGGAGATGCTCCTTCAGGTACACTGGGCCGAGGCCGTTTAAGCCTTTAAAGGTCAGCACCAACACTTTGAATTGTGCTCGGAAACATACTGGGAGCCAATGTGTGTTATATGGTCTGTCTGAGGTCTGTCTGAATAGCGGTACATAAATACCATAAGTGAGTGTGTAAGTAAAGCAGAGCAATTTTTCTTTCGCACTGGTAATGAACTTGTAGCTAGAATCAGTTACAGGTAGGTAGCTGTGTTGGTCTGCTGTAGTCGAAACAAAATAAAAAAATTCCTTCCAGTAGCACCTTAGAGACCAACTAAGTTTGTTTTTGGTATGAGCTTTCGTGTGCATGCACACTTCTTCAGATACCTAGATACCTAGATAAGATAACTAGATAGATAAGTAGAAGTCCTCGTTATCTTACAGTGTTGCATAGTGGATAAGGACACAGGTGGTGAACCTTTGACACTCCAGAAGTTGTTTGACTACAACTCCCATCAGCCTTGATTATCCGCCATGTTGGATGGGGCTGATGGGAGATGTAGTTCAGCAACATCTGGAGGGCCAAAAGTTCCCCAAAAACCTGATCTAAGTAAACAATATCTATCATCTCAAGTCATGTGCTTATCGATACTCTCCAAGGACTCTATAATAGAATCATAGAATTGTCGAGTTGGAAGGGACCCCAATCTCCTGTAACGCAGGAATCTCAACTAGATCATACATGATATATGGCCATCAGACTGCTGCTTAAAATCTCCAAGGAAGGAGAGTTGACCACCCCTGGTGGGAGTCTGTTCCACTGTCAAACAACTCTTACCATCAGAAAGTTCTTCCTGAGATTTCACCCTTGTCCTTTTAATTATCCCAGTGACCTGAAATGTTTTATACTGTGATGCCAATAAAGGTCTTTGATTTGATTTGATTTGATTTGATTTGATTTGATTTGATTTGATTTGATTTGCTAGATCTGTGTTTCCCAAACTTGGGTCTCTAGCTGTTTTTAGACTACAACTCCCATCATCCCTAGCTAGCAGGGCAAGTGGTCATGGATGATGGGAATTGTAGTCCAAACTCCCAAGTTTGGGAAACACTGATTCCAGCAACTGCAAAACACACACCTTTCCCAAAGCCAGACCTGTTTTCTTTGTTAACACTGCTTCATCTCATCTCTGGCAAATAAATTAATTCATCAGTCCAGGCACATGTACAGAATTAAGGCTACACAAGCGAAGGAGGTGGTGGACATCTCAGCTTTGCAAAATCAGTTAAACTGCAGCTAATTTTTACAACTCAGCTCAGCTCCCCTTCTTCATATAACAGGATGGTCAGAAGGAACTGGGGTGGAAAACACTGTGATAGATTAGATAGATAGATAGATAGATAGATAGATAGATAGATAGATAGAGATAGATAGACAGACAGACAGACAGACAGACAGACAGATACTGTGCTTTTTTCGGGGGGGGCGCAGGGGGATGCATACCCCTAAACATTTTGTGAATCTAAGTTTGGCCTCATTGAGGGGCAGTATTTCAATATGAGTAAGAAATTGAGAGTATCCCTAAACATTTATTTTTTTAGAAGAAAAGCACGAGAGAGAAAGAGAGAGAGATGATAGATAGATAGATAGATAGATAGATAGATAGATAGATAGATAGATAGACAGATGTTTAGATAGATAGATGATAGATAGATAGATAGATAGATAGATAGATAGATAGATAGATATAGATATAGATAGATGATAGATAGATAGATAGATAGATAGATAGATAGATAGATAGAGATATAGATAGATGATAGATAGATAGATAGATAGATAGATAGATAGATAGATAGATAGATATAGATATAGATAGATGATAGATAGATAGATAGATAGATAGATAGATAGATAGATAGATAGATACCGGTAGTTAGATAGAGATGGTCTTGTTGTGCTGTGTATGTGATAAAAGGTGAAGGTGTCTTCTTCTATTTGTCCCCATGTCAGTTTCAGCCGACAGCATATGAATCAATCTGGCTTACCTGATTCAAAAAGGCTCACACCCCGCTCACACACAAAAACAATTCTCAGTACAATGCTGTTGGGGTGCGTATTTTGGCTCTATGTTAAATTGGGGTGTGTGGATGGAACATCAAAACTATAATTCTGCAGACAGAACGTTTGCATCACCTGAAGCCACTTCCCTGATCAAATGAGCAGCCCCCCCAGCCCTTGTTGCTTTTAAGCTTAAATAAGAGAAAGAAAGGAAAAAGCGGGGCACTCCAAACACAAATCTCTTGCGTCGTGTCTGTTTCGGCTCTGAGTCTCTTACTGCTCGAAATATACCCCGTGAAAGATCCCTGCTTGCACACAGATATACAATCATGCCCATGCGCTGCTTGAAATTTTACAGCTGGCGTGATTTGCTTCCATAAGCAGATGGTTTTATTGTTGTTAATTTATCCTGGGGTTTTTGTTTTATTCTTGAGTGTGTGTGTGTGTGTGTGTGTGTGTGTGTGTGTGCACGTGTGCCCGAGAGAGAAAGAACGCGATTGCTTCCTCCAAGACATCCTGGCCTTTACAGAATTTGGTAGCCTCTGAAGTACAAACAGTGGAATAAAGGAGAATAATTTCCCCACTTTTCTGGCAGTTGAAAAGCACCGGGTAAAGATTTCAACAGACAAGCAGGCTTGCCCAAATTTAAAAACCCGATAGAATGCCAGAAGCGAGCTGCAATCCTATATATGTGTCTACTCAGAGAAGCAAGCCTCGTTGAGTTCGATGAGACTAACTTCCAAGTAAGTGTGCTTAGTTGAAGCCGGGTTCGATAGTTGCAGTCTTCCTCTGCTTCCATTCCCCATTTTATATACTTTCCCAACTCTTCCTCCCCCTTTTCTCTTCCTCCTATACTTTCCCTCCCCCCCTCCTGTCTGCGACATTTGTTTTAAAGCTTTCTGACTTTTTAAGCTATTTTTTCCACAAAGCTTGCCAAGAGAGGCTAATCAGAAACAAGTGCGGTCCTTCTGCTTCCAAGCGGGAGCCCATCCCTGCAGCTCTCTTTTCACAGTCCAGCTACAGCTCTGGGCTCTGGCCTCCTCCACCCAGAAGCCCCGCAGGGTGGGGGGACATCAAAACCCCTCTTTTCCATTGGTTTATATGCCCTCCATTTGAATCATAGAATCGTAGTGTTGGAAGGGGTCCCAAGGGTCATCTAGTCCAACCCCCTGTGATAAAGAAATCTCAGCTAAAGCATCTATTTCAGATGGCCATCCAACCACTGCTTAATAACCTCCAAGGAAGGAGAGCCCATAACCTCCCAGGTGAGACCGCCCCACTGTCAAACAGCCAGTGTGGTGTAGTGGTTAAGAGCGGTAGACTCATAATCTGGTGAACCGGGTTCGCCTTTGAATGAGAAATTCCGCCCCCACCCCTACATGGAGGCATCTAACATTGAATCACCGTCTCCAAGGGTGGACTGGTCTCTTCACTGTTGGAGAAAAAGATCCAGGAAATCATGTGCAGCCTCTGAGAGCCAATGTGGCGTAGTGGTTAAGAGTGGTGGACTCGTAATCTGGTGAACCGGGTTTGCGTCCCCGCTCCTCTACATGCAGCTGCTGGGTGACCTTGGGCTAGTCACACTAGAAGAAGAAGAAGAAGAAGAAGAAGAAGAAGAAGAAGAAGAAGAAGAAGAAGAAGAAGAAGAAGAGTTTGGATTTGGCATCCCGCTTTATCACTACCCGAAGAGTCTCAAAGCGGCTAACATTCTCCTTTCCCTTCCTCCCCCACAACAAACACTCTGTGAGGTGAGTGAGGCTGAGAGACTTCAAAGAAGTGTGACTGGCCCAAGGTTACCCAGCAGCTGCATGTGGAGGAGCAGAGACGCGAACCAGGTTCCCCAGATTACGAGTCTACCACTCTTAACCACTACACCACACTGGCTCTCAAGGGTATACAATAGCTGCGCTCCCCTGCTAGAACCTCCAAACAAGCTCAAGGTTTGAGATCTGCCCTCCAGAGCAGGAGGAAGCAAGTTTGCTCCACCTTCCTTGTGACGGCCCTTGAGATACTTGAAGATGGCTATCATATCTCATCTCAGCCTCCTCTTTTCCAGGCTAAACCTACCCAGCTCCTTCAACCGTTCCTCATAAGACTTGGTTTCCAGACCCTTGATCATCTTGGTAGCCCTCCTCTGCGCACATCCCAGCTTGTCAGCATCCTTCTTAAATTTGTGGTGCCCAGAATTGGACACAGTATTCCAGGTGTGGTCTGACCAAGGCAGACTAGAGTAGGACAAAGACTTCCCTTGATCTGGACACTATACTTCTGTTGATGCCGCCTAGAATAGCATAAGCTTTTTTTGCTGCTGCTGCATCACACTGTTGACTCATGTTAAGCTTGTGGTGCACCAAGACCCCTGGAACCTTTTCACATTTACTGCTAGTAAGCCAAGTGTCCCCCATCTTATATTTGTGCATCTGGTTCTTCCTGCCCAACGGCAGAACTTTACACTTGTCCCTATTGAAATTCATGAAGTAGAGAGGGAAAGGATTGGGCCAGGACCAGCAGTGGAAAAACACAAGCCTGACAACTTGCTTACTGCCAGAAGCAGGCTGACATGCAGGGATCAATGCAGGCTGACATGCAGGGATCAATGCTGGGGTGTTTGGAGTATCAAAGAAGGTCTCTGAGCATGTACAGAGAGCATTGCTGGGATTCACAAGCAGGGCTTCCAGGTCGGAAGGTGTGACAGTGCAATTCACTGAGCAACCAGAAACATACTTGCTCCCAGTGTGTGAACTCTGCACACGCTCCAGAATCCCCAGCAATGTGTGAACAGGGGATGCTGGAGGAATTCGATTTTTATCCATTCTGGTGTGTTCTGCATCTCCTAAGCTATTGCGTAGATTGGAACATTAACTTAGCCTTTGGATCTCACACGGTCCCGGATTTTGCAATACCCTTCTTGGTTCAAAAACATTCCAAAATGTGTGGTTTTGTTTTTTAAAAAAGGATGCTAGTATGAAATCATTCAGAAATGCATACACTGAGAAATTAAGTATTCAAAGATTCACGTGGAAAGGAGATGGAACGGATTTGTGAATGGACACGTGCATCATTGACACAGGCTGTCAGCCTATCCCAAATGTGAGCCCGACATTTGAGGTTGCAAGTGAAGAAACAGCAAACAAAGAAGAGTAGCCAATGTGTGCTTTGCAGAAGTTGCTGGACTACAGCTGCCATCATCCCTGACCAATGGCTATGCTGTTGGGGGGCTGATGGGAGCTGGAGTCCAACAGGGGTCGGACCAGATTACCCTCGCGGTCCCTTCCAAATTTACAGTTCTGGGGTTCTATGACACCTGGAGGGCACCAGGTTGGCTAACCCTGCAAACTTTCAGTGTTCGGGAAATGCAATGTCCCCAGATAAGAAATGCTTCTTGTATTGGGAAGGCTTCTCTATAACCCCCTGCAAGAAATGGATGGCCACCGCTGAACATTTGCTGCAACGTTGCACAGAAACAGGAAAGGCCCAAATTCCTGTATCTGTGTGTCATCGCTGCAGCGACTTTAATGACATGTTTTTTCTCCCAAACATTAATGTTTTCGCATCTTTATAAACACCGCATCTACTGTTTGAGAGGAGAGGCTGTTTCTCTCCTCAAAGGAGCAACGGCGAAGAGAACTGAAGGCCAGGACCGAATTTGATAAACCCCTCGGTCACCTGAAATGGAGGTGACAGACATTTGTTCTTCAGTCCAAGACAAGCATTACATGGAGAAAGAGCACCAGCAGAGTCATCATCATCATTGTAATAGTTGTTGTTAATAATATTCCATCCTTCATCATAAGATCTCAGGGTGGTTCACAGAATAAAAACAAGTAAATAATTAAAAACAAAACAGTAAAACAATAACCCCCCTTTTCCCACAGACACATTTAGATAGATGATAGATAGATAGATAGATAGATAGATAGATAGATAGATAGATAGATAGATATAGATATAGATAGATGATAGCTAGCTAGCTAGCTAGCTAGCTAGCTAGCTAGATAGATAGATAGATAGATAGATAGATAGATAGATAGACAGATGATAGATAGATAGATAGATAGATAGATAGATAGATAGATAGATAGATAGATAGATTAGATGATTGATAGATAGATAGATAGATAGATAGAGATAGAGATAGAGATAGATACTTTATTGTCATTGTACATAGTACAACGAAATTGAATGCCATCCCAATCGAAACCAGAAAAACACAATTACAGCCACACATACACATACATACCCATCCATCACATTTAAAAGTCTGTACAGTCAAACCTTGGTTCCCGAACAGATCCATTTTGGAACCTTTTGGCTCCGGAACGCCAAAAACCCAGAACTAAATGCTCCAGTTTTCTAACATTTTTTGGAAGCCGAACATCTGCTTGAGTGTAAGAACCTCTTGCAACCAGTCGGAAGCTGTGCCTAGGTTGTCAAACGTTTTGGAAGCTGAACGGTCTTTTGGAACGGATTACGTTCAACAACTGAGGTTTGACTGTAGAATATTGATCAGCCAAAGGCCTGGCTGAAGAGGAACATTTTCACCTGGCGCCTAAAATATATATAATGAAGGTGCCAGGCAAACCTCCCTGGGGAGAGCATTCCGCAAATGGGGAGCCACTGCAGAAAAGGCCCATTCTCCAGCTTCTTGACCATTGGACCCACTACTGGCCTCGTCCGCTCAATCTGCCGGAGCCTGTCTTTGCATGCAGAGAAGTCAAGTCAATGCGGCAGCTAGACTGGTGACTGGGAATGACCGCCGAGACCATATAACACCGATCCTGAAAGACCCACATTGGCTCCCAGTACGTTTCCAAGCACAATTCAAAGTGTTGGTGCTGACCTTTAATGCCCTAAATGGCCTCTGCCCAGTGTACCTGAAGGAGCATCTCCACTCCCATCGTTCAGGCCGGACACTGAGGTCCAGCTCCGAGGGCCTTCTGGTGGTTCCCTCATTGCGAGAAGTGAGGTTACAGGGAACCAGACAGAGGGCCTTCTCGGTAGTGGCGCCCACCCTGTGGAATGCCCTTCTAGCAGAGGTCAAGGAAATAAGCAGCTATCCTATTTTTAAATGACATCTGAAGGCAGCTCTGTTTAGGGAAGTTTTTAATATTTAATGCTGTATTTTTAACACTTGATTGGGAGCCGCCCAGAGTGGCTGGGGAAACTCAGCCAGATGGGCGGGGTATAAATAATAAATTATTATTAATATTATTATTATTATTATTATTGGCATCTTCCTGGTCGTTCTGCTGAGTAGGGGCCCCTGGACATCTGCCCCAAAGTCTTAGCCTGTTGGGGCCACTGCACTTGCCGCAGGATCCTATCCTGCCCTCGGTCTTAATGCCATACTTCCTGCCACGCCCCCCCCCAAAAGGGAGGTCTCTGCATAGTTTGAGAAGCCATGGGATAGATGCTAGGGGGTTTGCCCCACCTTTCTTACCCAAACCCCAAGCAAAAGCTCAGCCAGCCTTGAGTTCTACCCTGTGCTTTTGCTATTCGGCATATTTGGGAAGGGGGTGGTTTGAATCTAGGATCGCTCAAAACACAGACCAACATTGCTTCTTAAAACAAATTCTGCATGACTGGGAAGGAAAAAAATTCCCGGGGTCTTGAAATTTGAGATATTCCACATCCACCCTAATTTCAAAGCAATTCGCATGATCATAGGCATAGCTGCTTAGCTGCTGTTCCTTATGTTCAAAAAAAGAACATACTTAAGGGGGGGAACCAGGTTGAGAAGATGTGTGGCCCAATTACTGCTTTTCCTGGTGCCATTCAGTGAGGTGGCAAGAGCTGGTCCGGGCAATCCTTTGGGCAGGGGAAGTGGCAGCAAAATCTGTTATTGTAGGGAAAGGGAGGTGGTGGAGGGAAAAGGAGGGATGAGAAGAGAAGCTGCTCTTTCCCCTCCTTCTCTTTCAGACTATAATGTGCTGTGCTGGCAGATCCAGAAATAGAAAGCAAATGTGAGGCTGGCGGGAGGACAATAACCGAAGATCAAATTCAGTCATTCCATGGTCTGAGTCACAAAGGAGGAAAGGGGGTGAGAGCACGGCTCAAGAAGAACAGTGAAAACTCTTTCAAGATTCTTATTATTATTATTATTAAAGAAAATATATGCATTGCACCAGGAGTCAGCACCAGAAAGCATGAGCCCTTTATCAGGATGATGTCATCAAATTTCCACATGCAGAATGTGTCCCCCACGTCCAGTTTGTGCAACCCATGCTAGTAGATTTCTTATAATGAGAAATTACAGGACTCCTCCTCTAACCTGGAGCTAGATGTGTGTGAGAGCAAACTGTGACCCCTTTCTCTAGTAAAGGAATGCACTCTTCACATGCCCATCCATACTCTTTCTTCTCACCTTCACATAAACTGAGCCCAATGTTGCTCTTTCTTCTCCCCCTTGTTCCTGATGTAGATCTTCCCTCACCTCTTCTCCTTTGGTGGGGAGGAGGGTGCAGTTTTGTGGTCAACCTCAGGTGCCAAAATCTATGGGGCGGGTCTGGATCGGAAGATTGGGGAATGCAATCGCAGGGAGATCAGTTCCTAGCAGAAGAGGAGGGGGAATATCCACCCTCCCTGCTTCCAGCGTTTCCAGAAGCAGAGAGTCAGGCAGACATAGAAGCTGCACAGTTGAGAGAGGAGCTACCCAGCTATGAGATAGTAGCTAAGCAACCAGAAGGGAGGGAGCAGCTGGGCGATACATCAATCGAGAGTGGGGGGAACCCCCTCCCTCCCCCCGAACTCTGAGGTTCAAGCGTGTCAGAGAACAAAGGAGACACGGGGGGAACTTCCTGTTGACGCACTTCTTGTTGTGGAAGTGGGGAGGAGTCAGAGTAGGCAACTGATATCCTTGCGGAGGGTTGCCTGTTTGTAACAGAATGCTGTAATAAAAGGACTATAAATCTACCAAATGCTCGTTAATTCTTATCTGTGAGTCACCGGAAGGGAGAGGAGAAGAAGAAGAAGAAGAGTTTGGATTTGATATCCTGCTTTATCACTACCCACAGGAGTCTCAAAGCGGCTCACATTCTCCTTTCCCTTCCTCCCCCACAACAAACACTCTGTGAGGTGAGTGGGGCTGAGAGACTTCAGAGAAGTGTGACTAGCCCAAGGTCAGCCAGCAGCTGCATGTGGAGGAGCAGAGACGCAAACCCGGTTCACCAGATTATGAGTCTACCACTCTTAACCACTAGACCACACTGGTGAGAGAGGGGGACTCCCGTACTTGACACTAAATGTCTAGGGCCAGCCCTATCCTTGGCTGGAGCTGATGGGAATATTGTATTTGCAGGAGGCCCTCACTTGCAGACTGCAGTATCCGATTATGTTTATAAGGGGTGAGGCGATCTTTCAGGTGTATCAGTGGGGCTTCCTGCTAGGCGCATTTGTATAGGATTGCAGCCAAGCAGTTCTATGGAGCAGGGCAGGGAGAATTCAAGGGAGATGAACCATTACAAAGGCATGCCATGCTCCCACTGGCATGGTACAAAGCAAGAAGGCAGCACTTTCCCCAGTCGGAGGGTAAATAACTACACCACCCCAGGGTTGATGCATTTCCCTACCTCATTTTTAGGGCATGTCGGAGGAAAGGGGGGCCTCTGGTCCTTGCAGATCCCCCTGACATTAGTGCTGTGCCCATTTCTCAAAAGATTTCTTTACCTGTGAAAGAATGCATAATTCTTTGCTTGAGGAGGATGGTAGGCAATAGCGAAGGATCTGTCGATTTCAGTTCCTTTAGTTTCTTGTCTTTTGAGTCTTAAATTCAGTTCTCCACATTCCCCGCCCCCAGCAATTTGTCATACAAAACGGCATGCAAAAGTGCATTATATTGCTTGCAAGAAATGTGTGGGTTAGTGATTTTTTTTTAATTTTAAAAAAATCCTCATGAAAATTCAGCAGCATTTTAATGCGAATTTCTCCTAATAAAGACATTGTCGTATGCAATTTTCACTAATCCACACATTTTTTGCAAGCAATATAATGCACTTTTGTACGTCATTTTCACCCAAATATCCACGTCCATATCCATTTCTCCCCAATACATACACTTTGGTAAACATAGCCTGGTTGGACAACTACTTCGAAAAATTCGGATTAATGTGAATTTCTGCGTATTTCAGAAAATGTGAATTTGGACAGGTTCTGCTTTAAAGATGAAGCTAATCAAATTCCTCTGAAATCCATAGCCACCACTGGCCTGGACTATCGCAGGACAGTATCAGAGAGCCAAGAGTTCTTTGGGGAAACAGGGAGGGACGGGAAGGGTTAAGCACTATCCTCCCACCTAAAGCTTCTCTGCTGCAAATCACACCCTCCCAGGCCTGATTGGAATAGGAGAAGCAGCAGAAGCAGCAGCTGGATTTGGAAGCTATCATCATCCAATTGGAGTATTGCACTTTGTCATCTTGCTAAGGAAGAACGCAGGGCGGGGTGCGCTGGGGGGGGCGGTAGCGGTGGAAGGAGAAGAAATCACAGCTTTGGAGCGAATCGTTTTGGGATGTCGAGGCTAGTTGTTTTCTTTTGTCCCGGCCCTCTTCTCCAACTTCCCGTTACAAGACCCCAAACCCGTCTTTAAGAGAGCAGCTCCATTTGCCGCTGTTTAGTCTTGTGGCGAGAAGGTAGATGGGCTAATTACAGACAGCGCTCAAGACGCACTGTCCGCTTCAAAGGCCCCTCTCTGTTCTCGGGGAACACACTGGCTTCCCTGCAGGCAGCGTGCCAGGTAAACAGCAGCCCGCAAAGACCGTTTTGGCAGAATCACCCACCTGCCTTGCCCTGCTATTTAAGCTTTTCAGAATGGAGCTTTAATTCTAGCGTCAAGAAAGGATGGCATGTAATTAGCATCCCTAAAAAGGCACTCCGGGCTAACTTGTAATCTCAGAGACGGGCAGTTGGCTCGGCACATTGCAATGAAGAGTTGACGGAGAAGCAGAAGGGGGGCGCAGGGAAAAGGGGGAGACTTGCGGCTGCCAATTTAAACACACCCCTCCTTGCTCGAGGGAACCGTGGGCACCAAGCACCGAAAGCAGCAGCAGGAAAGGGCAGCGCGGGCTCGTCAGATGGGCAAATCGGAGGATCTTTTTCACCCTCCCAAGTCCCCGGTGTGGCTAAGTGGGGGACCAGGAAGCCGAGAGGCTGACACGGCTAACTGGGCGATGATCTAAGAGGATACACTATTGGTCAAAACTTATCTTCCTCCCGGCTGGGTTGGCACCTCTAACACTGTTAGATACCTTTTATTCTAACTGGAAAGCTTCCCTCTTCGACAAGATAAGAAGTCTGGGATTCTCTCCGCAGATCTTGATAGCGGCAGGTTATGAGAGAGCCAGAAGTCAAGTGCTTCAACGCATTAGGGGCATAGAGCTGCAGAGTCATATGAGCAAAATGGACAAACATGCATCAATAAGAGACTTTGGGAGATGGTTCTTACCCGCAAACTACCTGATTAAACTACAAATACCCAAGTATAGACATTCCTTTACCTTGGTCAGATTTAACGTGCTGCCCTCTGCTCTGCTGTTGGGCAGGTATGAGGGCAAACCGTATGAGTCACGTGTTTTCCCATGCGGCTCTTCGGAAGTGGAAACAAACCTGCATGTATTGCTGCACTGCAGTTTCTATGAGGATCTACGCCTGACTTTTATTACCCCAGTCCTCCAAAAGCTTAAAAACGAACCAGAACCCCAACGCCTGAGAGCCTTAGTAGAAGATAAGGTTCCTGAAATTACGACTAATGTTGCCAAATTCTGCGTATCTGCTATTAGATGCAGGAAACAAGAGCTTACCATTGACAATGCGCAGGCGAAGGCGAATATTTAATCTCATTTAAGATTTTTAATTTTAAAATGTTGTTATGGTTTAATTTGTATTGAAAATGTCCTCTGTTTATTTACCAGTTTGCAGAAATCGATTTGGTCTGTGACCGTTCAATAAATTTGATTTGATCTAAGAGGAGGGCAGCCCTACTTCCTTCGCAGATAGAAACGCAAAGCGGCAACTGAGACAGCGCTGTGCATTTAGGGATGTAACACAACTTTCTCCGTAGTCTGCTCACTTTTGTTTGTGCAGGGATGACTCTCTCCCTCTCTCTAAATTTTCTGTTTTACAATTTAGAATACTCATTTAAACATCCTTAAAATATCAATGACTTCCCTTCTTCTCTTTCCATGGTTCATTTTGCATATCATAAACCCTTGCATATTTTACATAAACGAAACCATTCAGTCTTCCGTTATTACATCCATCAAAACTTATTTACACTGTTGAATTTATCTTAATGCTGCCAGAGTTTTCAAGTGTACACAATTCCCCCCCCCCCATATTCAACAAACGTTTTCCATTCTTCTCTAAACGTATGTTCTTCTTGTTCTCTTATCCTATATGTTAAGTCCGCAAGCTGCGCATATTCCATCAGTTTAAGTTGCCATTCTTCTTGAGTTGGGACCTCGCTCGTTTTCCATTTTGGGGCTAACAAAACACGGGCCGCAGTGGTGGCATACCTAAATAACCTTTTTTGACACCTGGGAATTTCTGTCTGAATTATCCCCCCTAAAAAGGACTCTGTTTTTTTGGGAAATACAGTGGTACCTTGGTTTAAGAGCAGCCCTGTTTATGAACTATTCAGTTTACGAACTCCGCAAAATGGGAAGTGGTGTCCTGGTTTGTGAACTTTACCTCGGTTTAAGAATGGAAGCCGAACAGTGGAAGGGCACCGGCAGTGGGAGGCCTCATTAGGGAAAGCACGCCTCAGTTTAAGTACGGTTTCGGTTTAAGAACAGACATCCGGAACGGATTAACTTCATAAACCGAGGTACCACTGTATACTTTTAAACATTTCTTTCAGTTCATTATGGATTATTTCCCACTACTCTTTTACCCTTTTACAGGTCCACCACATATGAAAGAACATTCCCTCAGCCTCATTGCATCTCCAGCACTTATCTTTTAATTTTATTTGTGGAAGGGGTTATGGTGAAACATCCCATCAGCTGGGCTTTAGGGTCGCCACCTTTGGCTGGGCAAAATATGAGGCAGGTTGGGCAAAATAAAGGACAGGTCGGGGAAGTGGGGATTGGGTAGCACACACTCTCTCATGACACCCCCCCCCTTTGTGTTGGTATTTTTGGGGGGGTTCCCCTGCATTCGGCTTCCCACCCCCCTCACCACCCCAGCCCCTCTCTTCCCCTTGACTCACGTGGATGGGCACAAGGCATGGGTAGATGATGGCTCCCACGGGTGACTTGAGCTCCAGCCTTTCGCCCATGCTGACATTGGAGGAAACTCGAACGCAGAGCAGGAGGAGAGAGGAGGGAGGAGGAGAGGTCAGGCTGGGGCGGCGGTGGACCCACACCATGCTAGACCGGCGGGTGGAGGCTGAGGGGGCACAACAACATGAGGGGGCGAGAGAGGGAGAGAAAGTCGACCATTCCCCCTTCTTTCTATTCTCTCTCGAACTCGGTCAGGCTCCCCATCAGAGACACAGCCACCAGTTTGGGTTGGCCAAGCTCGAATATGGACAGGGGGAAGTGTCCCATTTGAAGTCCAAACAGGACAGGGGACACTTTTGGCCAAAAACAGGGTGGTCCTGTTTTCTAGGGATGAGTGGTGACCCTACTGAGCTCCTTGCCACATGGCCTAAAGTGGTACAGGGCAGTCTAAAGCGGTACAGGCCAGGCACAAGTTTACTACCTATGTAAGGCTACAAGGGATGTGATATGAGAGGGCCAGGCAATTCTCCCCACAGAGCTGCAATTTCTGTGAGTTCCGGGAACTGTAGTTCTGTAAGGAAGAATAGGAGTCTCCTAATGGGTCTCGGAACTCTTAATAAACTACAGCTCCCAGGATTCGTAATGGTGCCATAAATAGCGTTTTAAATGTATACTGCATATGGGGTCAGAGACAGAGGTCCGGCTCAGTCTTGGGAAAGTCTGGCTTCTTCAAGCACCCAAATACATCATTGGGAACACAAAAGGGCCAGGGGGGCTAATTTGAGATTATCCCCGGAAGAGGGTTAAAAATAAATAAATCAGACATATATCCTCATAATTAACCCAGTTTACACTGCTTTGGTTATGAATTTCTCCCTCCTGGTGTCTAGCCCACCTGTCACTAGCCCAGAGACCCATAATTTAATCCCCTGGCCTTCAGTAATCTACATACATTGCGAACGGATGCAAAAAATGTGAGTGCATCTTCTTGGTGAAAGCAGGAGGGGGGAAAGCTAGGATTTAGAGATTATCCAAGGCAGCCAGTGGGAGAAACAGTTAGCATTCCTTTGAAAATATACTGTGAATTTCATCCTGGCAAAATCCCAGCTCCACAGCTCCTTATTATTTTTCCTTTAGCTGCTTCTCCCCACCGCTAAATAAATCGGAATGTTTGTTTATTTTTGTCTACACACACACACACACACACACTCCTCTCTCTCTCTCTCTCTCTCTCTCTCTCTCTCTCTCTCTCTCTCTCTCTCACACACACACACACACACACACACACACACAGGCTTTCTTGGTTTCTGTATTTGGCTCCTTCCCAACCACAGCAAATAGCCATGGTCTGAGAGTTTAAAAAGGGCCATGCTCTTCTCCGAGGAACCACAGCAAAGGAGCAAAAGGAGTCGCCGTGGAACTCAGCAGAGATTTTTATATAGCTAGGGTGTGCCTGTGGTTTAGAAATTTAGAGCAGCCAGTTCTGATTTCAGCCGCTTTTCCTGGGCAGGAGGGGCCGGGGAACCTGTTCACAAGAGCGTGGCACAAATTCAGGTCCCATGACACACATTTTGAGACAATTACCAAGGAATGATACAAGAATGGATCTTGCGCTAGCTCCAGGTTTGATGGGGCCATAAGCAAAATGCCCTCTGAAGGTAGGCCAAGCAAGTGACCATTTAAGCATTGCCAGAAAAAGAGGGCAAAAGATGGCTTGCCTAGTGGCAACGGCGGCAGGTAGCGGCAGTAATCAGAGCAGCACCATGCAGCTGGGTTGAGCCGCCATTTTTATTTCTCACAATGTCCCTGATTGTCCTGCCCGCCCATAGCTGTCAACCCTCCCTTTTTTTTTTTTTTTGCAGGAAACTCCCTTATTCCAATGCCATTTTCCGCTGCTATCACGGATTGTTGATATCCCTTAAATTTCCCGGATTTCAAAGGAAGCAGCTCCTCTCCCTCCCTGCCGGCCAGGGAGGCTCCTCAGCTGCGTTGCTCGGCTGCCAATAAGGAGTCTGAGACCGACTGGGGGCGGAGCTCGCATGCCTTGTGCAGCCAGACCCTCACACCCAACCAGACAGGCAGCCTGCCTGCCGTCTACGCGATCGCTCTTTTGCTCACCCGTTCGCGCGCAGCCTCTGGAGTGCAGGGTGGCGAGGCTACGTGGTGCCATTGCACCGCACTCGCGGCATCCCTTATTTTCAAATCCGAAAGTTGACAGCTATGGTCCTGCCCCTCTTGAAGAGGGATAGGAAATGGGTGGCCCTTCCTTGGGCTCCAATTCCAATCAGCCCCAGTCCGTATGACCAGTGGTCAGGGATGAAGGGAAGTGGAGTCCACACACATTCCCCAGTCCTGCTCTCGGGCATTGTGGGGAATTAAAATGGCAGCTTCCCCGAAGTCCTGACAGCCAGTTGCCCAAAGATGCCAAGTGCTGGGTCTTAATCATTATTTTCCCTGTTTCCCCTTTTTTAATACGTAGTCATAAAGTAAGCCATGGCAGGTTTTTTTTACCTTTGTGAGAAGTAAGACGTACCCCAAAAGTAAGTCGTGGTGCCGCCATTGTTCCTGTCGCCTCCTCAGCCCCTCCTGCGTGCGCAGGGAGCCAGCGAATCAGTGAGAGGCACGGGGGGGTAACGCACCCCTTGCGGAGTTCTGCCCCGCCTGCTTAGCGCGCAGGGAGAGGCGCCGGGGGGGGGAGATGCCTTTTCCTGCCCCGCCTGTTCCCCGTGCGCAGGGAGCCAGCGAACCAGCGAGAGGCGCGGGGGGGAAACGCGCCTCTTGCGGAATTCTGCCCCGCCTGCTCAGCGCGCAGGGGGAGGCTGTACTGTACCATACTGACGTAATAAAAATAAGACATCCCCCTGAAAATAAGCCACCCTGTGTTTTTTTGAGGAAAGAAAATTATAAGACAGTGTCTTAAAAAGGGGGAAAGACGGTTCCTATAGATGTTCAAACACAAAGAATTATGCTTCTGACCAGAATTGCGTACAGTCGAGACACTTTGGGTGCAAAGGAAGATGATGGACTATATGGAACTAGCTGAGCTGACCGGGAAACTCTGCGACCAGAAGGAAGAGACGGTGGAGGAAGACTGGATGAAGTTTAAAATTTATTTGAAAAGATATAGTAATATTTAAAATGTTATATTCCCTAGGGATGTTAATTATAGGCTTTTGGCATAGATATAGGTTAAAGGTTTAGTTACTTTACAATGGTTTTAAAAATTGTTTTAAGTGTTAAGATTTATGAATTTAATCAGTTAGGTCTAATTATTAGTACTATGTAACTGCCAATGAAGATTGAAAATGGAGCTCAGAAGGGGGGGGGGGACGACCGGAGGAGGTCACTCTATAATGTTAAGACAGTATGAATTGTATAAGAAATACTGATGTTTTGTTTGTCTTTTTGTATGTTTGTTTTGTTTTATTTTCTTATAAAGTGAATAAAAAGTATTTTAAAAAAAGAGAGACACTTTGGGTGCAATGGCAGGTGGGATTGCCGAAGTCTCCACCCCCCCCCCCACATCCCTTCCTATTTTATTTATTTATTTGCATAAAATGCACACAAGTTACGTGCGTGTAAGCTGCGGGCTTGCTGTGATGCACGTGACCATCAAAGGTCAGATTGTTTTTGGGCACGTTTTAATGCGAAGCGAACCTGCTCTCCTTCCAAGGTGCTTCATTCCATACATATATATTCATGCTCTCCTTCCAAGGTGCTTCATTCCATATATATATATATATATATATATATATATATATATATATATATATATATATTTTTTATTGGTTTTATACTTATACAATGATAAAATTCACATAATTTCTTCACTTCTTATACTTTTTTGGCTTTTATAGCCGTGACTTCCTTCAAACGTTCCATATGACTTTCTAATATCCATACCTTATATTTATATTTCTTATATCTATCGTTGTTCTATTATATCTCTCACTAAATTAATCACTATAAGTTCGTATTAACAACAATATTTCTTCCTTGATCTACAAAGCTTCTTGCAGTCCTACCAACGTGTTCAATTGAATATTTTCCTTTAAATAGTCTGCAAATTTAGTCCAGTCTTTGACGAACTTCTGGTCCCGCTGTTCTCGGATTCTCCCCGTCATTTTGTCCAATTCTGCATACTCCATTAATTTCATTCTCCATTCTTCCATTGTCGGTGTTTGTTCTTGCTAAGGTGCTTCATTCCTAATTGTCCCTCCGTCCGAAGCCTTCTGCCATCCATTTTGGAAGCGTGCTGTATTCAAATGCGCCCCCCCCCATGACTGCCCAAATCCTTTGCTTCCTTCTCTTGCTGCCTCCTTCTTCCCCTGACCAGTTACGTGTTGCTCCCCTCCGATTCTACGAGATGGTTTAGCCCACAGAGCTGCCTTTGGACTCCGGCCTTATAAAGACTCCCGCGCAGGAAGAAGCAGGAACCACAAGGGGCAAAGTGGAGGCACTTAGGGGGTGTTTATTCTGGCAGAGAGAGGCCTGGCATCATCGCCACATCTGGAGAGGCCGAGTGTCTCAGAAAGCTCATTGGGAAAAGAGAGACAGCACTCTCCTCACACAGATACCTCCCTGGAAGTCCAGGAAAGGGTGGGGCACAGCACAGAGCCAGGAGAAAATGGCATGGAAATGTCTCGGTTTCACTATTTGAGAGCTGCAGTATTTCGCCTTGAGAAGCTTCCCTCAGCCTGGCCTTTTCCCCCCCAGTGCCGGGATTCGGCCCCAAGGATCTGTGATTCAATAAGAAGAGTGCCTCTGGACATGTGCAAAGGGCCTGGTACCGCCTTCAGTTCCTGGAGTGATGGAGAAGAGTTTTGGGGGTTCTAGAGGGTTCTGGATTCCAGGTGGACATGAATCCACGCCCTTCTCATTTTTTAATCTTAAAAAGTGCCGGTCCTTTGAGAACACAAAACTGGATTGAATGTGCATCTGCGAGACTTTGAACCCAAAGCTCAGACCCTTCGCTAATACTCCAAGCAGGAAAGTCCTTGGAGACAAATAGGTCAATTTTGGTTTTTCTCCGTTTGCTCATTTTCCCAAGTTCAGTTCTTCACATCTCCACAATAGTTTGCATTAATAAATAAATAAATTATTATTTAATCCTTGTGAAAATTTAATGGCATTTTTGTGGATTTCTTCCAATCTGCAAAATTTTGTATGCAGCTTTGCCTAATACACAGTTTTCGCAAAGCGGCTTCCCCTAATATAATGCACATTTCTGCATAATCTTCACTCATCTATTCGAACATTACTTGGCTGGGAAACTGCACTGCAAAATCTGGATAAGTGTGGATTTGGAAGGATAGATGTGCTTCTCTTCGTGCCTTGGGTTAGGTAGGTTTGCCTTCAAAATGCAAACCGAATCAAATTTCTCACCCATCCCTCCTTGTGTCCAAGTCAGCCTGGCTAATCATCCAACCACGTGTGAGGCAGAAGCTACATGCCTATGACACTGTTAATATGCCTTCACCCAGCCAGAGCCTTCATTCAAGGTTGCTTCTAGTTTCCCTCACTATCATCTCCAATCTCTGAATTGTTTCTGAACCACAACTGAACTATTTCTTCCTAAAAGTAATTATGTGTGTTCTGCATTGCTCATTGGTGTGGAATTAGGATTATTTTATTCTGCTATTTTTATTTTTATTCCTCTCCTTGCATCTACAGAACGTACTCTGTTTCCCCTAAAATAAGACATAGCCATAAAATAAGCCGTAGCAGGATTTCTTTTTTTTTAAATAAATAATATATTTTATTGATTTTATCATTTAAAAACAAAGTTAACAAACATCATTAACAACATCAAATCTTTGTTTAGCCTGGGCCTCTCCATATCCGAGGCCCAGTAATTCTTTTTTAAATAGCCAAATTTTTTTTTACTTCCTCAAGTCCCTTTTTTCTGACATTCATTGTAATTCTCTTTAACAGTTTTCTTTTTTTTTTTACAAAAAAAAAATAAACCTTACAACCTCGTGTTTTTATTATGCATCGCAGCTTATTTTCTTAACCTAAGCTTAACTACTTCTGCTGCCTGTACCAAATCAAATAAACTTTCTACGCATTTGTGAAATATAAGCCATACCCCGAAAATAAGCCATACCCCGAAAATAAGACATAGTGACGCGGCGCCTCTCCCTTAAGACGGCCTGGATAGGCGTGGCTATGCAGTGTACCGACGTGGAGCGGTTAAAATAAGACATCCCCCGAAAATAAGCCATACTGTGTGTTTTTTGAGGGAAAAAAAATATAAGACTGTCTTATTTTAGGGGAAACATGGTATATGGGAATTACTACACGGGTGGCGCTGTGGGTTAAACCACAGAGCCTAGGGCTTGCCGATCAGAAGGTCTGCGGTTCGAATCCCCGCGACGGGGTGAGCTCCCGTTGCTCGGTCCCTGCTCCTGCCCACCTAGCAGTTTGAAAGCACTTCAAAGTGCAAGTAGATAAATACCAGTAGGTACCATTCCGGTGGGAAGGTAAACGTTGTTTCCGTGCGCTGCTCTGGTTCGCCAGAAGCGGCTTAGTCATGTATGCCAGCTCCCTCGGCTAGTAAAGCGAGATGAGCGCCGCAACCCCCGAGTCGTCCGCGACTGGACCTAATGGTCAGGGGTCCCTTTACCTTTAAACAAGTGTAGCAGGGATGAGCACTGCTTTTTTCCAACTGGAGCGTTTCCGGTACCTCTCAGGTGGGGGCCAGTGACTTGCTCTAACAATTTCATGGTGAGCTCTGGCATCTATTTTTCTGGAAAGAAAGCACTGGGGATGAGGAACCTGAGGTCCTCCGGAAGCTGCTGGACTACAACTCCCATCATCCCTGACCATTGGCCATGCTGGCTGGGGTTGATGGGAGTTGTAGTCCAACAATATCCGAAGACTGCCACATCAGCTCCCTATTAAACTACATTGTTGATACTTGCTTAGATGTGGACTTCTTCCACCTTCTATGTTGCAGTGCTCACTTAATTCTTTTGGTAGGAGTTTGTGCCTTTTTCTGCTCCATTTCTAGCTTCGGGGTTTGTTGAGGAGGGCAGAGACAATGATTTATTTATCTGCCCCCATCCACTTTCTCCTCCTGCAGTTGGGGAAAATCATGGATGGGTGGGCGGGAGAGTCATTCCATCCAAAGAATTGTGGGTTTTGCTCCAGTTCTGCAAGCCAACTGAATTCACCTCATCATGCAAGAACAGCTTCTCCGCAACCTGGGACCCACCAGATAGTTTTGGACCACAACTTCCACCAATCTCTCTCTCTCTTTGGTATATAATTTTTATTAAATTTTCTTTTCTACAATTTTAAATACTCATTTTTACATGCTCTTCTTCTCTTTCCATGGTTCATTTTACATATCATAAATGCCTGCATATTTTAGAAAAACTATACCATCCAATATTCCATTATTGCATCCATCAAAACTTATTTACACCGTTGAATTTATCTTAATGCTGCCAACATTTTCAGATGTACACAATTATTTCCCATATATTCAATAAACGTTTTCCAATCTTTTCTAAACATATGTTCTTCTTGTTCTCTTATTCTATATGTTAAGTCTGCAAGCTGCGTATATTCTGTCAACTTAAGTTGCCATTCTTCTTTGGTTGGGACCTTGCTCCTTTTCCATTTTGGGGCTCACGAAACACAGGCCGCAGTAGTGGCATACATAAATAACCTTTTTTGACACCTGGGAATTTCAGTCTGAATTATCCCCAAAAGAAAGTACTCTGGTTTTGGGGGGAAGGTACTTTTAAACATTTTTTCCAATTCATTATGAATCGTTCCCCAATACGCTTTTACCCTTTTACAAGTCCACCACATAGGAAGGTACGTTCCCTCCACCTCTTTACATCTCCACCAATCTCAGCCAGCACAGCACAACATCTGGAGGGCACCAGGTTGGAATCCTCAGAGCAGGGGCAGCAGCCAGGCCTTAACCTGTGATTATACGGTGTGTATACACAAAGGAGGTTCAGGTCCAAGATATTCAGCCCTGGTTCTCCAGGGCTCTGCCAAGAACTCATCACATTATTTATTTGATGGACTATTTTAATAATAATAAATAATAATAAATTTTATTTATACCCTGCCCTTCCCAGTCGAAACCGGGCTCAGGGCGGCTAACACCGATAAAAATTACAATAAAATATAAAAGAAAGAAAAACCGTTAATTAAAATACAGGTTAAAATACAATTTAAAATTTAAATGCAGCTTCAATTATTGCCCAAAATCAAAATCATAAGGGGAGGGGAAAACATCAGACTGAGTCCAACCCGAAGGCCAGGTGGAACAGCTCTGTCTTGCAGCCCTGCGGAAAGATGTCAAATCCCGCAGGGCCCTGGTCTCTTGTGACAGAGCGTTCCACCAAGTTGGGGCCAGTACTGAAAAGGCCCTGGTCCTAGTTGAGACCAGTCTAACAACCTTGTGGCTCGGGACCTCCAAAATGTTGTTATTTGTGGACCTTAAGGTCCTCTGCGGGGCATACCAGGAGAGGCGGTCCCGTAGGTACGAGGGTCCTAGGCCGCATAGGGCTTTAAAGGTCAAAACCAGCACCTTAAACCTGATCCTGTACTCCACCGGGAGCCAGTGCAGCTGGTAAAGCACTGGGTGAATGTGGTCCCGCGGCAAAGACCCCGTAAGGAGCCTCGCCGCGGCATTCTGCACCCGCTGGAGTTTCTGGGTCAGCTTCAAGGACAGCCCTGCGTAGAGCGAGTTACAATAGTCAAGCCTGGAGGTGACCGTCGCATGTGGCCAGATCAGGGCGAGAAAGGTAAGGGACCAACTGCTTAATATGTCGAAGATGGAAAAATGCCACCTTTGCTGTGGCTGTAACCTCCATGGAAAGGGAGGCGTCGAAGGTTACACCCAAACTCTTGACAGAAGGCGCTGGCTCTAATTGGGACCCCGCAAGAGATGGGAGTTGGCCCCCCAACCCCATGTCATCCCGACCCAGCCAGAGGACCTCTGTCTTCGAAGGATTT
Organism: Darevskia armeniaca; assembly: GCA_034641395.1. Lineage (NCBI taxonomy): Eukaryota > Metazoa > Chordata > Lepidosauria > Squamata > Lacertidae > Darevskia > Darevskia armeniaca. The sequence goes on along the minus strand of JAWWNF010000973.1, from coordinate 505,413 downwards.
AACTTCAACCGGCTCCCACGCATCCATCCGGCCTCCATTTTGCGCCTCAAAAGGCTTCAGCTTCAGGAGAGCGACCGCAAATGCTGGCCCCGATCCAGGAAAGCCAAAGCGATGCACTGCTGCAGCCAGAGACCAACACTTCCAAGTGGTGCAGCCCCCCATGGGCTGGCATGCACATTACAGCAGGGGCAAGCCAACGTGGCCCCCCTATGACAAATGTTCTGGGACCACAGCTCCCATCAGCCCTTGCCAGCATGGCCATTGGTCAAGGATGCTGGGAGCTGTAGTCCATCAATATGTGGATAGCCCCACACTGGCTACCCATCTGCCACAGGATGGGTGGATCTGCTCTCCCCTCACCCCCCACCGCCCAGCAGCAAGCGATTCTGTAGCTCGTATAGCCGCTCCATATGCAGAAACTTGGACTGTGCTCTCTGGGTGGGAGGATGCATTTTCCAAGGCTGCTCATTCCAGCCTTTTAAATGTCTCTGGTTCCACCCTCATCCAAGGCATTCCGTTTTCTGCTCACCTCCCCCCTCCCTTTTCCAAGCCCGCATTCCCACATCCCCGCCTCTCCCGTTCTAGAGTTTCTCCTCGCCTCAAGCTCCATCTTCTGGTCCCCTTGCAGCACTAGCTGCTGGCTATGACTCAGCCAGGACTGGGGTTCCATTCCACCCTGAGCCACACATACATACTTGTGACGTCATACGCTCCCCTCCTCTCTCTCCCCACTGCACAGCTGCCAAAGCAAACACAAACCAGAAGTGCTGCACCATCTGGAAGCCTGCGAGCTCCGGGAGTGGTGGGGGCGAAAGGCGAGAGACACGGACCTTTCTCCTCGTAAGCCAACGCCCCCCCCTTGCCCTCTGGCCCGGCATCCTCAGTACCGCTCCTCCCGGCACACAGAGGGTTAAGTGCAACGCTGTCAACCAGAGGTCCTCCAGCCCCTCTCCGACATACCAGGCCTAGGTTTTATTTTATTTTTTGCAAAGCTCAGAAAGCCACAGGAACTCGGCCAGCTCAAGAGCTGGGATGTGGCAGCTCTCAGGGAAACCGCAGAGCTGCCCGGCGATGATGGAAGGTGGTTGATCGCAGCCAGATGAACCTACGAAGGAGAGGCACTCCGAGGAGAAGAGACCCGTGGCACTTCCAGCACGGTGTTGGTTCTGCAAGGCGGGGGGTGGGGTGGGGAGGGAAGGCAGGCATGTCTTAAAGTGGAGAAGGCAATGTTATTCTGCTCTGCCTTGCAAGCTGATATGGTTATACAACCTTCTCCCCCCCCCCCCAAGGTTTCACCAAGTTGCAAGTAGGAGAAACGCAGGGGAGATTGGAGCCTGTATAACCAGGAGTGGGGCACTGGGAGTCCCCCAAATATTGTGGGGCATCAGTCCCCACCCAGCCCGCATTCCTCACGGCCATAGGATGATGAGAAGCGGGAAATGTAAAGAAAAAGAAGGTACCTATTACCATATGTGGGACGCGGGTGGCGCTGTGGGTTAAACCGCAGAGCCTAGGGCTTGCCGATCGGAAGGTCAGCGGTTCGAATCCCCATGACTGGGTGAGCTCCCATTGCTTGGTCCCTGCTCCGGCCAACCTAGCAGTTCGAAAGCATGTCAAAGTGCAAGTAGATAAATAGGAACCGCTCCAGCGGGAAGGTAAACGGTGTTTCTGTGCCCTGCTCTGGTTCACCAAAAGTGGATTAGTCATGCTGGCCACATGCCCCGGAAGCTCTCGGCCAATAAAGCGAGATGAGCACCGCAACCCCAGAGTCGGAAACGACTGGACCTAATGGTCAGAGGTCCCTTTACCTATTGCCATATGTGGTGGTCGTGTAAAGTAATAAATTTAATTTACATTACCTTTTTGGTGGTGGCTCCCCTCCACCCCTCCATGAATGCCCACCACCCAAAATGGCGGCCAGGGTGCCAACATAATTGCTGCTGCGGCTGCTCACAGTCGCCCAGGGGGAAAAAAAGCTTTGGGGAAAAGAAGTAAGCAGGCCTCCACTACAGAGAAACTGTTGGCGAATTTCTCCCATGAGCTGAGAAATTCATCCCCACCCGCTTCTATTTCGGTGTCCAATAGGGTGAGGAATTTCAAGCAACCATTTGCACAAAACTCCACTTCGCAGGCAGACTTACACACACACTCCATCTATCCAGACAGGGTTCTCTCTCTTTTTTCTTTTTTAAGTTTTGAATATTGGTCACACATGGTAGCCAAGTGAATTCTTGAGGCCTTTGCAATGGAAGACAATGCCAGCAAGCTCCACACAGGGTACTGGAAGGAATTAATGGAGAAACAAAAGAGAAGGACACACAAATTAGAACCACATAGGAGAGCAGGATAAATCTGGTCCTCCCACCCCCTTTAAAAATCCTTCTTTGAGCTCAAGGTAACTATAATAAAAGCAATAGAAATTTATTATTTGGTTCTGCCAAAAATTACAAAAAACAAAAAAAACCTTATAATTGTTCCTTTTAGACAGGGGACTAAATCTGAAAGGTGCCTAGCACAAAATCCATCAACCTATTTGTCCGTAATTTGGTGGCTGTTATCCACACAGGAGGGCATAATATGGATGCAAATTTCATCTAATTGTGTCACAAAGGAAGATGTAATAACACGGGTGGCGCTGTGGGTTAAACCACAGAGCCTAGGGCTTGCCGATCAGTAGGTCGGCGGTTTGAATCCCAGCGACGGGGTGAGCTCCCGTTGCTCGGTCCCTGGTCCTGCCCACCTAGCAGTTCGAAAGCACGTCAAAGTGCAAGTAGATCAATAGGTACTGCTGCAGCGGGAAGGTAAACGGTGTTTCCGTGCGCTGCTCTGGTTCGTTAGAAGCGGCTTAGTCATGCTGGCCACATGACCTGGAAGCTGTACGCCGGCTCCCTCGGCCAATAATGCGAGATGAGCACCGCAACCCCAGAGTCAGTCACGACTGGACCTAATGGTCAGGGGTCCCTTTACCTTTACCTTTATCCACACAGGAGGGGCTAATATGGCTGCAAATTTCATCTAATCGTGTCACAAAGAAAGATGTAATAGCAGCTTTATTTCTCCACTAGTAGACTTTAAGCCCGTTAAATTAACAGGCGCTAGAACATCATGGAAAGCGGGGACAGCAAGAACTTGCTGAAGTGCTCGATGTACTTGGGCGCCCCGGCCAGCGCCGAATGGCCCTTCAGCAGGCAGCGCAGGAGGCGCATCGCGGCGGCGGCACTGGCACCAGCCAGGCCCCGGCAGGCCAACTCAGCCGCCACTTGTAACGGCCGCTGCCGCTTAGAAGTAAGTCCACGCGAGTGCGCACCTGCCGCTTCAACAGCCCGGCCGCCCGAAGTCTCTGCGCTCCAATCCCTGTGCCCGTGGGGCACATGCGCAGTTTCGCCCGGCCGCCCGAAGTCTCTGCGCTCCAATCCCTGTGTCCGTGGGGCACATGCGCAGTAGGAGACAGGGACGGACACAGGGACTGGACGCAGAGACACTTGCACTTTATTACTGTAGATAACGGCAAGGGGGGCATCAATTTTTATTTTCATTTTCAAATAAGGATTCAGATTTTGACTCTGAGCCAAATTGGACTTATTCCAAAGTACTTAGACTATTTTCCAAAGTGCTGAATCAAACTTGATCTCGTGATCAGTGCACAGCACTAGAGTTTGGACCCTGATCTCCTGGGTCAAACTCTTCAGGAAAGACTCAACAGGCAGGTTCATTTTTCACAAGATATCTGCAGGAGGACCAGTCCATTAAGAAACTGCATACTAAAAATCATTGAGCATAATGTGGAGCCGAGTCAAATATCTCAGAAGAATTTTCTCTGAACCTTTTCCAGAGCATGAGACTCTTAATATTCGGGATGTGAGTTCGAGCCCCGCGCTGGGCAAAAGATTCCTGAATTGCAAGGGGTTAGACTAGATGACCCTCATTGCCCTTTCCAGCTCTAGAATTCTTTCTTTCGTTTGTGGTAGCCACATTGCCTTAGACGGACTCTAGGACCAGGGCTTTGCCAAGGATGCAAAATGGCAGCTAGACTGCTAACACACCTGCTGACTGTGCTAACTGCAGTGGAAGTCGAAATAATTTTTTTTTGGGGGGGAGAGAACCTGCCAATGGCGAGGACACCCCCATGAAACTTGGGGAAATTCTCCCCCCACCCCGCAGAAATTCACTGAAATCCCCAGTTCCTCTGTCCGCAGATAGGGTGGTAAAATTTGAGCAGCTCTAGCATCATTAGAAAATCATGAGCTTTGTGGGGGGAGAGACCCCGAGAGAGACCCTGGACCCAGTGTTTGCCCTAGAACAGGGGTCAGCAAACTTTTTCAGCAGGGGGCCGGTCCACTGTCCCTCAGACCTTGTGGGGGGCCGGACTACATTTTTTGGGGGGAAATATGAACGAACTCCTATGCCCCACAAATAACCCAGAGATGCATTTTAGATAAAAACACACATTCTACTCATGTAAAAACACGCTGATTCCTGGACCGTCCGAGGGCTGGATTAAGTAGGCGATTGGGCCGCATCCGGCCTATGGGCCTTAGTTTGCCTACCCATGCCCTAGAACAGGCATGTCCAACAGGTAGATTGTGATCTACCGGTAGATCACTGGGCGTCTGCGGTAGATCACTGGTAGATCATTGGCTCCCCCCAAAGAAGCTGAACAACTGTGGCTCCACTAAAAAAAGCTCAACATTTTACCTCCTCCCTGAAAAAACTCAACAATGGGCCTTCCTCCTTCCTAAGAAAAGCTCAACAACTATGACCTGAACCCCAAATAAAGGGGGTAGATCACTGCCACTCTTTAACTCCCTGAGTAGATCACAGTCTCTTGGGAGTTGGCCACCCCTGCCCTAGAATGATTGGGAACAGTGAAAAGAAGGGTTGTCTTCCCCCCCTCCCCTCGCCTCGCGTAGCCATCTTCCTAGATCCAAGCTTCCCTGTTTTCAGGAGACGAACAACAAAGACTCGCCGAATGAGTCACCCAAACATCTGGAAAAACTGCAACACAAAGCGAAGCCAGAAACACCCCAAGCAGTGCCTCTCGCTTTGCAGTCCGACCGAGCCCTGTGGTCCAAGGTCTTGTTGCTCTTCTCAGCATCTTTCCAGTTACACCCAGAGCCTTCCTGATTGGTCGAGATTTCTCTCGGGGCCCAATCAGCTCCCGCTATTCACTTCTCGCTGACTAACCCCTGCCTCCTTTTTTTGCCATTGGATAATAATAATAAAAACCCACTCGCCCCTCCCCAGAGCTGTTTCCCCTCACCACCAAGAAAAGAGTAGCAGGTCAGAAAAGCTGGAGTCCATATAAGGGAAAACAAAAGAAATATAACGATAGGTTTCTGGAACAAAGATGTGTTGAAATCAGGCTCAAAGCTGCTCTTGATGGACCAGGATGCTTTGTGGTGGCTTTTGACATCTCTTCTATATAAATCTATATAGATTTAGCTGGTTTTTTATTTACAGGAAAGCACTTTTAAAAAATGAGCTGGGGGCACTATATTTTGCAGGCAATTCGATTCTGTCCCTTGTGGCTTAGATTATGTTGTGGGTTTTTTTATCACCCCTATGGGCGTGAATCACTTTACCCAACCGCCAGCACTGCCACATTGATTGATCCCTGTAATTATTTTGCTTTCAGAGAAGAGTTGCAGTCAGTTCTTTTTGCTCTGCTTTCCTCTCTTATCGGTCTTCTCTACATTCCTCAGCCAGGAGCGTATGTGTTTGCCAATTTAGGATTCCAACCCATCCACCACAACTTATAATAAATGTGTTAGTCTTTCAGGTGCCACAGGGCTGTTTGCTACTGAAACCAGGATTCCAGATTTAAAATGTCTGGCTGGTCTCTAGATTTGTTTTGCAAATACAGTGGGACCTCGACTTACGAAGATAATGCGTTCCGACGCGATCTTCGGTAGTCGAAAACACTCGTAAGTCGAATCCCCATAGGGATGCATTGAGCAAAAAAAATTCGTAAGTCGAAGAAATCCTATTCAAAAATTCGTAAGTCGAAGAAATCCTATTCAAAGCGGCCACGACCTCCTTTTGGAAGTCGAAAAATTCGGTTGCGGCGGCCATTTTTTTTCTTCCGGAAGTCATTCGGAAGTCGAAAAACACGTAAGTCGGGTCACTTGTAAGTCGAGGTCCCACTGTATATAAAAGGAGTGCCTCAGAGTGCATTTGAACATTAATAACTAGGTAGCCTCCGCCAACCTTCACACTTCTGAGCATAAGAGGAAGAAGAAGAAGAAGAAAAGTTTGGATTTGATATCCCGCTTTATCACTACCCTAAGGAGTCTCAAAGCGGCTAACATTCTCCTTTCCCTTCCTCCCCCACAACAAACACTCTGTGAGGTGAGTGAGGCTGAGGGACTTCAAAGAAGTGTGATTAGCCCAAGGTCACCCAGTACTAGCATGAGGAGGAGTGGAGACGCGAACCCGGTTCACCAGATTACGAGTCTGCCGCTCCTAACCACTACACCACACTGGCTTCTGACAGGTTTCTGACTATAAGGTGCAAGCTTCCAAAATAATGCATAACATTAAGTGTGTCTCGTTCGTATCACTTCACACGACCAAAGGTCATAACCATCCTCTATACACCCTGGATTATAGATTATAGACAAGGTTCTCCAGAATCTGAAGTTTTTCCAAGCAGGCATGAGCTTCAGATTGTCCTGCTACAGCAATTAATTGAGTCATCAGTTAAATCGATTGATTTAAAAAGCAAGCAAGCCAGCAAGCCAGCAAGCCAACAAACAAACAATTTTCATAGACTGAAAGTAAAGTAAAGGTAAAGGGACCCCTGACCATTAGGTCCAGTCGTGTCCGACTCTGGGGTTGCGGCGCTCATCTCTACTTAAAGATGAGGCTGCATTTCAAATTTAAAATCGTATTTTAACTTTAATTGATTGTTTTGTTAACATTTTGATTGTTTTGTCTGTTTTGATTGTGATTTTATGATTGTTTTGTCTGTTTTGTCGTGATTTTATGGGTGTTAGCCGCTCTGAGCCCGGTCTTGGCTGGGAAGGGCGGGGTATAAACAATTGATTGTTTTGTCTGTTTTGTCGTGATTTTATGGGTGTTAGCCGCTCTGAGCCCGGTCTTGGCTGGGAAGGGCGGGGTATAAATAAAAATTTATTATTATTTATTATTATTATCTCATGTTACTGGCTGAGGGAGCCGGCTTACAGCTTCCGGGTCATGTGGCCAGCATGACAAAGCCGCTTCTGGCGAACCAGAGCAGCGCACGGAAACGCCGTTTACCTTCCCGCCGGAGTGGTACCTATTTATCTACTTGCACTTTGACGTGCTTTCGAACTGCTAGGTTGGCAGGAGCTGGGACCGAGCAAAGGGAGCTCACCCCGTCGCGGGGATTCGAACCGCCGACCTTCTGATCAGCAAGCCCTAGGCTCTGTGGTTTAACCCACAGCGCCACCTGCGTCCCTTCATAGACTGAAAGTATCCCTGAACAAAAGACATATATAATTTTTAATACAAGTGTTTGTAAACTGTGGAGATGGCAATCCTTATTTTGAGGGGCACCCCCTTACTTTTCTCACACACAAGATGTCTCTTCCAAGATGGCTCCTGCCGCAACATATTTGTGTCATCTAGAAACAAAGAAAAAGGCACCTCAATTCAGAAATATTGTTTTTACCTGGAAGTAACTTTTAACGATTAATGAACGGACTAAAATTTATTTCATCAGGTTGCATCCGTAATAAGTTTAGAAAATTAAGCGCCTTGTGCCCAAGGAAAGGCAGGGGTGCCATGTGTAGGAAGAAATCGCTACACAAAGTATTAATGCTGCAATCCTCAACGCATTTACTAGCAAGAAAGCTCTGTTGTTCTCTGCGGGATTTGTTTCTGAGTAAACATGCAGGTGGTAGGAATGCAGCAGTGGTGTAGCATGGGGGGGGGCAATGAGGGGTGGCGTTGCCCTGGGCACAAATTTCTAAAGGATGCAAAATTTCAAAAAAAGAAAAAACCCAGAATAGTAATAATAAAAAACAAAATAGCACGCCTTTGCCCTCACACAGAGAATTGTAGTCCGAAACAACACAGTGACGGTAACCGAGGTAGGGCTGATCTCGCAAGAGTTGAAAGCCATTGCCAAGAGAGTTTGCCCGCTGGGCTCTCCTTAGAAAAAGGGGCTGAGGTCAGAGGAGCCGAACTGCGCTCCGAAGGGGGCTGCTGAAACAGATGTTGAGAAGGAAGCGGGGAGACTTAGGTGGAGCTTCCACTCTCAGGGGCGCTCTACCTGTGTGTGCGGATATGAGGAAGGAGAGAGGGAGGTGAATGTCATGTGCACCGATGCGAATGGACTGAGTTTTTCCTCGGTTGGCACCTGTGGGGAGGTGCAAGACCTGTCTCGCCCCGCTGGCAACCCACATTACGCTCCTGGTATTGGATCAGGGCCGGCAAGATCCAGCACTTTATTCCCACGCACCTTAAGAAGATACGGAGAGTTCTGCCAGGTGTGGCCAGTAGCCCATCGAGTCTCTGTTCTCACAGATCCTGAGCCCAAAACAGTGCTGCCCCCACCTGGATTCCTCAGCAACGGGCATTCAGAGTTATACTACCTCCGACTGTGGAGGCAGAACACTGCCATCGTCTCTAGTATCTGCAGACAGCCTTATCCTCCACAAATTTGTCCAATCCTTTTTTTAAAGCCATCCAAGTTAGGGGGCATCACTACCTCCTGGGGGAGCAAAGCCTTCGAAAGCATCCTCTGAATGCCCGAAAAGGGCTCATACTTTACAATGCATCCAATGGGGGTAGATCTAAAAACCCCTCAAAACTTACACTATGGTAAATTTGTACGTCGTGATTGAACTACAGGACTCTTCTCCATATCGCCAAAGGGTCCTGTAGAAGTAAAGGTAAAGGTAAAGGGGACGCGGGTGGCGCTGTGGTCTAAGCCACGAAGCCTCTTGGGTTTGCTGATCAGAAGGTCGGTGGTTTGAATCCCCGCAATGGGGTGAGCTCCCGTTTCTCTGCCCCAGCTCCTGCCAACCTAGCAGTTCGAAAGCACACCAGTGCAAGTACATAAATAGGTACCGCTGTGGCGGGAAGGTAAATGGTGTTCCCATGCACTCTGGCTTCCGTCACGGTGTCTTGTTGCGCCAGAAGCGGTTTAGTCCTGCTGGCCACATGACCTGGAAAGCTGTCTGTGGACAAACGCCGGCTCCCTCGGCCTGAAGCGAGATGAGCGCTGCAACCCCATAATCGCCTTTGACTGGACTTAACTGTCCAGGGGTCCGTTACCTTTACCTACCTGCTGTAGAATTTTTAAACGTGCGAAGGTCGATTTGATGGGCTTCACCATGCCGGCGTATTGGAATCAAAAGGAGGTACGTATTGTTTTGACGTTTTCTCCCGCCCTCCTCTGTGTCTAAACAAGAAGAGGAAACCATTGCAGACAGCTTTATTTTATTTTGTATTTATTTTATTTTTGTGGCCGGGGGATTGGGGGTTGTGAATGCAATGCCTCAAGCCTATTACTCTCCCGCCCGCCCCCATCCCTAACACACATTTACAGACCCTTTTTCATCTTAAATTGTTCTCTCCTCAGTGTCCACCTCATCTGGTTCCCAGCTGCTGCTGAGGCGCTGGCTCGCATTCTCTCCTTGCGGTTGCCTTCCTTTAAGTTCCTTGTTGTTTTTCCCCCTGAAGTTTGATGCATGTAGAGTCGGGCTCGGTTCCTGCTGATGTGGCAGCGAGAGATACTCTAGCCTAGAAAGAATCTCATTCTCTCCCAACAAGAAGAGCTGCCCTTAAAAAAAAATAGCGAGAGAAAATTGGCACCGATGGATCCAGTTCTCCTCTTCCATCCTTGTGATCATGCCCTCCCTGTGATCTTGTTAGCACCTGCGCTTCTTGTTGTTTTTTACCCTTTCGTTCAGTTGTCGCCCCTGATTTTCATGCAGAAAAGGACTGCAGGGAAGGAGATGGCTCCCTGCCCAGACTCTGCGTCCACCTCTGCTCCACATTCTTTCCTTCCATTGCTCTGTCTACCCGCCTCCTTTCCTCTTGAGTTCAGGGCAGCCCTAACAGGCTTGAAGTCTGTTCCCTTCTGCTTTCCAAAGGAGACACATTCCTCCGCAGCATCTTCAAGTGGTCACTTCCTTCCTGTTCCTAACTGACCACCCTGTTTGTATGCAGATGTATCAGTTCTCACGAGTTTGACGCCTATCAGGTTAGAGATGTGTTCAGTGTGAATGAACGGTGTCCTCACATACATATACATATTCCGCCCAGGCCCTGACCCTCTGCATTTGACGCAAAGGAGGTCAAGGTCTGAGCACAAGTGGGGATGTTCTCTGCACCCTGCCTCCTGTCAATGGATATAGTGTTTGTGTCAATGCTGCTTTATGCCGAGTCTGACCATCGGCCAACTGACTTCTCCAGACAACAGAATGACTCTTCTTATGTCTACGGCTGCGATCTCTTGGGTGACACAGATGCTTGAATACACATGCGTACTCCATCCATTTCCCTCCCTCCCACTCCTCTGCCCGGCTCCGGGCACTGGCAACCCATGCTATGCCACTGCATCCACATTGACCATATCACTACTTTTTATGAGAGTGTTTTTTGGGTTATAAGCCTGCTTTTCAGAGTTGTTGTTTAGTCGTTTAGTCGTGTCCGACTCTTCGTGACCCCATGGACCAGAGCCCGCCAGGCACTCCTGTCTTCCACTGCCTCCCACAGTTTGGTCAGACTCTTGTTGGTAGCTTCGAGAACACTGTCCAACCATCTCATCCTCTGTCATCCCCTTCTCCTTGTGCCCTCAATCTTTCCCAACATCAGGGTCTTTTCCAGGAAGTCTTCTCTTCTCATGAGGTGGCCAAAGTATTGGAGCCTCAGCGTCAGGATCTGTCCTTCCAGTGAGCATTTCCTTCAGAATGGATAGGTTTGATCTCCTTGCAGTCCATGGGACTCTCAAGAGTCTCCTCCAGCACCATAATTCAAAAGCATCAATTCTTCGGCAATCAGCCTTTTTTTATGGTCCAGCTCTCACTTCCACACATCACTACTGGGAAAACCATAGCTTTAACTATACGGACCTTTGTCGGCAAGGTGATGTCTCTGCTTTTTAAGATGCTGTCTAGGTTTGTCATTGCTTTTCTCCCAAGAAGCAGGCGTCTTTTAATTTCGTGACTGCTGTCACCATCTGCAGTGATCATGGAGCCCAAGAAAGTAAACGTATCTGACTGGGTTGCCCCAACCACTCTGGGCAGCTCCCAACAAAAGAAAACACAACACAAATTCACACACACTAAAAACTTCCCTGAACAGGGCTGCCTTCAGATGTCTTTTAAGTTCAGAATGATCTGCTGAAGGAGTAAGGAATCTGGGGCTCCCCAGGTGTTGATGGACTGTAATTCCCATAACCCCTGACATCAACCATGCTGGCTAATGCTGATGGGTGTTGGAGTCCCACAAAATCTGGAGGGGGCCACGTGTTCCCAAGTCCTCAACTGTGTTGCACTTTATTCCATCTTCCTGATGTTTCCATATGCATCAACTTTCATGTTTACTTCCAGATGACGTAAAAGCTGACCACTTCAAAAGTGTAGCGCTCATTTCTGTCTGTGGGGAGGCGAGACCTTCCGTTTCAGCAACCGCTTCATGGGCTAAGACCTGCCAGGGATGTGCTGCTGTGCTCATTAGGCCTGACCCTCAGCCAAGTCTGTGAAGATCGTGTTCTTGCTAATAAAGAGTTAACTCCAACTTGAACAGTGTGATTTACTGCCGGCTCGCTCTGTGACAACTGCCTCCTCCTCCGTCTCAGCATTGAACTTGTAGAACTCAGCAGGGAGGATGATGGGAACAAAAGTAGAACTGTTGGGCTCTGCCTGTCATTGGCTCTGGCGCCACCTACAGTTGCCTCCCTGCTTTCTGCCCTCCCAGTTCCAGTTGTGGGATGTAAACACTAGAGCAGTCAAGTACAACAATGCTAGAAGGGGTTTCAGTCCTCCAGCCACAACTTCCTGGTCACCTGGACTGAAACAACTTCCTCTTACAGCTAGATGTGGGAGTGGCTTCACCTGGGAAGGTATTAGCCGAACCCACTGGCCAGCAGCCATTCTGTCTCTGATCTGCCTCTCTGCTCTCTCTCGCTTGGACTGCGAGGAGGATGTTCAGTTGGCTTCCAGCCAACTGGGGCCTGATGGACTTCTCTCCCACATGGAGAGATTCCTATTGTAAATATCTTTACTAAGAATAAGCCTGCCTTCTTTTGGGAGTCTTCCTGTCTCTTCAATTGAATGTCCGTGAGTAAACGCTTTATATCTTTTTATAGAAGACGTGTGCTGTGTCTTATTTGAAGAGGGATAAAGGGGAAATATATAGTGACAAACCAGGAAACTAGATTAAGCTGATTCTAGCGAATCAAAGCAACTTCCGCTGTGTGTATTTTAAAAGGGAATGTTACTCTGCTAGTTGAACTTGCAAGCGCAAGTTAGGATGAGATATATTAAATTATAAATCATCATCCACATTCCAAACATTCCCACACCAGTGGGCACCAGTCACCACTACCCAGCACTGGTCAACGCAGAACCAATTCCACCTCCCTGCTGCATTGTCCCTCTGTGTCCTGCTAATGCAACCGCAAACTTCCTGCCTAAAACACTAACTAGTGTCTCTGCCCCACCTGGTGAGCTGCTTCGGCCTGAAAGTGAAAATGTCTATGTTGCACTTCCAGAGACAAAGTAGGCAGACTGAAATCCTTTGCAAGTCTACCTTTCTGAATTTTGCAGCGCAATAATAAAAATGAGGGACCCAGGTGGCGCTGTGGGTTAAACCACAGAGCCTGGGGGTTGCCGATCAGAAGGTCGGCGGTTCGAATCCCTGCGACGAGGTGAGCTCCCGTTGCTCGGTCCCAGCTCCTGCCAACCTAGCAGTTCGAAAGCACGTCAAAGTGCAAGTAGATCAATAGGTACCGCTGCAGCGGGAAGGTAAACGGCGTTTCCGTGCGCTGCTCTGGTTCGCCAGAAGCGGCTTTGTCATGCTGGCCACATGACCCGGAAGCTGTATGCCGGCTCTCGGCCAATAAAGCGAGATGAGCACCGCAACCCCAGAGTCGGACACGACTGGACCTAATGGTCAGGGGTCCCTTTACCATTTTAATAAAAATGAAGGGTCCAAAAATCTGTGCCCGAGTAAAAAAATGTTCATAAAAAAAGCATGCATTCATGAAAATAGCATACAAGAGATGCACTATATTAGGGAGAATGTGTATATTGGGAGTGGGGGGAAATGCATACTAAAACGGCGACAATTCTTCTGTGAGTACTTAGAAAATCCAAAACCAAGCTGATGTGGAAATGTGTCTGCTGACTGGGAAAATAAGAAGCAGGAACTGAGTTTGACAAGTTTTAAAACGTTTTTAATGCTTGATGTTTTATTGCCCAGAGTGGCTGGAGAAACCCAGCCAGATGGGTGGGATATTAATAACAACAACAACAACATCATATAATAATATAATATAAATATAATATAATATATTTATATTATATTATATTATATTATATTATATTATATTATATTATATTATATTATATTATTATAATAATTATAATTATAATTATTATTATTATTATTATTATTATTATTATTATTTTCCATCCCTACAGACAGACTTCCAGAGGTGTCAGGTGTTATGATCACACCTATCATGCCACCATTCATTTCACACTGTGATTGTGACATGAATATTGAATGGAAGGTGAAGAGAAGGGTTGCATTTGGTCAAATAAATCCCAATTTCTTTGCGAAAGGAAGCTTCTGCACTTCCGCGGCCCTTTCCACATGCTTTGCCGATCTCCTTAAGCACATTCTTTCCCTAAATAGCCGTTTCGGTGGGCGCAGCTCTATGCCAGCCTACGCTAAACGAACACTTCCCATCCTGCATTTTAGGAAGATAGTGGCTTTCAAACCACCACTTGGGTCTCTGCGCATTTAGTGGGATTAAGCTGCGGTGAGGGTGAACATTAGGTTCCAGCCCTGCATGGTTATTAAGGATAATGAAACACCTTGCAGCCTCGAATCTCTCCTGTGTGTGGCTCAATTAAGAACAACAACTGCCTCCTGCCTTTCCCAGAGAACCGCAACCAGAGAAAGAGTCAGGGCACCGTTCAGTCTGTTATAAGAAAAAACTTCCCCCTTTCCCTTATGGGGTACCCAAGACCTTGTATAGAGTCCTTATGTAGGTTCTCTATCAGTAGGAGAAAATGACAGAGGCCAACCAGAGAATATTGAGAAGCAAAGCGGCTGGTAAGCCTGATCATTATTAAACTGTTGCAACAGGGTCCTCACTCCCCACACGCAGGAGGGAGGAGGTACCCAGAACATTGGTGTGCAAGCCCTTATATAGACTTTTGAAAATGCCCACCCTATAGCCCAAGACCACGCCCCTGAAACATCATACATACCGTACATCACAGAAGGAACAAAATAAAAAAATTCCTTCCAGTAGCACCTTAGAGACCAACTAAGTTTGCTCTTGGTATGAGCTTTCGTGTGCATGTATCTGAAGAAGTGTGCATGCACATGAAAGCTCATACCAAGAACAAACTTAGTTGGTCTCTAAGGTGCTACTGGAAGGAATTATTTTTTATTTTTTATTTTGTTTTGACTATGGCAGACCAACACGGCTACCTACCTGTAACTGGAACTATGGAAGGCATCACAGAAGGAGGCAGTCAACAGCAGAGGAGGCGGTCTACAGCAGAAATCCTGTTTGCCAGGGTACCTGATAATGGTCACTGATTGCATTACCTGGCACACTCTTTTGTGATGGTAAATAATCAGTTCTTGAATCCAGATCACAGGCTCACCCTATTCCTACACAGATACGCCCTTAAGACAGGATTTGTATGCAAAAGAGACAATGGGGAGGTTTTTCCATTTCCTTCCTCCTTGCAGAGAAGCATTTGAGGTCAATTTGGGAGAGTCAAAATGGTTTCAGGACTATTTTCCTGTGCTGTTTCAGACATGTGGCTTATATATTTATGTATGTGTTTGCCTGGTACATTTATGAACATTTGTTTTATATCTTAGACCTTATAATTCTCATAACAAGTTAGGGAAGTCCGCTCACCCAGCGTTGCAGGACAGCAGAAGCTTCACTGGGGCTCTGACAAGGGAACTGGAACAGCAGTTCCCTTCCTGATAGGTGGTGAGGTCCAGTATACCTGAAGGAGCGTCTCCACCCCCATCGTTCTGCCCAGACACTGAGGTCCAGTGCTGGGGGCCTTCTGGCGGTTCCCTCACTGCGAGAAGCTAAGTTACAGGGAACCAGGCAGAGGGCCTTCTCGGTAGTGGCACCCGCCCTGTGGAACGCCCTCCCTTCAGATGTCAAAGAGAACAACAACCACCAGACTTTTAGAAGAGATCTGAAGGCAGCCCTGTTTAGGGAAGCTTTTAATGTTTAATAGATTATTGTATTTCAACATTCTGGTGGAAGCCGCCCAGAGTGGCTGGGGAAACCCAGCCAGATGGCCGGGGTATAAATAAATTGTTGTTGTTGTTGTTGTTGTTGTTGTTGTTGTTTTGTTATTGTTATTGTTATTGTTATTGTTATTGTTATTGTTATTGTTATTGTTATTGTTATTGTTATTGTTATTGTTAAGCCTCCTCCGCCTGTCAGGAACTTGATCCTAGCCTGCACCCGGCTTTGGCTAACGGGGATGCCGTTTGGGTACTTGGGCTGTGCCAGGGGGCGGATCCGACGGTGGGCTTCCCTCAGATCCACCCCTTGCCCATTTAAGCACCCTGCACCTGGGGCTCAGTCTGTTTGTTCCTGCACCAGGTTCCCCCACCCAGCCACCCTCAGTTTACACTGATGGTCAATGACTTTGCTGTGGCTACAGTGGTCGCCGTCCTTCAAGGGAATTTGCCCACTGGGCTAATTGGCACTGACCCAGTGGTTTTGCCTACCTCATAGCAATTGTCACAACTGGTTGGGCATTGGGACAATCCTTTGTTTTGGATGGAGGGGAGGTTGTAGTCTCCGCCTGCCCCTGCAAATACTGGGGTTTCCCGTGAAAAGGATCTGGGAGGAGTGGCCATGTCTGCATGCCCTGGGGGGGGGGGGCAAGGGCCGAAGGCACTCCCTCAGACGGCGGTCCCTGCAGGGGTCACACTATTGGATGTAAGTCTTAGGAACCCCCGCCTGCATTGACCCATAGCTGTCCACTTTTGGATTTGAAAATAAGGGATTTTCCCAAACTTTCGGATTTGAAAATAAGGGATGCCACGAGGGCGCTGCAATGGCACAAAGTAGCCTCGCCACCCTGCGCTCCAGAGGCTGCGCGCGAACGGGTGAGTGAAAGAGCGAGCGCATAGATGGCAGGCAGGCTGACTGTCTGGTTGGGCGTGAGGGTCTGGCTGCACAAGGCATGCAAGCTCCGCCCCAGTCGGTCTCAGACTCCTTATTGGCAGCCGAGCAACGCAGCTGAGGAGCCTCCCTGGCCGGCAGGGAGGGAGAGGAGCTGCTTCCTTTGAAATCCGGGAAATTTAAGGGATATCAACAATCCGGGATAGCAGCGGGAAACGGCATTGGAATAAGGGAGTTTCCCGCCAAAAAAAAAGGGAGGGTTGACAGCTATGTGCGGGGGTCACCCTATTGGATGTAAGTCTTAGGAACCCCTGCCTGCATTGACCACGCGTCACTTCCGGCAGGCGGGCCGGAAGGATTTTGATTGCCCCACCATGTCCAAGCCTTTCATCTGTATTCAATAAAGTTGTGGCCTGTTTTGACCCAAAAAACCAGCCTCATTGGTCTCTTAATTGCATAGGTTGGGGTATGGGAACCCGGTGCCTAGTCCTGCAATAGGAGGTGCGCCTTTGCTTCTGCAGAAAGGATTCTTAATAAACTGTGTGTGCATCGCTTACATCTGTGTTTGGCAACCATACCACTTGCTAACAGTGGTGTTGTGGCAAATTTAAGGTGCAGGAGCTCAGAGTGACAATAGCCATGCCGCCAAGGAAAGCCCCAAAATGTAGGGAGCTGTTTTGAACCATTATCATGTGTGCATGTGGGGGCATGATAATTTTTTCCTTCTTCTCACCAGCTTACGCCAAACAGAACAAAAGGATTAGGAAAAATTAGCATGGCCCAGTTAAAATTATGCCAACAGAACTTGAAAACACTGGCTATTGGTTGGCTCATGCCCCCAGATAAGTCCTTTTTGGAAACATTTTCCAGTCCTGCCCCTCAGTCTCAGTGGAAGGGAGAGGCTATAATTAGTGGGTATCCAAAGTGCTTAGCCATATTTCCAGGCACTAGGAGGCCCCGAAAATGGAACCAAATTGTTGGGTCTTCCTCCCTTCGCCTTTGTTTTTCTCTGATAACATTAATTATTGGGAATTAAAACCGGTCTCAGCTGAGCAACTGTGGAACAAGTTTAAACTCTTCCCACCTGGGCCAAGTGCTTGAAAGAAGTTGCCAGGGGACAGCACCAGATTGCAAGATAGCAGAAAGCTCAACAGACAGACAGACAGACAGACAGATGATAGATAGAGATAGATAGATAGATAGATGATAGATAGATAGATAGATAGATAGATAGATAGATAGATAGATAGATAGATATAGATATATAGATAGATGAGAGAGAGAGAGAGAGAGAGAGAGAGAGAGAGATGATAGAGATTAGATAGATATAGATAGATAGATAGATAGATAGATAGATAGAGATAGACAGAGATAGATAGAGATAGATAGATAGATATAGATAGATGATAGATAGATAGAGATAGATGATAGATAGATAGATAGATAGATAGATAGATAGATAGATAGATAGATAGATAGATGATAGACAGACAGATGATGATAGATAGATAGATAGATAGATAGATAGATAGATAGATGATAGATAGATAGATAGATAGATAGATATAGAGATAGATATAGATAGATGAGAGAGAGAGAGAGATGATAGAGATTAGATTAGATAGAGATTAGATAGATATAGATGATAGATAGATAGATAGATGATTGATTGATTGATAGATAGATAGATAGATAGATAGATAGAGATAGATAGATAGATAGATAGATAGATAGATGATATAGATGATATAGATATAGATATATAGATAGAGATAGATAGATAGATAGAGATAGATTGATAGATTAGATAGATAGATGATAGCTAGCTAGCTAGATAGATAGATAGATAGATAGATATAGATATAGATAGATGATAGATAGATGATAGATAGAGATAGATTGTCTGTGGACAAACGCCGGCTCCCTCGGCCTGAAAGCAAGATGAGCGCTGCAACCCCATAGTCGCCTTTGACTGGACTTAACCATCCAGGGGTCCTTTACCTTTGCACGGATGGGCAGCTGGTCTCTAGGATTTCAGGCAGGAATTTCCTTCAGCCCAGCCAGGAGATGCCAAGCACTGTACCCAAGACAGCTACACTTTCCCCACAAGTCCATGCTAAGAGTCAGAGAAAGCGGCCTGCTCTTCTGTCTTTTGCCACCTACTGGCAGGCAAGGAGAGTCCTTTCTTCTTGGAAACGCTGCTGTCTGTGGATGCACATCTGCAGAGCATCAGAGAGAGGCTGCGTACGAAAAGGGACAGGGAAGAATTTGGATTTCTGAAACTTGCATTCATCTGGCATTTTTTATTTTTTATTTGGGGGGGGGTTTGGTGTGTATTTGTGTGTGTACGCTGGGCTCTCTAGCATTTCACACAGGGAAACGTGTGCACTCTTGTATACAGTGGTACCTTGGTTCTTAAACTTAACCCGTTCCGGAAGTCTGTTCCAAAACCAAAGCGTTTCAAAAACAAGACCCTCTTTCCCATAGAAAGTAATGCAAAATGGATTAATCCGTTCCAGACTTTTAAAAACAACCCCTAACACAGCAATTGAACATGAATTTTACTATCTAAGGGGACCATTGATCCATAAAATGAAAGTAATAAACAATGTACTGCAGTTACACAATCAATCAATCAATCAATCAGTAGCTGAACTGGGTTCCACACAGTCAGAAAAACAAACAAACAAAAAGAGCCGCAAAAACACACAAAAAGCAAAATAAATAGCAAAAGCAGACAGACCTCAGCGTAACACTCAAATCGGAAGTGTGGCACTCAAAACGGAGCATATTCGACTTTTGAAAAAAGTTTGCAGGCCGGAACTCTTACTTCCGGGTTTGCAGTGTTTGGGTTCCAAGTTGTTTGAGTACCAAGGAGTTGAGAACCAAGGCACCACTGTACTTGTAAGAAGAGGAAGAAGAAGAATTTGGATTTGATATCCCGCTTTATCACTACCCGAAGGAGTCTCAAAGCGGCTCACATTCTCCTTTCCCTTCCTCCCCCACAACAAACACTCTGTGAGGTGAGTGGGGCTGAGAGACTTCAAAGAAGTGTGACTAACCCAAGGTCACCCAGCAGCTGCATGCGGAGGAGCGGAGACGCGAACCCGGTTCACCAGATTATGAGTCTACCACTCTTAACCACTGCACCACACTGGCTCACTGGATGCTTTGACAACTCTCTGACTTTTAGAAGACACCTGAAGGCAGCCCTGTTTAAGGGAAGCTTCTAATGTTTGATGTCTTATCGCTTTATTATTATTATTATTATTAATAATAATAATAATAATACAGTCGTACCTTGGTTCTCGAACACCTTGGTACTCAGACGAGGAATTGGCAAGCTCAGCGGAATGCTAAGAGGAAGAGGAGTTTGTATTTGATATCACCACCCGAAGGAGTCTCAAAGCGGCTCACATTCTCCTTTCCCTTCCTCCCCCACAACAAACACTCTGTGAGGTGAGTGGGGCTGAGAGACTTCAAAGAAGTGTGACTAGCCCAAGGTCACCCAGCAGCTGCATGTGGAGGAGAGGAGACGCGAACCCGGTTCCCCAGATTACGAGTCCACCGCTCTTAACCACTACACCACACTGGCTCTCTGTTTTTGGATTTTGGATCCCTTTGCCAAGACCCTCACCCTGACACCTTACTAGCTATTGCTCAAAGCACTTGTCTGCCTGCGGGTGTTTTATTTTGCAATAGTCGGTCCCTTCTCTTGGATGGATGTTCGAAGCAGGGATTCTGCCCATCTGGAGAGGCAAGGCTGGGAGGATGGGGAGAAAATGCTCTGCACCAAGGAGGGGAAATCACAGAATCATAGAGTTGGAAGAGACCCTGAGGATCATCTAGCCCAACCGCCTGCAATGCAGGAATATGCAGCCATCCCATCGGGGGTCAAACTTGCAACCTTGGCATTGTCAGCACCATACTCTAATCAACTGAGCTATCCAGACATTTCTGGACTACAACTCCCATCATCCCTTGCATACTGACTGATGCTGGCCGAGCTTTATGGGAGCTGGAGTCCAGCAGCATCACGTGGGCCAGTTTCCCTGGCTCGGCTCGGCATTTTGTGCCCATGCAAATTAACCAGAGTATGATAATTTGTCACAATAAAGACATTGCAAATACCTGCTGGAAATGTAAAGAGAAAGTAAGTACTTTTTATTATATGTGGTGGTCATGCAAGGTAATAAAAACTTTCTGGGAGATGATATATAATGAATTGAAAAAAATGTTTAAAATAACTTTTGTTTTTAAAAAAGCTTTTTTATTAGGAATTATAGGTGCCGACAAAAGGGACCCAGGTGGCGCTGTGGGTTAAACCACAGAGCCTAGGGCTTGCTGATCAGAAGGTTGGCGGTTCGAATCCCCGCGACGGGGTGAGCTCCCGTTGCTCGGTCCCAGCTCCTCCCCACCTAGCAGTTCGAAAGCACGTCAAAGTGCAAGTAGATAAATAGGAACCGCTGCAGCAGGAAGGTAAACGGTGTTTCCGTGCTCTGCTCTGGTTCGTCAGAAGCGGCTTTGTCATGCTGGCCACATGACCCGGAAGCCATACGCCGGCTCTCGGCCAATAAAGCGAGATGAGCACCGCAACCCCAGAGTCAGTCACGACTGGACCTAATGGTCAGGTGTCCCTTTACCTTTACCTTTACCTTTATAGGTGCCGACATTCCAAAGGAGTAGGTGCCGACATTCCAAAGGAGCAGATTTATGTCTGTGACAACAGCCGCAAGGTTGCTAAGAGCCAAGTGATGGAAAGAAGACGAGGTCCCTACCAGAGAGGAATGGCAAACCAAGCTGATGGACTACGCCGAAATGGCAAATCTGACTGGAAAGATCAGGAACCAAGAGGACAAAATGCTTTAAAAAGAATGGGGAAAATTGTATTTTATTTAGGAGGCCACTGTAAGCAGATGAAAACATTAGCAGGATTTTAATCTCACTTGTAATGTAGCAAACACTATGGACAATGTGGATAGATACAAAATATAGATTATGAAATCATATGCAGTTTAAAATGCTGACAATAGGACCCATGGAAGGGGTGGGGGGGAGTCTCGAGATTCATTGAAATCTCTAAAAAGGGATATGTATTTGGTATTGTTATAAACTTATATGTGTAAAATCAAATAAAAATGATTTCCAAAATAAAGATAAAAATTATGCAGAATCTTGGGGAGGGAAAAAAGACATAACTCCCCTGTTTATACCAGTGGTGTGGTACTATCTTTCTTGAAGGACAGAATTTGTCATTCGTATACATGAAGATTTTGCAACTGGGGAGGCAGTTCTGGAGAGCCAGTGTGGTGTAGTGGTTAAGAGTGGTAGACTTGTAATCTGGGGAACCGGGTTCGCGTCTCCGCTCCTCCACATGCAGCTGCTGGGTGACCTTGGGCTAGTCACACTTCTTTGAAGTCTCTCAGCCCCACTCACCTCACAGAGTGTTTGTTGTGGGGGAAGGAAGGGAAAGGAGAATGTGAGCCGCTCTGAGACTCCTTCGGGTAGTGATAAAGTGGGATATCAAATCCAAACTCTTCTTTTTAATAAAGATCTCAATTGGGGAAAAGGCCACTGTAGAGATGGCATGGGTGGGGGGGCAGTTGAAGGCAACAGTTCTTCAGTGTGCAATGCAGAAAGGATGCTGCTCCTTCATGCTGATGGGAAGGCTACCTGAGCTTCACCTTTTCCCCTCAGCCAGTGTGGTGTAGTGGTTTAGAGCGGTAGACTCGTCATCTGGGGAACCGGGTTCGTGTCTCCGCTCCTCCACATGCAGCTGCTGGGTGACCTTGGGCTAGTCACACTTCTTTGAAGTCTCTCAGCCCCACTCACCTCACAGAGCGTTTGTTGTGCGGGAGGGAGGGAAAGGAGAATGTTAGCCGCTTTGAGACTCCTTCTGGTAGTGATAAAGCGGGATATCAAATCCAAACTCTTCTTCTTCTTCTTCGCCACCTCAGGGTTTTCCAACATGCCAGCCCCTTGCTAGGAGCTAACCTGCCGAGGCACCTCCTTGCACTCAGGAAAATGACTTCTCATCCCAACATGGTGGAAACGTTCTCCCCGGCCACTTTTTCCCTCCTTCCCAACTCCTTCCACTCGCTTGCGTGACGGTAGGTTTGCAATATCTGCCCTCAGGGAGGAGAAACAGCCAGGAAATGAAAATTCTTTTGCTTTCCCTCCTATTTGCTTGGCTCACCATCTTCCACCCAGCGACATCAGCGAGTTGTGGAATCCGGGAGATGCAAACCGGTGCTAGGAGAGATGATGAAACCAGTTTGGCTCAGAGCATCTCCTCGCTCATTCCTCCCTCCTTTTCACATTCTTGATAGGTAACTCTATCCTCCGATCTAGGCTACTGTTGCTTCCTGTTCCTTGCATTAGTTCCCCCCACCCCACCATGCAACGCCATATCAGTTTGTCGTTCCAAATCCCTCCAGGAGATCGGATCGGAGAAAGCTTTCTCGCGCTAAGTAAATTAGTGTGTTTTTGATTTTGAAAAGGAAAGCTGGTCTGAAGGACTTGGTTCTCTCCTAGTAACTCTTTGCCCTACTTCTAGAATGATATGGGGCAGGGCTGGTTATGGTTCCCCATGTATTTTGGAGAAAGCATTCTGCACATGCTCAAGTCTACTCTTTTCCTCCCATCTAGGGTGCAAAATAAACTATGTCAGCTCCAGGGCCAGCATACTTTGTCCCTCATTTCAGGGATATGTTGGGGGGATGGGGGCACTTTCAATGGATTCTGTATAGTTTCCCCTCCTCCATCTCTTTCCTCTCTGTCTCTATTTCGTTTTGTGTCAGTGTTTCGTTTTGTTTTTTAAAAAACTGTAAGCCTGTGGACAGTGTCTGGCTTGTTTTAATTTATTGTTATGCCCTGGATGCCTTTGAAGCTGAAGAGTGGTGTAAAATTGCCCTAAATACACTACAAATAACAATAAATACCGGTACACACATGGCATGCCTCTCAAACTTTACCCTCTCTAGCACTTTAAAGATAGTGGCCTTTCTGCAGTCCCATAGAAACAAGACGTGCAAATAGGTCGGTTTTGGTTCTTTCAGCATCTCATTTCCACAATCTGCAGTTCTTAAATTTCCGCAGCCATCTACAGTTAAAATAAAAATCCACCAGCATTTTAGAGCAAATTTTGGAGCGAAGAGGCACATCTTTCTATGTAGTTTTGAGTAATATACCCATTTTGGCAAGCAATTCCTGCTGACATAAGGCATCTTCTTATGTTATTTTCAGTAATAGATTCACTTATATGCACACATTACTCAAGTATATGCTTTTTGTGCTGGTTCCTTGACTGGAGAACTGCATTGCAAAATTCAGAGAAATGTAAATTACAGAAGACAGACGTGTTTCAGTTCATGTTTTGTTTGAGAAAGACAGTTTGCCTTTGAATGAGAAATTTTGAAATTTTGCATCCTTTAGAAATTTGTGCCCGGGGCAACGCCGCCGCCCCCCCATGCTGCGCCACTACCGCATTCCTACCACCTCTACCCTGACCTGCATATTTACTCAGAAATAAATTCAACCAAAACTGCAATACCTCTCCTCTTAGTGATAGTGGTTGCTTTTAAACGTGCATTTCTAAGTTAACATTTTATGCATCCTGTTTTCTCCTTGGGGAAAGGAGGCTGGTGCATTTTCTTTTTCTTCTTTTCTTTTGGTTGATTTATCAGTGTTCTCCTAACCCTATTGGTACCTTAGATGTGCTTGGTGGGGTTGGGGTTGAGGGAGAGAGAAGAAGAAGAGTTTGGATTTGATATCCCGCTTTATCACTACCCGAAGGAGTCTCAAAGCGGCTCACATTCTCCTTTCCCTTCCTCCCCCACAACAAACACTCTGTGAGGTGAGTGGGGCTGAGAGACTTCAGAGAAGTGTGACTAGGCCAAGGTCACCCAGCAGCTGCATGTGGAGGAGCGGAGACGCGAACCCGGTTCCCCAGATTACAAGTCTACCGCTCTTAACCACTACACCACACTGGCTCTAGAGCAGGCATGGCCAAACCTGACCCTCCAGATGTTTTGGGACTACAACTCCCATCACCCCTACCTAACAGGACCAGTGGTCAGGGATGATGGGAACTGTGGTCGCAAAATGTCTGGAGGGCCAAGTTTGGCCATGCCTGATCTAGAGGAGGCATTTCTAGGTCAGAGGAAGGTGTGGCTTCCAGGAGGGGATGAAAGGGGAAGGGAAAGACCAAACAAAAAAAACTGCTGCGACAGAGCTGGATCCAATTCCCTGATTGTCCCTTTGACACTTCTCAGATTGTGCTGCCGTCTGATTCAGAACCGTTCCCCGTTCAAAAGGGGGTTAGCTGTCTCCCGACCGCAGAAAGTGTGTATGTGTGTTGGGGGGGGGGGAGAGAAAGAGAGAGCAAGGAACACCCTCCTAAACCAAGCCCTCTTTTCCAGGGGCCTCTCCATGGAAAAGCCAGCTTGCCAGCGGCCACAGCGGGGTGGAAAATAAATAAATAAATACATATCCCAGCTGCCACCAGCCTGGGAAAGCCATCAGCTTCGCCTCTTCCAGACTCCCAACCACTGGTGTACGTGGCAGCTGCAACTTCATGAGTCTTTTTTTATTATTATTATTTTAAAAAAAGAAAAAGAGGCGGAGGAGATCCCTGCCGCCGTTACATTCCAGAAAGGAGAAAGGAAAGGGGGCAAGTCAGGCCAGATGGAGTTTTGTGGAAATATATATATATATATAATATATATATATATATAAGAATCTTGCCTTTGCTGTAGAATTTCAGGAGAGAGAAGGGGGGGGGACAATTTTAATATATTTTTTGAAGACAGAAAGCAAAGGTTTGTTTTCAAAGCACTGTTGCATGCACCTCAGTCTCTGAGCTTTGAGAGACTTCCGGGGCGCCCCAACACTTACCTGGGGTTTGGTTTCCCCGGAATAATAATAATAATAATAATAATTAATAATAATAATAATAATAATAATAATAATAAATTTTATTTATACCCCGCCCTTCCCAACCAAAACCAGGTTCAGGGCGGCTAACAACAATAAAATTACAATAAAATATAAAAGAAAGAAAAAAACATTGATTAAAATACAGATTAAAATACAGTTTAAAATTTAAAAAGGCACTTCGTTTCTTGCCCATAATCAAAACCCTAAGGGGAGGAAACATCAGACTGAGTCCAACCCAAAGGCCAGGCGGAACAACTCTGTCTTGCAGGCCCTACGGAAAGATGTCAAATCCCACAGGGCCCTAGTCTCTTGTGACAGAGTGTTCCACCAAGTTGGGGCCAGTACTGAAAAGGCCCTGGCCCTGGTTGAAACCAGTCTAACAACTTTGTGGCTCGGGACCTCCACAAACCTCGGGAATGAAGGTAAACAAAGACTATGATGTCTTTGGGATACAGTCGTACCTCGGAAGTCGAACGGAATCTGTTCCGGAAGTCCATTCGACTTCCAAAGCATTTGGAAACCAAGGCGCGGTTTCCTATTGGCTGCAGGAAATTCCTGCAGCCAATCGGAAGCCGTGCCGGACGTTCGGGTCCCAAAGAACATTCGCAAACCGGAACACTCACTTCCGGGTTTGCAGCGTTTGGGAGCCAAAACGTTCGACTCGCAAGGCGTTTGACTTCCAGGGTATGACTGTCTATGAATTTATCTGCACATGTGTGCAACCTGAGGACAGGGCAGAAGGGCTTGCGGCGGATCTTGCCTCCTTGATAGAGAAACCCAAGACTCAGTTTTGAGTTCAGTACAGAGCAGACATGTCTCTTTGTCTCCTGCTTCTGCATCAGCGAAAACTCTCACACACATGCAGTCCGCTTCTTGGCCTACTGTTCCCCATCCTAGGATGACGTGGTGTCCAGCCAGGAGGGGTGTGAAAAGGCCCACTCATTTGTCTCTATGGCAACCTGATAGCATAGGTAAAGAGCAATACTTAACTAGCTGTGCTGGTCCCATGGGTTACCCGAAAGGCGAGGTCCAAGTCCGGTCCGTGGTCAGAGGTGCAACATAAAGGCAGTCCGTAATAACTGAAGCCGGGTGCAGGACAGGGAGTCAGGCGAAGTCAGGAATAGGTAGGCAAGCAGGGAACCAGGGCGGGTCAGGAGCTCAGGCAGGAAAGCAGGACAGGTAGCAAGCAGGAACTGGTCAGCAACAATGTTGCTCCTGCAACTTGGGGCTGGGGCTGGCTGGCTTTTATCTGCCCTGAGGCATAGGGCAGCCCCGATCCTCTGGTGACTCGCCTCCTCCTGCGGGAACTCAGTTCCCTTCGCCTCTCTGCCCTGAGCCTCCACAGCTCAGGAGAGGCTGGTGGGTTACTGGACCCAGAGGCAACCTCAGCTTCCCCTGACAGGGCTGGGAGTGGAGCACCTGCAGGCAATGGGTCCTCCACCCCATCAGGAGCCAGAGCAGACTCAGCCGATGCCTGCACCTGAGGATCCAGCACAGGTGAGGCCCCTTCAGACTCAGGCCCTAGCCCCGGCTCTGCTGGTTCTGGAGGCAGGGCATCCTGTGCAGGCTGGGATCCCCCAGGTTCGGCATCTGAGTCTGAATCCCAGGCCATCACACTAGCATTGCCTTACGTCTGGAATCTCCCAGATACACCTGGTATCCGGCCCTCATAAACAGCATCTGGGTGAAAACCGCTAAAAGCATCCGGGAAAATCCGGACATATGGCAGCCCACCATAGCTCAAAAAATTATTTTTGTTTGAGATTCTGCAGAAAAAGGCTCAACAGTTTTGGGCAAAAGCTCAACAACTTTTGTGTCCAGATTTTCACCTTATGAAATAGGTAAAAAGGTAAAAAGGGAAAGGACCTCTGGATGGTTAAGTCTAGTCAAAGGCGACTATGGGGTTGCGGCGCTCATCTTACTTTTCAGGTGGAGGGAGCCAGTGTTTGTCCACAGACAGCTATTCCGGGTCATGTGGCCAGCAGGACTAAACCACTTCTGGCGCAACGGGACACCGTGACAGAAACCAGAGCTCATGGAAATGCTGTTTACCTTCCCGCCGGAGCGGTACCTATTTATCTACTTGCACTGGTGTGATTTCGAACTGCTAGGCTGGCAGGAGCTGGGACAGAGCAATGGGAGCTTACCCCGTCGCGGGGATTCAAACCTCCAACCTTCTGATTGGCAAACCCAAGAGGCTCAGTGGTTTAAACCACAGCGCCAACTGCATCCCTTAACTTACCTTTGGAAATATGGCAACCCTAACATAACTGACCCGCTAAGGTGACAGGAGTGAGCCAGTGGTCAACTCTTTGTTAGCAAAAACAGGATCTGAACAGGAATGTCCGGCCTAATGAGCACAGCAACTCCTGTTTGGTAGGTCTTGCCCCTATGAGGCAGTTGTGGAGATTGACAATCCTTGCTTTCCCACAGCTGCCTAAATCCCCTCTTCTCCAAGGCTTTTTCCCAAGGAACCTGAGAAACAGAATAAAGGAGGGGGCACAAAAAGTTTAAAAGAAAAAAGCGGCTTCCGCTTCTTTATCTGCCAATCATTTGTATATCGATTGTTCGAAATATTTACCACATACACTCCAGAAATATCCAGCTTTTTCCCCATTCTGCTATATGGTAATCCCATTTTTTTCTTCCCAGGCATCTGTAATTCATATTTATTTGTCGCTCAGGAAGTCCAATGTAGCTCATCATTTATGTATTGTTATCTTGGCTGCTTGGCCTGCTTGAAATGGCTGTGCAAATCACCTTCAAGAGCATAAAGGTTTTAAATGAATGACATCTTGCTGAAGTGGCCCAGTCCACCATCACTTTGTGTCTTCTTGGATATCCTTGGTGCAAATGTACACACACACACACACACACACACACACACACACACAGAGAGAGAGAGAGAGAGCGAGAGCGAGAGCGAGAGAGAGAGAGCGCGAGAGAGAGAGAGAGAGAGAGAGAGAGAGAGAGAGAGAGAGAGAGAAGAATTCCTGGATTTAATAATAATAGTAATTATTATTATTATTATTATTATTATTATTATTATTATTATTATCATCCCCCCCACCCAATTTGGCTAGGTTTGCCCAGCCACTTTTATATTCCAGCAGAATATAAAAATATAATAAAAGTCAAACAAAAACTTCCCTAAACAGGGCTGCTTTCAGATGTCTTCTAAAAGTCAGATAGTTGTTTATTTCCTTGATATCTGGTGGGAGGGCGTTCCACAGGGCAGGTGCCACTACCGAGAAGGCCCTCTTGCCTGGTTCCCTGTAGCCTCACTTCTCACAGGGAGGGAACCGCCAGAAGGCGCTTGGAGCTGGACCTCAGTGTCCAGGCTGGACGATGGGGGTGGAGACGCTCCTTCAGGTATACAGGACCGAGGCCGTTTAGGGCTTGAAAGGTCAGCACCAACACTTGGAATTGTGCTCGGAAACATGCCACAGGCATCCATCCTTAGATGTGAATGGCAAAGTTGGCCTCGAAGTGTCTGTCATTCTGTAGCCCAAATGGCACTATCTATTCATAAGAGAGAGGTATTGGCAAGCTCGGGGGGATGCGAAGAAGAAGAAGAAGAAGAAGAAGAAGAAGAAGAAGAAGAAGAAGAAGAAGAAGAGTTTGGATTTGATATCCCGCTTTATCACTACCCGAAGGAGTCTCAAAGTGGCTAACATTCTCCTTTCCCCACAACAAACACTCTGTGAGGTGAGTGGGGCTGAGAGACTTCAAAGAAGTGTGACTAGCCCAAGGTCACCCAGCAGCTGCATGTGGAGGAGCGGAGACGCGAACCCGGTTCACCAGATTACGAGTCTACCGCTCTTAACCACTACACCACACTGGCTAAGGTTTGCAGGAGCGCAAACAAACACAAATCTTTAGGGGAAAGCACCTGAGAGAGGAAGGGACCCAGGTGGCGCTGTGGGTTAAACCACAGAGCCTAGGGCTTGCTGATCAGAAGGTCAGCAGTTCGAATCCCTGCGACAGGGTGAGCTCCCGTTGCTTGGTCCCTGCTCCTGCCAACCTAGCAGTTAGAAAGCACGTCAAAGTGCAAGTAGATAAATAGGTACCGCTCCAGCGGGAAGGTAAACGGCGTTTCCGTGTGTTGCTCTGCTTTGCCAGAAGCGACTTTGTCATGCTGGCCACATGACCCGGAAGCTGTACGCCGGCTCCCTCGGCCAGTAAAGCGAGATGAGCGCCACAACCCCAGAGTCGTCCGCAACTGGACCTAATGGTCAGGGGTCCCTTTACCTTTACCTTTACCTGAGAGAGGATTCTCCAAAGCCTTGTGAGCATGCTCAGTGGACATGGAATGCTGACTGCTGCAAGTGAATGGAAAACTGGGATGGAGGAATGGAATGAGATATCCTGAAATATGGCATAGGTGGCCTGAACAGGAGCTGCACTCCATGCTGCAACATAATAATAATCAATAATAATAATAATAATAATAATAATAATAATAATAATAATAATAACTTATTTATACCCTGCCCTCCCCGGCCAAGACCTGGCTCATCCTGTTGCACTGCCATGTAAAACTTCCTGCGATGTCGATGCCACTTTGCAAATGTTGTACCGAAGATTTCAGAACCTATGGATTCCTTTGCTGGAGGCAAAGCCTATATAGGAATGCTCAGCTAGTCCCTCTCTGTCTTTTTTGTTCCTTTTAAAGGATGAGATGCAAGCAGTTACATGCCCATTTGGAAAAGCTTCTATAGCTTAGTGATTAAAACTACGAGCTCTGAGCTGGGGATTTCTCCTCTTCCAGCTTTAGGACAGGTATGTATTAAAATTAAGCAAGCCATTATCTCTTGGTGTCACACCCCAGCATTTATAATGTGTGTGGTGGGGGGGGGAGTAATAATACTGGCCCAGTATATAATGCTGTAATTGGGATTATGGAAAGAACAGGTGGGAAATGCTTTTAGTACCAAAGGGAGGATACACAAATCGTAAGGATCCAAAAGTTATTTGCTGCGCTTGGCATTGAAAAGAGGCTGGCGGACGACCTGCGCACAACAACACTGATCTCAGGTGGGTCACACTCCTAGCATCTTGGTTAACCATCAGGAAAGACCATTAACAGTCAAGGTGACCTTCCGTCGCCAGGCTTGGACTGACACCTTGTGGCTGAAACCCATAATAACCACTGTCTATTGGGTGGGCTCTTCTTTACTTCAGGGTGCGTGAATCTGTCCGTTTTGGTTTCTCCCACTTTCTCATTTTCCCAGCCTTGAATTCAGTTCTCTGTATCTTCTTCTTTGGCGATCACTCGTAGCCGAGTAAGATTGTCTTCCATAAACACGGTTTTAACAGTGAGTCCGTAAGTGGCGGTGGAGGCCAATTCTGGATCCACACGTCCTTCCACAGTGGGGACATTGGTTTCTGGGCGGGAGTTGATCATGGTGAGGGTTTGCCAAGCATGCCTTCCTCTCAGTGCGTTTCTCCCTTGTGTCCTGAGTTTGAACGTCTTGAAAGCCCATGACACCTTTGGTAAAGGCTGTTCTCCAATTGGAGCGCTCGCAGGCCTGTGTTTCCCAGCTGTCGGTGTTTATACTACATTTTTTAAGATTTGCCTTGAGAGAGTCTTTGAACTTCTTTTGATGACCACCAGTGGCGCAGCTGCATGCTCCGCTACCGAGGGCGGAGAGCAGGCAGGGCGTGACTGGCGCCCCCGGGGCATGACGTGCATCCCAGGGGCAGGGCACGCCGCCCACTGGGGTGTGACATGACTCCTGGGGGCGTGGCACGTGTTCTGGGGCGTGGCGCATCGTCTGGGGGGGCATGGCGTCTGGGGTGCGGGGATGCGCTGCGCGTGTCCGAGGGGCACCGCGATGGCACCCTACTGGAATAGTGGTGCCGGGGGCGGTCCGCTCCCTCCGCACTCCTGTTCCTCCGCCAGTGTTGACCACCTGCATTGTGCTTTCCATTTTTAAGTTCGGAATAGAGTAGTTGCTTTGGAAGACGATCATCCGGCATCTTCACAACACGACCAGTCCAACGAAGTTGATGTTGAAGAATCATTGCTTCGACACTGGTGATCTTTGCTTCTTCCAGTACACTGACATTAGTTTGCCTGTCTTCCCAAGTGATATGTAAAATTTTTCAGAGACACCGTTGATGGAATCCTTTGAGGAGTTGGAGATGGCGTTTAAAAGTGGTCCACGTTTCACAAGCATACAGTAAGGTTGGTAGTACAATAGCTTCGTAAGCAAGCAGTTTGGTTTCCCTGCGAATGTCCTGGTCCTCAAACACTCTGCACTTCAGTCGGGAGAAAGCTGTACTCGCAGAGCTCAGGAGATGCTGGATTTCGGCATCAGTGTCTGCCCTTGTATAAGCCCTACATGACTTAGGCCTCATATATCTGAAAGACCACCTCCTTCTCCACAGACCTTCCCAGGTGTTAAGATATTGTCTCCCCTTAAAAGAATATACATTTGAATGCTTGCCTTGAAAGTTGAGAGCAACCAAATAGCATTGAGATTTTTAAATGGCTTTAAAAAAAATTAACACAACCCATTCCTTATGAATTCAGCTGCCTCCTGCTCAAGACAGCAGTCTGGGGTGCCAACTTGAATAAAATGTTTTATTCCACATAATCAATCACAAGATGAGGCGCATGGATACCGTGTGAATGGCAATGCCCATGAATCTGGGGAGGGGTCTGGCCTCCTCAGATATTTTATTGGGAGGGCCTGAAGGAACCTCGCCTCCTAGAAATTGGCTCCTATGGTAACTGTCATGTCCTGGAGAGAAGAGTTGATTTGCATTCCCCCCTCCTGCCTCAGTTTCCCTCTAAAGCAGGAAGTCATCTCACATTTCAGGAGGACACACAGTTTCCTCCACTGGTACCCGTGTCGCCAGCAAGATATCGGACTACACGGGATTCCCCTTCTAAAGTTCAATATCACAAAGCACCTGATGCCTCAAGCCGTTTCCATGATGCTGCAGGACACGCCGGCATTTTGAGTGGCTCCTGCCATGGCTAAGGGTGAGTCATTGCCTCGAGGTGACAGGCAAATCAGGGATCAGCTGGTTACACAATTTATATTGTAAACCACCCTGTGATCTTCAGGTGATAGAAATGTAATAAATAATAATAATAAAAATGCAAGCATCTAGAAAAAATGAAGTGACACAGGACAATTGATAGCAGCTGAAATCCTATATACACTTAACTGGGAGTAGGTCCTGTTAAAAACAATGGTGTTTACCCCTAAACAATAACAGTAACAACAACAACAACAACAACAACAACAACAACAACAACAACAACAATTCTTCCCCAGCCACTCTGGGCGGCTTACAGCATATATAAAAACATAGTAAAACATCAAGCATTAAAAACTTCCCAATAAAATCCCGGTAAAGAAAGAATGGATAAAAAAATTATGGAATACGCAGAAATGGCGAAACTTACCGGAAGACTAAGAAATCAAGATAACAAACTTTTTATAAAAGAATGGAAATGGTTTATTGAATATTTACAGATAGATTGTAAACAGGTAAAAACATTTGCAGGATTATTGTAATAACCTGCAGTTTTATAAGAGTGTGTATTTACAGTAGATAATTAAACGAGCAAGTTAAATGAAGTTGGATATGCAGAAGATCTTAAAGAATAAATTTAAGGAACCGTAGAAAGAGGGGGAAGGAAGTCAAATTTTGAAATGTTAAATTGATTGTAAAACTAATGAAATGTATAAATTTGAAAAGTATAAATAAAAAACTAAAATAATTAACAACAACTTCCCGATACAAGGCTGCCTTCAGATGTCTTCTAAAAGTTGTGAAGTTTTTTTTATCTCCTTGACATCCTCCAGGAGCCTCACTTCCAGGTAGGAGGCAGCTGTCTCTCCAGATCTGGGGGGAGAGAAGAAGGGGTCACTTCCAGACCTGAACTGGGATCACGGATGCCACATTTGACCGTGGAGCCCGGGGCTCGTTGGAAGTGGCCCTGGAAGGAGGACAGGCAATTCATTCAGGGCTCGTTTCTCATAAGGAGGTGTTAGCAGGGATCCCAGCGCATATCAGCCTTGTCTGTGTGTGACACACACAGAGGGAAATGTCTCAGGAGAATGCCCTTTCGCACAAAGACCCACAGGGCCAGGATATTAATAAGGGACATCTGTGGATTTGCCCTACTTGGCAGCGGGAGTTGGGGGGAGGGTTCCGACTTGGCGGTGGATAAAGCTTTCTGCTTCGTGCCAGGCTGAGGGACAAGGCGCCTTTGGTCAACAACGTGCAACAGCGAGATGCATTTTATCCCCCCCCCCCCCCGTGTGTATAGGAAAGACATGATTTATGTCCCCTTTTTTTTCCAGAGACACCTGAGGCATCTGGCTTAATGCTGTTGATTTATTTGCTTGCTTCCTTATTGCATTTGCATCTGGTCTTTCTTCTGTATGGGCTGTGTGGCGACACACCGGGAGTTCCCAGGTGTTTCCCCACTTAGGAACTGACCAGATGAATGCCTGCTTAGCTTCAGGTATATCGTGTAACTTCAGACTGTTGATGTATATGGATAAGATAAGATAATTTATTGTCATTGCACAAGTACAAGCACAACACTATACAAGTGCAACGAAATTGCATGCCATCCCGTAAAAACCAGAAAGAAAAAGAAAGAAAAAACAGCACAAAACACACACACACCAAAAAAAGCCACACATGCACACACACACACACACACACACACACACACACACACACACACACACACATCACAGCTCTCGAAGGTCATATTATCTGGTTACAGCATTTAAGATGGTTATAGCTCTTGGGTAGAAACTGTTCTTCAATCTATTTGTTCTTGATCTAATTGTTCTATATCTTCTACCCGAAGGCAGTGGTGCAAGGAGACTATATCCTGGATGAGATGGATCCTTTAAAATATTGTTAATATACGCGAAGTATAGATTCTCTGTGCTAGTGTTGCCTCTCTGTGTCTATGTCTAAGGTGGCATGAAGGAGGGGTTTAAATGCTCGCAAGGATTTGCCTGTCTTGTTTTAACTGGTAGGTTTATTATTTTTATTAATAATAATAATAATTTATTTTTACCCGCCCATCTGGCTGGGTTTCCCCAGCCACTCTGGACGGCTCCCAACAATATATTAAAAATGCGATAAAACATGGAACATTAAGCACTTTTCTAAACAGGTCTGCCTTCGGATGTCTTCTAAAAGTCAGATAGTTGTTTATTTCCTTGGCATCCACAGGGCAGGTGCCACTACCGAGAAGGCCCTCTGCCTGGTTCCCCATAACTTCGTTTCTCGCAGTAATACGGTGCTGTTAATATTTCTGTATTTCTGTAGTTATGTGTTAGATTTATTTGCCACTTTTCCTCATAAGATCTCAGGGCAGCTCACAGAATATAATACAGGATAAAAACAAGTAAAAAAGGAAAGCATAACAGCAAAACAATACCGCCCCCCCCCTTACCACAGACACATCTAAAAGGCTGTAGAATAGTAATCAGCCCAAGGCCTGGATGAAGAGTAACATTTTTGCTTGGAGGGTAAAACTATATAATGAAGGCACCAGGTGAACTTCCCTGGGGAGAGCATTCCACAGACAGGGATCCACTCCAGAGAAGGCCCCGTTCTCGTGTTGCCACCCTCCAGACCTTTCAAGGAGGAGGTACACGAAGGAGGGCCTCAGAAGATGATCTCAGGGTCCAGGTAGGTTCATATGGAAAGAGGCGGTCCTTGAGGCATTGCAGTCCTGACCCGTTAAAGGCTTTA
Organism: Darevskia armeniaca; assembly: GCA_034641395.1. Taxonomy (NCBI): domain Eukaryota; kingdom Metazoa; phylum Chordata; class Lepidosauria; order Squamata; family Lacertidae; genus Darevskia; species Darevskia armeniaca. The sequence goes on along the minus strand of JAWWNF010000973.1, from coordinate 470,384 downwards.
TAGGTTTTATAGTCATGCCTTGGAAGTCAAGCAGAATCCGTTCTGGAAGTTCTTTGACTTTCAAAACATTTGGAAACCAAAGCATGGCAATCAGAAACCGTGTCGGACGTTCAGCTTCCAAAAATTGTTCACAAACCAGAACACTCACTTCCAGGTTTGCAGGGTTCGGGAGCCAAAACGTCCGAGTACCAAGGCGTTCAGGATCCACGGTACAACTGTATATTGGTCATACATATGAAATACTTAAGACAATCCATTATCCATCCATAGTTTAACAGAATACTTCTTTTAAGATGATGTTTGGCTTCTGCAGTTTTTGTAAGAGTCTGTATGAAAAGCCCTCCCCCCCTCATTCAGTTTATTTGAATCTATGAATCTAACCAACTAGATTCACTAAGCATTACAGTTCTAGTGAAAAGGGACTTTTCTTTTTTAAAATATTTTTTATTTGATTATAATATATTTGAGCAGTCCTTAACATTAGCAGTAACTGCCAGACCATGGGAGCGATTCAGCCTTTTTCTTGAGTTTGTTTAAATTTAAAAGAGTTTATTTTTGTCTTTTCTGAATTTTTGCCTTTTAGGTTTTCAAACCTTTTTGTAAATTTAGTATTAAGATTCTGCTTTAGAGTTTTGGGTGTTCTACCCGTTGCTTTTGAACCTTGGCTATTTAAGTAGAGCACTTTCTAATTTCCTTCTGAGGAAACTGAATAGTTCAGTGAAACGAGGTTTATAGCCGGCATCCCGTTAAGGTCTTGTTTATTCCTTTAGATTTTTCCTTTACTTACTTTATGTGTTTAGTCTTACTTTTTACAAGACTATTTAAGCTTTATTTTCCCTCGTTTCAGGGATTTTCACGGTACCTTTTGGTTTTGTGCAGATTCTTATTCCCATGATAGTCTTTCTTCTATTGGGTTTTTAAACAAGTCAAACCTCAGATCCCAAACACCTCCGTTTTGGAACGTTTCGGCTCCCAGATGTCGAAAACCCGGAAGTAAATGCTCTGGTTTTCGAACATTTTTCGGATGCCAAACATCCGACGCGGCTTCTGCTTGAGTGCAACCAATCGGAAGCTGCGCCTCGGTTGTCGAATTTTTCAGAAGCCAAACGGGCTTCCGGAATGGATTACGTTCAACAACCGAGCTTTGACTATAGAAAACAGAAGGTGTATTATTTGCTTCTCAGCAGACTGGACCTTTTAATACCCCACGTCCAGAGGGTTGTAAACTCCTGCTTTGCTGTTTCACATGGAATCCATGTTCCTCCTAACATAGGAGAGGCAAGATGCACAATTCTCTTATGCCTCACCTGATCTCCTTGGTTATTCCATACAAAGTTTCTGAAATGGTAGCCCTGGTAGGGTGGGGGAACCCTCGGCTGGTCTGGGGAGCCCTGGCAAATGCCTAATCTCCTTCTCTGCATCTTACTGTGTGCTCAGCACGGCACATGACGGTGTCTCGTACCCGGTGGCAATGACCCCGTTCCCCACCCTTCGATCTCTCCTCAGGCAAAGTCCACAGGGCGGCGAGCGAGATAAGACTTTCCCTGAGCGATCCGAGTCGTGCAAAGGGCACTGAACTGCAAGGCAAAAGGATGGCAACATGGCAAAACCAAGCAGCAAGGCTCTTGACTTGCCTCTTCGCTGTTTACCGGGAGGTGAGTTTGCCAGATGCCGTGGGACTCCTAGCACAGAGCTGGGAACATTGCTGGAAGAGGCAGCCCCAATGAGCTGTGGAAGGGAGGGAACCTTTTCCATGAGGAAAGGCTCTGACTTTGGGGATCTTTTTAGGTTTGGAGTGGGTGGGGAACTAAGTTGCCGAGAGGCGAGACATGCCATAGAGAGAAATTGTTAAACAATAAACAATAAATTGGTAAACAATAGTTTAAAGGATCCATCTCATCCGGGATATAGTCTCTTTGCACCACTGCCTTTGGGTAGAAGATATAGAACCATTAGATCAAGAACAAATAGATTGAAGAACAGTTTCTACCCAAGAGCTATAACCATCTTAAATGCTGTAACCAGATAATATGACCTTGGAGAGCTGTGATGGGGTGTGTGTGTGCATGTGTGGCTTTTTTTGGTGTGTGTGTGTGTGTTTTGTGCTGTTTTTTCTTTTTCTTTCTGGTTTTTACAGGATGGCATGCAATTTCGTTGCACTTGTATAGCGTTGTGCTTGTACTTGTGCAATGGCAATAAAGAAATTATCTTGTTATCCTTCTCCCCCAATATCGCTGTGTGTGTCTCCCAATGGAACTGATGGGCAGTCAAATTCAGAACAAAAGAAAAGCAGTACCTCTTCACCTGGCACATTAAGTGGTTTATGGAACTCCTTGCCACAAGATACGGTGGTGCCCATTAGTTTAGATGGCCATGAAGGGGTTTTTTTTCCGCCAAATCCGGTCTGATTCAGCATGGCTGCTTTTATATTTCTGCGAATTAATGGTGCTAAGAGTGTAAGATGGCAAGAGCCCTTTGACAGTTCAAGGCAGGGAAATAGATTTCCTCTTCCTAACCTGCCCTTTTAAGAGAAGTATGAAAAAAGAAAAAGGGACGTTGGTTCATAATAAATGATTGAATGGCAGTCTGCAACTGAGGGAGGATAGGGAATCTCCATCCTTAGAAATAGTTCAGAAGGGGATAGACAAGTTTTACTGATGTTGAAATGAATGCTTTCCCTATTTGCCCTGTAATTTTTTCTGTGAGAAAGTTTGAATTAATTATTTAAATTTGGCAGGTGGGGGTTGAATGGGAATTGTTGGCTTCAAAATTTAGGCTCATGCTCCCTTCACAATACTTTTGATTTTGGCAGGTTTCAAATATGAAATCTTGTGGGCTGTCAAATACTAAGTATTATCATTGCATGTGATCTATCAATTACTGAGAGTGGGCAGTTACAGGTAGGTAGCCGTGTTGGTCTGCCGTAGTCAAAACAAAATAAAAAATAAAAAAATACTGAAGATACTGAAGAAGTGTGCAATTGCATGCACACGAAAGCTCATACCAAGAACAAACTTAGTTGGTCTCTAAGGTGCTACTGGAAGGAATTTTTTTATTTTTTATTTTGTTTTGACTATGGCAGACCAACACGGCTACCTACCTGCCCGCCACTGACCCTAGGTGGGAGATTTGTAAGCATACATCTTGTCACTCAGCCTCATTTCTTCCTTGCTTGCCAACTAAAGGTGTGTTTATCAAGCAGATGGACCTAAATGCAACATATTTTCCATTAATATTCCATCATTAGAAGGAGACAAGGGAAGCCAAAGTGGATTTGCTGTGAGACCAGCTCATTATAAGAACTTTGCAACTTTGGAAACTAACGTATTTTTCTGTGTATAAGACGATGCTTTTTGCTAAAAAAAAAAAAGGTGGGCAAAATTTGGGTGTTGTCTTATACAAGGATAGTGAATGCAGAGGGAGGATGTGCGATTAGTGGCAGCAGCAGCAAGCAGGAGATTGGCAGCGGCGATTGGGCGGGTGATTGGTGAATGCGGCAAAGCCTACTGGTGATTGGCTGTGGCTGCGGCAATTGGGCAGGCGTTTGGAGCCGGGCAGGTGATTGGCGGCTGCGGCAAGGGGGCGGGTGGGCTGTTGGTGGCGGCGAGGTGTGCAATCAGCAGTGGCTGTGGCAAGCAATCGGCAGTGGCAGGCAGGCGGTGAGCTATTGGTGGAAGTGACCTCCCCCACCCCACCCCCCCAAAAAAGCTAAACAACTTAATTTCTTAATTTTGGGTTAAAAAAAATAGGGGTCGTCTTATACATGGGGGCGTCTTATACACGGCAAAATACGGTAGTGCCCGAATTTGCTTTTTCCTTCTCCGTCCCCAACCCTCCTCCTTTCATGTTATGTCTTTTAGCTCAAGGTAGGGAACTTCGTTTTTTAAATAACTGGTCCGCAACCTGCTCTGGCAGCTTTTTGGGGGGAGGGTGGTTGAAGATCAAGATAAAAATACCTCGCTGAAGGAATATAAATGAAATAAATAAATGCACTTTACATAAATACATATTCCTTTCCAGTCGTTCACTGCCACTCGTTCTCTTTCTAGGTTTCGACTTTCAACGAAGACTGCTGGGGTTACCCGTAAGTTACAGCTCCAGCTTCTTCCTCTGGCCTGTTCTCCAGCACTGAAGATGCTAGGAGGACTGGCTCAGACTTTAAATGGACGAGCGTCCAACCTGGGCATGGGAAAATTGGGTAGATAAAAAAAATTGGGCAGAAATTGGTGCAACATAAGACAACAGGGGTGGGGGTGGGGGCAACCCAAGCAAAGAAATGGCATTGCCGAACAAACTAGGCTTGAGAAGAAATCCAGACCCTCTCCAGGGTTTCCTTCCCCAGCTCTCGCTGTAGAGAGCTAGAAACTTGCATGCAAAGTTTGAGCCTAGAAACTTGCATGCAAAACACATGCGGTGCCACTGAGATGCAGCCTCTACCCACAAAGTTAGGGAAAATCCAGGAGCAGCTGGTTGGGAGGAGTGGCGGGCAAAGCGAGAGCGGCCTTTTTCTGTTTTATTAGCATTTATTATTGATGTTAAACCACAGAGCCTAGGGCTTGCCGATCAGAAGGTCGGCGGTTCGCATCCCCGCGACGTGGTGAGCTCCCATTGCTTGGTCCCTGCTCCTGCCAATCTAGCAGTTCGAAAGCACGTCAAAGTGCAAGTAGATAAATAGGAACCGCTGCAGCGGGAAGGTAAACGACGTTTCCATACGCTGCTCTGGTTCGTCAGAGGCCGCTTAGTCATGCTGGCCACATGACCCAGAAGCTGTACGCCGGCTCCCTTGGCCAATAAAGCGAGATGAGCGCCGCAACCCAAGAGTCGGTCACGACTGGACCTAATGGTCAGGGGTCCCTTTACCTTTATTATTGATGTTCTACAATGTGTTTTTAATGTGGTACACTGCCCTGGGATCTTTTGATAAAGGGTGGTATATTAAACGGAAACAATAATAATGATAATGATGATGATGATGATGCAAGGTTTTGTCTTTCTAAACTTTTGCCTCTCTCCTTCTTCAAGGTGTATAAACAGCTACTGCACCTGCAGAAAGTGGACAATGCCTGACTGGTCCATGTATGTATGGAGCGAGTGTGGGCTGCCCTCCCTGGCGAGTGGATTAGGTGGGGGAATCACTGCTTGTGAATTGGCAGAAGACTTTGGCATGTCCGTGATCATACCAGCATTGAGACTGGTCAAATATCAGATCGATGGACTGAAGGTTTGCGTTTGTGCGCTGCCAGGGGTCGGAAACTATATAGGCCCAGGGCCAAATGTGGTCCAGGCTATGCCCCCTTCCCAGCCACACCCCCTCTCCTGAAGCCACACCCAGTGCCAGATTTACATATAAGCTAAACAAGCTATAGCTTAGGGCCTCACTCTCTTGGGGCCCCAAAAAAATTGAAAGAAAAAAATGGATGTACGTTTCCAAAATATAAGATAAAAAACAAATAAAATCAAACCTACATACAGCAACAGTGTTTTGTGTTGTGCAGGCTCCTATGATGTAAGTCATGGGGCCCGCCTGCTAGCCTGCTCCCTAAAATATCACTGGTTTGCTCATTTCTATATATAGGGTGCCTACATTCTGCTATTTATAATTATTAGTAGTTTGCATCATATATTTACACCTATTATTATTTCATGTTATAGCAAGTTTCTAGAGACTAGATTATGAGTCTTTGTAAATTATGTTTCTAAAGGAACTTTCGTTATTGCCAAATTCCAATGTGTTTGCATTATTAAGTTTATTATGAATGAAAAATCATTTTAAGTTAGAGCTTAATAATTATTTCACTATTAATATACTTCTTCTTAATTGTATTTCAGTTCATCAATTACTTTGATAAAATACCTATTTTGTTACGTATGAGCAAATGGCTTTAGATACCTATTAGGTCCATAAATTACCATATAGCATGCACGCCCAACAGGTAGATCGTGATCTACCGGTAGATCACTGGATGTCTGTGGTAGATCACGTTAATACTTTGGCTCCCCTGAAAAAGCTCAACACTTTTGCCCTGTACCCCCCAAAACAGGGATTACCTTCTTAAAAAAAAAGCTCAAGAACTTTGACCTGAACCCCAAAACAGGGGGTAGATCACTGCCAGTTTTTAACTCTGTGAGTAGATCACAGTCTCTTGGGAGTTGGCCACCCCTGCCATATAGCATATATTCAACACAAAAAAACAGCGACAATTTGTTGTTGAGAAAGGACAGCTGGACATATAAAGGGCCCCATTACCTTCAGTAGCTTAGGGCCTCATCAAACCTAAATCCGGCCCTGGTCATGTGCCTATCTGCATTATCTAAACAATTCCTTAAGCCTTCCTTAAAAACGTTAAAAACCACGAGTATAATACAGTGGTACCTCGGGTTAAGTACTTAATTCGTTCCGGAGGTCTGTTCTTAACCTGAAGCATCACTTTAGCTAATGGGACCTCCTGATGCTGCTGCACCACCAGAGCACAATTTCTGTTCTTAGCGGAGTTCTTAACCTGAAGCGTATTTAACCCAAGGTACCACTGTGCACTGAAAGGGTCTCATTCCTGTAAGCAATTGTGCCGCCGCAGTCTGCCCTCTCTGCTGCTTCCAGATCAAGCACGAGGGAAGCCCAACAGTGTGTGCATTGCAGTAGTCCCAGACATAAATGTATAATCCCCGGGGATATCGCCCCTGGTGCAACCATTTAGGATATGAAAACTTAGCTGCCGAGAGAATTTGAGGAGGCAGGCTCCAGCAAAATTTGAATGTTGATCCTTTGACTGCCTTGGTGGTTGGAAAGCCTCCAAGCCAGAGGCGTCAGGGTACCCAATTTTATGCATGTATTTAGTTTCTAAACTGGGGTGGTCTGGCCCTAACCTTGCATTTGGGTCGCCCACCAGCAGGACCTTTGCTCCCGGGTAATCTGCTAGTAGTGACCTGACATAAGAGTCCAGTCTATTCCAGTTGCTCTCAATGTCGAGTTTTTTTGCTAGTTGGGGGAATATAAGTGTTAATAATTAGTAAACTGCAGTTTTCCCAGGATATAAGTAGGGCCATTGCTAGTTGATCTAGGGGGAGTCCAATATTCCACTGCTATGCACATTTATTTATTTTTTGCAAGCATTTTATTCCCAACTAGTTGGGAATTTGCCCCTCCCGTTTTTGTGTAAACCGCGAAAATGGCGATTCCTCCCGCCGTGGCTCTATACCCGCCGGTGGAGCCAGCAGTAGCGTTTGTGGACGGTCTGTCTGTCAATTGGATGGTGGTAGTGACATCAGGAAAGGAGGAGGAGGGGTCAGAAGCAGGTGTGTTGTGCTGTGCTGTTTAACGTCCACTGGAGAGCGCTATTTTTTGCACAATCACATTTTTACCTGGGAAAGGTGTGATATTTGTGCAATGTAAGTACATATGATCACTCCCATATGGCAATGGAACGTTGTGTCCAAATTTGAACGAAATCGATCAAGGGGTTATGGAGAAAGGCGAATGTTAACAAACATCCAACTTGAACGATTTTATATATATAGATACAATGCATATTTGTATGCTCAACTTGCGGGGGGAGCTGGGAGAAAAACAATGCCTTGGATCGCTCTTTGCCTCCAACCGTGCCGAGCAGAATGCAGCCTACAGAAGGAATGTCTTCTTGGTGGTGGGTTTCAGATATTCTGTATTAGCAGCATGGCAAAAGATAGAACGTTTCCTTGATGGGGTTTGGTAGATCCAGGAGCTGGACTTCTGCTATGTCTCTCCTTCCTTTGTCCCCTTGCAGAGGTCTCGTCACTGTCATTGGGATCGGCGTTGGTGTGGGCGTCCTGACGGTGCTTTTTAAGTGGTGCTGCAAAGTTTGCAAGGACCCGGAGGAGACCGACCGAGAAGAAACGGCAATACACATGTCCACCTTGCCACCTCCCTTTGCCCCACCTGCGCCTACAGCTCCTCCACAGCAACAGAGCATGGATCCTCCCCCCTACAGTGAGGTAACCATCTCATGTGACTCTTTCTTCTGCTCATGAGATATGGCAGGTATTCCTGCAACTACAACGACAGCTAGCCTGCTTCCGGTGAGCCAGGGGAGATTTATGGTCCTACCTCGAATTGAGACGTCAATGCCTCTTCATTCCTGGTGCAAAGGTCGAGAAAAATGGGGATGCAAATGTTCATTAAATCAATTCCGCCTCTTCAAATGATACTATATGAACCAGGGGTGTAGCGTGGGGAGGGCCAGGGGGGCTGCGGCCCAGGGTGCAGATTTTTAAAAGGGCTTGAGCAGTGCCGGATTTACATATAAGCTAAACAAGCTATAGCTTAGGAATAGGGGAGGTTTTGAAACACATCTCAAAGGCCAAGTAAAGAGATGCAGCAGCTAAAAAAGCCAATGCAATTCTGGGCTGCATCAATAGGAGTATAGCATCTAGATCAAGGGAAGTAATAGTACCACTGTATTCCGCTCTGGTCAGACCTCACCTGGAATACTGTGTCCAGTTCTGGGCACCACAGTTCAAGAAGGATACTGACAAGCTGGAACGTGTCCAGAGGAGGGCAACCAAAATGGTCAAAGGCCTAGAAACGATGCCTTATGAGGAACGGCTTAGGGAGCTGGGTATGTTTAGCCTGGAGAAGAGAAGGTTAAGGGGTGATATGATAGCCATGTTCAAATATATAAAAGGATGTCATATAGAGGAGGGAGAAAAGTTGTTTTCTGCTGCTCCAGAGAAGCGGACACGGAGCAATGGATTCAAACTACAAGAAAGAAGATTCCACCTAAACATTAGGAAGAACTTCCTGACAGTAGGAGCTGTTCGACAGTGGAATTTGCTGCCAAGGAGTGTGATGGAGTCTCCTTCTTTGGAGGTCTTTAAGCAGAGGCTTGACAGCCACCTGTCAGGAATGCTCTGATGGTGTTTCCTGCTTGGCAGGGGGTTGGACTGGATGGCCCTTGTGATCTCTTCCAACTCTATGATTCTATGTGTCATCAGCATTCGCCCAAAGCTGCATAGTGGTGTTGAAGAGGGAGTTCCACCGTTTTGCGGTGGAGAGCTTCACAACATTTGTCAATCTAGTCTAGCCTTCACTGACAAGCAACATCTCTCCGTGGCCACAGGCAGGGTCCTTTCCCACCATCTGCCTTCTTCTTTAACATGGAGGCACCAGAGATTGAACCTGGGGCTTCCTGCAGGCAAAGCACGGTGTTCGTCCACCGAGCTGAAGTCCCTCCTGACTGGAACTCGCTTTTTGCAGATGGCCGTTGTCTTCTGAGAGCCTTCTTTCCACCCTGTAGAAAATCTCCTTCCCTGTTCATTCCCGACGGTTGGGTAGGGTAGATGTGTGTGTTTAAGAGCCCCCCAGCATTATTCATGTGTGACAGTGACACCGTTCCTATCATTCTCTCCAGGTTGCTTGGAAGCTACCCTGTTACCCACCTCCTGAGGGGCAGCCGCCTGCTTATGACAACATTGCTCTGGATATCTCCGAGCCTCCTGCATACATACCGAAGGATCACAGCTGAAGAGCGTCGTGTTTCTGCTGCTATCAAAACCAGAACTGTGAGAAGAACATAATAATAATGGGTGGATCAATCGAGACTCTTATGAAGCACACAAGCAGGGAATATAGATGACAGCCTTTCCCTTCCACGAACATTTGGTATTCACAGATATACTGCCTCTGCACATGAAGGTTCCATCAGGCATTGATTATGCCGAATAGTTGTTGACAGATCTATGCTTTATTATTACTTTGCCTAACCCCTGTTAAAAATATGTCTGAGCTTGTGGCCACCTTCACATCTTGTGGGACTTATTCCATGCTTATCAGTTATTAACTAATCAGGCTAGTTAAGTGTAGTATTATTGTTATTATTATTTATTGAACTTATATACCGCTCTATACCCGGAGGTCTCAGGGCGGTTATGTGTTGAAGAAGCACCTTCCTAGGTTCATCAGATACAGAAGAAAGTGTCTCCGTACTCATTGCCTCCACAAGGCTCTTAATTCTAACGCTACAAACCTCAGCCAGAGTTTCCCCCCACTCCTTTTAATTCTCTCATCAGCTGAGGAAACCTCCCTGTTGTTGTTGTTGTTGTTGTTGTTTTAAAAAATACTTACTGAATTTTCAAATTTTGCACATTTCCTCCTAGACATTGAACTCCCCTTGTGACTTCTATGACGTTCTATGTTTTCCCTTATGTGCTGCTCATTATCTCTATACTTTTCATCCTAACTTATTCACCTTACTATTTCTAAGCTGTTACTCATATTTCAAATCCTGTTCGTGTTTTCATAATACTACTTCTTTAGATATGCAATGAAATACTTCCATTCCTCCAAAAACGTTCCTTCATTTTTTTTATCTCTGATTTTGGCTGCTAACCTTGCCATTTCTGAACATCATTCTTATAAACCATCCGTCTTTCGTCGGTATCTCATCTTCTCTACATTCTTTGAACTCTGTGCGTGATCAGATGGAGAGCTGCACTACACACGTCTGAAATTTGGTCCCTGTGACTTCCAGGTCAAAGGGTTGTGTGACTGGGCAATACAGTCGTACTTTGGTTCTTGGACGCAATCCGTTTCGGAAGTCCGTTCGACTTCTGAAAACGTTCTAGAAACCAAGGCTCGGCTTCCAGTTGGCTGCAGGAGCTTCCTGCAGCCAATCAGAAGCTGTGGAATCTGGCTTCCAAAAAACGTCCGCAAACCGGAACACTCACTTCCAGGTTTGCGGTGTTCGGGAGCCAGAACGTTCGAGTCGCAAGGCACTCAAGAACCAAGGTACGGCTGTACAGTGGTACCTTGGGTTACGAACTTAATTCATTCCGGAGGTCCATTCTTAACCCGAAACAGTTCTTAACCTGAGGCACGCTTTTGCTAATGGGGCCTCCCACTGCTGCCGCGTGATTTACGTTCTCATCCTGGGGCAAAGTTCGCAACCCGGAGCAACTACTTCCGGGTTAGCGGAGTTTGTAACCTGAAGCATTGGTAACCCGAGGTACCACTAAACATTCTTTTTAGGAAAAAAACACTGCTCAGAAGTACCAGTGAGCCAGTGTGGTGTAGTGGTTAAGAGCAGTAGACTCGTAATCTGGTGAACCGGGTTCGCATCTCCACTCCTCCAGATGCAGCTGCTGGGTGACCTTGGGCTAGTCACACTTCTCTGAAGTCTCTCAGCCCCACTCACCTCACAGAGTGTTTGTTGTGGGGGAGGAAGGGAAAGGAGAATGTGAGCCGCTTTGAGACTCCTTTGGGTAGTGATAAGGCGGGATATCAAATCCAAACTCTTCTTCTTCTTCTACATCAGAAGACAAACCAAACTACTTCCGGGTTAGCGGAGTTTGTAACCCGAAGCATTTGTAACCCTAGGTTCTTGGGAGAACAAAACGAGGTTGAGATGAGGTCGGAGAGACAGTGACTGGCCCAAGGCCCCCCAAGTGGGTTTCTTAGCCAAGTGGGGATGTGGACCCGGGTCTCCTGGATCCTAGTCCATCACTATACTACCCTGGCTTGTAGCCATACCCTCTGCAAGAACTCCTCCAGGAGAATATATGGCTTTTCCCCTTCATTTATAAGGTTCTACGAAATCCACCTCGTAGCAACCTCCCTTTCGCAGCACCAATGAGTATTCAGGTATTGCTCAGAAGCAGTGTTTTTTTCGGGGGGGGGGGGACACAGGGGTTACGCATACACTAAACATTTTGTGAATCTTTGTAATTTGGCCATTTACTGTATTTATTTTTCCCAATTTGAACTATAAAATGGTGGTTTTCTTGAGTCAAAATGAGAGTACAGTGGTACCTCGGGTTACGAACTTAATTCATTCCGGAGGTCTGTTCTTAACCCAAAAACGTTCTGAACCTGAGGCGTGCTTTCGCTAATTGGGCCTCCCACCGCCGCCGCACGATTTCCGTTCTCATCCTGGGGCAAAGTTCACAACCCGGAGCAACTACTTCCGGGTTAGTGGAGTTTGTAACCCGAAGCGTTTGTAACCCGAGGTACCACTAAACATTCTTTTAAGGAAAAAAACACTGCTCAGAAGTACCAGTGAACCAGTGTGGTGTAGTGGTTAAAAGCAGTAGACTCGTAATCTGGTGAACCGGGTTCACGTCTCCGCTCCTCCACATGCAGCTGCTGGGTGACCTTGGGCTAGTCACACTTCTTTGAAGTCTCTCAGCCTCACTCACCTCACAGAGTGTTTGTTGTGGGGGAGGAAGGGAAAGGAGAATGTCAGCCGCTTTGAGACTCCTTCGGGTAGTGATAAAGCGGGATAGCAAATCCAAACACCACTTCTTCTTCTACCAATGCCTGTCATGCAAGGCAACCAGGAACCTTAAATGGGGCAGGTCTGAGACTGAGAAAGTGGTTATTTTGTGTGATTTCTAAACAGAAGATCTGCACACATTCATTTCTTGCATATTAGTGGATTCCCAGGGACTGACTGGAACCAAATCTTTGAAACGTCTCCTCACTCCCTCCCCTGGTTCTTGTTGTGGTTGTGTTCATCTGAAATGTTATCTAGGCATATCACCTTGCTTGTGGTTTCCAAAGCAATGCTACGGTCGCTTGTAGGTAAGGAATCAGTACAAATTACACACACACACGACTTCGGCTTCCAGATCTACTTTGCTGAACATCTAGCCTTGCTAGATGAGACCCAAAGACTTATGATTTATTTGATTTATGTCGTAATTGTGATGTTCTGCCATGTTATTATTTATTGTATGTAAGCCGCATCTTGACTCATGTTGAGTGAAAACCAGCACAGAAATATAATAAAGGAAACGAAATGACTTTAATCCAACACACTGTTTTCCACAGTGACTAAGCAAATAGCCATCTCCTGCTCTTGTTCCTCAATTGCTATAAATTTAGGGCTGCCATACACCCGGGATCTCCCAGATATTACTGGGATTTGGCAGTCAGGAGTGTTGGTTTTTCCCCCCCCCCCAAAAAAATAGCTCAAAAACTTCAATTTTCTTGGAGATTTTGCCAAAAAAGCTCAACAACTTAGCTAAACGAAGATCAACAACTTTTGTGTCCAGATTTTCACTTTTTCAAAATGAGAGTACTCCCCCACAAAAAAAAGAGAGAGAGAGAGTACCCCTAAATATTATTTTTAGGGGGGGAAACACTGCTCAGAAGTAACAATGCCAACCCTATATAAATTAGCAAATGCAAATTTTACGCAAATCTGTGTCTTATTTGGGGGCTGCAGCGCCTCTTTGGAAAAGCAATGGCATTGCAATTCTGTGAAATATACAGTCTGCACAACTAATATCATAATATTACATAATATTGTACATTTGAACTTCTGTGTAAATATGAACTTCCATGTCTGTTCCGATATTAAAACTTCTGCTGTGTTGGTCCATTTCCTTCAACCATCCCTTCAGTGTTACACACACAAATCCTTTCCTGTTTTTAAAATTCATGTACTTATTTCTCAATCTCAGTTAGATTGGTACTTGCGTTTCCAATGCTATTTTTCTAGAAAAAGAGGTGCTGCAGCTTTTAGAATGGCAATGGCGCCCACCTGAGACAGGAGCTCAGCTCCGGCTTAAAAAAAAGCCCTGCATATACATTATACATATGCATAACAATTCTATTAATTGGTGGGTTTTTTTAAATGATTCTCTCTCTGTGTGGTTTCAGCACTTCTTAATTTGACTGTAATCCACTTTGAGTCAAGGGACCCAGGTGGCGCTGTGGGTTAAAGCACAGAGCCTAGGGCTTGCTGATCAGAAGGTCGGCGGTTCAAATCCCTGCGATGGGGTGAGCTCCCGTTGCTCGGTCCCAGCTCCTGCCCACCTAGCAGTTCGAAAGCACATTAAAGTGCAAGTAGATAAATAGGAACCGCTCTGGCGGGAAGGTAAACGGCGTTTCCGTGTGCTGCTCTGGTTCGCCAGATGCAGCTTTGTCATGCTGGCCACATGACCTGGAAGCTGTACGCCGGCTCTCGGCCAATAAAGCAAGATGAGCGCCGCAACCCCAGAGTCGTCCGCGACTGGACCTAATGGTCAGGGGTCCCTTTACCTTTACCTACCACTTTGAGTCTCTTTCAGGGAAAAGGGTGTGGTGTTGATAAATAGGTGATCACCTCCTGTGTTTTCAGCCGCATGGAATTCTTGGGCCCACTGTCTGGCTCCGCCACACCGTTTTCGCTTGGAGTCCTTTCCTTCCCGCCTTCACAGCCAGCGGGTTTTTTTTGTTTTTTGTTTTTTGTTTTTTTTGCTCTTTGGACTGCACTGTGGCGATGGCAACAAGCTTGTCGCCAACTACATCAGGCCAGATGCCAAGAGGAGACCGTGACCGGCACCTGACACTACTGAAGTGGCAAAACAATACCATTCCTTGGAGAAAAGTGTTGTGATGATGCTTCATGCCTGACTGAAGTGGTCTGCAGAGAGCCAGTGTGGTGTAGTGGTTAAGAGCGGTAGACTCGTAATCTGGTGAACCGGGTTCGATTCCCCGCTCTTCCACATGCAACTGCTGGGTGACCTTGGGCTAGTCACACTTCTCTGAAGTCTCTCAGCCCCACTCACCTCACAGAGTGTTTGTTGTGGGGGAGGAAGGGAAAGGAGATTGTTAGCTGCTTTGAGACTCCTTCGGGTAGTGATAAAGCGGGATATCAAATCCAAACTCTTCTTCTTCTACATCAGAAGTCAAACCAAAATCTTCACAATGCAAGGTTTTAAAGCTTATTAATTGGAGGCAGGCCTGGCACCAACACACGGCATCTGCGGGCAGTTACTGAGGTCCTAATTCGCCAGCAGTACACGGGCCTGACTTGTGTAGGGTTCTCCATATTTCAAGAAGTAAAAATCTGGACACAAAAGTTGAGCTTTTGGGGGGAAGTTTTTTTGGGGGAAGTTGCCCCCAAAGATGGCAACCGGACATATGGCAACCCTAGACATATGGCTCATCCAGACTTGCCCTTGCCCTGCCCCTTTCCCCCAGGGAAACCCAATATTTACCACTGAACTGGAGCAAACCTCAGCCAGTTTTTCTCCAGACGGATGTTTGCTACCATTTATTGCTAAAGAATACCTTTTCCCAAGGAAAACAGCAGGCCAAGGCCAAAACCACTCAGACCCATGCCCAAGAAATCATGGGACAAAGAGAAAACCACTGGGACCCTTTGCAGTGTTGTTAAATCCCAATGGGTCTACTCTTGAGTAAAGTTTGAACATCGCCCATCACCTGCATTTCTCAAGAGTTGGGCAATCGGTCAAGTTGCTATCATGCACAGAAAACCCAGGCGTTCCTAATTCCCCCAAAATGCCACGAGTTTCAGCCCGAGAAGCCGGAAGAAGACGACAAGAGTTTCGAATTTTGTGTGTACTTTCTTTGAAATTTAATAAAATTCAACAGAAATGTGTAACAAAAGGGGCCCGTTTCAGTAGTGGCTACAGGGGCACAACGCGCACCAGAGAGAAGAAAATAAGTTACAACAGCCTCCTGGGTTCTCAAAAGCAGCTACTTCTTTCTCCACAGACCTATTAATTAGGAGTATAAAACAGCACGAAGAAAAGGGAAAGTGAGAAAAGTGTAAACATAAAAACAACCAGGACCGCCACCAACACCAGACAAACAGTTTGGAGAGGTAGAAACAGATTTTTAGAGAGTTCTTATTTTCTATTGCAGGGAAGCTGAAAGTTTAAGCCTCCCAGATGTTGCTGAATGACAGCTCCCATCATCCCAGGCCATTGGCCATGCTTGCAACATCTGGAGGGCCAAAGCTTCCCCACACCTGTTCTCATGGAATCATTGAATTGTAGAGTTGGAAGGGACCCCAGGGGTCATCTAGTCCAACCCCCTGCAATGCAGGAATCATCACAGCTAAGTGATTCCATTGAGATCCCAGTCTTCCCCCAAGTTGGTGAATGTTTGGCAGTGTTCAGGCTTTATCCTTGGCAGATATACCACTAGAGAGATGGGCTTCCTTAAAAGGGCAGTTTATTTAATTAGGTTATCATCTCTCCCCCTGCCTCTGCCCCCCCCCCGCCCGCCCGGCACTCTGAATTTGATATAGAAGCCAACCAGATTAGTTTCTGAATTTTACATCCACATTGGCAACAGGTCCTCCAACAACTTGCTCGCTGCTGCCCTCTGCTGCCCGTGAGCATCCTTCACACGAGGGACCCTCCTCACTCTGCCTAACAGCAGGGCCGGACCCAGATTACTACAGTGGTACCTCGGGTTAAGAACTTAATTCGTTCTGGAGGTCCGTTCTTAACCTGAAACTGTTCTTAACCTGAGGTACCACTTTAGCTAATGGGGCCTCCCGCTGCCGCTGCTCGATTTCTGTTCTCATCCTGAGGTAAAGTTCTTAACCCGAGGTACTATTTCTGGGTTAGCGGAGTCTGTAACCTGAAGCGTCTGTAACCTGAGGTACCACTGTAACTCCAAATATCTCGGGCATATAGATCAAAGTGTTAAAATGAGAGCACGTGTTTTTTTAGTTTGGAACGGATACTTTCAGGGGCTGGGGTTTGCAGTAGCAGTCCAGTTGCATCCTATCCTATCCTCTTGCCCAGTCACTGCCATCTTGTTGTTGTTGTTGTTGTTGTTGTTGTTGTTGTTGTTGTTGTAGTATTCCTCTGCCTGCTGCTTTGGCACCCTGTTGTTGAGACTACGCCCCCTTCCTAGCATTAAAAAAAAACCTCTCATTTTATTAGAGCTCTTGTCTCCATGTTCTGAAAGCGGGGCTCTCAGGCCATGTCTAGCGGAAACACAAAGCTGAATTTTGGTCTATCAGAATCTTCTAAGTTTTGGGGTGTTTCAGTACTTTGTTTCATTGTAAGAAAGCATCCTTTCATAGGTTGCTCTCCCCACATTCTGTTGCATGTGAGCACATAATATAAACATGGCCCTCGCCTACCATAAACCAGAGCACCTAGTGATGGGCACGATTTTCCCTAACACAACGCATTTCGGTGTGCTGCTTTCACTAATTCATGCATTTTCACCAACACTTTCCCCTGATAGATGCCTTTTTGTATATGTACTCTTGTGTTGGAGATCTGTATCGCTCATTCAAGGAAGTGCAGTTTCTGAAGAAGAGGCTGCATTTCGATCCAAGCATTGTTTCGGGGAAGTTCCAGCTTGGTAAGGTAAAGGTAAAGGGACCCCTGACCATTAGGTCCAGTCGCAGGTGACTCTGGGGTTGCGGCGCTCATCTCGCTTTATTGGCCAAGGGAGCCGGCGTACAGCTTCCGGGTCATGTGGCCAGCATGACAAAGCTGCTTCTGGCGAACCAGAGCAGCGCACGGAAACGCCGTTTACCTTCCCGCCAGAGCGGTTCCTATTTAACTACTTGCACTTTGATGTGCTTTCGAACTGCTAGGTGGGCAGGAGCTGGGACCGAACAACGGGAGCTCACCCCGTCGAAGGGATTTGAACCGCCGACCTTCTGATCAGCAAGCCCTAGGCTCGGTGGTTTAACCCACAGTGCCACCTGGGTCCTTCCAGCTTGGTAGGTTTGCATTAAAATGCAAAGGAAAGCAAATCTCTTCCCCACCACCAGGGTGAATTATCTGCTGCAGCAACCACTGTAGCCAACAGCACCACTTTCGCCTTTATTCCACCTGAAATAAAATTTTAAAAAAGAGCCACAAACTTTGCCAAACAAAGCTCAGCAACTTTTGTGTCTGGATTTTCACTTTTTGAAATACGGCAACCCTGTATGAATTAGCAAATGCAAGTTTTACGGAAATCTGTGCCTTATTTGGGGGCTGCAGCGCCTCTTTGGAAAAGCAATGGCATTGCAATTCTGTGAAAGATACAGTCTGCACAACTCATGTCACAACATTACATAATATTGTACATTTGAACTTCTGTGTAAATATGAACTTCCAGGTCTGTTCCGATATTAAAACTTCTGCTGTGTCGGTCCATTACCTTCTACCATCCCTTCAGTGTTACACACACAAATCCTTTCCTATTTTTAAAATTCATGTACTTATTTCTCAATCTCAGTTAGAGAGGTGCTTGCGTTTCCAATGCTATTTTACTAGGGAAATAGGTGCTGAAGCTCTTAGAATGGCAAAGGCACCCACCTGAGACAGGAGCTCAGCTCTGACTTAAAAAAAAAAAAAAAGCCCTGCATATAAATTATACATATGCATAACAATTCTATTAATTTTTTCTTAATGATTCTCTCTCTCTGTGGTTTCAGCACTTCTTAATTTGACTGTAAGCCACTTTGAGTCTCTGTCAGGGAAAAGGGTGTGGTGTCGATAAATAGGTCATCATCTCCTGTGTTTTCAGCCGCATGGAATTCTTGGGCCCACTGCCTGGCTCCGCCACACCCTGTTTTCGCTTGGAGTCCTTTCTTTCCTGCCTTCACAGCCAGCGATTTTTTGCTCTTTGGACTGCACTGTGGCGATGGCAACAAGCTTGTCGCCAACTACATCAGGCCAGATGCCAAGAGGAGACCGTGACCGGCACCTGACACTGCTGAGGTGGCAAAACAATACCATTCCTTGGAGAAAAGTGTTGCGACGGTGCTTCACGTCTGACGTGTCTGACACGACTTCCATTTGAGTGCAGGAAGCTCCTGCAACCAATCGGAAGCCACACCTTGGTTTTCATTTTCGGGAATCGAACGGACTACCAGAACGAATGAAGTTCGAGAAGCAAGGTAACACTCTATAGTCCAAAACCAGTCCATATCAGTGTCATAATTTTTGACCTGGCGACACCTGGCTTGAGAGCAGTACGTGTGAAAAGGATCTAGGAGTCTTGGTAGACCACAAACTTGACATGAGTCAACAGTGTGATGCAGCAGCTAAAAAAGCCAATGCAATTCTGGGCTGCATCAATAGGAGTATAGCATCTAGATCAAGGGAAGTAATAGTACCACTGTATTCCGCTCTGGTCAGACCTCACCTGGAATACTGTGTCCAGTTCTGGGCACCACAGTTCAAGAAGGATACTGACAAGCTGGAACGTGTCCAGAGGAGGGCAACCAAAATGGTCAAAGGCCTGGAAACGATGCCTTATGAGGAATGGCTTAGAGAGCTGGGTATGTTTAGCCTGGAGAAGAGAAGGTTAAGGGGTGATATGATAGCCATGTTCAAAGATATAAAAGGATGTCATATAGAGGAGGGAGAAAGGTTGTTTTCTGCTGCTCCAGAGAAGCGGACACGGAGCAATGGAATCAAACTACAAGAAAGAAGATTCCACCTAAACATTAGAAAGAACTTCCTGACAGTAAGAGCTGTTCGACAGTGGAATTTGCTGCCAAGGAGTGTGGTGGAGTCTTCTTCTTTGGAGGTCTTTAAGCAGAGGCTTGACAGCCACCTGTCAGGAATGCTTTGATGGCATTTCCTGCTTGGCAGGGGGTTGGACTGGATGGCCCTTGTGGTCTCTTCCAACTCTATGATTCTATGATTCTATGAATCATGGTGTGTATGTGTGTGCACTATGCAAAGATCACAATGTGGGGGAAACTGTGAAGCCAGCCAATGCAACACAGAGCCATCCATATTTCAGACATCTTATTGATATATTGCAACATTTAAAAAGGTAAAGGACCCCTGACAGTTAAGTCCAGTCGCAAATGACCCTGGGGTTGCGTCGCTCATCTCCTCAGAAGTGTGGCAGCAGAGTAAGAGTTACAACCCCCTGGCCACCTCGGATGTGAAGCTTCCCTTCAAAGTTCTCCTCAGCGACCTGCTAAAAAAACGAAACCAAGGGGTTCGCAGCACAGCAATAACTTGAAGACTAACACCAGAACTAGGGGGGCAGGGTAGCTGCCCTAGCTCATAGGAGACGTGAAGTTTCATCTGCTTTAGATTTCTCACCAAATTTTAAAGATAAAACATGATTATGAATTTTAAATGTGATTTTAGCACACAGATGATATTTAAGAACCGAACTGTTTTATTGCTTTATTGTTCTTTTTTTCTGGTCTATGACCGCAATAAAGATTGATTGATTGATCATCTGCTTTTGCATTTTAATGTTTTGTATCTTTTAAAGTGTTGTTAATTTTTTCCTGATTTTCTTGCCTTTATCTTTTCGTCAACCGCTTTGAGGCTTGTTTGCTTTTTGCAACCGAGAGCTGTAGAAATGCTTTGAAATAAAATAAAGGAAAATAAAAGAAAGTAGGTACAGTCAAACCTCGGTTCTCGAACGGCTCCATTTCTGAACGTTTCAGTTTCCGAATGCCGAAAACCCAGAAGTAAATGTTCCGGTTTTCGAACGTTTTTCAGAACCCGGACGTCTGAAGCGGCTTCCGTTTTGAGTTTCCCTATTGAATTGAGGCTTCCGCTTTCAGTTTTCGAATGTTTCGGAAGTCGAACGGTCTTCCGGAACTGATTACGTTCGAAAACTGGGGTTCCACTGTATTGGAATCTAAACCTCTGCATTGGTCCGGTTTGTACCTAGGTATTGTACTGGCCACAGCACCCTCTTGAGTTTACCATCAGCAACTGCAAGGGAAAAATCTGAACGCTCTTAATCGGAAAGTGTTGTTCTTATTGTTCTTTATGAATAAATAAATAGATAACTATAATAACCATAATAAAAGTTCAGAACAGGAAAACGTGTACAATGTTTCTCTCCCCCCCCCCACCCTATAGCAATGACAACAGGAAAGGACCCACCAAATCAGTTAGAAGAGAACCTACCGAGCTTTCGAAACATCCAGGACAAAAAACACCATCTAAAATGTGGCGCTACTGAAAATAACACGACACTCTCAAGAGAGACGGCTTTTCTATCACACACACACACCATAGACAAGATACTGAACTGTTCATCTTCTTTAAAGTAAAGGTAACGGTAAAAATACATGACAGAAGAATGCACCCCTTTCCAAACGAGAGGGAGAAAGAGAGAAATTAAGGAGGTGACATTTCCAGTATGAGACTCTGTTGCACAGTATATACAGTTTTTAAAAATAAATAAGGGGAGAGAAAGCCACTATATGCTGCCAAGTCCGTGAAGTGGGGTCGTTCTCCAGACTTGTGATTTCATCGTGCATTTTAAGTGTGTGGTGTTCTTTATTCCTAAAGCTCCACTTTAATAACATTTTTAGCCCTTGTAGTCGTTGATATAATACTGGAAGCAAGACTTGTGAGCGGAGCCCCAGGCAAAACCCACAGTTTTTATTTTAAAAACAGAGATTGATGGAGAGAATGAGTTAGGGGGGATGTCAGCTCAACCGGAAACAGGAGAAAGATAAAAAAGTGATGGAGGAGGGCAAGGACACATTAATGTCATACATTTAAAAGCACTAGGGTTCCACTTTAAATAGTTGTGGCTTCCCCCGAGGAATTCTGGGAGCTGACATTTGTCAAGGGCACCGAGAATTGATAGGAGAACCCCGGTTCCCTTCCCAGAGTGGTTTAACAGTCAATCCTTCTTCCCAGGGAATTCTGGGAACTGTAGCTCAGGGAGTCTTCTAACCACTCTTGATAAACTACAGTTCCCAGAATTCTTTGGGGGACATCATGACTGTTTAACGTGGCAACACAGTGCTTTAAAAGCATGGCGTGAATGTGGCCAAAAAGGAATAAAACAGGGTCGGTGCTTGCCCAAGACATTTCGCTGCCTGAAGCAGAACCCCAAAAGGGCCCAATCCTCACTAAGCCACAAATTGTGTTTGTGGCCCCATTTAGATGCCGGTCCCTGACTTTATCTATCTCCCACTCATGGGAGCCTATATAATAATAATAATAATAATAATAATAATAATAATAATAATTTATTATTTGTACCCCACCCATCTGGCCGGGCCCCCCCAGCCACTCTGGGCGGCTTCCAGCAATATTAAAAAACAATACATTAACATATTACAGATTAAAAACTTCCCTAAACAGGGCTGCCTTCAGGTATTTCCTAAATGTTAGATAGTTGTTAATCATTTTGACCTCTGATGGGAGGGCGTTCCACAGGGCAGGCGCCACCACCGAGAAGGCCCTCTGCCTGGTTCCCTGTAGCTTTGCTTCTCGCAGTGAGGGAACCGCCAGAAGGCCCTCGGCGCTGGACCTCAGTGTCCGGGCTGAACGGTGGGGGTGGAGACGCTCCTTCAGGTATACAGGACCGAGGCCGTTTAGGGCTTTAAAGGTCAGCACCAACACTTTGAATTCCCACAGCACCAATTCCCACCCAGGTGGAAGATCAGCCCCCCCCCCCCAAAGGAAACCCAGAAGTGCCAAACATGATGTCAAGATTTCTCCCACCTAAGAGACACACGTAAAATAAAGAGAAAGGGGAACAGAGGCACAGGAGTATTATGGAGAGATGGGCAGGTACAAAGATCAAAACCATGAGAAGTGGGTGACAGGGCAAAACCGCAGGAGCATTTGCAGTAAAAAAAATAAAAAATAAAATGAGTCTGAGCAGAAATGCAAATATAAGCAAAACACCATTAAGAATGAACCTAAGAGTCATTCGTGGGAATGCACACAATTAATGTCACCAACAGCTCGACCCCGCACATATATCTACTTTGAATTAAGTCCCAATAAGTTCAGTGGGTGCCACGGCCCCACTGTAAATCCAGCAATTTCGCTACGCCACTGCCCCCACAAGGCAGTGTAATAATTGCCAAGTTTCTGCCGGACACCCTCTACAAAACCCATGTCTGGATTCTGAGTGACCACTATGTAGCTACGTGTGTGTGTCAGCTGGGACTCAGAGGAACAGTAAATGGTGACTGCTACAAAAGAGACAGCCGCCCCCCCGCCCCCCGCTCTGTGACTTAATCCATGTAAACAATAGCATAACTGCTTTTAAATTACTGCCTCCCCCCAAAAAAATCTGCTTGGATTTTTAGCGCCTGTTTTGCTATAATATCAGGCATGTCCTTTTGGGCATTTCTAGCCAGGGTGCTACAGTTAATAATACTCGTTTCCTCTTTGCGCACCCGTAACTGCTACCAATTTATATAGTTTTCTCTCTCTTTTAATATACATGTTTTCTCCGCCCCAAATAAAGGTACATAAATCTCTCCTCTATTTTAGCTATCTGTACAAAATTAAAAATCCATGCACACATACATTTTGTGGGATATAAAAAGCACACGAGAAAGATTTGGAAGCCACTGATCACGAGAGAATTAAGATCCCAAAGAGGGTCAGAGTGGTTATTTGAGAAGCTAATAAATAAGGCGTGGTTCTTGGGAGGGTGGCAAAAAGGGGAGGGCTGCAGATCAAACCATTCCCACTGTGTTTGGAGAGAAGGCATTGCCATAAGGCAAATTCAAATGAGGATTTTAGCCCCTGGATTAAACCCTGTGGAGGCCTCTAGGGAATTGAAATCTCAGGGTGCCCCTAGCAAATCATCTCCTAATACGTTTCTGATTTTAGAGGGATGAAATGGAACTAAGAAAGCTTGATTGTAATTTTGTTTCAAGATCAAATCAATATTATTTTGATCCGTTGTCCCTAAAAGGCGTGGGGCCGGTGCCTACGATGCCCCCGTTTGGTAATCCGGCACTGATTTTATCTCGCCAGATTTGCATCCACACCGCAACACAATCCTTAATATGTATACTGAGAAGTAAGTCCCGCCATGTTCAACCAGGCTCCCTTCCTTCTGGATAAGCAAGTACAGTGGTACCCCGGAAGCCGGACGGAATCCGTTCTGGAAGCCCATTCGATTTCCAAAGCTGAGGTGTGGCTTCCGATTGGCTGCAGGCAGAGGCGTAGCAAGCCCAGGTGGTACCCGGGGGCGGAATTTTTTTTTGTCACCCCCCACCACTTTAATTTAAATTTTTTTAAAAAAATTTAAAAAGTGTCACCCCCCTCTGATGGTGCCACTTTGCGAGGTGTGGGGTTTTTGTGTGTGTGTGTCTATTATCTCTTTTTTTTTCAATAAAGTTAAAATAAAAAATAAAATAAAAAATAATAATAAAAATGTAAAAAAATAAATAAAAATAAAAATAAAAAGTGTCACCCCCCTCTGATGGTGCCATTTTGCGAGGTGTGGGGTTTGTGTGTGTGTGTGTGTGTGTGTGTGTGTGTGTGTGTGTGTGTGTGTGTGTGTCTATTATCTCTTTTTTTCCAATAAAGTTAAAACAAAATAAAAATAATAATAAAAATGTAAAAAATTTAAAAAATAAAATAAAAAGTGTCACCCCCCTCTGATGGTGCCACTTTGCGAGGTGTGGGGTTTTTGTGTGTGTGTGTGTGTGTCTATTATCTCTTTTTTTTCAATAAAGTTAAAATAAAAAATAAAAAAAAATTAATAAAAATGTAAAAAAATAAATAAAAATAAAAATAAAAAGTGTCACCCCCCCTCTGATGGTGCCACTTTGCGAGGTGTGGGGGTTTTGTGTGTGTGTTTCTATTATCTCTTTTTTTTCAATAAAGTTAAAATAAAAAAATAAAAAATAAAAATTAATAAAAAATGATAAAAATGATAAAAATTAAAAAAAAATAAAATTAAAAATTAAAAAAATAAAAATTAAAAAAAAATAAAAATTGTCACCCCCCTCTGATGGTGCCACTTTGTGAGGGTTGTGTGTGTGTGTCTATTATCTCTTTTTTCAATGAAGTTAAAATTTAAAAAATAATAATTAAAAAAATTAAAAAAAAATTTTTTTTAAGTGTCACCCCCCTCTTGGGTGGAACCCGGGGCGGCCCGCCCCTTGCTACGCCCCTGGCTGCAGGAAGCTCCTGCAGCCAACCGGAAGCCGCGGAGGTCGTGTCAGACGTTCGGGTTCCAAAGGACGTTCGCCAACTGGAACACTCACGTCCGGGTTTGCGGCGTTCGGGAGCCAAAACGTTTGACTCGCAAGGCGTCCGGGATCCAAGGTACGACTGTATAGGAGGGAAGGGGGAAGGCTTGGCCTTTCCAGATATCGGTGGATTTCAGCTCCCATCATTGCTCAGCATTGGTCATGGTGGCCGGAACCAATGGGATTTGGGTTCCGACAACATCCAGAGAACCACAGCTTTCTCATTCCTGCGGTATATGATGGCAGTTTCAAAGCAGACGCCTACTAATATTTCCAAGCCAGAGAGTTGTGCTTTTTCTCCTCCTGGGGGTGAGTAGGTTTCTTCTGAAATGCCCCTTTTATTGTTTGGGGGGCGGGTTTGCTTTGCCTTCTTGTTCCACAACTTCTCCATTTCAATTTATCTAGACCCCCAACTTGGGGGGGGGTGTTACTGGGTGTGCAGTCTGCAGCAGCTTTCCGCATCATCCCCTCCTTATATTTGTGGAGCAGAAGCAGCAAGCCCCCACCACACCAACAGCAACCACTCAGAGTATTGCCGGGTGCGTGGGAATTGAAAATATGAAGTTATCAGCAAATGTAAGAATCAGAAACGTGTTTGTGAGCCAGGGGGTGGGTGCCTGCAGCTCTGGGATGGGTGGAATGTCAGGTCTGCATAAACTGATAACCGCAGAGTCCTCACAAGATCACATAGCCCTTATCTCCAGACCTGCTTATCTCCCAAGGAAGGTTGTTGAGCAAACAATGAGGGGACAGGGAAGATCAGAAGATCCTGTTTCGCAGCCTTGCTATTGTGGAGTGGAAAATCCTGACTCTCGCCATGTCTGAAATACATCTTGATATATGTTTGGTAGAAATAGCAGTGTGTTTCAGCTCTCGGGGTCCCGCTTGCCCCATCAGCATGGTGAGAGTAAGCCAGAACGCACTGCGGTGATTTAATAAATAAATGTTCTGTTTGACGGACAATTGGACTCTGCGTCTTATTGGCTGTCCAGGGTCTTGGGTACTGAACCCCAATATTTTCCCCGACAGTATCAATGCACTGTCTTCCCCTGGCAGTTTTGTACATGAACAAGTGGGTTTTATAGTTACTGGGAAAGCACTCACTTGATTACCAGCAGGTGGAGTTATTGCTAATTCATTCTTTTCAAATTAACGCTGGGTGTTGCAAGAAACAGGAAACCTGCCCAGGGACTTCAGGTGCTACCAGATTGCCCCAGGCAAATTCAGGTAGCACACTCTTACAGTTGATTCATGCTCTTGCGCAACAAACCCTCTGCCCCCTCCCTCTCCCCAAAACTGGACATCTTGCAACAAGGATGGGGAAATGCATGAGAAAGTGGTAAAGGTAAAGGGACCCCTGACCATTAGGTCCAGTTGCAGACAACTCTGGGGTTGCAGCGCTCATCTCGCTTTATTGGCCGAGGGAGACGGCGTACAGCTTCCGAGTCATGTGGCCAGTATGACTAAGCCGCTTCTGGCGAACCAGAGCAGCGCACGGAAATGCCGTTTACCTTCCTGCCGGAGCGGTACCTATTTATCTACTTGCACTGGTGTGCTTTCGAACTGCTAGGTTGGCAGGAGCAGGGACCGAGCAACGGGAGCTCACCCCGCCACGGGGATTCGAACCACCGACCTTCCGATCGGCAAGCCCTAGGCTCTGTGGGGGGCCCCAATTGCTTGATCCAACATGGCCTAACCTCTCCACAAACACAAAATGCTCCATAAATAACTAACACTGTCCACCTTTCCCCCACAAACTTTCTGTGGACAAAGTAGGAGGAATGCTCCTGATACAGTGGGGAGAGAGAGCCGGGGCAGTTATCCAGCTATCCTCTCTCCTGACTTATAAAGGAAAATATCCCAGCTCTGTAACCTCCATCCTCACCTGACCCCATGAAAGTAGCCTGATAACCGCTGGACCCGATGCATAAGTGAGGCTCTGCCTGAGATGGGGCCGTTTTGTTCTGGGTTTCTCTCCATCCTCCTCCCTTGCAAAGAGACGGTGGTAAATATACTGGTTGGGCTCTGCCCCACGTTGCCCTGGTGACCAGCTCCCCACGGACTCAGAATCATCTCAGAGGTGGGTGATGGGCGAGAGGGAATCAGGTTTCTTTCTTTTTTTAAGGGGGGGGGGAGAAAGAAATTGGCATGTGGGAGACTGCAGAGAAGCTCCTTTTCTTTATCTGGCAATAAAAAAAACTCCCCAAGTCCAAGGTTCTGCCCTTGCCCTGCAGCGGGTAGTCCCGCCAGTTAACAGCTGCCATAGAGTTGTGAGGTAGTGATTGTTGGTCCTTGGGCAGGAGAAAAGGAGAACCCTGGAACTCGAGGGAAGCAATTGCCGGTAAGCCTTGTGGGGGAAGAGCCAAGATGGTGGGGGAGGAACCAAAGGATCCCCTTTAGAGGCAACGGGGGAAATCCAGAAAGCGGAATCCGCGAGGGGAGTGGGCTTCACGTAGGCGCAGGCGAGAAGCAGCCTGCATTTCTGCGCTACGGATTTTAAATGCCTGATAATCTGTTTTGCATTTTGATGTTGCAAAAAGGGCCAACGGGGGCTGTGGGCTGCAGCAGCGGGAACAGCGAGGATTAGGATCAAAGATGATGGTAATTGCTATTGCTTTGTCTGGTGATTTTAGGGGGTTGTTTGCAAGGGGTGGGGCATCTTGGACAAGGTGTGCTCACGGTGCCCCCCCCCCACTTCCCCTCTAAGGTGCCCACTCTCTTGCCCTCTCCCTCTGGGCCAGATCCATGCATCCACCTACAGGGAGAACATAAGGCAATTGGAGGAGCGTGCTATAGCTCTATGTTCTTAATGTTTACCTGCATGGAGGCAAGAAGTCAGCTGAGGAGCAGGGAGGTAGAGGTGCCCCCCCTTGCAAAGGTGTGGGCCTTGGCAGGTGCCCACCAATGCTGATCCCTGATGCCAGCCCTGGGTTCCCCTCGCAGCCTCCCTACGCTGCTTTCCTACTACTTCCCGGAAGCTGGAGAAGAACGACTTCCTAGCTGATACGACACTGCCTTTTGCAGAGCCGAACCATAAGCCCACCTTGCCCAGTGTTGCCTAGGAGAGTTGAAAGAAGCTCTTCTAAGAGCTTGGGGCTGGGTGAGGGGTCTTTGGGGAGGTTGAGGGAGACCCAGGTTGTACCAGAGACACGATGCGCCCAACAGCTCTTTCGGGATATTTGCGGCGAGGGAGCCCGCCTCTGCAAACAGCGTAAAACAAGAACAAACCATATTAAATAGCCCCATTTTACAGACAGCTAAACTGAGGCCGAAGGATCTCATTCAGCCGCCACGGCCCAGGGGAACAAGTCCAAGTGCAAAGTTCCCACCACAAGGCTATCTTGCATCACTTTCTTCCTTTTCTCGCTTACAAACCTTTCAGGCGTTCCTCTGCAGTTTTTCAATACCCCGCAGAATCTTGTTCTGACCCAAGGGTGGCAAGGCATTGGCCCCTCCCCTCCTCCAATCTACTCAGCGTGGTATGTTCAGTGGGGGCAAGCGGGGCGGGAGGGGGCAACACCCCAGGCTACCAGTTCTTTTGGCAATATTGAGATTGTGGTCCATCGACAAAGCTGTGATTTTGGCAGTGAGTTAGCTGTGACTGGAGAGGCGCTGTGTTCCCACCCCACCTCTTCCGCCTGACCCAATCAGAGGAGCCGGCCACAATTAGGTGGAGCCGACAGGGCAAGGCGTTGTGGGTAACTGGTAGCCTGGCTCGACCCCTCTGACCAACCCCCCACGTTCGCTATGAGATGAATTCTTCCTTTGTTGCCAGCAATGGGGAGAGCAGGGCCCCCACGCACCTGTGGCAAAGTTCTTGGCTGGTTGGAGGTGTTCTGGGGCGGACCGTCGAGGAGGCACCTTTGCTTTTTGAATCTAATAAAGCCAACTTTTTTGTTGCCCCTGATTTGCCTGGGCTCTTCAGGTGGCGCCCGGTGGTTGGGAAAAGGAGAAAAACGGCAAGGGGTGGGGGCACGTGCTGGGTGCTGCAGGTTCAGAGATCTGGGTTCCTTGGCCAAGTGAGGAGGAGAAAGCAGACGACCTTGAGGCTGTAGGGAGGAGGAGGAGGAGGAGGAGAGGCAGGGCGTCCCTCTAGTAAACCCAGCTGACGGGGACCCACTGCGGTTCGCTGTGCAGCTTCTCCAAGGCCTCCTGCAGCTGCTGGAATGTCTGCTCCATGTTGTCGTTGACCAAGCAGAGGTCAAAGTAGTGACCATAACCCCGCTGGATCCGGCAGCTCTCGTCAACCGTCCGCTTCAGGTCAGCATCCTGGCAAAACACACAAATTATTATTATTATTATTATTATTATTATTATTATTATTATTACCATATTTTTCACTCTATAAGGTGCACCTGACCATAGGACACACCTAGTTTTTAGAGGGGAAAAGCCCCATTTTTTGAGGATCAGCTCAAATTTCTGTAGCTTCTTTTGCAAAGGAGAAAAGCCCCATTTTTTGAGGATCAGCTCAAAGTTGTTGAGCTTACTTTGCAAAGGGAAAAAACCCTGTTTTATGGGGTTTAACTCACAGTTCTGCAGCTTCAGGAAGCCATTTCTACAGTTTCCAGACAGATAATCTAATCAGCCAGTCACATGTCGCTGGGGAAACAGCCTCCCTCTGCAAGGGGGGGGGGGCTGGAATCTCTCTCCCTTATCTCTCTCCCCGATCGTTTGCTGAGCAGGCTTCCTTTCAACACCCCCTTCTCTTTTTTAAAAAAAAAGCACGATCTGCTTTTGCCCCTGGGCAGTTCAGCTCCAGGGACCACACATTCGCTCCATAAGATGCACAGACATTTCCCCTTACTTTTCAGAAGGAAAAAAGTGTGTCTTATGGAGCGAAAAAATACGGTGTTTATATGCTGCCCTATACCTGGAGGTCTCAGGGCGCTTCACAGAACAAAATCAAAATATAAAACCACAAAATATATCACCAAAATAAAAACCCAACAGCCCCAATAGTCTCCTTTCTTCTAACTTGAAGCCATTGGTTCAGGTCCTACCCTCCAGAGCATGAGAAAACAAGCTTGCTCCATTTTCCATGTGACAGCGAGTCCTTTAGATATTTGAAGATGGCTATCGTATCGGCTCTCAATCTCCTCTTATCCAGGCTAAACATAACCAGATCCCTCAACCACTCCCCCTAAGGCTTGGTTTCCAGACCCTTGACCATATTAAAAAAGGTAAAGGACCCCTGACAGTTAAGTCCAGTTGCAGATGACTCTGGGGTTGCGGCACTCATCTTGCTTTACAGGCGGAGGGAACCGGCGTTTGTCCGCAGACAGTTTTTCTGGGTCATGTGGCCAGCATGACTGAGCCGCTTCTGGCAAAACCAGAGCAGCGCACGGAAACGCTGTTTACCTTCCTGCCGGAGTGGCACCTATTTATCTACTTGCATTTTTGGTGTGCTTTCGGACTGCTAGGTGGGCAGGAGCTGGGACTGAGCAACGGGAGCTCACCCCGTCGCAGGGATTCTCTCATTAACAGCACTTTCATTAACATAGTTGATGTATTTATGAGGACCACACCTTATATCAAAATGACAGCATTTAGCTTGGATTCTAACAACCCTTCTGTGTTACGCTAGGGGTTATTGTGGAGGGACTGGCTCCCCCCCCCCCAGGCCAAGTTCTGCGCAGGAGGTGTGCTTGGCAAGGCCTCCTCCAGAGCCCTCCTTCCTTGCCTCCACTAGCCCCAGCTGCTGCTACCCCTCTTCCTCGCCCCTGCTTCCGCCTGCTTGCTTGCCACACGGGCGTTGAGCGGACTCACCGCAAGCTGCTTGGTTGCCACACCATTCTCCAGCGCTGCCTTGTTCACGGCTCGAAGGGTTTCAAAATCTGGTGCCTCAATGAACACCACGTAAGGGACGAACTCCGCTGTTCTCAAAACTTTCACAGCCTTTTGATGCATCCGAGAGAGAGGGGGGGAGAAAGAGAGAGAGAGAAGAGAGAAAGAGAGAGAGAAAGAGAGAGAAAGAGAGAGGGAGGAAGGAAGGAAGGAAGGAAGGAAGGAAGGAAGGAAGGAAGGAAGGAAGGAAGGAAGGAAGGAAAAAGAAAGAGGGAGGGAGGGAGGAGGAAAGAAAGAGACAAAGAGAGAAAGGAGGAAAGAGAGAAACAAAAGAAAGAAAGAAAGAAAGAAAGAAAGAAAGAAAGAAAGAAAGAAAGAAAGAAAGGAAGGAAGGAAGGAAGGAAGGAAGGAAGGAAGGAAGGAAGGAGAGTTTGGACTTGATATCCCGCTTTATCACTACCCAAAGGAGTCTCAAAGCGGCTAACATTCTCCTTTCCCTTCCTCCCCCACAACAAACACTCTGTGAGGTGAGTGGGGTTGAGAGACTTCAGAGAAGTGTGATTAGCCCAAGGTCACCCAGCAGCTGCATGTGGAGGAGCGGAGACGCGAACCCGGTTCACCAGATTACAAGTCTACCACTCTTAACCACTACACCACACTGGCTCTCAGTACTGGAAGGGAGACTGACTTCCAATACTGCAACACTGATGAGAGTCGAGTTGCAATTCTGTACTTAAAAATGATGTGACCTGAATAAACTATGCAATCCAAGACCTAGCATTGCAACCAGGAAAGGTTCCTGGCACAGCCAACCAAGGGAAGACTCTCTCCCCACTCCTCCCTCGGTCCCAACCCTTGGAGTGAGAAAAGAAGCAGTACCTGGGGGTTCACATCCAGAATGCACATCTTGCCTGACTCTACGACTTCATGGATGGAGTCAATCTTGGTCCCATAGAGGTTTCCTTCATACTCGCCATGTTCCAGGTAGCGGCCGGCTTTGATGTCTCCCTCCATCTCACTCCTGGTCACAAAGCAATACACCTGCCCGGTCTTTTCTTGCTCCTTGGGTCTCCGCGAAGTATCTGCAGAAGCACAGATGAACAAAGAAAGATCACCCAGAAACTGAAACTGGAGATGGGATCTGTCTCCCCCACTAGTGAGAAGAGAGTGAGGTCAGTCAGGTTTGCGGTTTTCTGCTATATAATAAATAATAATAATAATAATAATAATAACTCACTACTCAAGATGACCTTTCTGAAGACCGCTTCTGCCCACGACAGAAGGTATTGAACTTACGGCTCTTATGCCTCTTGTTTTGCTTTCTGTCTAGCAACCCTCCCATTTGCCGACTCCTTGGACTAAGTGGGTCAGCTCCAACCTCTTCCTGGTCTGAGAGGCTGAGTCTATTCATGCCTATTTGTGCTTCCTGCGAGCTTTGGCTTAGCCTGCTCTCAGCTACTGCCTTATCAGCCGGCCCGTCAAGATCAGGAAGAGCCGAAGTCTGCAGCTGCCGGCTTTCCCCTGCCTGACTAACATCTAAGCTTCTCTGTTCCTGGCTGCTTTCTGCAGTTGGCTGCAAACCTTCGCTTGGAGCTGGCTCATTCCTGACACCCCGTCCGCAATCAGCAAGACTCACACGGGATGGTGGTTCCGTACTGCGACTGGTCAGACATGATGAGCTTGTTCTTAAGACTGCGCCGGCCGACTCCCTGAGCCCCGATCAGCACCAAGGTTTTTCTGCGGAAAGGAGGCATGCGAGCCACTTCCTCATAGATCAGCAGCTCGTGTCGGTCGAACTCTGAAGTGGGAGGGAAATAAATCGCCACCAGCCGTTAATGAAGATGAAGCACGGTCAGGCGACAGAGAAATGTGAAGACACGCCGAGATCCCTTGCCTGCATTTTTGGTGGTCAGATACATCATCCTCTTCTTCTTCTTGCCGCTGAGGCTTCCGCACAAGGCACCTGCCAGGAGGAGGGAAAGGAGGCACTAAGCAAAACTGCTTAGAGAGAAAGCTATCTCACGTGTGGAAGAAGGTGGGGCACATTCACATGACGCACCTTTAAAGCACCACAATGCCACTATAAACGGTCATCGCTTCCCCCAGGGAATTCTGGGAGCTGTAGTTTGTCAACAGCTCTTAGAAGACCCTTTACAGTGGTACCTTGGTTCTCAAACTTAATCCGTTCCGGAAGTCCGTTCCAAAACCAAAGCGTTCCAAAACCAAGCCGCACTTTCCCATACAAAGTAATGCGAAATGGATTAATCTGTTCCACACTTTTAAAAAGGGACGCGGGTGGCGCTGTGGGTTAAACCACAGAGCCTAGGGCTTGCCGATCAGAAGGTCGGCGGTTCAAATCCCCGCGATGGGGTGAGCTCCCGTTGCTTGGTCCCTGCTCCTGCCAACCTAGCAGTTCGAAAGCAGATCAAAGTGCAAGTAGATAAATAGGTACCGCTCCGGCGGGAAGGTAAACGGCGTTTCCGTGCGCTGCTCTGGTTCGCCAGAAGCGGCTTAGTCATGCTAACCACATGACCCAGAAGCTGTACGCTGGCTCCCTCAGCCAGTAAAGCGAGATGAGCGCCGCAACCCCAGAGTTGGACACAACTGGACCTAATGGTCAGGGGTCCCTTTACCTTTACCCTTTACACTTTTAAAAACAACCCCTAAAATAAATGGCAAAAACAGACAGACCTCAATGTAGCACTCAGAAAGGAAGTGTGGCACTCAAATCCGAAGCATGGCACTCAAATCAGAGCATGTTCGGCTTCTGATAAAAGTTCGCAAACCGGAACACTTTCTTCCGGGTATTCAGCATTCGGGTTCCAAGCTGTTCGGGCAACTAAGCCATTCGAGAACCAAGGTACCACTGTATTCCGCTCTCAGAGCTAGTTCCCAGAGTTCCCCAGGAAGACAGATTGACTGTTAAACCACTCTGAGAATTGTAGCTCTGGGAGGGGAACAGAGGGTCTCTTAACAATTTTCAGCATCCTTGACAAATGGCAGCTCCCAGAATTCCTTGGGGGAAGAAGCC
Organism: Darevskia armeniaca; assembly: GCA_034641395.1. Classification (NCBI taxonomy): domain Eukaryota; kingdom Metazoa; phylum Chordata; class Lepidosauria; order Squamata; family Lacertidae; genus Darevskia; species Darevskia armeniaca. Next base: position 436,892 of record JAWWNF010000973.1, on the reverse strand, counting down.
ACGACTGTCTAAAGTGCTGAGAGTTGTTAGGAGAGTCCGATTTCCCCCCTCAACCCGTTTTACAATCTACGTCTCTCTTCCCAGGGAACTCTGAGAATTGAGGCTCTGCGAGGGGCTGTGCCTTTTACCTGAGGAGGGGGTGACTTCGAGGTCTCGCTTCACAAAGGCCTTGCGTTTCTCCTCCAGCAGCTGGCTCGGGATCAGACCGGCACTGCCGCCTTCCACGTGGCAGGCCTGAAACAACCAAAGGTTAGTTCTGAGCACCCGGGCGGGAAGGTAAATTCAGTCAATCAAAAACCTTTATTGGCATCACTTACAAACATTCAAAATAAATAGGCCAGTAGTTAAAAACTAGGTTATGGGACATAAGAGCGTCAGGAATTACCGGTAATTTTAGCTGCAGAAAAAACATGTTCCCCTCTTTATTTTCAACTCTCTTGGGCACAGGAATCTAATCTTAATTTTCTACAATTTCTGTTTAACCCGCAAAAAATAAGGTTTTTTTTCGCTGGCTAGGTTAAATTCTAATCCCTCTAACCTCCTCTGGGGTAGGTTCGCGGGAGATAGGATCTGCCCATGTGATGCCCACCTGGTGGAAACTCTAGCTCACATGGTCCTCAAATGCAAAATGTATGATGATCTCTGCCAACAATACCTAGACCAACTATGTATCCCAAAATGGAAACCGGAGATAGAGGTTATATGCTTCCTATTACAGGGGAGAGGCCAGGAGCTCACCAAGACAGTAGCTAAGTTCCTCTATTTGATCTTTTGCCGCCCAAGTACATTACAGGATCCTGCCCTTGTTGGAGACCCACAGAGGTGAAATAGATTGCTGGCCTCCTCTTCCCTTTGGCAAGTGACTGTACTGATGAAGGTAAATTGCAGGACCCGAGATCATGGAAAAAGCATTTCCCCCCACAAAGACACACAAACCATTTTCTTCATTCTGACATTTTTAGAAGTCGCAGTATTAATAAAAGAGTTGCAATAAAGTAGAGGTGGAGACCCCCTCATACAGACTTGGTTTTTTTGCCTAGGAATTGCTTTCCTTTCTAGGACACCTAAACGTACAGGTGTCTTATCCTGTCTTGCATGTAGCCACTCTGATTTCCCTGGCTAGTTCTGGCCTAGCTCCCAACAGACTGATTTCTGGGCGGCAAACAGCTCTCCCTGAACACCACCCATGCCTAATCCCATGAGCATGCACCCTGGGCCTGATCCTGCCCATGGCTCATTTCTTTGACACAAGGTCCATACCTGCCACCAGTTGGGATCATCCTGGTTGACGATCTGGAGGAGGTCTCCGGCAATGAACTTCAGCCCGGCTTCCTTACATGGAATGAGGTTGTCAGAGGCTGGGTCATAGTCAAAGTGGGCCTTCACAAACACCTAAGGAAGGGGAAGCAAAGTGAGATGAGCTGGGAGGCTCTGGAGTGAGGGAGGATGCGAGAGGGGTGAACATCACGAGCCAGCTAAGACCGAAACAAAGTGGGCTTGCAGGTCACGGTAGACTGTGGCATTGACACCAGAAACCATGGAATTGAAAACAGGAAGGAATGAAAGATACGTATTACAGGGAAATGCGAACAGGACAGTTCTACCTATCTCAAGTCTCCAATTCTGCGGGAGATAGCTATGCCTGTCCCAATCCTGCAATAATAAAATTATAATTATAATTTCTTATTATTTATTCTTTATACCCCGCCCATCTGGCTGGGTTTTCCCAGCCACTCTGGGCGGCTCCCAGCAGAATACTAAAAGCACAACAAAACATCAAACATTAAGAACTTCCCTAAACAGGGCTGCCTTCAGATGTCTTCTAAAAGTCAGGTAGTTGTTTACTTTCTGGACATCTGATGGGAGGGGTGTTCCACAGGGCGGGTGCCACTACCGAGAAGGCCCTCTGCCTGGTTCCCTGTAACCTTACTTCTCGCAGTGAGGGAACTGCCAGAAGGCCCTCAGCGCTGGACCTCAGTGTCCGGGCCAAACGATGGGGGTGGAGACGCTCTTTCAGGTATACTGGGCTGAGGCTGTTTAAGCCTTTAAAGGTCAGCACCAACACTTTGAATTGTACTCGGAAAAGTACTGGGAGTCAATGTAGGTCTTTTAGGACTGGTGTTATATGGTCTCGGCGGCCACTCCCAGTCACCAGTCTAGCTGCCGCATTCTGGATTAAGTGTAGTTTCTGGGTCACCTTCAAAGGTAGCCCCATACCACCAACCTCTAAACCTTCCCAGAAAACTTATAGCAGGGCAAAAGAAGAAGTGGTGGCATCAGGTATTGGTGTGCCAGCCTAAGCTGGTAAAAAGCACTCCAGGCCTGGGCATCCCTGGGCATGTTGGGTCCAGCTGAACTCCCAAACAGCCGACATGGTCCTTCAGGAGTGCAATTCCATCTAGGACTAGCTGCAAAACAACAACAGCACCTGAGCATCACCTTGACCTGCAGAAACCAGTGAAATTTGCAGCACAGAGATGAGCAAACTTAGCCTGCCCATTTTTGCAAATACAGCTCAGAAACTTGGGGGAGGTGGGGAGTTGGCACCACGAGGCTTCCTAGCCAAACTGAGGCTTGGCACCCTTTTCTTTAGCGATAAATTGCTGGTGTTTGTTGTAACGTTATTACTACAAGCACCTCCTCCCTCCTTGTGGACTGAAAAGAACAATCCGGCAGTCAGGGGACGAACCCAGCAAGTTGTCAGAGAGACTGCAGAGCAAGAACATGGCTGGTACAGTACTCATTTTGCCCTGTTATCTTCGAACAATAAATCCTGGTGGTGGAAGGCAGCGAGGAAAAAACACTAGCCTCTATCTCTCTCTTCATTATAGACTCAATTTATTTGCATTCGCAGGAGACACACACTGCTGACGTCTCCTGGGAAACGGATCATATCTGAGCCTGTCTGTCGAGACCTTTCACTCGTCCCCCTCCCTGCCCAATCCGAACGCTTGTGGGGATGAAAACACAGAAGGATGTTTGCAAAGAAACTCAGGGGCTCAGCGCTTGAGCAGTAGCAATGGGAGAACCCCAGTTCAGGCTCTCTTGATCCCCACCCTTATAGCCCCCCATTGAATCTCAACAATGAAATGTCGAAGATCAAACTCGGCTCTAATTCTCACAAATCGGGGGAAATGGGCTAAGGCAGTGTTCCCCAACCTTGGGCCTCCAGTTGTTTTTGGACTACAACTCCCATCATCCCTCGCTAGCAAGACCAGTGGTCAGGGATGATGGGAATTGCAGTCCGAAAACAGCTGGAGGCCCAAGGTTGGGGAACACTGAGCTAAGGCACTGGCCGGTCAGGGATGTGGGAGAAATGTGATTCCGTTTCCTTTAAAAATGTTTTTCTCGAAACATTTTCATGGATAACAAAGCCACATAGAGCGTCTCTGCTTTCAGTTCATAAAGACTTTTTCTACAGTTCAGTTACATTTGAAGCGAGACATTGCTATCGTAGGCATTGTGAGTCTGGAGAACTTAAATCACTTGCACTTTCAGGAAACAATATGCAAAGCGAAACCCAGACGTCCTTTAAAATGTGCACTGCTCTGAATGTTGCAGTAAAGTACCCCTGGACGGCTAAGTCCAATCAAAGGCAACTATGGGGTTGTGGCGCTTATCTCGCTTTCAGGCCGAGGGAGCCGGCATTTGTCCACAGACAGCTTTCTGGGTCATGTGGCAAGCAGGACTAAACCACTTCTGGCGCAACGGGACACGGTGATGGAAACCAGAGCACACAGAAATGCCGTTTACCTTCCCGCTGCAGTGGTACCTATTTATCTACTTGTACTGGTGTGCTTTTGAACTGCTAGGTTGGCAGGAGCTGGGACAGAGCAACGTGAGCTCACCACCATCAAGCGGATTCAAACTGCTGACTTTCTGACTAGCAAACCCAAGAGGCTCTGAGGTTTAGACCACAGTGCCACCGGTGTCCCTGAATGTTGCAGTACAGTCCCGCAAATGTGCGTAAATGCAATCTAGGATCATAGAGTCATAGAGTTGGAAGGGACCACAAGGAAACCTGACAGGTGATGGTGGACTGTGTCTTCCACTGGCACCTGAGGTCAGGATCCTGCTCTCCCTCCCTCCCAGCATTTGCAATCTGAGGCAGCCTCCTCATTCTACCTAACAGCAAGGCCGGCCCTGAATATATCCTTCCCCTGTTGCTTCTCCGCTCTAAGTTGTTCCCTCCCAAAGCCCTTGAACAAGTTATATATTATCTCTCCAGACAGAGGGAAAGATTGAGGTGGGGAGGCAGAGGAGAATTGTGTAATAAGTTAACGTGTCTTCCCAAGCACACACACACATGCCCCTGCTGTCTTTTTTTAGGCCGCTATTTGGACTTGTTGGTGTGAAATAATCCTCTTTGCTTCCACAAAGCAGCAGGATTATATTCACATGAAAACAAGCCGCGCTCGTCTCCATCACCACCACTCGCGTCATCCTTCCCCCACCCCTCCGCCTCCCGCTTTGGGCTTTGTGACAAGGAGCTGTTGCTAACTCATTACACAATCCCTCCCTCTGGAATGCTTCTTGCATCGCCAGACGTTACTCTCAATCCCCACCTGCACCATCGCAACAGGGAGAACACTCGAGTATTTCATACAGAATGCACGTCTGCCCTCAAATCGTTCCCTCCCTACGTTTTATTCCCTGCGTTTCATGCTGAAGCGACTTCACTGAGCGATCCCAGATGTACCCTGAAGACTGGTGGATAGCAGAGGGATGCCGCAAGCATTCTGCTACCCATGTTCGGAAGATAACACCTCTGACAAGACGACCTGCAAGCAGGACTTGAAATTTGCTCCAGACTTCAAGGAAGAATCAAGAGTCCACGTTTACCAGGAACAGTTCCCCTGAAAATAGATGTCTATTCATTACACTTGGTGAGGGTGAGGCGTTGGCATCATTCTTCAGAGTTTAGCTCCTCTCCAGTGGCATCTAGAAATTAAATCTCCCAGCAGATGAGTCAATGCTTCCCTACTGTGCTGGGAGAGCAAGGTGCCATGCACTGGTTTTTACATATGTTTGGACGTGATATACCATGCCAAAACATGGCTTAGCATGACCTGTGCTACCCAGGTTGAGCACTACACACACACACACACACACACACACACACACACACACACACCTACATTTCTGATTTACATTTCAAAATAGTCATTTAAACAACCTTAAATCCATGACTTCCCTTCTTCTCTTTCCGTGGTTCATTTTGCATACCATACATCCCTGCATATTTTACAGGAACTAAACCATTCAGTAATCCATTGTTACATCCATCAAAACTTGCTTTCACTGTTGAATTTATCTTACTGCTAGCAGCATTCTTAAATGAACACAATTTTCACCCATATATTCAGTAAACTTCTTCCAGTTTTCATTAAACATACATTCTTCTTGTTCTCTTATTCTATATGTTAAATCTGCAAGTTGCACATATTTCATCAGTTTTTAAGTTGCCATTCTTCTTTGATTGGGGCTCACTCGTTTTCCATTTGGGGGCTAACAAAACACGGGCCGCGGTTGTAGCATTCATAAATAGTCTTTTTTGACACCTGGGAATTTCCCTCTGAATTATCCCCAACAAAAAGGACTCTGCGTTTTTTTTGGAAAGGTACGTTTAAACTTTTTTTAAAAAATTCATTATATATCATTTCCTTTTACAAGTCCACCACATATGATAAAATGTACCCTCAACCTCATTACATCTCCAGCACTTATCTGATTCAGACTTATATATTTTAACAAGTATGCTAGCAGTGGGAAAATGTTTCTTTTGCTTGCTTGAATGCCTAAGAAGCATTTTACCCTGTTATAAGTCCACCACTGAGCACTACATCTAAACCTGGGCTTGCATCCGCAAGACAAACCCATAGGCAGGAAACCAAGAATAAATCTTTGTCTGCAGCTAGCAGAACCATGAGACTGGGCCTGGACAACATGCTATGCCAAACCATGGCTTATGTGATGGCCTGGGATGGGCTCGGACTCAGAACCAGAGGAGGCTCAGTCCGCGTCGGATCCTCTGCCACAGGCATCAGCTGAACCTAGTCTGGGGTCTGATCCTGAAGAGCCTCAGTCTGCTCAGGTTCCTCTGCAACAAGTACCAGCTGGGCTGAGTCAGGGGTCTGAGCCTGTCCTGGCTCCAGGTGCTGAGGATACCTCATTGCTGTCAGCTGGGCCATCAGAGACTGAGGCGGCCCCTGGGTCGAGTAACCCTCCAGCGTCTCCTGAGCTGCAGAGACTAAGGGCTGAGAGAAGGAGGGACTTGAGTACTCACAGGAGGAGTGCTCACCTTCAGGCAAGGCAGGGTGGTGAGTCATCAGGGGATCGGGACCGGCCATTACCTCGGCAGAGATAAAAGGGCAGTCAGATCCCGCCCCAGGTTGCAGGAGCAACATTGCTGCTTGCCAGATCCTGCCTGTGTTCCTGTCCCTGACCCTGCCTGGATTCCTGCCCTGCACCCTGCCTCGACTTCATCGGACTGACTCCTCATTGACTCCTTGGACTTCGGACCGGACTTGGACCTCGCCTCTTGCATTACCCTCAGTAATGCAAGTTGGCACAGCAGGTCTGAGGACGGCCACAATTTTTGATCTGGGAAACTGCACATTTGCTTGTTCATGCCAAGCTATAGTTTGGCTTAGCATTGTGTGAAAACTGCATCACTGGGAGAGTAGACGGTGGAAGCCTCAACAGTATTTATGTGCACATGTGACTACAACAGCAAGGATTCTACACGCACAGAAATGGAAGGAAGAGAAAGGGGGACCCCTGACCATTAGGTCCAGTCGCGGACGACTCTGGGGTTGCGGTGCTCATCTCGCTCTATAGGCCGAGGGAGCAGGCGTTCAGCTTCTGGGTCATGTGGCCAGCATGACTAAGCCACTTCTGGTGAACCAGAACAGTGCACGGAAACACCGTTTACCTTCCTGCTGCAGCGGTACCTATTGATCTACTTGCACTTTGACGTGCTTTCGAACTGCTAGGTGGGCAGGAGCTGGGACAGAGCAACAGGAGTTCTCCCTGTCACAGGGATTTGAACCACTGACTTTGATTGGCAAGCCCACAGCACCACCCACTTCCCAGAAGTAAGAGAGAACAGCCTCAAAGGAAGAATGGTTGATGAAAATCTTGGGACAGGCAGAGATGGCAAAACTGACGCACTGATGAAGGATACAAATTTAGAATCTTTTAAATAAGACTGGAAACCTTTCCTAGTCTATATAAAGTTATTTTTCCATACATGAGGACCACAGCAGTGTCTGAAGTGTAAGAAAACAGCAGAACACATTGAGAAACATGTCACAGAGGATGGAATCAGATAAAGAGGAAACCTAAAATGCAATTGTATGCGATCTGGGTTATAAGCATCGATGCTGGCCGAGTGGGAATCAATGGAATTTTTAATACAGAGTAGCAGATGTAACATTCTGTACAGAAAAAGAATACAATATTATTATATTTATTAAAGAAGATGCTTCACTGTAGGGAAATGATGTTTCCTTGCACAGCTTTAGTTTAGCCAAAAGAACAACTATCAGCTGCTAAGGTTGCTTTAAAAGGCTGCAAAAGACAGCATAGATTCTTTGGAATAAAGAAGGGGTGGGGAACTGGATGCAGCTGGTGGGGATCCTTATCTCCACCCCCCCTCTCCCCTTGCAGGGCCAGCCACCTGTCAATCACCCGATGTCACCATGACATTGGGTGACCCATTTTCCTTTGGCTGCGCAGTCCGAAATAAAAACAGCTGTAGGCAAAGACACGGCACTCTACAAGCCCCCCACTTGCACAGCGCAGGGCCCTGCAGGCACTGAGGATCAGCGGACTGTTGGGACTTGCAAAGGGCTGTGCCTCGCTCAGTTGCTCCGGGGAGTTCCTATTGGAAATAATCGGGAGCTCGTTTCAAGCTCCCAATTGCAGCTACATTCTTGTATGTCTCCCCACCTCACGTATGATATCAGGTGAGGGGCAAATAGGTCTGGTTTTGGAAAAATGAACTCATGGGCCAAATGGGGGTGCATGCCAGGCCTAACTGGTCCTATAAAATAAAAATAACAATAATTTTTTTTATTATTTATACCCCACCCATCTGGCTGGGTTTCCCCAGTCACTCTGGGCAGCTCCCAACAGAAAATTAAAAACACAAGAAAACATCAAACATTAAAAACATTAAGAAAGACACTGAGGAGAGGAGGGAGAAGCCTGCTCACCCCCAGTCCCCCTGCCTTGTGCGTTCCTGCTATACACCGTAGGAGGATGCCTGGAGAGGAGGTCTCAGGCAACAAATCTTATGTGGGAAACAGAGATAGGGTGGTCTTAGGAAGCAGAAAGCCTTTCCCCATCCTTTTCTTGCACCCCGAAGGACTAAAGTCTGCGCCAGGGTCCCCTCCAAGGTGTGAAGCCCAGGTTGGTTTAGGCCAGAGATGAATGCCTGAGGTAGAAAAGCGCTACCTCCTGAGCAGAAATTTGCTCACGTCAACTTAGGCCTCACCCAGAACCAGGTTGCCAAAAAAAAAAAAAAAAAAAGGCTGTGTGACACACCTACACAGCTTCCCATGCTCGGAGCGTGAGACTGCTATGCGTAATTGATTTGACACCTCATTAAATTCTTCCGCCACTATACCCAAAGCACCCAAGCATTAAGTCACTTCTGAACTCCGCCGTATGAGACAAAGAGAGGGGACGCGTGACAGAGCAGAGTGGAAAAGTCACTTGGCAAAGGAGGAATGGAGCAGAGAGGGACATGGACATTGGCTGAGGCAGAAGATTTCTCTCTCTTTCCTTCCCAAAGGGTTGCGAGAGATGAGGAGTTACAGCCCTCAGCCTGGGAGGAACAAATCTGTATTTCTGTTTTTACCCATTAAGTCTGTTTGTGCCATTTCTGAATTAATCTGTGATTTTAAAAAACCAAAAGCTCTCCATGTAAGTATTCATTTAAATTTCTACTTCCTTTCATATTCAAAAATGCACATTTTTTATCTCCAATAAAGCATTTAAATACGTACAGTCGTAATTTGGAAGTCGAACAGAATCCGTTCCGGAAGTCAGTTCGACTTCCAAAACGTTTGGAAACCAAAGCACGGCTTCTGATTGGCTGCAGGAAGCTCCTGCAGCCAATCAGAAGCCGTGGAAGCCCCGTCGGACCTTCAGCTTCCAAAAATAGTTCACAAACCAGAACAGTCACTTCTGGGTTTCGATCATTCGGGAACCAAAACGTTCGAGAACTAAGCTGTTCGGAAACCAAGGGACGGTTGCATTTTGATATGTTTATGTCGCAACATTATAACTTCTGGTTTAAAGGTGGCGAATGAGTTATTTTAATAAATGCACAAACATTATGAGAAGTATGGAATCTGTTGGGTAGATGCAATCTGCACACTCGTTCAAGAGATATAAATCAAACCAAGAGGTGGTTGTACAGGAATCTGCAAATATTTAGGGTTCTATTCAATGCAGCATTTCAAGGCAAGGACTGCCAACCTCATGCCTGTAGGAGCCATTGCGCCCATGAGGGTCTTCATTTGCACCCCTGCACAGCGGCCCCAGTCTTTTCAGCTTTCTCCTAGAAAGACAGTTCTGAAACAAAAATATGCAGATACCCTTTCAAGCATTTTCTGTGAAATGAGCAAGCCTGGCTGATCTAGCTTGCTGGTGTTTTTAACCAATGAGTGAAGTCAGAGCTGTGATTGATAAGTGAATTGTTGAGCCAACAGGCAAGAGGAATTCCTAGGGTCCTAAAGGCCTGCTGTTTTCTCCTCTTTTTTAATGGATTTGGCTTGGATTTGATATCCCGCTTTATCACTACCCGAAGGAGTCTCAAAGCGGCTAACATTCTCCTTTCCCTTCCTCCCCTACAACAAACACTCTGTGAGGTGAGTGGGGCAGAGAGACTTCAAATAATAATAATAATAATAATAATAATAATAATAATAATAATAATTTATTATTTATACCCCACCCATCTGGCTGGGTTTCCCCAGCCACTCTGGGCGGCTTTCAACAGAACATTAAAATACAATAATCTATTAAACATTAAAAGCCTCCCTAAACAGGGCTGCCTTCAGATGTCTTCTAAAGGTCTGATAGGTGTTGTTCTCTTTGACATCTGAAGGTGACTAGCCCAAGTGTGACTAGCCCAAGCAGCAGCTGCATTTGGAGGAGCGGGGACGCGAACCTGGTTCACCAGATTACAAGTCTAACGGTCTTAACCACTATACCACACTGGCTCTCCATTTTTCCCCTGCTTCTGTCTTATTTCCCAGGCAGAAATTCAACAGTTTATGCTTCCTCTCATATGGAAATACAGTTATGAGGAAAGCATCGCCCTGACTGCCCACTTTCTAATTTTGTGCCCCCCACAGCAGCCATTTTGTGACTCGTGCCCTCAGAACTCTCAACATTCAAAATGCGACCCCTGGTCCAAAAAGGCTGGCGACCCCTGTGGCCATCAAATAAATAAATATAGATAGGGATTAGGAACATCTAAGAAGACATACCAGGAGGTGGTATGTCCCAACTGTGTATGAATGCTGCCTGAAGTAATGGTTGCCAGATCATAATTCCAAGAAACGTGAGGAACAGGGAGAGAGCATACAGGGAAGAGCCATGTGCTCAACTGTGGCTGGAATGGGGATGGTTTCTATAGGGTTCCTTAGATTCACATTTTTATTTTTATTTTGAAGTTGGAATCTGCACACCATCTCAGGCAAGCTGAAAACCTGAGATGCAAACACAACAATGCATTGGTTCTGAAGAAATCTTCCCCTGTGCCCATTGTGAGATTGACAGCAGGAGCCTCTGAGCAAGGCCATCTGTCATAACTCAGGACACACGAGAAATGCTTTATGCACCAAGAGCAGGGGTCAGCAACATTTTTCAGCCGTGGGCTGGTCCACCATCCCTCAGACCATGTGGTGGGCCGGACTATATTTTGAAGGAAAAAATGAACGAATTCCTATGCCCCACAAATAACCCAGAAATACATTTTAAATAAAAGGACACATTCTACTCATGCAAAAACATGCTGATTCCTGGACCATCCGCGGGCCGGATTGAGAAGGCGATTTGGGCCGCATCTGGCCCACGGGCCTTAGGTTGCCTACCCCTGACCAAGAGTCATGGAAGATGGAGCGATCCTCTCCTTTGGCAATCTCAGGAGGCAGCCAGAGTGTCAAATACTTTGGCATGTAATTCTGGAAGGAAAAATCCAAAGGATCTGCGATGTCCACCCCCTGCTCCTGAGGTTTCCTTGCCAACATCCTGTGACACTAACAGCTCTTCTCCCCCCCCCAAAAAAAACCTCCCTCTGTCTGGACACCCTGCCTTCCATAAAGCATGCAAGTCCCAGGGAGACAAGAGACACTGCAGCCTGCCTCGGGTACACACTGTAGCCCCTTTGAAGAAAGAGTTCCTCCAGGAAGAGTGAACCTAGGATTTTTGCACCCCTGACTAAAGAAAAAGACTGTATCATTTGTCACTAGGCTTCGGACTGGTGCTGGGGCAACAGTTCAGCTTGCTGAGCTAGCACTGCTTCCAAATGCAAACTCTTGTCTCTGACTCCAAAGTGCGCTGACCAAGGTGCTGAATTTCATTCCACTCTGTTGCCTGCCTGTCAGAACCTATTGCCCATCCTCAGATGAGACTGATGGTTGTTCCCCAGATAACCCCGCTCAAAGCGGCTCATTTTAGAAACAGCATATAGAAAGTTTGGCCAACTTTCCCAATATTGCATAAAACAAAATGAAGAAATCACTGGCAACAGCTGCAAACAGAAAGCTGGGCAGCTTGCGGAGGTTAGCATAAGAACATTAAGGAGAGCCGGCAGGATCAGGCCCATCTGCTCCAGCATCCTGTTCTCACCGTGGCCAACCAGATGCTTGTGGGAAACCAGCAAGGAGGATCCGAGTACAAGAACGCCACTCTCCCCTCCTGCAGTTTCCAGCAGCTGGTATTTGGAAACATGGTTGCCTCCAACTGTGGCGGCAGAGCATAGCCACTGTGGCTAGAAAAAAGGTAAAAGGTAAAGGACCCCTGGATGGTTAAGTCCAGTCAAAGGCGACTATGGGGTTGCGGCGCTCATCTCGCTTTCAGGCCGAGGGAGCTGGCGTTTGTCCGCAGACAGCTTTCCGGGTCATGTGGCCAGCATGATTAAACCGCTTCTGGCACAATGGGACACCGTGATGGAAACCAGAGCACACGGAAACGCCATTTACCTTCCTGCCGCAGCTGTACCTATTTATCTACTTGCACTGGCATGCTTTCGAACTGCTAGGTTGGCAGGAGCTAGGACACAGCAATGCGAGCTCACCCCATTGTGGGGATTCGAACCACCAACCTTCTGATCGGCAAGCCCAAGAGGCTCAGTGGTTTAGACCACAGCACCACCTGCTAGTAGCCATTGATAGCCCTCTGCTCCATGATTTTTTCTAATCCTCTTTCAAAGCAATCCATCCAAGCTGGTGGCCATCACTGGCTGGAGCGGTACCTATTTATCTACTTGCACTTTGACGTGCTTTCGAACTGCTAGGTTGGCAGGAGCTGGGACCGAGCAACGGGAGCTCACCCCGTCGCGGGGATTCGAACCACCGACCTTCTGATCGGCAAGCCCTAGGCTCTGTGGTTTAGACCACAGTGCCACCCACGTCCCTTCAAATACCTATAAGGTATACCTATACCTATACCTTTCAACCTCTATAAGGCTGCAAATATTGCTGGAGGGCCATAAAGGGTCCTTCGTGGTTCTCTTGTAGGTGCCAGCTATGAACACGAGAGCATCCGAGCAACACTTGCAAATGCCAAGAAAGTCTCAATACTCAGCACTTACAGAGTCTTCTTATATGGCAATTTCCAATGGCCTAAATAATTATCAGCATATGGCCAAACATGCAGCTACCGAAATCAGGGGGCTTTTAAAAGCACTTTGAGCTATCAGAGGTTTAATCGGTACTGACTCAACGTTTTGTTGATTAACTAGTGGTGGTGGCCAAATTTAAATTGGTGGCCCTGTAAGTTAAGAGCACGCTTGTTTGTTTTCAGGGGCTATTTTAATTCTCGGTGTGTTCCTCCTGCCACAGGGAATGCAGAAGAAAATACTACTGACGGCCTTTCCTTTTTGGAAAAAGAGCTTTGATAATTCCATGGGACGTTATCATACAGACTTCCTACCAGCAGCTCAGAAAGGCACCAATACGGATGTTCTGATAATATGCAAAAGAGAGAGAGAGAGAGAGAGAGAGAGAGAGAGAGAGAGAGAGAGAGAGAGAAATAATTGATGAATTCTTTAATCAGCTGACAGCGTAATCATTATGATTTTAGGACGGGAATCTTTCTGAAAGGAAGAGAGTGGAGAAAGAAATGTAGAGAATGAAGTGGAAAGCCTGCCTGTTTCAGTCAGAGATGAAGATCACATTTTATCTTTGTTCCAGGCAGAGGTGGGGTGGAGGGGGGTGTAATTAGCAAGACCTTATTTAGCACAGGGGGGTCAGTAACTAAATGATGGCGCCTCCTACCTGGCGAGGTGGATGTGGCTCCTGGTAACTGGGGAGGATCTTGAGAACGACGCTCCCGCTGGCATTTTTCAGCACCTCTTGCAATGCCCGTGGGTCACTGCCCACCTCCTGCCCGTTCACCTCCTTGATGATGTCACCCACATGCAGCAGCCCCTGCTGGTCAATCATGCCGCCATGCAGGATGCGGGCAATGACAAGCTCGCCGCGCTCCACCCGGAACGTCACCCCCTGAGGGAAGAGAAACCAACAAGAGTGCAGGGTCAATGCAAAGCAGTTATGGGTCATGGGGACAGGGCCAGCCCAACCGTGAGGTAGGCTGAAGCAGCTGTTCCACCTGCCCGCCGCTGGGGCCGATTTCCAGGGAGATCTCATGAGATCTCGCCGGAACCTGGTATCAGGGCTGGAGTCAGATGCAGGTTGGCAAAAAAAGACACAGGGCTCCGTTGTCAGCCCTTTATTCAAGGAAACAGCACACAACTCAGCAACACTTCCCAAGACGTCTTGCCCTTATGGAGAAGTTGCCAGGCCTGAATAACAACAACAGCAACAACATTTATTATTATTATTATTATTATTATTATTATTATTATTATTATTACCCCGCCCATCTGCCTGGGTTTCCCCAGCCACTCTGGGCAGCTCCTAACAAAATATTAAAAACATAGCAACTGAGAGTCTGAACTGCTCTCAGTCACAAGCTCTTCCTGCTCACTGAACCCTGTTGCCCTTTCCGACCCCTCCTCCCACCAATCTTCTCTCTCTGACTGCTCCTCTGTGTCCCACCACCAATCCTCTGGTTCTGAGCCTTCCTCCTCTGGGGTTTCCCTTGGGGGGGGGGGTTTCCCAGCTGGTACGTCCCACCACTCCTCTTCGTCCAGCCAGTCCCTGCCACCTGCCACTGTTGCTTTGTGCTGCTGCCGTGGAACCTGGGTAAGGGATGCTCTGGCAGCAGCAGAGGGGAAATGGGACGCCCCATCCCTAGGTGGCGGGGTTAACTAGTATTTGTGTATAATTTTTTTAAAAACCACCCCAACCTATCAGAAGCACCCCTTATACCTGTACAGTGGTATCTCGGGTTACGACTCCCGGAAGTAGTACCTCGGGTTAAGAAATTTACCTCAGGATGAGAACAGAAATTGCATGCCGGTGGCACGGCGGAAGCAGGAGGCCCCATTAGCTAAAGTGGTACTTCAGGTTAAGAATGGTTTCAGGTTAAGAACGGACCTCCAGAACGAATTAAGCTCGTAACCAGAGGTACCACTGTATCTCTCTGATATGTGCTTCATGCAATGAGATGTGAAACAGTCCCAATGGTGTTTTTTGGGGGGGTGGGCAGCTTGAGAGAGGTTGACAGGTGTTAATATAGGTTTAAATTTGTCTGAAAACAACCATCATCATCATCATCATCTGCCATTCACCCTAAGATACTGCCATGTTTTCTGAAGTGGGTTAGCTAGGGTTTGCCACAAAGAGAATCCTGCCCACACTATTGTGATGTAAGTGACAGGTTGGTTGGTTTGTTGGTTAGTTGGTTGGTTATAGGGCCGGATTTAGGTTTGACGAGGCCCTAAGCTCCTGAAGGTAATGGGGCCCTTTATATGTCCAGCTGTCCTTTGTCAACAACAAATTGTCGCTGTTTTTTGTGTTGAATATATGCTGTATGGTAATTTATGGACCTCATAGGTATCTCAAGCCATTTGCACATAACAAATAGGAGCCTACACAACACAAAACACTGTTGCTGTATGTAGGTTTTATTTTATTTGTTTTTTATCTTATACTTTGAAAATGTACATTCAGTTTTTTCCCCTTTAATTTATTTTGGGGGGCCCCAAGAGAGTGGGGCCCTAAGCTATAGCTTGTTTAGCTTATATGTAAATCCGGCACTGGTTGGTTGGTTGGTTGGTTGGTTGGTTGGCTGGTTGGTTAATTGGTTAGTTGGTTGGTTTGCTACAGGTCTGCTCAGTACACTGGCCTTTAAACTAAAATATGGTGAGGCCAATGACAGTGGGAAAAGATTTTACTCACCAGGTGCTCCCCAGCAGTCTTACGAATCCCCACCATGCGCACGGCATCTGGTGGCACCGGCTGGTTGTTGAACATGGGGTCCAGGACTGGACTGGGTGGTGGAGTCTCGTAGCTCTTGGAGGCAACGGAATCGTGGGTTTCCAAGAGGGACTGAGAAAGGGGCGCGGCAGGGGTGGGAAAGAGGAGACAACAGAAAGACTCGCTCAGCTGAGACCAGAGACAGATTAAGTAAAACGTAAAGGAGGGCAACGGGCCTTGTTACGGGGGATCACGAGGATCAAGTCTTTTGCACTAGGTCCTGGATCTCCAGGACTTTCTCTCTAAATAGCACACTCATGATGCCCCTGAAAGCACAGCGATGGCTTGCCTATAGGCATCCATTCATGTAGGAAGCCTAAGAAACTGCCCTATGCTGAGTCAAACCCTTGGTCCATCTAGCTCAGCACTGGCTACACTGACTGGCAGCAGCTCTCCAGGGATTCATACATTCCCACTTGGAGATGCCCATGAATGAACCCAGAACCTTCTGCGTGCACATAAACAGCACATAAACAGCTACAACCCTTCTGCAGCTAATATATACAGTGATCCCTCGACTTACGAAAGACCCGACTTACGAGTTTTTCGAGTTACGAGGGATCAAAGCGGCCACCGCTTCCGAATTTTTTCGACTTCCGATCGGAAGCCGCGGCCGTTTTAGATAGGGTTTTTTCGAGTTCTGAAAGGTTTTTGCGAGCTACGAATGCGTTCTCCAACGCATTCCTATGGGGACTCGACTTACGATTTTTTCGAGTTCCGACGCTCCCGTCGGAACGGATTACCTTCGTAAGTCGAGGGTCCACTGTATTAGCAAATGCGTATTTGTGCAAATTTGTGCCATGGGCCTGTGTCCAGAGACCTTAAAGTCCCTAGCCACAACCCTGGAAGCAGGGGCAAGCCCTCCAAGCCGTACCCAGAATGGGATCCCCTGGAGATTATTATTAGTAATAGTAACAATAATAATACAGTACTAACAACAATAAAATTTGATTAGTTGAGTGTACAGTGGTACCTTGGTTCTCAAACGCCTTGGTACTAAAACAACTTGGAACCCAAATTCTGCAAACCCGGAAGTAAGTGTTCTGATTTGCAAACTTATCAGAAGCTGAAGATGCTCCGTTTTGAGTGTTACGCTTCCGATTTGAGTGAGTGCCACACTTCCGTTTTGAGCGTTACGCTGAGGTCTGTCTGTTTTTGCTATTTATTTTGCATTTTCGTTTTTGCAGCTCTTTTTTTTCTGACTGTGTGGAACCCAGTCCAGCTACTGATTGCAGTACATTGTTTATTGCTTTCATTTTATGGATCAACGGTCTTGTTAGATAGTAAAATTCATGTCAAATTGCTGTTTTAGGGGTTGTTTTTAAAAGTCTGGAACGGATTAATTCTATGAGAAAGCACGCCTTGGTTTTGGAACGCTTTGGCTTCGGGACGGACTTCCGGAATGGATTAAGTTTGAGAACCAAGGCACCACTGTACTTATGTGCCACTGTTTCACAATGAGCTGTGCCCAAAGTACAGCAAACGTTCAAAACATCAAAATACAAATATATATAGAATGCAGAGCACGTAATGGCAACAACCAACCATTTAACAAGCACAGAATAAATCCAATATAAAAAAATAAATCTAGGTTTAAATACATAAATATAAAAGCAAAACACGAGTTAACTAACAATGCAGTTCCTGGCACTGGTCTTCCTGGACTCCAAGGAGGCTGGCTTAAATACAGTTCAGAGGGGGTGGGGGACTCTCAACAAGCTAGACAACAAACACCTGGCTCCCAGAGGAGGCTGGAAGCAGCAAATGGCAAATGTTGGGGAGGGCAATGGTGGCCATTCCCTTCCCCAGCCTCCTGGAAGGACCAACTGCTGCTGTAGGTCTTATTTCCATCCCACCGTTCCTCCCAAATGCCACTCCCAAGGGTGGCAAACAACAGGAGCAAAACGATGCAATTAAAAATAAAATAAATACCGTATTTTCCCCTTAAAACTAAAGTCAAAAATTAAGGGGCGTCTTATACACGGATACATCCCCCCCCCCATTTTCCTAAATCTGAGTCTTATACATGGGGGCGTCTTATAGACAGAAAAATACGGTATGTTCCTCATCAGAATAGGATCTCTTCCACTGTGATTTCCGAAATCGCTAGATTCAGCCCAGCAAGAACATACACAAACGCACAGCGCCCTGGGGAACTATTAGGCCATATATCAATGGTTAGATATATAGTGCTATAGTGTAGAGGTGCCTATCAAGCTGGGACCAGGGAATGGACCAGGCTTCAAATCCCCACTTAGCCATGAAGGCCATTGGGTAACTGTGGGTCATTCATTCTCTCTGAGCCCACAGGATTATTGCAGAGATAATACCATGTGTGTCACCTTGAACTCTTTAGAGGGAAGTGGGATCACAACATCTGAATGACATTGGGAGGGGGGCGGAATCTAAACAGCAGCATTCCAAGTGTATTACAACTTGGCTTCTGATACCTGACTATTAAATTATTGTTTGTTTGTTTGTTTGTTTGTTTGTTTGTTTGTTTATACCCCGCCCATAGGGCTGGGTTTCCCCAGCCACTCTGGGCAGCTCGCAACAGAATATTAAAAACACGATCAAACATCAAACATTAAAAACTTCTAAATAGGGCTGCCTTCAGATGTCTTCTAAAAGTCAGGTAGTTGTTTATTTCCCTGACATCTGCTGGGAGGGCGTTCCACAGGGCGGGCGCCACTACCGAGAAGGCCCTCAGCCTGGTTCCCTGTAACTTCACTTCTCGCAGGGAGGGTACCGCCAGAAGGCCCTCAGAGCTGGACCTCAGTGTCCGGGCTGAACGACGGGTGGTGGAGACGCTACTTCAGGTATACTGGGCCAAGGCTTGTTAAATATTGTTTAAATATTATCAAGCTGTTACCTGGAGTGGGCAATAAATCAAGCTTTCACTGTTAATAAGCTTCTACTTCAGCTTCCTGTGAAAACTGAAGGTGGCCTTGTTTAGGGAAGTTCTTAATGTTTGATGTTTTATTGTGTTTTTAATATTCTGTTGGGAGCCACCCGGAGTGGCTTGGGAAACCCAGCCAAAAGGGTGGATATAAATTATTATTATTATTATTATTATTATTATTATTATTATTATTAAACCTACCAGTTAAAACAAGACAGGCAAATCCTTGTGAGCATTTAAACATCTCCCTCATGCCACCTTAGACATAGACACAGAGAGGCAACACTAGCACAGAGAATCTATACTTTGCATACAGTCTGAAGTTACATGATCCAGCAAATTTGCTGAAGCTAAGCAGGTATTCATCTGGTCAGTTCCTAAGTGGGGAAACACCTGGGAACTCCCGGTGTGTCAGCACACAGCCCATACAGAAGAAAGACCAGATGCAAATGCAATAAGGAAGCAAGCAAATAAACCAACAGCATTAAGCCAGATGCCTCAGGTGTCTCTGCAAAAATCATGTCTTTCCTATACACATGAAAAGAAATAAAATACATCTTCCTGTTGCACATTGTTGACCAAAGGCGCCTCGTCCCTCAGCCTGGCACGAAGCAGAAAGCTTTATCCACCGCCAAGTCAGAACCCTCCCCCCAACTCCCGCTGCCAAGTAGGGCAAATCCACAGATGTCCCTTATTAATATCCTGGCCCTGTGGGTCTTTGTGCGAAAGGGCATTCTCCTGAGACATTTCTCTCTCTGTGTGTCACACACAGACAAGGCTGATATGCGCTGGGATCCCTGCTATCACCTCCTTATGAGAAACGAGCCCTGAGTGAATTGCCTGTCCTCCTTCCAGGGCCACTTCCAACAAGCCCCGGGCTCCACTGTCAAATGTGGCATCCATGATCCCAGTTCAGGTCTGGAAGTGACTCCTTCTTCTCTCCCCCCAGATCTGGAGAGACAGCTGCCTCCTACCTGGAAGTGAGGCTCCTGTAGGATGCGAGCCAGCTCGGCGGCCGTGCTGTCTTGCTGAGCGATGCGGGTGATGTCTTTGAGTATCTCCTGGACCAGCTCCAGATTGTTGTCCCTCACGGCTTCCAGCTTCGTCTCCTCCAGCCGCTCGTGAGCCTGCACGGTGGGCGGGTGGCAAAAGGGTGAAGGAGGGGGGGATTAGAGAGGCACATGTAAACAAACAAACCAACAAAGCCACTCTAACCCTTTGTCCTTCCGATACTGGGAAGTGTGGATGCTAGAGACCTAGGGGGTATGTTTCTGCAGATGCCTGAAAAACCCATGGCCCTGTACCCCCAGGTTAAACCAGAAGCATGTGTGTGTGTTTGATAGAGCTCTCCAAAATTTAAATATGTAACCTCACCCCCATGGGTGCCTGCAGAGCTTGGGAAAACTCATCAGCACTTTCCAGAGCCCAAAGGGTAAGGTTGGCGGGGAAGAGAGGGTGTGTTGTGAACTGTGTAAAGGGAAGGGGATTGGAAGAATTACTCACACATGCCGCTCTCACACAAACACACAGCCCACTTGCTCAGAGCAGCATCCACAGAAAGATCAGAGCCTCTCCTAGCCTTTGATGGGAGGGCAGCTACAAATCAAGCAGGTCTTTGCTGCAAGAGGGATGAATCGCTGGCTCTGGAGGAGCCTCGAGAAAAGCTGTCCAAAGGGAGGCAGGCACAAAAGAGAAGGAACTAAAAATAATAAGGCTCTTAAGCAGAAGCTTAGCGTTGCCTGCCTGGAGTCAGCAGGAGGGAGGGAAAGGAGAGCTTAATAGAAGCCGGTTCTGGAATCCAGGGCTAGCACTGGAAAATAGCGAGGTGGGATGTTTCTGGACAGCTTTGGCTGGAAAATGGGATTTAAAAAATCCTGATTTGAGAGAGAGAGAGAGAGAAAGCAACTTTCCCAGACTCCACTATTTGACAGGGGCTAGGCAAGAAGGGAGAATACATTTGGGCCCTCAATCCAGGAAACATTAACATACAAGTTGTGCTAGGTTTCTGCAGTCAGCTCAGGACCAAACTAAAGGAGACACAGGAGATGTCCAGTTTTCTTACAGTATCTGAAGGCAGCCCTGTTTAGGGAAGTTTTTAATGTTTGATGGGTTTATTATTATTATTATTATTATTATTATTATTATTATTATTCTGTTGGGAGTCACCCAGAGTTCCCCCAGCCAGATGGGCAGGGTATAAATATTATTATTATTATTATTATTATTATTATTATTATTATTATTATTATTATTTATTAATTATTAATTATTATTGGGAAAGTGGGTGTGGAAGGCAGGGAAGCTCCCAGATACAGTGGTTGGGATCAGAGGCACAGCATGAGGGAGGGTCTGTTTAACCCTTACCCTTCCTGCCATTTCCCTGCTCAAAATCACTCCCCAAGCTATAGCTGTCAACCCTCCCTTTTTTTGTGGGAAACTCCCTTATTCCAATGCCGTTTCCCGCTGCTATCCCGGATTGTTGATATCCCTTAAATTTCCCGGATTTCAAAGGAAGCAGCTCCTCTCCCTCCCTGCCGGCCAGGGAGGCTCCTCAGCTGTGTTGCTCAGCTGCCAATAAGGAGTCTGAGACCGACTGGGGGCGGAGCTTGCATGCCTTGTGCAGCCAGACCCTCATGCCCAACCAGACAGCCAGCCTGCCTGCCATCTACGCGCTCGCTCTTTCGCTCACCCGTTCGCGCGCAGCCTCTGGAGCGCAGGGTAGCGAGGCTACGTGGTGCCATTGCACCGCCCTTGTGGCATCCCTTATTTTCAAATCCAAAAGTTGACAGCTATGCCCCAAGCTGTTTTTTCACCCTGCAGCTGGAAGATATGTGGTCCCTGTATCTTTTCCCCCCTCAAGGAGAAAAGTGGTTTGGGGTAGGGATGTGGCAGGAGAGGAGGGAGAGAAATTTGATTCAGTTCACATCAAAAGGCAGATTGACCTAATGTGGAGTTTCCTGAAACTGTATGTAAACTGAAACGCAGCAATCCTTCAAGATTTGCACTTCTCTGAATCTTGCCGTTTCTCCAGCCGAGTAATGTGTACAAAAATGCATATAACTGAGGTACAGTGTGCGTAAAAATGCGTATTAACTGTGAAAGCATACAAACGAAGACAAATGTGTTTTACAGAAATGGGTATATTACATTTTTTAAAAATGTGTATCTTAAATGCTGGTGAATTTTAACGAGGACATTTTTAAAAATATCAAACTGAAGTGGAAATGCAAAGGACTGAAATTAAGATTTGCAAAACGAGAAACCAAGAGAATTGAAGGATTTGTTCATCCCTAGCTGAGGAAGGATGATATTTGAACCGGGCATGGGGGGATATGGCAGGAAGGTAAGGAGTTAAGTAGCTACCTCATGCAATGCCTGATCCCCTTCAATCAAAAGCCTCCATCAATAGACTGTGTTACAGCTGGCTTGGTTAGAAATGAATTCAGCATTTCAGACAGAGAGGTGCTGCCCATTTCATTTTCAATTACTATTTCAATTATTGTTACTTGATTATAAATAAATTAAATTTCATTATTATCTGAACTTGGTTGAAATAAAATAGATCTGTTTCAGATCCTGCTTATTCATTCCGCATTTCAAAAGCAACCTGGCTCCAAATCACTAAAAATTCCGAAGCCAGAAACAGGTTTGCTGTGAACCGCCCTGCGATCTTCGGATACAGGCGGCAACCATTTCGCATGGGGGTCTGTTCCCGGCCCCCACATCTGTGGGCAGAGCGTGCATAATTCTGCCTCCGTTCTTCCCTCTTCCGGGTCCAAAAGGACCCACGGGTTGGCAATCACATGTCATTTGGAAGCACCTAAAATGGTCGTCGCTAATAACAATAATAGAGATCAGATCGCATTTCTTAGTGCAGAAAGCATTGATCTGATGTGTAGAGATCTTTCCTATTCTACAGGATGAGTCCTTTAAAAGAGGCCCTGAGGATACAGAGTACACATCCTCCACGGAGCCTCTTTTAAAAGACACACCCTGTAATTCATTCAAGAGGGTTCTGGAAGCTTCTCTGTGTGAAAGAAACAAGCAGAAGGTTCGTGAAATTTGGGTTATTCCGCCAGAGAAGCTGAGTACAGTGGTACCTCGGGTTAAGAACTTAATTCGTTCTGGAGGTCCATTCTTAACCTGAAACCGTTCTTAACCTGAGGTACCACTTTAGCTAATGGGGCCTCCCATTGCTGATGCACAGTTTCTGTTCTCATCCTGAGGTAAAGTTCTTAACCCGAGGTACTATTTCTGGGTTAGCGGAGTCTGTAACCTGAAGCGTCTGTAACCTGAGGTACCACTGTACAGCTGGCTTTAACTGATTCTGTTATCTCTTTCTGCCAAGGTCTTGCTGACTATAATAATAGGCTAGAAGGAGCCTGGGTTTCACTTTCTCTTTCTTTCTTTCTTCTTTCTTTCTTTCTTTCTTTCTTTCTTTCTTTCTTTCTTTCTTTCTCTCTTCCTTCTGGTGTGGTGGTCTGTACATAGTATGCTTAGTGTTAAAGTTTAGACTTACGATAAGTTATTGTAAGTTTAAGTTAAGTCTCCAGCAACTGGATTTCTTATGGACGGTGCCAATCCTGAATGTATTGGATTTGTGACCATGATGCTCATTTGCCTTCAGTAGCAGTAAAGCTCTGCTGGATGAAATATTAATTGCCTCTGGTCATTTTTGGGGGAATCCTGCAGCACGTAAAAGTTTTTACTCTGCTAACTATACGTTGGAGTTCTGCTCTGGATCAATATTGAGCCGAATTCCATGACAATAACCACGGCACACACTTGAGAGCAGGCGCTGTTGGCTGTCTACTCTTCCTGGGTTGTTTGCTCATATTATCTTTCAGTTTAATGGCTAATTTTCCCTAGTGGCTGCGGTGGAGAGAATGAGGGACAATTAGCTGCCAGAAGAAAGATAAGCAGAGGTAAACAACAGAAAGGTGGCCAGGGATTTCTGTCTCTGAGAGTGAATGCGCACCCGCATATGTGAGCACTTCCCACACCCCCATCTTCCTCTGTCTGTCGCTGTGGGAACTTTTAGAATCCTCAACAGAGTCCGGCTTATGCATGGCTAATTCGGGCATGACATTAATCTCAGGGCTGTAGGTTCGAGCCCCATGTTGGGCAAAAGATTCCTGCATAGAGGACCGTTGCGTTCCCTTCCAACTCTACAATTCTATGATTCTATATGAAGGTAAAAAGGTAAAGGACCCCAGGACGGTTAAGTTATCTCCCGCTTGGACTACTGCAATGCGCTCTACGTGGGGCTACCTTTGAAGGTGACCCGGAAACTGCAATTAATCCAGAATGCGGCAGCTAGACTGGTGACTGGGAGTGGCCGCCGGGACCCTATAACACCGGTCCTGAAAAACCTAGATTGGCTCCCAGTACGTTTCCGAGCACAATTCAAAGTGTTGGTGCTGACCTTTAAATCTCTAAACAGCCTCGGTCCTGTATACCTGAAGGAGCGTCTCCACCCCCACCGTTCAGCCCGGACACTGAGGTCCAGCGCCGAAGGCCTTCTGGCGGTTCCCTCACTGCGAGAAGCAAAGCTACAGGGAACCAGGCAGAGGGCCTTCTCGGTAGTGGCGCCCGCCCTGTGGAACGCCCTCCCAGCAGAGGTTAAAGGGATCAACAACTACATGACATTTAGAAAATACCTGAAGGCAGCCCTGTTTAGGGAAGTTTTTAATCTGTGATGTGTTAATGTATCTTAATGCTTGCTGGAAGCCGCCCAGAGTGGCTGGGGAGACCCAGCCAGATGGGCGGGGTACAAATAATAATAATAATAATAATAATTATTAAGTCCAGTCAAAGGCGACTATGGGGTTGCGGCGCTCATCTCGCTTTCAGGCCGAGGGATCCGGCATTTGTCCAGTGTTTCCCGGTCATGTGGCCAGCATGGCTAAACTGCTTCCGGCACAACAGAACACTGTGATGGAAACCAGAGCGTACGGAAACGCCGTTTACCTTCCCGCCACAGCGCTACCTATTTATCTACTTGCACAGGCGTGCTTTCGAACTGCTAGGTTGGCAGGAGCTGGGACCGAGCAATGGGAGCTCACCCCGTCGTGGGGATTTGAACCGCCAACCTTCCGATCGGCAAGCCCAAGAGGCTCAGTGGTTTAGACCACAGCGCCACCCGTTCCCATTATGGATATATAAGCCCTTGCCAGTTCATCAAGATATTTCCATGGTATCCCATATTCCAGGCACGTCCAACAGGTAGATTGTGATCTACCGGTAGATCACTGGACGTCTGTGGTAGATCACTGGTTCCTCCCAAAGAAGCTCAACAACTTTGGCTCCCCTAAAAAAAGCTCAAAATTTTTGCTCTGCACCCCAAAGAAATGGGGCTTTCCTCCCCCCTAAAAAAGCCCTACAACTTTGACCTGAACCCCTAAAAAATGGGCCTTTCTCCTTCCTAAAGAAAGCTCAATAATTTTGACCTGAACCCCCGAAAAGGGGGTAGAGCACTGCCAGTTTTTAACTCTGTGAGTAGATCACAGTCTCTTGGGAGTTGGCCACCCCTGCCATATTCTAACAGGGAACTCATTCTTCAAGTGTGTATTCTTGTGCAGCCGAAAAAATGCCATCCAAGCACAAGAGGGCTGGATCAATGAGTGTGTGGGGACGCCAAGATTTGCGGAAGTAGCCAAAATAGCCCAATGAGGAGGAATAAGAGTGCTCAGTAGGTGCAGAATACTGCCTGACTGTTCAGGGAAGAAAATGGAAAACCATAGACAGGATGGAATGAATTATTCTGGAAAAGCACATCGCTGGCTAGAAGCCTGAACAGGAGTACTTTACCCCGCAGTGTGTGCTGAGACAAAATCATCCCCTCCAAATTCAAACCAGTGAATGCTTGTGTCAAATACTCTCCCGCTATTCTCTAAGCATAGCTGTCAACCCTCCCTTTTTTTGCGGGAAACTCCCTTATTCCAATGCCGTTTCCCGCTGCTATCCCAGATTGTTGATATCCCTTAAATTTCCCAGATTTCAAAGGAAGCAGCTCCTCTCCCTCCCTGCCGGCCAGGGAGGCTCCTCAGCTGCGTTGCTCGGCTGCCAATAAGGAGTCTGAGACCGACTGGGGGCGGAGCTTGCATGCCTCGTGCATCCAGACCCTCATGCCCAACCAGACAGACAGCCTGCCTGCCATCTATGTGCTCGCTCTTTCGCTCACCCGTTCGCGCACAGCCTCTGGAGCGCAGGGTGGCGAGGCTACTTGGTGCCATTGCACCGCCCTCGCGGCATCCCTTATTT
The DNA here is from genome assembly GCA_034641395.1 of Darevskia armeniaca. Classification (NCBI taxonomy): domain Eukaryota; kingdom Metazoa; phylum Chordata; class Lepidosauria; order Squamata; family Lacertidae; genus Darevskia; species Darevskia armeniaca. The sequence continues at coordinate 411,104 of JAWWNF010000973.1, read as the reverse complement.
TCAAATCTGAAAGTTTGAAAAAAAAAACCTTATTTTCAAATCCGAAAGTTGACAGCTATGTCTCTAAGTGGCTGAATATTTGATGGCTGCTTTTGACATCCAGCTACACTTAATTTTGTTGTTTGATGCCTGACAGGTTTTGACAATAATTTATTGGTTGATACTAGCAATTGTGTTTGACAGTGCAGGCAGGACAGATAGCAAATACTCAAATTGTATTATTGAGCTTCAAACCAAAAACCACACTCAGATTATGGCTAATTTTATCTACTAATAAGAGGGTTATTATCTTCTTTTGGAGAAGCCCCACTGAAGGGTGATCCATAAATATTTTAAATAAGAAAAAGTAAATAAAAACATGTTATACCTGAAAAATAAAAAACCCACTTTTCATCCCACAGTAGTTAAGAAAAAAAGTGGGAATCAGCATTGGTATTTAAACTGGCACACCAAGCAAACTGCTGGAATAAATATTCAAGAAAGCAAATTTCTTGAAATGTGGGCTTTATTTATACATTGTTGGAATAACAGAATTCAGGGATAGTATCCTACCCTATGCTAAACGATAGTTGAAAGCTCATTCTAAAACTAGGGGTGAACATGTTTGGGCTCTATTCAATTACTGTATTTTTCCGTGTATAAGACTATATTTCCCCTGAAATTTTTTAAGTTTAAAATTGGGGGTCGTCTTATACACGGAATGTTGCAATTAATTATTTCTTAATTTTGGGCTAAAAAAATAGAGGTCGTCTTATAACATGGAGCATCTTATACACAGAAAAATACGATAAGTCCTACACAGAGTAGAAGAGTAGAAGAAGAGTTTGGATTTGATATCCCGCTTTATCACTACCCTAAGGAGTCTCAAAGCGGCTCACATTCTCCTTTCCCTTCCTCCCCCACAACAAACACTCTGTGAGGTGAGTGGGGCTGAGAGACTTCAGAGAAGTGTGACTAGCCCAAGGTCACCCAGCAGCTGCATGTGGAGGAGCGGGGAAGCGAACCCGGTTTACCAGATTACGAGTCTACCGCTCTTAACCACTACACCACACTGGTAGACACACTGGTAGACAAATTAAAATACGAATTTTGTTAGTCATGCCTCTTAGCTATAATGGGTCTACTCTTGAGCAAGACTAGCATTGGTTCCCCGCCCCAGTTTATCCTAACTGTGTTATACCTTGTTTGTAACATTTTTTTCTTATAAAAACACTAAATGAAAAACTCATTTATAACTGGGCCTTTCTGCCTCAGCTTGAGGCAGCTTGCAGAAAAATCAATAAGTTTGATCAATAAACAACAACAACAACAAAGAATATGAACAAGCAGAGGAGAGTAAATAATACACAAAGCTACTTAGCAGCGGGGAATCGGGCAAAAGTCCCCAGTTGATGTGCAATGGCTTTTAAAACAAACAAAAATATCGGCCCACATGATGAAGAACATGCAATGGTAGTTAGTACTTGACAGTGTTAGACAGCTGGACAACTTAAGAGATTTGTTATTTGAAAAACTACCCAGAGAGACACTTGCAGCCTAAAGCTGTTGAATTTTGAGGGGGAAGTTTTTCCTGCTTAAAATGGCACTTTTAAACTTAAAATGTCTTGTTCCAAAATTGCCAGAGTGGATTTGATTTAAATCAAATCAATTTAAATGACAATTTAAATCACAAGTCAGTAATAATAATAATAATTTATTATTTATACCCCACCCATCTGGCTGGGTTTCCCCGGCTTCCAACAGAATATTAAAATACAATAGTCTATTAAACATTAATAACATTAATTAATTATTATTAATTAATTAATTAATTGCTTGATTTATTATTTGTTTGTTTGTTTGTTTGTTACAGAAAGACTCATTCTTGCTGGTAGAATCTGTGCAGATGCCGGAAATCGCGGGCGCACACACAATCTGGCCCACAGAGGGACCTCCGCTGGAGTGAGCCGGCCCAGGCAAGGTAATCCTGTCCTAATCTGTTGGAAGGAAGCGATAGGGCTAGGTACTTTCTTTGATTTTGGACATTGTTTGGAGAAAGTGAGGCATTGGGAGAGGGTGGCTAATGAATAATCTGCACATAGCTAGGGATCTGCAGGGAGCCAGCCAGTCGGGCAAACCACACAGGTTATCTATCTATAAATCGGGTGGTTGTGGGCAGAGAAGAAGAGTTTGGATTTGATATCCCACTTTATCACTACCCGAAGGAGTCTCAAAGCGGCTCTCCTTTCCCTTCCTCCCCCACAACAAACACTCTGTGAGGTGAGTGGGGCTGAGAGACTACAAAGAAGTGGGACTAGCCCAAGGTCACCCAGCAGCTGCATGTGGAGGAGCGGAGACGCGAACCCAGTTCCCCAGATTACGAGTCTACCGCTCTTAACCACTACACCACACTGGAAGCTCGGCCATGGGGCCGTGCAAACTGAGACTACCTGAGAGAGTCACTTCCCCTCTTGAGGGCTTCCAAGTTGCAGATTTAGGTGCTTGCTTGGTATGTATATATCATTTCCCCCCCAAAAATTATACCATTACATTGCCACCACCACATGTGATAAAATGTACCTTCTACTTCCTCACATTTCCAGCATTTCTTATCTTCTGATTTATACATTTGCGATAACTTGACTGGTGTTAAGTACCACCTACACATCATTTCCACGTAATTTTCTTTTATCAGTGTATAGGCCGTAAATTTCAGATAGTTTCTACATAATTTTTCCCAACCTGACATTTGGATATTACGCCCCACATCTTTAGCCCACTTTATCGTTACCCATCTTTATCTTTAGTTTCCCATTCCCACAACAAGTTGTACATTCCCGGTAGTACTTTAATATCACATTCTACTATTGCTCTTTGGAATTTTGAGATTTCGTGAGCAAATCCTTTTTTCTTATCGTTTTTAAACCCTTCATTCATCTGGACGTGTCGTAGCCAGTTTAGAATAGAATCTTCAATCTTCTCACCCACTTCTGTTTTGTATTACTTCTGAATCTCATTTTAAAAGCACCACCTTGCACTTGACAAGACACCATCATCCATTCTGTCACACCACAGGGGACCCATTCAGCTAAAAAACACGGAAGAAGTCATATATGTGTGTGCATTTGTGTGTGTGTGTGTGTGTGTGTATGTGCGCGCGCACACACGCATTTGTATTATGGATTGTATATTATTGTATATTGCGGATCGTGTATAGCAATACCTTCCAGGTAAAGGGGAAATAAAGCAAGCAGAGAATAGGTTGTCAGCTAATCTATTTGGCGAATGCGTTAAGGGCAAGATTAAGGAGGAGTAAGCGATGCAGCGGAAGTGGGTGGAGCTGGAGATGCAGGAACTGTTGCAGCAAACTGCCCCTCTCCCAACTACCCCATGTAACTGTACCTTAGCCAATGATCTTACTATTGGACTCTCCATGAGGCCACGGAGAAAGATGAGATCCAGGTCTCCGGCTCCCATAGAGTTGGGGAGGTCACTGAGGTTGTCCAAGACCTGCTGCATTGCTGTGTAGAGAAACAACAGGGATGTTATTTATTTATTTTATTGGGGTGGGGACAGATATCATAACAAAACAGGTGCGATCAGGGCCAGCGAAAGACATTCTGGCACCTGAGGCAAGCCACAAAATGTAACCTACCTCCCCACCATAGCCTCCAACATTTCTCCGATGAAAATAGGGACATCCTATCCCACAAGAGCGGGTGGCGCTGTGGGTTAAACCACAGAGCCTAGGGCTTGCCGATCAGAAGGTCGGCGGTTCTAATCCCCGCGACGGGGTGAGCTCCCATTGCTTGGTCCCTGCTCCTGCCAACCTAGCAGTTCGAAAGCACGTCAAAGATCAATAGGTACCCCTGCAGTGGGAAGGTAAACGGCATTTCCGTGTGCTGCTCTGGTTTGCCAGAAGTGGCTTAGTCATGCTGGCCACATGACCCGGAAGCTGTATGCCGGCTCCCTCGGCCAATAATGCGAGATGAGCGCCGCAACCCCAGAGTCGGTCACGACTGGACCTAATGGTCAGGGGTCCCTTTACCTTTACCCCATAATAATAATAATAACTTTACTATTCCTGCCCCACCCATCTGACTTGGTTGCCCCAGCCACTCTGGGCCACTTCTGGCATATATACAAACATAATAAAACATTAAACATTTAAAAAAAACACTTCCCTATACAGGGCTGCCTTCAGATGTCTTCTAATGGTCGTATAGTTACTTATCTCCTTGACTCCATGGTCAGATAACTCCATACCTTCCAACATTTCTCTGAAGAAAATAGAGATGTCCTAAGGAAAACCAAAGGGACGCAGGTGGCGCTGTGGGTTAAACCACAGAGCCTAGGGCTTGCCGATCAGAAGGTCGGCGGTTCGAATCCCCGCAACGGGGTGAGCTCCCATTGCTCGGTCCCTGCTCCTGCCAACCTAGCAGTTCGAAAGCACGTCAAAGTGCAAGTTGATAAATAGGTACCGCTGCGGCGGGAAGGTAAATGGCGTTTCCGTGCGCTGCTCTGGTTCGCCAGAAGCGGCCTAGTCATGCTGGCCACATGACCTGGAAGTTGTACGCCAGCTCCCTCGGCCAATGATGCAAGATGAGCGCCGCAACCCCAGAGTCGGTCACGACTGGACCTAATGGTCAGGGGTCCCTTTACCTTTACCTTTAAGGAAAAGCAGGACATTCTGGGATCAAATCAGGGACTGTCCCTGGAAAACAGGGTCCGTTTTAAGCTGCTCTGGGGTCCTTTTTATCTTAGACAAATGCCCTAAATAAATAAACATCCCCAAAAAGGCGTTGCGGCCAACTACACGACCATTATCATTTCTGTTTCCTGCCCCTTGATTGCAGTTTCAATATTATGGTGTTTGAGCTGTATTTGTGTTTATCGGCGATAGCCGTGGTGTGGTCCCCTGTGACTCTGGTGGCTCAAGTGTTTATTGTATGTTGTAACTTCATGTTTTATATTGTATATTTTATGTTTTTATGGGCTTATAGCCGAAATAAATTTGAATTTGAATTTAAATAAATAATTTTGTTTCATTGGAATACAAATGGGAAGGGGGGGAAGCCATTTCCCTTCACAAAATTTAACCAAAGGAGGAGGTATTTGGCACAGCCTAGTCAATAGTGTGCCCTACATTTCCAGGCCCACTAGCTAATTGAGGAGAACGTTTCATTAATGACCGACGCTTTTGTTGATCAATTTACTGACTGGATCACCAATCCTACTTCATTTGCTGTGTTGGGGGGGGGGGTGGAAATCTGTCGCGACCCGACTGGGGACACGACAAAATCCCCCCCTCATATCTGCATTCCCTGAGAGGGAAGGAAAAACCAGACTGCAGCCTCTGTGCCTTTGCCCAAATGCGCACACAGAGCGCAAACAAACAAGCAGCATTCGTGGGTCTTGGCAGGCAGCCACAGACATCTGCTTCATCCCCAGATGATAAATTCATTAATACAGGATATAACTGGGGTTCCTCTCTTGCCTGTCAGTCAACAGAGCAGGCAGAGGGGCCTCTGAAGACGCTGCAGGATGACTGATCGCTCTGGGGCGAACCTTTGAGAGGCTGTGGAAAACATTGTGTCAGAAATAGCCACATGCAAACGCCAAGGCATTAACTGCTGGGAATTGTGAGGCTCTCCCAGAGACTGACTGCCGTTCTTCTCGTGTATTCCCCCCCCCCGCCCGCCCACCATAGTGGCTAATTGTCCCTGTGAGTTATGAGGGGAGAGGGCACAGACAGCAGATGGAGAGGAAGAAGGAAGCCAGCAGTTCCCTCTCCCCGTGGTTTTGCCTCGGCTGGATTCTCTGCCAGCCGTTGACGGGAGATTCGGGATTCCCGACCCTGAGGGGGCAGCTTAGATCGTACGACAGTGATAACCTCGGTTCTCGAACGAAATCCGTTCTGGAAGCTCGTTCGGCTTCCGGAACGTTCGGAGACCGAGGCGTGGCTTCCTACCAGTTGCAAGAGCTTCTTGCACTCAGCAGAAGCCGCATCGCATGTTCGGGTTCCGAAAAACGTTCGAAAACAGAAGCATTTACTTCCGGGTTTTCGGCGTTTGGGAGCCAGAACATTTGGGAACCAAGGTTCCACTGTACTCCAGACTGCAGGGTTTCGCATGCCATCTTTTAAAACACTGCTCCCTCGATTAAAAACAAAAAAATCCTGAAAATAAAAACTATCACACCAGGGAGAAAGGTTCCGAAACAGCACAATCTTTCCGCAATGGGACATTGCTGCCATATTCTGCGCCACCTGTAGCAGACCAGGCCTCAGAGGCTGCCTTGCATGCTCAGTTTTGGGGGCTGAGGCTGGGGCTGGGTTGCCACCCCTTCCCCCTTGTTGGCAGGAGGCCTGAATCCAGCAGCCCCCCCCCTCCAAGTGTCCATATTTTCCAGGGACAGTCCCAGATTTACAGAAGCCATCCCAGTTTCTGATCTGATCCAGGAATGTCCCACTTTTCCTTAGGATGTCTCTGTTTTCATTGGAGAAACGTTGGAGGGGTCATTTCTATTTTCATCAGAGAAATGCTGGAGGGTGTGGAATAGGACGTCCCTATGCCATTTCCGAAATGTCCAGGGGCACATTTGGAAAGATCAACCCGAAATTGTACATTTCCCTAAAGCGCAGAAAGCTTCCCCACTTTTCCCACAACCAGAAGCTATGAATTACCACTTCTTTGTCGCTGTCAACACACACTCCCGATAACCTAAAGAAGGCTGAGCTGTCAGAGTCCGCTACCAAGATAGGAATGTGCCACCTGCAATAGCTCTACGGGCAGCTGGTGGGTAGCAGCTTTTGTGAAGAAATTTAGCAGCCACCAGTAAGCAGCACTTAGTGACAGAAGAAGAGCCATAGGTACATATTAACCATGTTCAATCATGGAAGTGTGGGGAGATGCCGGGGATGAGGGGCTGGGGTCAACCCAGTTTCAAATGGGAAGTGTAGATAGGCATGCATGAGCACACCCTAACCAGGGGGTTGGACCCCTATTGTCCATGTTAGCTCTGAGATTAGAAGCTGTTCAGCCAAAGAGTCAGAAAAGGTATTTGGATAGCTCAATTGCTTAGAGCGTGGTGCTGATGACGCCAAGGTTGCAGGTTTGGTCCCTGTAAGGGACAGCTGCATATTCCTGCATTGCAGGGGGTTGGATAAGATCCCAACCTTTTTTTGGCCATGCCCCACCTAAGCATCTCTAAATCCCTGATGCATCCCCCCCCCCAGTGACATATAATTCTCAAAAAGTCTAAAAGGCCATTAAAGGTAAAGGTAAAGGGACCCCTGACCATTAGGTCCAGTCGTGACCAACTCTGGGGTTGTAGTGCTCATCTCGCTTTATTGGCCGAGGGAGCCGGCGTACAGCTTCCGGGTCATGTGGCCAGCATGACTAAGCCGCTTCTGGCGAACCACAGCAGCGCACGGAAACGCCGTTTACCTTCCCGCTGCAGTGGTACCTATTTATCTACTTGCACTTTGAAGTGCTTTCGAACTGCTAGGTTGGCAGGAGCAGGGACTGAGCAACGGGAGCTCACCCCGTTGCAGGGATTCGAACCGCCGACCTTCTGATCGGCAAGCCCTAGGCTCTGTGGTTTAACCCACAGAGCCACCCGTGTCCCATTGGCTTGGTCTAAACAAGCTTCCAAATTGCCCCCCCCCCCTTGTGGGGCATGTGCCCCACATTGGGAACCACGGGACTAGATGATCCACATGATCATTTCCAGCTCTGAATGCAAAGAAAGGAGGGGAAAGCGGAGTTTTAGCCTTCCGGTTAGCGATGCCGGAGGAGAAGGTCGGGGGGACATGTCGCTCCTGACATTCCCCCGTCCGACTGGGAAAAAGGGACATCGCGCCAGCGCCGCGATCCCTAAAACCCCCGGGAAGGGCGTCCCGGGGTCCACAGGACCTGCATAGGCTCGGACGCCAGACCTGCTCCTCGGGAGACCGCAGCAAGGGCTCCCGAGTGTGAGCGGGCGGCGGAGCCACAGGGTCCGCTAACTCCCCGTCGGGCGAAGCTGTGAGACCGACTCCTCGGAGCACGCTGATTTCTCCAAGACCTGCAATTGGAATCGTGAGTAAAATGCAGCAAAAAGGGAATTTGGACTAAATTTGGACTGGATTGGAATGAAAACACGGAGGTCCGTTCCTTTCCATTGATACAGTGAAACAGGGAATAGCTACAGTTACACTGAAAAGGATTGAATTGACTCTTTTGTTATGCGGCTTTAAATTAACCCTTGAGCCTCCCCTGGTCCTGGGGGAAGCAGAAGGAACTGTGATAGAACTGTGGATTATTCTAAGTTGAAAAGCTGTGAATTTCATAAGAGGAAAAGTTGGGAAAAGTTTTTTAGAAGTTTTTAAAAATATAAGAACTGTGATCAAAGAAAATGGCGAAGAAACCGGATATTACTTGGCAAATTGTGCTGGAGAAGATGCAGGAATACATTGCGGAACTGAGAGAGAGGAATGCTATGGGAAAGTCTGTGGACGAGATAAGGCAAAACCCAAACACCGTGCCGGCTGGAACAGATGTACAAAAAATCAAGGAACTAACAGGATCCGTCAAGGCTAGACAACGTAAGACTATATTGGCAAACATCAGCTGCAGGAAGAGACTTTACAACCGAAAGAGAAAATGTGCTGTCACTTTAAGAAGTAAGAGAAGAATCATAAGAACCACAAGGAAAAACAGCACTCAGACACTGACCGACAAGCAGAGGAAGGGAAGCCGAGACGAACTGAGAATGAATTGGGAAGGCTGGTTACGGTTTTTGGAAAAAGCCTTGCTGGAGGATACAATGCAGGACTCCCTCTGGCTCTGGGTTTCACAACCAGCAGGTATAGGATAAGAACTGTTAAAGTTACGGCCTGATTTGTGGACTTATGGTTTTAGATCTATGGACACGCCAGGGATTCTAAAAAATTATGACAAGTATGATAATGTAATTAATATTGCAAATAATAGTTGCGCACCCGGGGACCGGGGGAGGCAAGAGGGATGTAGATGAAGAAACATAAGTGATTTAATGGATTTAAGAAATGACAAGTTGGAAGATTGAAGTTTGATATTAGGAAAATAATTATTGGATTATGAATTTAGGAACCTGTTAAAAAAAAATGGATATATGTAATTAGTTGGAAAACAATGGAGTGGACGAGAGGAAGCATGACAATGATTGTAACAAAAGTGAGCTGGCCTGAAACGGGGCCAGACAAATATTGTAAAACCAATAAAAATTATTTGAAAAAAAAAAAAAAAGGAAAGCGGAGTTTTATTTCAGTTTAACCAAAACTGGCATGATGGCATCTTTCACTACGCGAATGCCGCTCAGAAGCTTCCAGGTTATGCAGAACTCTTTCCTTGCACAAAGTCTGGTGCAGAAGCATAGCTCAGTGGTTCAATCCCCAGCATTTATGGCTGCCCCATCTGAAAGCTGACACAGAATCATAGAATTGTGGAGTTGGAAGAGACGCTTTGATCCAGAGTAGATTCCAATGTATAGTTAGCAGAGTAAGAACTTAAACACGTTGAACGATTCCTAAAAAGTAGACCAGAGGCAATTGTATTTCACCCAGCAAAGCTTTACTGCTACTGAAGGCATATGAGCATAATGGTCACAAATCCAATACAGTCGTACCTCTGGATACGATTGCTTCAGGTTGCGTTCATGGCGGGATAGGAACGTGCCGAACCCAGAAGTACCAGAACGAGTTACTTCCGGGTTCGGCAATTCGCGCATGCGCAGACGCGCAAAATCATGCAATGAGCATGCGCAGATACGGCACTTCATGTTACGGCCTTTTCATGTTGCGAACGGGGCTCCGGAACGGATCCCGTTCGCAACCAGAGGTACCACTGTACATTCAGGATTGGCACCGTCCATAAGAAATCCAGTTGCAGCAGGCTTATCTTAAACTTCCAATAACTTATAAGAAGTCTCTAAACCTTAACACTAAGTATGCAGAACACCACACCAAAAGGAAGAGAGAGAGAAAGAGAAAGTGAAACCCAGGCTCTTTCTGGACTTACTATTATAGTCAGCATGACCTTGACAGAAAGAGATAACAGAACCAGTTTTAACCAGCCATACTCAGCTTCTCTGAAGGAATAACCCAAACTTCACAAACCTTCTGTTTGCTTATTTCACACAGAGAAGATTCCAGAACCTTCCTGAATTAAGTAGAATAGGAAAGATAGCTACACATCAGATCAACACTTTCTGTACTAAGAAATGCAAACTGACAGGAATATGCATTTTGTCCCATACAAGGATCGAACCTGCAACCTTGCCGCTATCAGCACCACGCTCTAACCACTGAGCTAGCCAGGTCATCTTTGCTATAGCAGAATGTGTGGCTTGGCTTTACACCTCTCTCTTTCTGTCTCTCAACTGCCTGCTGTTGCTTCCACCCCTGGGTAGACAGAAAGCAGCTTCCACAGAATTAACCCTACTAAAATATTTCACACACATCTAGGACGGAGCCTTAATCTGGGAAAGTGGGCAACATTATCATCCCCACAGTCCCTAGCCTCGGGGACAGCTGTCTCCTACCTCCTCTATGAAGCTCCGATTTCGGAGAGGAAACGAAGAAACTCTCTTCCGAAAAGAGGTCACTCACTGGGCTGCCATTCACAGCTGCCTTCTGGAAAGATGCTGAGGGCACTTCTTCCTGCTGCTGTGGCAACCGTCTCAGGGTACCACAGCGCTGTTAAGATTGCTCTCAGCTCAGTTTTGCAGCGGAACCAAAGGCAAGGAGAGGCAGTTCTTCCCCACCTCTTTTCCAACAGTCTCAAATGAGGCAATAATAATAATAATAATAATAATAATAAGCCAGACAATGAGATGCAAAATATATAAACTCTGTGTTTATATATTTGTGCCTGCTTACGAGAGCAAGTAACACTTGTCAAGGAGGTTAGCTTTGTGAATTGTGTTCTCTCTTGTACTGCCAGCAAATCTGGACTGGACTCTGATGGGGCAACAAGTGGAACTGGCAGATTAATGGATTTGGACCAGCAGCTACTGCCCTTTAAATGTGATATAAATGTGCTTTGCTGCCATGAACCCTCACTACTACTATGCATTAAATTGCCTGAAACTGTTAGCTGTGAAAACAGGTGGATATTTTGAGGTGTTTTCCAATATTCTTAAATGGTTAAAAACATTGTGTGTTTGTGTTGAATTCTATTGTTTTGCTGTTCTGTTGTCTTCCGCCTTGGGCTCCTTTGGGAGGAAGAATAGGATACACACACACACACACACACACACACACAGCCAGAGTGGTACCTTGGATCTTGAACAACTTGGCTCCCGAACAAATCGGCTCCTGAACCATCAAAACGCGGAAGTGACTGTTCCGGTTTTTGAAGAATTTTTGGAAGCCGAACGTCCGACGCTTTGGTTTCCGAACGTTTTGGAAATCGAACGGACTTCCGGAATGGATTCCGTTCAAGAACCAAGGTACACCTGTATATATATTCAATCATTTTCACTGAAGCATGACAATCATTTGCATCACTGTACTTGTTGGGACTTTGGAAAGAGGCCAAGATGATTGGGGGGTCGTGTCTGTTCATTCCCCCCTTGCCTCCCTCATGAGCTCCACCTGATGCAGGGGGTTTTTTTTGCACAGGAAGCCATCAGTTTTCTAATCTCTTTAAGATGCTCCCTGATTTCCCCCTGCTCCTCCCCTTCCCTGTTGCCTGCTCTATTACATCCTCGTTTCTGTGGCAACGGGGGGAAGAGATTTGCATCCAAGGTTACGCTAAAACTAGGGATGGGTGAAAGAAAAATTTAAAGAGAGAAGCAGAGACAGAGAGAGACAGAGAGACAGACAGACAGAGGGAGCACAACTCTGGCTGCAGCCTCAAACCCAAATCCCACCAGCACATCAAGTCTCTCAGAATGGGAGAAGTCACAAACAGGAATGGGCAAATAAACCCAATTTCTCATTTGCGTGTGTAGGGCACCCAGCCATTTCCCCCCAGTAACTTCAGACAAGACTCATATTTTTGGTTTGGGTTTTTGGCATAATTTTGGCCACAACTTTTATTGAATACAAATCAAGTGAGTGGTTGCATAGGCATTGGTTCTCGCTGTCCGACAGGACAGAGCTGACCCTAGTCAGCAACCGACTAGCTGTCCAGCGGGACAGAGCTGACCATTGGGCAGCACTGGGAAACCTTTAACTGGGGAGGGTTAAGGAGGCTGGGGGCATGATAGCCTTCCCCCTCCCCAGGGGTTCACAGGGGCTCAAGCTTTACGGCCCTGCAACCTACCGGGTTCGGACAAGCATTATAGAGCCCCTGGCTTCCTTTAACGGAATTCCCATTACTCACAGCACTTCATGGAGACTACCGGCCTCCCATACCACTGAACCAATGCCTAACCGCCAACCTTACAAGTTGTGACTAATTGCTGAATAGTAGGCAAAAACCAAGTGGCAAGGGCCAATCAGCCAAATGGACAAAATTCCTACCAGGCCTCTCTCAAAATGGAGACGACCCCTACCCGGTTCAGCAAGGTCAACGCACCAGCCTATACCAGGGAAGGGGGGGTGGGAGATCCGAAACTCAAGCCAGAGTGACCACTGGGTCACATGCCTAGGCTATATAAACTGCTGGGCAGTCAATCAATATGGTCGTGGCCACAGGCCCCTCCCCAAACCTAGAGTTAAATGGCTTTTATGCCCACACCGCAACTTCTGCTCCCTTTGGGAACTCTTTTTGTCCAATACTGAGTTCAGTTGTCCGCATGTCCATGTCAGTTTTGCAATGTGTTACTTAAAAATAAAAGTACCCTCAAGACAATTCATCAGCATTCTAGTGCGAAGTTCTCCAAATATACTTTTATTTTTTAATATGCAATTTCTTGCAAAGCAATTTCCCCAAATATAAGGTAAGGCAAAAGGTAAAGGACCTCTGGACGGATAAGTCCAGTCAAAGGCGACTATGGGGTTGTGGCGCTCATCTCGCTTTCAGGCTGAGGGAGCTGACGTTTGTCCACAGACAGCTTTCCAGGTCATGTGGCCAGCATGACTAAACCGCTTCTGGTGCAACAGGACACCGTGACGGAAACCAGAGCACACAGAAACGCCGTTTACCTTCCCGTCACAGCGGTACCTATTTATCTACTGGCACCGGTGTGCTTTCGAACTGCTAGGCTGGGACAGAGCAACAGGAGCTCACCCCGTTGTGTGGATTCGAACCGCTGACCTTCTGATCGGCAAGCCCAAGAGGCTCAGGGGTTTAGACCACAGCGCCACTCACGCTCCCCAATAGAAAACATTCTTGTACCCCTATTATATGCACACAGAGCCCCGCTTTAACCTAGCAGATATGGTTTTTGTACTTAGCTAGAGAAAAGGAAAGGAGAGAGGAAATAGGGGCTGCCCAATATCCAGAGTAATAGAGGCTGTGGGTATGTATATGAAGGTTGTTTGGAAATCTAGACTGCAAACTTCATCCACAGTTGTGGTAGCTCTCAGCTCAGGGCAAGACGTGACACTTTCACTGCCATGTGTGGTTAACCGGCTTATGCAGAGCTGCGAGGATTACAGGCTGTGCTCCCTGTGTAATCGGAAGATTCGGAGAGGAGATATAATTGGACAGGCAAGAGCTTAGAAATCGAGACAAGAGCTAGCAGGTAGATGCTGAGGATGAGTGCAGAGACTTGAAACCAAATGGCTCCTGCGGTCCATGAGATGTGCACCCTGGGAGCAGGGGCGTAGCAATGGGGGGGCGGGGGGGGGCGGGCCGCCCCGGGTGCCACCCTGAGGCAGGGTGACACTTTGGGCGCTTAAAAAAAAATTTAAAAAAAAAAAATTTTTTTTTTAAATTTTTTTTTTTTAAGGCTATTTTCGGCAATGCCGGGGTGGACCTGCAGGGGCGCCAGCGAGGAGCGGTGTCACCCCCCCCCCCTCGCTGGCCGCCCCTGCGGCTCCGCCCCGGCAGTGCCGAAAAGAGCACCCCCCCTTCCAGCGGCTTTTCCCGCCGCTGGCTTGCAGAGCCGGGGAATGGAAAGGGGCGGGCCAGCGCGGAAGGGTGACACCCCTCCTCGCTGGCCCGCCCCTCTCCCTGCCCCGGCGCACCAAGGGGGGTGACAGGCGGCGGCTTCGGGAGACTCTGCAGAGCCCCCCGAAGCCGCCGCCCGTCAGGCATCCCTTGGTGCGCCGGGTGGCTGCTCGTGCCGCCCGGCGCACCAAGGGGGGTGACAGGCGGCGGCTTCGGGAGACTCTGCAGAGCCCCCCGAAGCCGCCGCCCGTCAGGCATCCCTTGGTGCGCCGGGTGGCTGCTCGTGCCGCCCGGCGCACCAAGGGGGGGTGACAGGCGGCGGCTTCGGGAGACTCTGCAGAGCCCCCCGAAGCCGCCGCCCGTCAGGCATCCCTTGGTGCGCCGGGCGGCTGCTCGTGCCGCCCGGCGCACCAAGGGGGGTGACAGGCGGCGGCTTCGGGAGACTCTGCAGAGCCCCCCGAAGCCGCCGCCCGTCAGGCATCCCTTGGTGCGCCGGGTGGCTGCTCGTGCCGCCCGGCGCACCAAGGGGGGTGACAGGCGGCGGCTTCGGGAGACTCTGCAGAGCCTCCCGAAGCCGCCGCCCGTCAGGCATCCCTTGGTGCGCCGGGCGGCTGCTCGTGCCGCCCGGCGCACCAAGGGGGGGTGACAGGCGGCGGCTTCGGGAGACTCTGCAGAGCCTCCCGAAGCTGCCGCCCGTCAGGCATCCTTTGGTGCGCCGGGCGGCTGCTCGTGCACGAGCAGCCGCCGCACGCACCAAGGGATGCCGGGTGCCGGCTTCGGGAGGCTCCCGAAGTTGGCGCCCGGCATCCCCGGGGGCGGGGCGTCGCGCTTTACGCGTGCGTCATGACGTCATGACGCACGCAAACGTCGCGACGCCCCGCCCCCGGGGGGTGCCTCTTGGCTTCCCGCCCCGGGTAGCCAAGAGGCACGGAACGCCCCTGCCTGGGAGCAGGGGCATACAAGGGGGCGACGTGCCCCGGGTGCCATCCCTAAGGGGGGGTGACAAAAAGGTACATCGTGGGGGGCTCGCCCCACCACCCCCGTGTGCTGCGGCTCATCACTGCACCTCCGGAGCACTCGTGTCCCCAAAGCTGCATGAAACTCCTCTTTCTCCTACATCTGTAGCTTCTCGCTCTCCGATTTGTGCCTCGGACGATCCTACCTCTCCACACTTTTCGCTCGCTCACTCACTCCGCTCCTTCCTTCCCCCAGGAAGCAGGCCTTGCGCACTGACGAGAGGTGGGGAGGAGGCAGATCCGACTGCAACGAGAAGGCGAGCTCTGAAGCGCCGTGGCGAGGAGAGCTTGTTGGTCCCAGGAGGATCAGCATGCTGTCGATGGCACCCCCGGAAGGGTCGGGCAGATCACCCCACCTCCTGGGCAGACCACCCCACCTCCTGGGCAGACCACCCCACCTCCTGGGCAGACCACCCCACCTCCTGGGCGGACCGCCCCGCCCCCAGGTGCACGTCATGTTTGCCGCTCCAGGTGCATGAGCAGCTTCCTCCGCCACTGCCAGGGAGCAACCAGAGCATCACGTGAAGAAATGTGGAGATGTCATCACTGAGTCCCATTTCACCAAGGCCAAGGTCTAGGGCAGAGGCAGGTTTAGGCCAGTGCAAACGGTTCCCCTGCACTGGGCGCTGGGCCTAGGGGGCACCGCAGGGCATCACAGTGATGACTTCAGCAGAATGAATGGCGAGAGAGCGCCGAATTTTGGCCTCGCAGAGGGCAACCACTGAATTATTTTTTTAAAAAAATTATTTTTATTAAAGATTTTCTTGGTTTACAAAAGTACACGCCTTGTCTCTTTTCTCAGGTTGTACAGTCTTTCTTACAAATCAGTTACATTTGTTGTGAGACACTAGTGGAGTTTTGGTTTGGTTTGGGTTTTTCCCGTCTCAGCATGCATTGTTTTAGTTTTAGTTTTTTGTTAGGAAGAAAAGAGAGCGAAAAGAGGGTGAGGGGGGTGGGGTGGGGCCGGGTGGTTATGCTTCTATTCTTCTGCTTAGTGTATCTGTGAGGTTTTGTGTCAGCGTCACTTTTGTGGGTTCTCTTACTATTGGGTTGTTGTATTTTCTTGGTGGTGAAAGAAGTTAGTGGTGGCTTAGGATGTGGTTGGTTGCCTTTGGTTGACTGTAGTGAGATTTGTTTTTGTGTGTGTGTGTGTTTGGATCAGGTTAGCCAGATCGATCCATATGCTGTCAGGGGATTCTTGTCATTGTCTTGTTGGGCTGTGTATGTGATAAAGGGGAAACAATGTGGGTGGCGCTGTGGGTTAAACCACAGAGCCTAGGGCTTGCCGGTCAGAAGGTCGGCGGTTCGAATCCCCGCGACGGGGTGAGCTCCCGTTGCTCGGTCCCAGCTCCTGCCCACCTAGCAGTTCGAAAGCACGTCAAAGTGCAAGTAGATAAATAGGTACTGCTCCAGTGGGAAGGTAAACGGCGTTTCCATGCGCTGCTCTGGTTCACCGAAAGCGGCTTTGTCATGCTGGCCACATGACCCGGAAGCTTACGCCGGCTCCCTCGGCCAATAATGCGAGATGAGCGCCGCAACCCTAGAGTCGGTCATGACTGGACCTAATGGTCAGGGGTCCCTTTACCTTATAAAGTAAAGGTAGAGGTCCCCTTCAGGGGTGAAGGCATCTTCTTCTATTTGTCCCCATGTCAGTTTCAGTTTATTGGTTAGTTTTTCTAATAAGGCTGCTTCCCATACTATTTTTTTATTATTATTATTTATTTTAACTTTATTGAAAAAAAAGAGATAATAAACACACACACACACACACACACAACCCCCCACACCTCACAAAGTGGCACCATCAGAGGGGGGGTGACACTTTTTATTTTTTTTAATTTTTTTACATTTTTTAAATTATTATTTATTATTTATTATTTTAACTTTATTGAAAAAAAGAGATAATACACACACACACACACACACACACACACACACACAAAACCCCCACACCTTGCAAAGTGGCACCATCAGAGGGGGGTGACACTTTTGAATTTTTTGAATTTTTTAAAAATTAAAGTGGTGGGGGGTGACAAAAAAATTCCGCCCCGGGTACCACCTGGGCTTGCTACGCCTCTGGAGAGTCGGAATATTTGGAATGGTGAAAATCCCAAAAGTTATTAACAAGAAGTCTGTGCCAAATACACAGAGCCCTGACTATCAAGTACTTCCAAAACGATGTTAAAATCTTGTCCTCAGTACCAAGAAAACAAATGCACAAAAAATATTTTATGAGAAACTCGTAGGAATGACAACAGACGCTGAGAGCCCTGCTTAGACTAAACACCTCAAAGAAGCTGGAGGGAAATTAAGACACTCAGCACTGTTCACTCAGCTCCTGATTATATTTCCCAGCAACAATAAGAACTTTTGGTGCAAAACACCACGGAAAAGGAAGGCCACACAAATCCCAATACAAAAAGCAGAATGAGTCAGGATCATGTTACGCCATGGGAAAGTGCACTCGGCTCCGCGGCAACAAAAGCGAGGGCAAAGGAAAGCAAATACCTGCACAGGACCTCATTTTGATGTCTGCTACCTTCTCGCCCCCCCCCCCATTGCATCACCAGGGCTGGGTGATATAGGGTTTTCAACATCACAATGTATCACCAGCCAAATATCGCAATATACTGATATATCACAATGTCTGGAATAAGGATGGAGCTATCACGGTTTCTCCCACATGGCGATTTTTGCATAGCAAACACACATCATGATTGGCGATATATATCTCCAGGTCAAAAATTATGAAACCAATATCATGACATCGACTTCAAAACAGTTTTGGGCGGTATATTGCCCAGCCCTAGTGCCTAGATGTAGACTGCTTGGCTTCAACAACAGCCCCCAAAAACAACAACAATGAAGTCTTCCACCTCACATTGCTCCATTTACCATCTAGCCCAGGTGCAGGGAGCGTGTGGCCCTCCAGATGTGGCTGAACTACAACTCCCATCATCCCTGGCCATTGGTCATGCTTTCTGGGGCTGATGGGAGCTGGAGTCCAGCAACATCTCGATCTGATGAAGAGCTCTGGAGAACGCAACAGCTTTCCCACTATTTTGATTGGCCTACTTGAAGGTGCCGTCCTACCATGGATTTTAGAATTTTCTTATATACCTTTACGTACATGCATGTTCAATTTTTTTTGTTTTCTATAGCTGGTTTTGTGAGCTCCCCCCCACACACACACACCTCTATCATCAAGGAAACTTTTCCCAACTGGATTCGTCTGCCAAGGTGTGCTCACAAGCAAGTGTTTGTTCCCAGCCGTAGCCCCGGATACTTGCAGCCACAGTCATAAAACGGTACAAAGCAGATATTTGGGGAATAATCCGTAGCACAGTCGTACCTTAAAAGTTGAACGGAATTCGTTCCGGAAGTCCGTTCGACTTCCAAAACGTTCGAAAACCAAAGCGCGGCTTCTGATTGGCTGCAGGAAGCTCCTACAGCCAATCGGAAGCCGCGGAAGCCCCGACGGACGTTCAGCTTCCAAAAACAGTTCACAAACTGGAACAGTCACTTCCGGGTTTGCTGCATTCGGGAGCCAAAACGTTCGAGATCTAAGCTGTTCGAAAACCAAGGTACGACTGTACTTGGAGTGGAGCAGGTTTGGGGATGCTGAGATAGGAGCAAGTCTTTACCTGTCTCAGAGTCGGTGGAAGCAACAGGCATCTCAGCAGCTGGGGATGTTTGCGCAGTGTCGGAAGTTCAAGTGACTGGCGTTCCTTCTGATGAGTCTTCTTGGCGGTGCTGTGAAGGGAAGAGAAATGGAACAACTGAAAGATGTTCTAGGGCAGGCATGTCCAACTCCCAAGAGACTATGATCTACTCACAGTACAAAAAAACTGGCAGTCATCTACCCTTTTAGGGAGCCAAAGTTCTTGAGCTTTTTTTAGGAAGCCAGAGTTGTTGTTTTGAATCTAGGGCCAGAACGGCACTGAGCTTACAAAACCCGCTCTCATTTCCAGAGAGCTGGGGAGGAGTCAGTCATGGCCACCAAGAGGCGCGTTCAGAGGGTCTACTGTACTGAACCCAGAGACAGCAAACACCTGTCATGGGCTGGCTGGACACAGAGGAATGGTGGGGGGGCACCAGCTGGGGAACCCCCAAGGGAAGGAGGCTCAGAGACTGGAGAGTGTTAAGGGAAGGGATGAAGGATGACGATGAGTGGTCAAAGGGAGGAGATTGGGAGGAAGAAGTGTCAGAAGATGAAGAGTTGACAGGGCTTAGTGAGCAGGGAGAGTCTGTGGCAGAGAGAAGTCCAGAATCAGCAGCGGACGCAGGAGAGGAGGGAGGCAAGAGGCAGAGATGAGTCAGACTAGCGAAGAAGCTCCCCTCCCACCAAGTCTCCCAGAACCAGAAGAGGTATGAAGAGAGAGGAGCAGAGACAGGCGCGGCGGCGTAGTCTCGGGTTGCTTGGGAAGGACCCAGGGGAGAAGGAGATTTAGGCAGCCAGGGACCTTCTGCTCCCACAACTGCCTCATAGGGGCAAGCCCTACCTTGAGAAGAGCTGCTGTGCTCATCAGGCCTTGCACCCCGGGGGCAGGCCTTGTTCCTCGTTCACTTACTCTGTGTGAAATTTATTTATTGTTGGCTGACTCCCTGACCATGCCCTGGTCTCTGAGCTTTCATTGTTGAGGACCACTTCCCCTTACTGGTAATTGGTCGAGGACCTAATGTCCATAATGGAAAGAGCCAATGTCAGTGGTGGGCGGAGCCAGAACTAAAAGCAGGTGGGTCTCTCTGCGCTCTCTGCTTAAGCTTTGGTGTTGTAAAGCTCCTCTTTAAGAGCTTTTTAAAAGCATTAAAAAGCAGACTGAGATTGTCTACCCACACTGCTAACAGGACCAGGCCTAGGTTTCAGGGGGATCTTGGCAAAACACCCCTCCCAGTGTACCCCCTACCTATGTTTTGAAGATCAGCACTCCAGGAAAGGGAGTGAACACTTTCTTCCCTTAACCATTCTTAGTTCTACAACCATAGGAATCTGTAGCTCCTTACAAAATAGTCGGCTAAGAAATCTCAACAGAGACAATCATCTAATTGAGACCTAATTGTTCAAAACACACGGGTGGGGGTTATATGACATGAGTTCATAAATCTGCCTCCTGCATCTCCCCCTCCCATTTGATTCTGCTTTGGGAAGCTGTCCTTTTGGGTATATTCCATTTGCGGAGTTGTGACTGCTGCTTGCCAGCCTATGGAGACGCTTCTGACGGAAGCAGTAGACACAGGATGCTCGGGATAAGGCATTCGACTCCATTGCGGGTGATTTGCCTGCAGCGGCGCTTCTCACTATACTGCTTATCATTTTTGGATTGTTTTCTTTTTTTGCATCTCTTGGCAGTTCTTGGACTGCTCCCTGTGCTTTCCCTGTGCAGGATGGGCTTTATTCGTTGCATCCTCTCCCTTCTCGAAACTGGAGCTGAACAGCTCAACAGATGCTCACACTCAAAGCATAAAAATAGTTCTAAGCTAGCTACTAACCATAAGCAGGCGAAGCGGCTTTTCAAACATTGTGCAGCTTTACCTCTTTACAAACAGAAGAAAACCAGGTTGCTACAAGGGGTTGAGAAGCCTGCACCAACATGCTGCCCTCAAGATATTCTTGGATTCCAGCTCCCAGCTGGCCAATGGTCAGGGATGATGGGAGTTGTAGTATGACAGCATACGGAAGGCACCAGAGTGGGGAGGCTGGGGTACAATAACAGTGCTGGATTTGGATCAGGGAGGCCCATGGTTCAAATGAATTGCCTGGGTTCTCTAGGATCAGGTCCAGAAATGAGTGTTGTGGGCTTGGCAATGCTTGCCTCCTAGGAGAGGTGAGCATTAGATGCCCTCCAAGAAAGTCTTCCCACTTCGATTAAAATATGAACAGCAAAAATCCATTTCCAGACTTACACATCCTTTGAAGTACAACACTGGGGACACTGCCTCTGTGGGGCCCACCCCCCAGAGGGGACCACACGCCATCTCCAGGCAAGGGGTAGTCTGGAGGCGGTTGAAGGATGGATGGCGGCTAACAGATTGAGGTTGAATCCTGACAAGACAGAAATACTGTTTTGGGGGGACAGGAGTCGGGCAGGTGTAGAGGACTCCCTGGTCCTGAATGGGGTAGCTGTGCCCCTGAAGGACCAGGTGCGCAGCCTGGGAGTCATTTTGGACTCACAGCTGTCCATGGAGGCGCAGGTCAATTCTGTGTCCAGGGCAGCTGTCTACCAGCTCCATCTGCTACGCAGGCTGAGACCCCACCTGCCTGCAGACTCTCGCCAGAGTGGTACATGCTCTAGTTATCTCTCGCTTGGACTACTGCAATGCGCTCTATGTGGGGCTACCTTTGAAGGTGACCCGGAAACTACAATTAATCCAGAATGCGGCAGCTAGACTGGTGACTGGGAGTGGCCACTGAGACCACATTGTTATGATTCTCTTCCCAGTGACGTGGCAGCAGCTACAAACCGGAAAGATGTAACTGGTGGTTCTCACACAGATGCGTGAGAAAGTTGCTTTGTTTACATTTCTGTACTGAGTCTGCACGCTCAGATTGGTTTTACTTTCTCCTCTCTGCTTGTACCGAGAAGGACGGCAGAGGCATGGCTGCAGACATCTCTCTGCTCAATACTTGGAATAAAAGACTTTAGCCTAGAAGGCTGAGTGTGTTGTTTCTCTTTGGGAACAATCACTTAAGAAAGCAGCTCCCCAGACTCTTGTAGCCGGGATGAGCAAAAGTGATTGCCTTTGCTATTGGGGCAGTTCCGAGAACTGGCCCCAGGCGGGGTTTATCATAACACACATAACACTGGTCTTGAAAGACCTACATTGGCTCTCAGTACATTTCCGAGCACAATTCAAAGTGTTGGTGCTGACCTTTAAAGCCCTAAGCGGCCTCAGTCTGGTATACCTGAAGGAGCGTCTCCACCCCTATCGCTCTGCCCGGACACTGAGGTCCAGTGCCAAGGGCCTTCTGGCAGTTCCCTCATTGCGAGAAGCCAAGTTGCAGGGAACCAGGCAGAGGGCCTTCTCGGTAGTGGCACCCGCCCTGTGGAACGCCCTCCCACCAGATGTCAAAGAGAAAAACAACTACCAGACTTTTAGAAGACATCTGAAGGCAGCCCTGTTTAGGGAAGCTTTTAATGTTTAATAGAATATTTTATTTTAATATTTTGTTGGAAGCTGCCCAGAGTGTCTGGGGAAACCCAGCCAGATGGGCGGGGTATAAATAATAAATTATTATTATTATTATTATTATTATTATTATTATTATTATTATTACTATTATTATTATTAATCTGTCAACTTGGTTTCTCTCTTTTTTTCCAATCTCAAGTTCAGTTCTCCACATTTCTGCATCAGTTTACAAATTAAACTGTTGTTTGCATTTGAATGCAAACTCAACTGAATCTCACCCCCCTCCCAACAGCAAGGAGGCCTCTCTGTGGAGAGCATGCCACAAATGGGGAGCCGCTGCAGAAAAGGCCCTGCTCTTGTGTTGCCACCCTCTGAACCTCTCGTGGAAGAGGCACACAAATAAGGGTCTCAGAGGATGGTTGCAGAGTCCAGGTCGATTCATTTGGGGAGAGGTGGTCCTTGAGGTATTGAGGTCCCGGGAAGACCATGAGGGAACCTAAAAAGATTCCCAACTCCTTCTCTGTCAGGATAATATTCCACAACTAGGGCTGATCAAGGCACATGAGTCCAGTTCTCCCCAAAGTGACACATGTTAACCACTGCATCACCCTTTGCTAGCTCGCCATCCTATAACTGTTAAAAGGTAAAGGGACCCCTGACCATTCGGTCCAGTCGTGTCCGACTCTGGGGTTGCGGTGCTCATCTCGCCTTATGGGTCGAGAGCCGGCGTACAGCTTCTGGATCATGTGGCCAGCATGACAAAGCCGCTTCTGGCGAACCAGAGCAGCGCACGGAAACGCCGTTTACCTTCCCGCCAGAGCGGTTCCTATTTATCTACTTGCACTTTGACGTGCTTTCGAACTGCTAGGTTGGCAGGAGCTGGGACCGAGCAACGGGAGCTCACCCCGTCGCAGGGATTCGAACCGCCGACCTTCTGATCGGCAAGCCCTAGGCTCTGTGGTTTAACCCACAGCGCCACCTGGGTCCCTCCTGTAACTGTTAGCAGAACATAATGAACTGGGGAGCAGGTAAATAATAATAATAATAATAATAATAATAATAATAATAATAATAATAATTTATTATTTGTACCCCGCCCATCTGGCTGGGTCTCCCCAGCCACTCTTTCAGATTTATATCTGGAAAGGGGAACCTGTGGCCCTCCTGCTGTCATTGCACTCCAACTCCCATCAGCCCCAGTCAGCACAGCCAATGGTCAGGGATGATGAAGGTTGTAGTACAACAACATCTGAACATCCCAATTTGTATTACATGTGATCAACATAGTTGCTGGTATTTGGGGGCTATGGGGGCTGCAATGATGAGCTTCTCCTGAGCTTCAGGTTTTACTTCTACACCTTCCAGGGTTTCAGCAAACAGAAGCCACACAACTTGCAGGCTTCTCTTTCCAAGCAAGCCACTTAAAAAATAAATAAAAGCACAAGCCAAGGAAATTGCCTTGGCCGGTGACCCCTAAGACATTCCATTATTAATGCAGCCCTGCCTGACACCTCGCAAGAGAAATCTCAACCTGGTCTTCTGGCAGCAGAGGGAAATAATCCATCACACAGCCAACATGCCCACGAGCAGTGGCTCCATCAATAACCGAGGGATCAATAGTACTCTGGGGGCGGAGGAGTCACATCCCTATTGCTAATGGACTCATAGATGTTTGCCCGAAGGCAGACCCGGATCCAGAATCTGGGAGGGAGGGAGTCAAGCGTAGTCTCCTCGGTGGGACCCGGCTAAGCTGGTAGAGGTTGGATGTGCAAAATGAGAATTCTCTCCGGCTACGTCTTATCTGATTGGGATACTCTGTGCATAGTTGAAATGGTGAGCTGCTTTCAGGAGCCCCACTCATTTTGGAGCTTCTCCATATCGTAGAGTTGAATGGGTTCCACAAAAGTCATCTAGTCCAACCCCCTGCCATGCAGGAAGCTTTTGCCCAACGTGGGACTCAAACCCACGACCCTGAGATTCAGAGTCTCATACTCTACCGACTGAGCTCTGGCAAATGCCCCCCTTCCGGAGACGGCCCTGACTTCAAGAGAGAGCAGAATCTGGCTAAAGAGAATGAGGTTTGCAGAATTCCCAGCTTCTCTCTTGCTGTATCAGCTTGCATCACTTTCCAAAGAGGCAAGGTGTCAGGGACCGTGCTGAGGAGGGCTGCACTGAGGAAGAATGGTGGGAGCCTCTCCCTGCTCCTGCTCCGGATCCTGAATCTTCCCGGGAGCAGGAGGAGAGACAGTATAGATTTGGAACAGTGGTTTGCAGAGGGGCATAGTTCAGAAGGCAGAAGCTGGGAAATACTGGATGGGGAACAGCTAGGAGAAGGAACACTGGGAGAGAGAGGGTTAACAGATTCACAGTCACTGGAGAGTATCCACCCGCCTTCCCCAAACTCCCGGAGAGCTCAGAAAGTGGCAGAACAGAAAGCGCAGAGGGTACAAACTCAGATTACAAGACGTAGGAGTGACCTAGATTAATAGGGACAGAAGGAGATGGGGTCCTTAACTGGGAGCACCGCCATTTCTAGGAGATGTGGTCTTTGTTCTCTCGCTGTGATTATTAAAGTTTCTAACTGGTAAGAAGAGTCATTTTCTTTTGTTCTGTTTATCTACTGCCACGGGGGGGGGGGGAGCCAATTCCCTGAAACCTGACACAAGGGGACTTCAGGGCAGCCTAGTGTGGGGTCCGTCACGGAGTGAGAGAGCCCCGGCAATGAAAATAAGCTGTCAGGGCAGAAAGGAAAATGGGGGCACAGCTCAGTCGGAAGAACATGAGACTCTTAATCTCAGGGCATGGGTTCGAGTCCCACATTGGGCAAACGCATTCCTGCATTGCAGGGGGTTGGACTGGATGATCCTTGGGGTCCCTTCCAACTCTTCAAGTCCGTGATTCTATGTCGACGGCTCCCAGGCTCAAGAAATGCGTGGAATCAAAGAACATGTTCCATTTCAATGCCTATCTCCTAAAAATAAAGAGGTTCGGGGGAAGTAATCAAGTAATCTGCCCACTATTCCCAGGTGTCTGCAATGTGATCTGTAGTTACTTGGTAGCCCTCTGCACATGCCCAGAAGCACTTATATCACCTCCTTACTCACAGCTTCCTAGGTTAGCAGATTCCAAGGCAGGACCCTGATGAACATTTCCTGAATACTACCCTCAGCCACTTAAATTAGGGATATCGAAACCCGCAAGGAGAAATTTTGTCTTTTGATCTAGTGGGAATGGGAAGCACAATGGATTTCTTTTGGAAACCCTGTTAGATCTTTGGCCTTGAACTATCAGAGGATTGCTCCATTACAGCCGGGCCTCAGATATAATCACACATGCACATCCAGTTACGCTGCATCATGGATCTGTAGTCTAAAGACTGCGTAAATATCTTGAGCAGGTATTTTTCCATCCTTGATGCCTGAACTAAGTAGCTAAAAAGGTTACAACATTTTGCAAATGTTTTGTAAGCATTTTAAAGATGCCAGTTTTTTTCCCCCAATGGGAAAAACTGTAAAGCAAAGCGCAAAAGTTTTTTTCTGGAAGCAGAGGCAGCCAGGAAACTTCTAGAACACTTTTTCTGCACTGATTTGATGATCTGGGCTACACATAAATACAGCCGTACCTTAGTTCTCGAGCGTAATCCGTTCTGGAAGTCCGTTTGACTTCCAAAAACATTCAAAAACCCAAGGCACGGCTTCTGATTGGCTGCAGGAATTTCCTGCACTCAATTGGAAGCCGCAGAAGCCACGTTAGATGTTTGGCTTCCGAAAATTTTTCACAAACCGGAACACTCACTTCCGGGTTTGCGGCGTCCGGGAACAAAAATATCTGAGTACGAAGGCGTTCGAGAACCAATGTACGACAGTAGTCCAATCATGGAAGTTGCCTGCAATAGAATGTTTTAATCAGTCTGGAGCTGGAAATGAAGGTCAACTTCTAAAATTCTTGCAAGCGTATACCGTATATACTCGAGTATAAGCCGACCCGAATATAAGCCGAGGCACCCAATTTTACCACAAAAAACCTGGGAAAGCTTCATAGGAGCCACTGCCTGCCTCACTCGAGTATAAGCCGAGGGCGGCTTTTTCAGCACAAAAAATGTGCTGAAAAACTAGGCTTATACTCGAGTATATAGGGTAAATAAAATCAATTGGCTATTTACAATCAGTGGCAAAGGCATCCCTGGAGGAAGGGATAGAAAGAAATAGGATGGCTGCAGGAAGTACCTTTGTCAAGTAGGCTATGTGACAGGCACACACAGAATCGAAAGGTTTCTACATACAGTAAACATCAGCTCACACAATCTTTCCATCTTCTAGCCAGCCGAGCAAGAAACATTCTTTATGGCAGGTCAAAGGTGCATTCTGCTAGCCAGGCAAAAGCACTCAAAGAGGGTGTGGAGCAACGCTGGGGGAGATATAGCCTGGGGTATTTCTCAAGGGCCAGACAGAGAGACCTGGGGGCCACATTCAGCTTCCAGGACCAAAGATTGCCCATCTCTGGTCTAACAAGAGATGGAATTTATTGTTGGGATGAGAGCATGGAGAGAGATCCAGCGGGTTGCTGAGCTGGCAAGGAGGCTAGTTGGAAATCAGGGTAGCGAAAGACAGTGTGAGAGGCAGGGACCTCAGCACAGTATACCTGAAGGAGCGTCTCCACCCCCATCGTTCAGCCTGGACACTGAGGTCCAGCTTTGAGGGCTTTCTGGCAGTTCCCTCACTGTGAGAAGTGAGGTTGCAGGGAACCAGGCAGAGGGCCTTCTCGGTGGTGGCGCCCACCCTGTGGAACACCCTCCTATCAGATTTCAAGGAAATAAACTACTATCTGGCTTTTAGAAGACATCTGAAGTCAGCCCTGTTTAGGGAAGTTTTTAATGTTTGATGTTTTATCGTGTTTTTAATATTCTGTTGGGAGCTGCCCAGAGTGGCTGGGGAAACCCAGCCAGATGGGCAGGGTATCAATATATTATTATTATTATTATTATTATTAAAACTCAGATATATAATCTAGGTGCCAAATGACTCCTTAAACCATGGGTATGCAAACTAAGGCCTGGGGGCCGGATCCAGCCCAATCGCTTTCTAAATCCGGCCCGCGGACGGTCCGGGAATCAGCATGTTTTTACATCAGTAGAATGTGTCCTTTTATTTAAAATGCATCTCTGGGTTATTTGTGGGGCCTGCCAGGTGTTTTTACATGAGTAGAACGTGTACTTTTATTTAAAATACATCTCTGGGTTATTTGTGGGGCATACGAATTCGTTCATATTCCCCCCCCCAAAAAAATAATCTGCCACCCACCCCCACAAGGTCTGAGGGACAGTGGACCAGCCCCCTGCTGAAAATATTTGCTGACCCCTGCGAAACAAAGGCTTCGGTCACCAAAACAGAATACCTACTTGCCATTTGGGGCAAGGCAATGATAAAGCCTTATTTTTCAAATGATGGACTGGTTGTTATTGATTCTCAGTTAAACATCTGGCTAGTTCAGGTGACAATCTTGAGCTAGGTTAAAAACTTTGAGAACTTAAAGAAGAAAAGTCACTTTATCCAGGGACAGTCCACATATATATTGGCCTCTTCCGACCTCTTTTTCTTAATGGCGACACAGAGCATTCATAATGTAAGAATGTCATTCACAACTGTGAGCAGGGCAGTGGGGTGGGGCAAGCGAAGACAAGCTGCAACAATTCACTACTTTATAACGTTGTTCACTGCTCCTGCTCAGGCTGTACAGAAGAAGCATTTTGGTTCCTGAAATTCATTCTGATTGTGCATACAGGATGGGGCATTAATGTATGAAAACAGTCCAGATCCAATGAGTCCCAGGCACACACCTCTAGATGGTGGAGATGTCAGGTGACATCCTGGCGCCCAGGCATCTCTATGTACCTGGTCACAGGTGTCTGATAGCCAGGTACAAAATACGGCGGCGCCTGGCTCATTTTGAACACTGACCCCTATTGCGTCTGGGGCACACAGCCAAAGGCAGGTGTCAGACAGCCCCTTGCACATTTCCTTAGTAGCCTTTAGTATGTGGCATTGTCTAAAAGCTTTCTGATGCCAGTGGTGTAGGAAGGGTGGGACGATGGGGGGCGGGGCGCCCCGAGTTCCAGCCAGGGGGGTGACACTCTGCGCCACCCACCCCCCGCGAGTGCAACTCACAAGCCACTGGCAAAAACCTCACTTGGCGCTGCGGCTGGCTTCGCTCGCCTCGCTCGGCCGCCGCACGCTTTTCTTCTGCCTTCCTTCTGTGCCCTGGTTGGGCGGAGTCGCGGGGCGAGGGGCGGGCCAGCGAGGGGCATCGTCACGCCAACCACAAGCGTGATGCCTCGCTGGCCCGCCCCTCGCCCCGTGGCTCCACCCAACCAGGGCACAGAAGGAAGGCAGAAGAAAATCTCGCGGCAGCCGAGGAGCAGACTGCGCTCCGTAGTGTATGTGTCGTGATGTCACGATGCATACACTATGGAGCGACGCCCCGCCCCCAGAGGGTGCCACTTGGGTTGCTTCCCCCAGCAGCCAAGCGGCTCGGTACGCCGCTGTCTGACGCCATGTGCCAGCCACAAAGCAGAGTTCGTGAATTGTTATTGTCAAGGAAAGAGAATTAAGACCGATTGTTTGCATAACTGTGAGCAGCATGCTGGCTCTTACCTGTGCTTAAGGGACAGGAGGACTGCAAGGAGAACTGGAAAGTGGGTGGGTAGGGTGGAGGTTGGTTCCTTAGGGCAAATGGGGTGCTGCCCCCACCACCCTCAGTCTGCTCTCAGCCAGTTCCCACCTGCCTGTCTGCATACTTACAAGCAGTCCAGAGAGAGATTTGTTGCAGGCTGCGACATTTTATTTTAGAATCAATGGAGATTGAGTACTTGTTTATTCCACACTAGTGGACGTTCAGCCCGTTAAATTAACGGGCGCTAGAACATCCGTTCTTCCTTCCCTGTTTCTCCCTCCCTCTGTTCTTCCTTCCTTCCTCTCTCCCTCCATTTTTCCATTCTTCCTTCCATGTTTCCTTCCTTTCTCCCTCCCTCCCTTTCTCTATTCTCCCTCCCTCCCTCCCTCCATTTTTCCATTCTTCTTTCCCTGTTCCTTCCTTCGCAACGACAGCGCCCCCGCCCCAGCCAGCCTCTTCCTCCTCAGTGTCCACGACCACGGCTCCGTCATCGTCGTCCGCGGCGGCACCTCAGCCTCTGTCGGGCGGGCCGCCCAACGGGGCTGAGGCGGCGGCGGCCTGAGGAGGAGGTGGAGGCGGACACGGCAATGGCGGCGGCGCAGTTTCGGCCGGCCGCTCGAAGTGTCTCTGCGTCGTCCAATCCCTGTGTCCGTGGGGGACATGCTCAGTAGCGCAAACCCACGGACGGACGGATGGACGGCACGCAGAGACACTTGCACTTTATTATATAGGATAGTCCAAACACCATCGATGTCTTGCGTATTTTTAGTCCCTGAAAAGTGCTTCTTGAGAAACTGGTTCCGTTCCAGAAACCACAGATTGATTCTGCTTTACCCCACAATGTGTCCATTTGAAAACAGATGAAGGAGGTCTCTGCATTGTGTGTGTGTGTGTGTGTGTGTGTGTGTGTGTGTGTGTGTATCCATGATGTTGTGGCTGGGTGTGTACCAAGATCACAATCACCGCTAGGGGGGATTTGATTTAAATCAAATCGATTTAAATCACAATTTAAATCACTAGTCAGTAAGACTTGATTTAAATCATTTTTTTTTTTTTACAGGGAGACTCACTCTTTCTGGTATAATGTTAATAATTACAACCTGATGAAGGTTTCATTTTTGGACTAATAAATTTTCAGAGTAGTTTTTACAATTATATCAAAAATTACTGATTTGGTTATACTATTAGAAATACATAGGTTGATAATTATGAAATTATAGCGAGGTTTAATAAGTTAACTGTTTTAACTTTTCTGCTGTACTTTATTGTTCCTTCATAACAATTTAAACAATTTGTTTAACTAAAACAATAACATTATAGCGTATGTATCCATGTTTGTTAACTGTTGTGGTTAAACAATTTTTTTAAAAACTTAGACTGGGTTTTAGCACACATGAAAAACTTAAAACAAATCTTTATTTCCTCATGAATAGCCTTTGGACTATAAAGTAACTTAGATGGAAAACTATCTTTAGAAAGATTTTTCCTCCAAAAGCATTTTATTTTTAAAAAAATCCAATTTTTTTAAAAAATCCGATTTAAATTTTAAAAATCTGATTTATTTTTTGATTAAAAAAAAATCATTGGTTTTTATCCACCCTGATCACCGCTTCCTCCTCTTCCGTTCACCTGGAGCACGAGCAGGGACGAAAAGGCATGGATAACCTCATCTAAGATCGGGTTTTCAAGCGCATGTCAAGGAACCATAGAATCATAGAACTATTGAGTAGCAAGGGACCCTCAAAGTCATCAAGTCCAACCCCTGGCGATGCAGGAATTTCAAACTTAAGCATCCATGACAGATGGTCATCCAACCTCTGCTATAAAAAACGAACCAGTGAAGGAGACCCCACCAGTTTTTGAGGGAGCCCGTTCCACTGTCCAACAGCTTCCACCACAAGACAGAGAAACCAGTAGGAGAACACTTCAATCTCCCATTACATTCTATACAAGATCTCAAAGTAGCTGTCTTATTGCAAAGGAATTTCAGAAATAGACCGGAAAGAGAAGTTGCTGAATTGCAACTCATTACCAAACTTAAAACCATGGAGAGACCTGGTCTGGATAGAGACATTGGATTCTTATCTCATTATACATGACAAAACTATTTTCAACCTTCTCACCCCTTGCTTTTTCCTGTAAGACTAATTGCAGTCGTTAACAGTCGTCAACAGGTTTACCACAGCTACCGGTATCAGCCTATCACCCATTCCCACCACCCCTCTGAGTAATACCCCTCCCACCCTCTCACTATATATGAGGGTCTGGTGACTTTTAGGGAAGTTTTTAACTTGTGATTTTGATGTATTTTGATATTTGTTGGAAGCCGCCCAGAGTGGCTGGGGAGACCCGGCCAGATGGGCGGGGTACAAATAATAAAATTATTATTATTATTACTTTTGTTTCAGTGTATCTGAAGAAGTGTGCATGCACACGAAAGCTCATACCAAGAACAAACTTACAGGTACTTGGTCTCTAAGGTGCTACTGGAAGGAATTCTTTTATTTTTTTATTTTGTTTTCACCACCAGAAAGTCACCCCAACCCTTGGCCATGGCAGGATCCAGACTCAATCTAGGCTGGAAGCAGCACACTGAAGATGAGCATGCACGATTCCGGATTGAGGGGGGAAGGGACATTTTTATGCTGGAAGCAGGTTAGTGCCTACGCAGTCGTGGTCTCTAGGGGAGCATCAATCTCATCGTAAAACAGCTCTCTCTCTCTCTCTCGCTCTCGCTCTCGCTCTCTCTCTCTCGCGTGCGCACACACAGATACAAATCCTACCTACTCACTCAGCAGCCTGCTCCAGCTTTTTTATTTATTTTTTCCTCCCCAGCAGCTGAAAAGGGTTCCAACATCATCCATTCAAAAGCAGAAGCGTTCTGATTCCACGTGACAAGCTAGGACCTGCCATGGGGTTGAGGGAGGGGAGGGGAAAGTGGGAATCGTCGGCTTGCTGAGCTGCTCTGCGCCGCCAGCCTATCACCACATTCCCCCTTATGTAAGACCCTGCTCCAGTCAGCCGGCTGGGAAGCTCGATGTTTGTGGCTCTTTGTTTTCAAAGAAAACACACAAATGCCCTCTTTATTGTCAGCGATTTTCGAAACGGGCATAAGCGGTACCACGGAGAGAGCCATTTTGGGGATGAGCAGAGCACAGCTGAAATAAAATTTCATACGCATTTTTAAAAAAAAGAACCACTGAGCTTGAGTTTCCATTATTTTCCCACTTTTGTTAATACCACACTTAAATGGTTGCTCCCCCCCCCTCTTTTAGGGCTGCCTTCTAGGGGGGGCAGCGGCCCCCTCTGCCCCCCCCCGGGTACGCCCATGTTTTAAAGCCCTCTTATCCTTGGGAATTCTTAATAAATCCTTTTATGTGTCAACGTGCAACTCATCCCTCCCCCGCCACAGCCCCCACCCCAGTCCAACCATTCCTATAACTCTAAATCTAGAAACTGCAATTAGAATATAAGCTTTGATTTCCATCAAACTCTAAAGGAGGAGAGTTTGTGCCACTGCTGCCCCTGCCCCGCTCCAACCTTTTTCACCTCTAGAATGCAGAAATCAAGGTAAATCACTTTTATGTATTATAGAATCATAGAGTTGTAGAGTTGGAAGGGGTCCCAGGGGTCATCTAGTCCAACCCCCTGCAATCTTTTGCCCAACATGGTGCTCGAACCCACAACCCTGAGATTAAGAGTCCCATGTTTTACCAACTGAGTTGTAAAGGTAAAGGTAAAGGGACCCCTGACCATTAGGTCCAGTCGCGGATGACTCTGGGGTTGCAGTGCTCATCTCGCATTATTGGCCGAGGGAGCCGGCGTACAGCTTTCAGGTCATGTGGCCAGCATGACTAAGCCGCTTCTGGCGAACCAGAGCAGCGCATGGAAATGCCGTTTACCTTCCCGCTGGAGCGGTACCTTTTATCTACTTGCACTTTGACATGCTTTCGAACTGCTAGGTTGGCAGGAGCAGGGACTGAGCAACGGGAGCTCACCCCGTAGCGGGGATTCGAACCGCTGACTTTCTGATCGGCAAGCCCTAGGCTCTGTGGTTTACCCCACAGCGCCACCTGCGTCCCATAACTGAGTTATGCACTATATAAGCTATTATGCATTAAATAATAGTTCTTAAAAACTATTTATTTAAAAACATGGGGCGCGGGTGGCGCTGTGGTGTAAACCACTGAGCCTCTGTGCTGCTCTGTTTTCGCCAGAAGCGGCTTAGTCATGCTGGCCACATGACCTGGAAAAACTGTCTGCGGACAAACAACGCCGGCTTCCTCAGCCTGTAAAGCGAGATGAGCGCTGCAACCCCAGAATCGTCCATGACGGGATTTAACTGGATTTACCTTTCTTTTCTTAAAAACTAAAGAGGTGCTTTATTTTCTACCGTATTAGAACCACGACAAATAAAAAATAGACACAAAATCCTGCGGGTGGTTCCTAGTAATGCCATATTTCGCTAATTAACTTTCTAAAAGTACGCAATGTCTGTGCCTGGACCACAACAAGGGCTAGGACAGTGGTGGCTAACCTTGGCACTCCAGATGTTTTGGAACTACAACTCCCATCATCCCTAGCTAACAGGACCAGTGGTCAGGGATGATGGGAGTTGTAGTCCCAAAACATCTGGAGTGCCAAGGTTAGCCACCACTGGGCTAGGGCATGGGTCAGCAAACTTTTTCAGCAGGGGGCCGGTCCACTGTCCGTCAGACCTTGTGGGGGGCCGGACTATATTTTGGCAGGAAAAATGAACGAATTCCTATACCCCACACTTTGACGTGCTTTCGAACTGCTAGGTTGCCAGGAGCTGGGACCGAGCAACAGGAGCTCACCCCATCGTGGGGATTCGAACCGCAGACCTTCCGATCGGCAAGCCCTAGGCTCAGTGGTTTAGACCACAGCGCCACCCACGTTGGACATAGAATCATAGTATTATGGAGCTGGAAGGCACCCCAGGGGTCTTTTAGCCCAACCCCCTGCAATGCAGGAATCTCAACTAAAGCATCCATGTCAGATGACATGTTTCTTTATTGTAACAATAACATAAAAGGCGGGGAGGGGAGATAAAAAAGGAGCACTCTTAGGAATCATGGCTCTCAAGTGCTACTCCCTTTCCTAAAACGGTTCACTGTTAACCTTCCACATTGTCAAAGACTAGCTAAATTTGTTGCCCCTGCCTGGTTTAGAGATGTACAGATTTTCAGGTCCTTTGATTTTCCAGGGTGCACAATTCTAAACCAACAGGCTATGGTGATGTATATACCCTGGGATAGCTCAGCTGGTAGAGCATGAGACTCTTAATCTCAGGGTCGTGGGTTCAAGTCCCATGTAGGGCAAAAGTAGTCCTGCATTGCAGGGGGTTGGACTAGATGACCCTCGTGGTCCCTTTTAACTCTACAAGTCTGTGAAATTTATCCCCTTCCTCGCTGCCAGAACAGAATGAGAAGAGGGACCCCACTTTTCAAGCTTCACCCAAAAGCAACAAAAAACGTGACTGGGGGATAGGAGAAGGAATCCGAAAAACCAGAGGCTGCAATGCTCTACCAGCTTGCTTGGGAGTAAACCATGCGAGACTTACTTCTGGGGTAAGGGCAGGTCAACTGGAGCCAGCGTGGCATAGGGGTTAAGAGTGTCAGACTAGGACCTAGGAGGCCAGGGTTCAAATCCCCACTCGGCAGTGAAGTTCGCTTGCTCGCGGCCTCCCTCACAGGGTTGTTGTGGGGATTAAATGAAGGGAGAGAGAAGAACCATGTATGCCCCCCCCCTTGAGCTCCATGGAGAGAAAAAGGATGGGATCAAATCAATCAATATGACCTGCGGGGGGGGGGGGGTTGTTATAGGGCGGTATACAGATTTAATTAATAATAAAAATAATAATTAAAGAGAAACCGGATTAAAAGCCTTCAATAGCACCCAGGGCATCGCCCTCCTGTTCCGGGGTGGGGAAAGAACAGCAACGCAGAATCTCCACGCGCGCAGCAGCCATCATCAAAAGCAGGGAGTCAAGCAGGAGTGGGGGGGGGGCGGGGAGGAGGATGCAATGAAGAGGAAAGGGACCCATTGCAAATATTCAGATCATAAAGGGGTTTTTTTGGGGGGGGTGAGGTGAAAGCCGTCCCTGCGACCTAGTGGCAAGAAGCAGGGGGTGGGGTGGTCGCCGGCGAGAGCTTTAAAATGAAGAGGCACGTCTTCTCCATCAAAGATGAAGGTCCCTGTTCCACGCAAGAGCGGGGTTTGGGGGGTGTTACAATCTGAAGGGGTGGGGGTCGCGGAATGCAAGCATGAAAATGATGGCGTTGGAACTGTCCGGTGTGTTTGTTTGTGTGAGTGTGTGTTTAGAGGAGGCGTGGGCGGGGGTAGAATGGAGAAGAGCCTCGAGGGGAGGGAGATCAAAGCCTCGGCAGGGGGGCAAAGCCGGCCGCGGAAACTCCCACGTTGTTAGGCGCGCTCTGATTAAACGCGCTCCATGGCGTGCAGGAGGGGGAACGGCGTGAATGAATAGGGGAGGCGAAGAGGGAAAGGAACGCGGCCGCCGCTCACCTGCTTCGGTGCACAGGCGACGAAGACGCCGGAGGAGCAAGCGAGCGAAGCTAGGATGGGATGGGATGGGTGGATGGATGGAGTCGCTGCGCTCCGAATTTCCGCGGCTCTGGATCTGGCGAGGCGAGGCTCAGGACTGGCTCGCGTCGCTCCTCGGAGCGGCCTCTAGGGGGCAGCGCCTCCTTAAAAGGGCGACGCTCCCGGCAAACGTGATTTCTCTGGGTCCCACCAGCATTTTTTGTGTGCAAAAGGGGGTTGGGTTCTCCCACCCAGTGCTTTTTTCCTTTACAAAAATGTTTAGGGTTACTCTCATTTTGAAAATCACCATTTCATAGTTCAAATCGGGGGAAATAAATGCAGTCAATGGACAAAAGGACCAAGATTCACAAAATGTTTAGGGGCAGTGCATTTTTTCTTTAAAAAAAAAAAAGTTTAGGGGTACTCTCATTCTCCTACTCATATTGAAATACTGCCCCTCAATGAGGCCAAACTTAGATTCAGAAAATGTTTAGGGGTATGCGTACCCCTACGTCCCCCCAGAAAAAAACACTGTTTAGGGGTATGTGTACCCCTCCCCAGAAAAAAAGCACTGAGTACCCCCCCACACACACACACAGAATAATTCACAAAGTGTCTGCACCGACCTAATGCAGCTTAAGGCGCTCTCGAGCGGATAGGGCAATTCTGCTGCTTTTACAGGGGGACAGTCCTGAGAAGAACTTTGGAACTCCCTGCCTATTGAGATCCTGCCGCCTGCTAAAAACAGTCTTCTTTAGTTAATTTTAACTTTTTAAAAAATATTTTAGCTTTGTATGTTTTAAAGTAAGAGCTGTTCAGCAGTGGAATGGGGTCTCTCAGGAGGTTGTGGGACAACCCCCCCCCTTCCTTGGCGGTTGGATGGCCATCTGTCATGGATTCTTTAGATGAGATTCCTGCATTGCAGGGGCTAAGCTAGATGACCCTCAGGGGTCCCTTCCAACTCTACGATTCTAAGATTCTCTGAAAGTAGGGTTTTCTCATTTTTGTCGTTATACATTTTGGTAAACAGCTTTGAGGGTAAGTTTGTTTGTTTACGGTCGAGCGGTGTATAGATTTTTATAAAATAATCAATAAGAACTGTCCATCTCCAGTTTGGAGATAAAGAGCCCGAAGGAGCGCCAGTGTGGTGTAGTGGTTAAGAGTGGTAGACTCGTAATCTGGTGAACCGGGTTCGCGTCTCCGCTCCTCCACATGCAGCTGCTGGGTGACCTTGGGCTAGTCCCACTTCTCTGAAGTCTCTCAGCCCCACTCACCTCACAGAGTGTTTGTTGTGGGGGAGGAAGGGAAAGGAGAATGTGAGCCGCTTTGAGACTCCTTCTGGTAGTGATAAAGCGGGTGTATCAAATCCAAATCCATCAGAGAGTTAGCAGGTCTCCTGCTCTCAGGATTGGGAGATGGACTGTACATTATAGCATTTGTTTCCGGATTTGCATCCATACATATACAGTGGAACCTTGGTTCTCAAACTTAATGCATTCTGGAAGTCCGTCCGACTCCCGAAACCGTTCGAAAACCCAGGTATGGCTTCCGATTGGCTGCAGGAGCTTCCTGCACTCAAGCGGAAGCCGCGTCGGACATTCGGCTTCCGAAAAACGCTTGAAAACTGGAACACTTACTTCCAGGTTTTCAGCATCCGGGAGCTGATTAGTTCATCAACTAAGCTGTTTGAGAACCAAGGTCCCATTGTATATATTGTCAATGGCATTGTCTATCCATACCTGCATCCTCATTTGTTATTGGTGTGTGTGTGTGAGGGCTGTAAAAAAGCCACCCTAAGCCACAATTAGGGACGTGGGTGGCGCTGTGGGTTAAACCACAGAGCCTAGGGCTTCCGATCAGAAGGTTGGCGGTTCGAATCCCCGCAACGGGGTGAGCTCCCGTTGCTTGGTCCCTGCTCCTGCCAACCCAGTAGTTCAGAAGCACGTCAAAGTGCAAGTAGATCAATAGGTACTGCTGCAGCGGGAAGGTAAACGGCATTTCCGTACGCTGCTCTGGTTCACCAGAAGCGGCTTTGTCATGCTGGCCACATGACCCGGAAGCTGTACGCCGGCTACCTCGGCCAATAATGCGAGATGAGCGCCACAACCCCAGAGTCGGTCACGACTGGACCTAATGGTCAGGGGTCCCTTTACCTTTACCTTTAAGCCACAATTGTGGGGCAAAAGGCCAGGAACCCACTTATCTCAATGAGGAGGGTGCAATCTGGCTTTCAGAAGACATCTGAAGGCAGCCCTGTTTAGGGAAGTTTTTAATGTTTGATGTTTAATCGTGTTTTTAATATTCTGTTGGGAGCTGCCCAGAGTGGCTGGGGAAACCCAGCCAGATGGGCAGGGTATGAATAAATAATTATTATTATTGTTATTATTATTATTATTATTATTATTATTATTATTATTATTATCTTGCCACATTTTGAAGGAAACAGAGTAATCCAGGTTAGCATCTAAAAAGC
Organism: Darevskia armeniaca; assembly: GCA_034641395.1. Taxonomy (NCBI): domain Eukaryota; kingdom Metazoa; phylum Chordata; class Lepidosauria; order Squamata; family Lacertidae; genus Darevskia; species Darevskia armeniaca. The sequence goes on along the minus strand of JAWWNF010000973.1, from coordinate 373,248 downwards.
CCACCACCATCAAATCCAGAGTCTAAAGCAGACTGATCCACATTCTGATAAGCATTTTCAATACTTTTCCTAATGATTTCTAGCATGGAATTTTTTTGGGGGGGGGTGCAGCTGTCAAATACATGGCCAACATTATCATTCTAGTAGGTCAAATTTCCATAATCCCGTTATGGAAAATAAGCCCCATTGGATATGATTTCAGACCTAACAATCTGAAAAGGGGGGAAATAAAACAAGTGACAAAATGCGGTGTTCACTTCATTTAAATTCTAATTATCTGCTTGTGCCATAATTAACCGAGGAAGACAGGAGGGGCTCCAGAAAGGACTTCTGTGGGCAACGCAGGTTCGCATCTGTGGAAAAGGAAACTGGACAAAATTGAAAAGAGATCACTTTCCCAACATGTCCACGGTGGTAGTGATGTAGTCCAACGTTTCTTGGCACAGACCTGAAAAATAAAAATAAAAGTCTAGTGAACTATTAATGTTGGCTGCGTACACAATAAACCTTTACAGCACATTCAAAGCATGCTTTCCCTCTCCCCAAGGGATTCTGGGTCCTGTAGTTTGTTCAGGGTAACTGGGAATTGTAACTCTGTGAGGGGTGAACTACAGGGCCCAGAATTCTTTGAGGGAAAGGATGTGCTTTGAATGTATTTTTAAAGACATATTGCATACGCATACAGTGGTACCTTGGTTCTCAAACGCCTTGGTAATCAAACAACTTGGAACCCAAACACTGCAAAGACGGAAGTAAGTGTTCCGGTTTGCAAACTTTTTTCAGAAGCCAAACATGCTGTGTTTTTAATGTTACGCTTCCATTTTGAGTGCCACACTTCCAATTTGAGCGTTACGCTGAGGTCTGTTTTTGCTATTTATTTTGCTTTTTATGTTTTTGCGGCTCTTTTTTCTGACTGTGTGGAACCCAGTTCAGCTACAGATTGATTGATTGTGTGACTATCTCATTAGATAGTAACATTCATGTTCAATTGCTGTTTTAGGGGTTGTTTTTAAAAGTCTGGAACGGATTAATCCATTTTGCATTACTTTCTATGGGAAAGCGCGCCTTGGTTTTGGAACGCTTTGGTTTTGGAATGGACTTCCGGAATGGATTAAGTTTGAGAACCAAGATACCACTCTACATAGTTATTTAGCTTATGAATTTGTACCTCATTCCCTGCTCCAGTGTAAAAACATTTCATTTCATTTTCATTTTTAAAAAAGTATATTTTATTTTTCAGAGATATTTTGACATAAAAACAATCCAATATATCCCAACAAATATATATATTGACTCCCCTCCGCCCCGCCGCCCCCCACTCCATGTATAAACGTTTCCAGGACGACCTTCTGCCCTCTACCACCACCTCCAAAAATTAATATCAAAAGCAATATCAAAAGATTTGTTAAAAAGGCAAGCATTGATTTTTTAAAAATTGGTGGTCAGTGATTATGGGAGCTGTAGATGAGGAACATTCTGCGCTGCACAGCAAAGGTTAAAAAAAATCATTTAGCTCCATCTAGTGGGCATTTGTGGGAAGTGGAACTGAAAAGAATGAGACGCATTTGAGCAAATTCGGCTAGAGCAGTGATGGCGGAGGTGGGGGCGCCGTTGAGAATGACAAGTGCCGTCGTTGAGTCTGACAAGCACCGCCGTTGTGAATGACAAGTGCCGCCGCTGGCACGGCGTGTCTTTAGTAAATGAGTACACGAAGTCAAGAGTCTTCTAGTGAAACAATAGGTATACATTTTGGTAATACCTAGGTATATATGTGGACCCAGGTGGCGCTGTGGGTTAAACCACAGAGCCTAGGGCTTGCCGATCAGAAGGTCGGCGGTTCGAATCCCCGCGACGGGGTGAGCTCCCGTTGTTCGGTCCCAGCTCCTGCCCACCTAGCAGTTCAAAAGCACGTCAAAGTGCAAGTAGATAAATAGGAACCGCTCTGGCGGGAAGGTAAACGGTGTTTCCGTGCGCTGCTCTGGTTTGCCAGAAGTGGCTTTGTCATGCTGGCCAAATGACCCTGAAGCTGTACGCTGGCTCCCTCAGCCAGTAAAGCGAGATGAGCACCGCAACCCTAGAGTCGGACACGACTGGACCTAATGGTCAGGGGTCCCTTTACCTTTACCTTAGGTATATATGTATTTTGTTTTTCTAGCGTGATCAAAATTGTTTATTATTTCATAACAGGTAGATAGTTAAGAGCTTAGGCGGCTTCAGCGGCGGGCACCTGGCACCCCCCAGAATTCGGCACCCGGGTACCTTGCACCCCCGGGTAAAGGCGGCCCTGATGCTGCTTCCCACACCAGCCCAGCTCCCAGAATCCAACTTACCAGTGCTGTTCATCAGTCAATCTAGGCAATGGTCGGTCCGACATCTAGCCTTCATTGCTTGCCCGTGCCCTTGGGGAGACAAGTAAAGTGAATCAGTTCTCGCTTGGGCTGTTGCCTGCACAGAGAAGGGCCCTTTGGGTCTTGTATTACTGGTCGTCCACGGCAGCTGTGTGTGTGTGTGTGTGACACTCCAGTGTGGAGAAAGAAAATGGTGTTTGTGGAGTGCAGGCTACAGAATAGGGATGAGGACCTGGTGGTTCTCCAGATGTTCTCCAGATGTTGCTGAACTCCCACCCCATCAAGAACAGGCAACCTCCCAGATGAAAATGAAAGATTTTAAAGAGATATGGGATTTATTAACAGATTGGTTACAGTTTCATCGATTAAATGATACCTTTAAGACAGACAAAAAGAAAGGTTTCAGCTATGAGATATCAAGATTTCAAAAAGATCTGTTAGGAAATAATATTAAATTATTGTCAAAAATGTATAGATTGCTCTTGGAATGACATACAAAAGACAAACAGGTTAAATCTGGACTGATGCACTGGGCAAGAGATTTGGGGCATACTATTCAGGTTTCAGATTGGGAAAGGTTGTGGAAAACAGGGCCGGATTGAGAAGGCGATTGGGCCGGATCTGGCCCCCGGGCCTTAGTTTGCCTACCCCTGTTGTAAACCAAGATACCACTGTACGGGTATGTATTTGGTGTAGTTATAAATTTACATTTGTAAAGTCAAATAAAAACAATTTCAAAAGAGAGAGAGAGCAGGCAACCTCCTATCCATCTGTTATAGAGAACCACCCACTAACAGTGCCTCCATCTTAATCTGGATTGAGCTTCAGTTTGTTGGCTCTCATCCAGTCCAGCACATCCACTGCCACTCCTGGCAACGTAAAGGAGAAGCAGAGCTGCGTGTCGGCAGTATATTCCTTACATACTCCAAAACTACAGATGACCCCACTAACAGTGGTGTGCTGGTCCTGTGGGTTACCCGAAAGGCGAGGTCCAAGTCCGGTCCATGGTCAGAGGTGCAACGAAAGGCAGTCTGTAATAATTGAAGCTAGGTGCAGGGCAGGGAGGCAGGCGGAGTCAGGAACAGGTAGGCAAGCAGGGAACCAGGGCGGGTCAGGAACTCAAGCAGGAAAGCAGGACAGGTAGCAAGCAGGAACACCGGCAGGAACTGGTCACCAACAATGTTGCTCCTGCAACTTGGGGCTGGGGCTGGTCGCAGGGGCGTAGCAACGGGGAGGCGGGGGGGCGGGCCGTCCCGGGTTCCACCCCAGAGGGGGGTGACACTTTAAAAAAAAATTTTTTTTTTTAAATTAAAATTTTTTTAAAAAAATTAACTTCATTGAAAAAAAGAGATAATAGACACACACACAACCCCCCACACCTCACAAAGTGGCACCATCAGAGGGGGGTGACACTTTTTAATTTTTAAAAATTTTATTATTATTATTAATTTATTTTTAACTTTATTGGAAAAAAAAGAGATAATAGACACACACACACAAAAACCCCACACCTCACAAAGTGGCACCATCAGAGGGGGGGGGTGACACTTTTTATTTTTTTTAAATTTTTTTTAAATTAAAGTGGTGGGGGGGTGACAAAAAAAATTCCGCCCCGGGTACCACCTGGGCTTGCTACGCCTCTGGCTGGCCGGCTTTTATCTCCCCATGGCATAGGGCGGCCCTGATCCTCTGGAGACTTGCCTCTCCTGGCTTGGAGGCGAGCACTCCTTCTGCGGGAACTCAGTTCCCTTCGCCTCTCTGCCCTTCGCCTCTGCAGCTCAGGAGAGGCTGGAGGGTTACAGGACCCAGAGGTAACCTCAGCTTCCCCTGACGGGGCTGGGAGTGGAGCACCTGCAGGCAATGGGTCCTCCACCCCATCAGGAGCCAGAGCAGACTCAGCAGATGCCTGCACCTGAGGATCCAGCACAGGTGAGGACCCTTCAGACTCAGGCCCTAGCCCCGGCTCTGCTGGTTCTGGAGGCAGGGAATCCTGTGCAGGCTGGGATCCCTCAGGTTCAGCATCTGAGTCTGAATCCCAGGCCATCACAAGTGGTTTCATGTAGATGTTACAGAGCACTGGAGATCAAACAGCATAGGGGACAACGCTTCTTACCCTCTCTCTTGCTGGAGAAACGCTTCAAGTTGCTCTTGATAGTCTTCTAGGACTTCTAACGAAACATCATAGCCGGGGAATGGGGGTGGCTTGGAGCTCTCGAGGCGGCCCAGGAGCAAAGCCACGCAGCAGGCAAGGGCTAAGAGGCCGGCCCAGCTTCCTCGTTTCATCTGCTGCAGGGGAAACAGCAGTGAGAGGGAATTGTGTACAATGCGATTCCATAGGTTTATTACAGAAAGGGGCAAGATCTCCTCCATACGCAAAATGGAGCACCTGACCCAGGTCATGTTTTGTTTGTTCCGGAAACAAAAAAACGTGAGCGGAAATTGCCAATAAATAATAAATAATTTGTACGATATTTGAAAGCTTATTGCAAGCAATTAACATCACTAGCAGGGTTGTCTGAAGACTTGTAACGATAATTATTCTCCTATTTTATACACATTTAAATTTTGAGGTATTTGGGAAGGAGTGTAATTAGTATTGGAAAATGTATAAAATGCAAAGATATAAAGTCGAAATATATAAAAAAAATAAGAAGTGTGCATGCACACGAAAGCTTACACCAAGAGCAAACTTAGTTGGTCTCTAAGGTGCTACTGGACAAACAGATAGATAGATAGATAGATAGATAGATAGATAGATCTCGACTGCTTCAGACCAACATGGCTGCCTACCCGAATCTAAAGATATAAAGGTTAATCTTGAAATCCATGAGGCGGGAGGGAAGTGAATAAAAATGATGTGATTGTATATTATTAAATAGAAAATTAATAATATTTTATTATTATTATTTAAGGAAATTGCCAATGTTGGCTTATTCGTTCCGTGTCTAGAGTGGAGGTCAGTCGAGAAACACAATATGAAATCTGAGCATGCCTAAAGAACATGTATGTTCCTATAATTTTCTTTAGCAAATCATGCTCCAGCCTTCCCAAAGTCGCTTTCTTACAGTATATAACAAATTTATCAACAAGAATGGGGAACCCCTGGCACTCCAGACACTGCCGGACTACAACTCCCATCATCCCTGACCACTGGGGCTGCTGAGAGCTGGGGTCCATCGACACCTGGAGGGCTAAAGGTTCCCCATCCCTGCTCTGGAATTTCCCCCTTCATATGGGGGAGACACAGCAGAGGTGGGATCTCTACCAAGCCCCCCAAAGAGGGTCAGGATCTTGCCAGGAACCAACACAGAGTTTCTTTCACCAAGCCCCCTCCCCACTTTTTCACCTGAAGCCCAAGATTGCAGTGTAGACGCAGAAACTGCTGGCCTGAGCAGGTTGCTCTCTCTCTCTCTCTCTCTCTCTCTCTCTCTCTCTCTCTTCCTTCCCTGCACCTGATGTCCATATGAGAACATTTTATACCTCCTGCTTCCCCCACCCCCAACCCAAGTGCTTTCTCCACCCAGTTTCAGCTCAGCTTGAAAGATTTTAAGCATGAAACTAAGAGCACACAAACATCCCTGCATGAGTCAGGAAATAACATGTCCTCCAGCATCTCTCCGATGAAAATAGGGACGTCCTATTCCATTATTAAAGGGACGCAGGTGGCGCTGTGGTCTAAACCACTGAGCCTAGGGCTTGCTGATCAGAAGGTCGGCGGTTCAAATCCCCGTGATGGGGTGAGCTCCCGTTGCTCGGTCCTTGCTCCTGCCAACCTAGCAGTTCAAAAGCACGTCAAAGTGCAAGTAGATAAATAGGAACCGCTCCGGCGGGAAAGTAAACGGCGTTTCCGTGCGCTGCTCTGGTTCGCCAGAAGCGGCTTAGTCATGCTGGCCACATGAATCGGAAGCTGTACGCCGGCTCCTTCGGCCAGTAAAGCGAGATGAGTGCTGCAACCCCAGAGTCCTCTGCGACTGGACCTAATGGTCAGAGGTCCCTATACTGGAATAATGGAATAATTATTCCATTATTATTATTATCATCGTCGTCGTCGTCATCATCATAATCATCACCCCACCCATCATCATCATCATCACCCCACCCCAGCCACTCTGGGCAGCTTCCAACATTTATGAAAACATAATAAAATAACCTTTGTTTTTTAAAAAAAACAAAAACAAAAAACAGAAGCTTTCTTATTAGGAATTTCAGTGGTGCCTTGGTTCTCAAATGCCTTGGTACTCAAAAAACTTGGAACACAAACACTGCAAACCCGGAAGTGAGAGTTCCGGTTTGCGAACTGTTTTCAGAAGTCGAACGTACTCCATTTTGAATGTGTTACACTTTCGATTTGAGTGTTACTCTGAAGTCTGTCTGTTTTTGCTATTTACTTTGCTATTTTTGTTTTTGCGGCTCTTTTTTTTTCTGACTGTGTGGAACCCAGTTCAGCTACTGATTGATTGATTGATTGATTGATTGATTGATTGATTGATTGTGTGACTGCAGAACATTCTCAAACTTAATCCATTCCGGAAGTCCGTTCCAAAACCAAAGCGTTCCAATACCAAGACGCGCTTTCCCTTAGAAAGTAATGAAAAACAGATTAATCCGTTCCAAACTTTTAAAAGCAACCCCTAAAACAGCAATTTAACATGAATTTCACTATATAACAAGACCATTGGCCCATAAAATGAAAGCAATAATATATGTACTGTACTATAAAATAAATAAGACAGTATTGTAGATGATAAAAATTAAAATTACTTTCTTCCCCTACCTGCACTGCTGATAGCCATTGTTTGGATGGGGGGCTTTTATCCATTTCCGCAGTCACACAATCAATCAAATCAGTAGCTGAACTGCGAAACGAGCGAGGTCCCAACCCAAGAAGAATGGCAATTTAAACTGATGGAATATGCGCAGCTTGCAGACTTAACATATAGAATAAGAGAACAAGAAGAATTCCCTTTAAAGATGTTTGTCGAATATATAGGTGAAAAATGTGTTGATTTAAGAACGCCAGTAGCATTAAGATAAATTCAACAGTGTATTTTTCCCCCCAATAATTTTTTATTGGTTTTATCAAATTAATACAATAAAACACACAAACAACAATCAAACAGAAAAAACACACCATACAATAATACAAATAAAAACATACATAAATCCTTTTAACCTATCATTCTTTGTTATCATTGTGGGTTGACTTCCTCCCGTCCTCTCTTCCTGCGTACCTTGTAAATCATCTTTAGTAATTTCTTTACATCATTAAAAACATTTTTTATTAAATTACCTTAAAATAAATTCAACAGTGTAAATAAGTTTTGATGGGTGTAACAATGGATTACTGAATGGTTTCATTCATGTCAAATATGCAGGGATGTGTGGTATGCAAAATGAACCATGGAAGGAGAAGGAGGGAAGCCGTGGATTTAAGGTTGTTTAAATGAATATTTTGAAATGTAATTTAGAAAATGTAATAAAAATTATTGAGAGAGAGAGAGAGAGAGAGAGAGAGAGAGAGAGCGAGAGAGAGCGCAACTCCATCCTTAACTGGGAACAAGCCAATCTCTCAAACACAGAAGCTACCAACTCACCGTGTCTTGCCCATGATCAGTCAAGCGAATTAATGGCCAAAATTCTCAAGCAGAAATAAGTTACAAGCAAAGCTTTATATCCTATGTTAATCATATTAACATACTAATGGGCAGGGAAATGAACTGATCCATCTATCAGGGGGTGGTCTTCTGAAATAAATTGAGAAATGTGGTCTTATTTTTATAGAGCAAAATTACCCTCCTCTGCCCACCACAATACTATTTGGAAGCACTGTGTTAGTCTGGTGCTAAGCAGAGTTTCACAAATTTCATTAGATTACATGCTGGCACCGAGGCATAAACTATGGTGCTTGGCCATCCAAATCAGGACATCGCGGTGGGGGGACGACGACATTTCACTCAAAAGAGAGATAATAGGTACACAGAAGGACAAAAATGGTACACTGAGCCTGTTAAATAGCTGTTAAGGAAAAACTGGAGGGCATTTTATTATCAATGTATGGGACCACACCGCTGGCACGGTTGGTTTCTAATGGTCATGCAATGACCCCTTGTCCCGATCACATCTGGTTTAGAGGTTGTCCATATCACATCTAGTTTGCCCCTAAAATGGGGGGGGGTTCTTTCTCTTTCTGCACACATACAGATACAAATCCAGCCACATTTCAGACAAAGAGGTGCACATTGTGTTAGGTAAAGGTAAAGGGACCCCTGACCATTAGGTCCAGTCGCGTCCGACTCTGGGGTTGCGGCGCTCATCTCGCTTTATTAGCCAAGAGCCGGCATACAGCTTCCAGGTCATGTGGCCAGCATGACTAAGCCACTTCTGGCAAACCAGAGCAGCACACGGAAACGCCGTTTACCTTCCCGCCAGAACGGTTCCTATTTATCTACTTGCACTTTGACGTGCTTTCGAACTGCAAGGTGGGCAGGAGCTGGGACCGAGCAAGGGATTCGAACCACTGACCTTCTGATCAGCAAACCCTAGGCTCTGTGGTTTAACCCACAGCGCCACCTGGGTCCCAGCACATTGTGTTAGGGCACCTTTAAAACTGTATTTGAGGAGGGAGTTCCAACCTCTTCTTCTTCTCCCGGAAACTGGCTTCAGGAGACCACGGTGGGGGGGTATATCTATTTTTTGTGGGGAGAGGCGTCCGTTCAACTCTCCAAAATGAGTTCGAAGATTTGGGAGCAACCCTCCTTCACATTTGGCAAAAGTCCAGATCTCTGCCAAGCAGGTGACTTCCGTTCTCGGTTTGGGTTTCATCCTAAATGGATGCGGGAAATTATCTCCTGGCATCCGCCTGTCTCGAGAGGCAATGGAAGAGGACATATTCGGGGATAAAGTCAAACCATTGGAGAGTTACAGCACCTGCTGTGCCTGCAGAGACCGATATGGAAGAGACATGTTTTGTTGCAGCTGGGGCAGATGAAGGCATCCGGCTGTGATGCAGCAAGGCAATTCTACTTTCTTCGCTCCTCCCAGCAGTCATTTCTCCTCTGGTCACTGCTGTGGATACACAATTATCAGCTGTTTAATTTTAAAGAACAATGGGAAGGTTCTAGATCGGGATGTAGTAGTGATAATTTGCTCTGGAAACCAAGCCGTGCCAGCCTGGGTCCCTTATTTTTATATTACATCTCACAGTGGCCAACCAGATAACTATGAGAAGCCCTCAAGAAGAGTCTGAGTACAATGTCAATGTCTACCCTTGCAATTCCCAGAAGCCACTATTCAAAGCATACCGCCTCATGACAGTGGAGATAGAATATGCATATGCTGGGGTAAAATATGTACAGTGGTACCTCGGTTTTCGAACGTCTCGGAAGTCGAACACACTACGCGGCTTCCATATTGAGTACAGTGGTACCTCGGGTTAAGAACTTAATTCATTCCGGAGGTCTGTTCTTAACCTGAAACCGTTCTTAACCTGAGGTACCACTTTAGCTAATGGGGCCTCCCGCTGCCGCCGCTGCCCAATTTCTGTTCTCATCCTGAGGTAAAGTTCTTAACCCGAGGTACTATTTCTAGGTTAGCTGAGTCTGTAACCTGAAGCGTCTGTAACCTGAAGCGTCTGTAATCCGAGGTACCACTGTATTCCATTGTATGTACCTTGGTTTTTGAATGTAATCAGTTCCAGAAGACCGTTCGAGTTCTGAAACGTTTGAAAACCGAAGCATTTGCTTCCGGAAACATTTACTTACAGAAAACTCAACACGGAAGCCGCATAGCATGTTCGACTTGCGAAAAGCGTTTGAAAACCGAAGCATTTATTTCCGGGTTTTCGGCGTTCGAAACGTTCGACTTTTGAGATGTTCAAAAACCGAGGTACCACTGTGTTTGGGTACATGAACACATGGGTGTAGTCAAGAGGGGGGAGGGAGGGGCAGCTGCTTCCCCTAAATCAATAAAAATCAATAATGAATCTATCCCAAGTTAGTGAGGGGCAGCGGCATCTTTTTTTTAAAACACACACACACAAACACACAATTTTTATTGGTTTTTAAACAAATACAAATACAATAACCATTGAACACTTATCCAGCAGTACAGCTAATGGTGTTTGTTTTTATCCATTGTCTCTAGACATAGAGACAATGGATAAAATAACGTAACTTCTCCACTGATAATATTTAGCAGCTGGTATAAAAAGCTCTAGGGACCCAGGTGGCGCTGTGGGTTAAACCACAAAGCCTAGGGCTTGCTGATCAGAAGGTCGGCGGTTCGAATCCCTGCGACGGGGTGAGCTCCCGTTGCTCGGTCCCAGCTCCTGCCCACCTAGCAGTTCGAAAGCACGTCAAAGTGCAAGTAGATAAATAGGAACCGCTCTGGCGGGAAGGTAAATGGCGTTTCCGTGCGCTGCTCTGGTTCGCCAGAAGCGGCTTTGTCATGCTGGCCACATGACCCGGAAGCTGTATGCCGGCTCTCGGCCAATAAAGCAAGATGAGCGCCGCAACCCCAGAGTCAGACACGACTGGACCTAATGGTCAGGGGTCCCTTTACCTTTACCTTTATAAAAAGCTCTTCACTTCGGGCATTAACATAGTTAAAGAAAGGGGTCCACGTTTCTTGGAAGGGGTCTTTATTTGTTATGTCCCTCCTGTGTCTGCTGAGACCAGTGCTTTTTTTCTGGGGCGATGCAGGGGTACGCGTACCCCTAAACATTTTGTGAATCTTTGTACTTTTATCCATTTACTGTATTTATTTTTCCCAATTTGAACTATAAAATGGTGATTGGTTCTGGTGCTGAAACATAAGAGCTGATGCTCAGCCATCCAGATCAGCACATTGGGAGGACATGTTCCTCACTAAAGATACAGATTAGGTACACACTTGGACAAAATAGGTACACTGGCCCTGTTAAGTATGCATTAAGGACAAAGTGGAGAGTGTGTTATTATCGATATCAGTTTCAGATAGGGGAACATGGGCAGGAGTACACCTCCCCAAATGTGTTCACCCCCTCTTCTTTGCTGCGATTGCTGCTCTACACCTCAAAAAAAAAAAAAACCAAAAATATTCTACTACTGACAGGCTTCAATAATATGTAGCCTTGTTTTTATATACAGTCGTACCTTGGTTGTTGAAAGCCCTGGAACTCGGACGTTTTGGCTCCCGGAAGTGAGTGTTCCGGTTTGTGAATGTTCTTTTGGCTTCTGATAGGCTGCAGGAACTTCCTTCCAACTCTGTGGTTCTATGTTGCAGAATATACCTGCCAACGGGGTGGGGGGTGGGTGGGGGAGGACCTCTGTCTGGATAGGTCCTTAGTTTTTCTTTCTCAGAGAAAGGGTTTAGAAAGCTGTTGATGGTCCTTTTCATTTGTGTAGGTTATGGAGCCGCACCATAGGTTATTATGTCAACTATGAAAGCAAGGAGATTAGCCAGAGGTAGAGATTGTGAAAATATCTACCTTAAGCTGAGTGGGGATGTTAAGAGAAGGAGGAAGGAGGAAGAGGTATAAAGGTCCCCACCTGTGTTCTGCAGTGCCAGAGACTGAAGAGGAACCTCTCCAAGCCAGAACCTTCGTGTCACTACATTGCCACCTTGGGAGCATGGTAAGAAAAAGGGGGGTGGGGGAGGATGTGGAATTAGGTAACCGAATTTTTACCAATGGGACCCGCAACACAATTTGACAGTGTTGAGAGATCTTGTCTAGGATGCCAGCGAGCTTGCATACCCTTCCGCCTTGCATGCCCTTCCGCTGGATACTCCGTTCCATTCCTCCTGCCTTGCATGCCCTTCCGCAAGATACTCCGTTCCATTCCTCCTGCCTTGCATACCCTTCCACTGAATACTCTGTTCCATTCCTCCCGCCTTGCATGCCCTTCCGCAGGATACTCCGTTCCATTCCTCCTGCCTTGCATACCCTTCCACTGAATACTCCATTCCATTCCTCCCGCCTTGCATGCCCTTCCGCAGGATACTCCATTCCATTCCTCCCGCCTTGCAAGCCCTTCCGCAGGATACTCCGTTCCATTCCTCCCGCCTTGCATGCCCTTCCGCAGGATACTCCTAACAGCCTTGTCTCAGGAGCAGTTTTGTTTCTATTGTTTCTATGAAGTGCCTTATCTTGCTAATACACATTCCAAAATGCCAGCATAAGAGAGGGGGACGTGCTTCGCTCCATGATCCTAACACCTTCAAGGTAAAGCCTTATAAGGAAAGGCATGCAAAGAGATCACATGCAGCGAGGTGCTGCTTAGAGAGAGTTCTTTGTGCGCTTGCTTTAGGTACAGTCATACCCCAGGTTGTGAACACTGTGGGTTACGTTTTTTCGGGTTGCGCTTGCGCTGAACCCGGAAGTACCGGAACGGGTTATTTCCGGGTTTCGGCGCTTGCGCATGCGCAGATGCGCTAAATTGTGCTTCGCGCATGCGCAGAAGAGCCGAATTGCGACCTGCACATGCACATGCACAGAAACGGCGCTGCGGGTTGCGAACGTGCCTCCCGCACGGATCACGTTCGCAAGCCGAGCGTCCACTGTATATGCAATTAAGGAAAGACCATAAATGGTTTGCTAATAGGGCAATGTAGCCTAGGATAGGAGGAATTTTGCTGCAGTTTTATGCATATGCAGTGGCTTAAGAGATAACAGAAATGTATATTAAGGAGCCCCTCCATTTTGGGGGCAGGCTCAGACTTTGGAAATCAGTTTCTCTGAGTCACAGCTTGCTGGCTAGCCAAGCAATAAACCTTTTGTTTTTCCTCAACTCTGTGTGAAGTCTTTTCCTTTCAGCCCAGACGCTATTGTTTTGCAACATTATTATTATTATTATTATTATTATTATTATTATTGCACTGCCAATTTTCCGCCTGCTCAAAATCATGAGTGTGCCCTGAATTTTCTCTATCTCCTCCCTGCAACAGACGGTCTCTCCACGGAACAGCTGGGTATCTCTCTTTGCCCTCACCTGCTGTGCGGCCGTGTTCCTCAGCTATGCTGGTGACATCAAACCAGTGCCTCCGAAATACCCCGGTGACGATGCATCTTTGGAGAAACTCGAGACATTCCTTGACGATCTCCGAGTATATACAACAATGTATTCACTTCTCAAGTAAGTAGCACCATCTTGCAGATGAACGTATGTATTTATGCGGTTATATCTCCAACAGAACTTAGAGGCTTAGAGTTAGCATATAGATCGGTGGTTCTCAGACCATTTTCCTCTGGGCCACATTTTCAGAATGAAAAATTGCTCGCTCCACACTGATTTTTTTGTTGTTGAAAGAAATACATTGGGGGGGGGAACTACCATAGCGTCGTCCTAGGATTGTCCTCAGTATCAACCGATGTTCTTGCTCTCATTTTTAAAAGATGTCTTTCCATCTTCTGCAAATAAAAAAAAGTACAGTGGTACCTCGGTTTTCGAACGTTATCCGTTCGAGTTCCGAAACATTCGAAAACTGAAAGCGGAAGCCTCAATACGGAAAGCTCAAAACAAAAGCCACATTTTCTGTTCGACTTCTGAGGCACGTTGGAAAACTGAGGCATTTACTTCCAGGTTTTCGGCGTTCGGAAACCAATATACCACTGTATTTTGATATTATACAGTCGTACCTGGGATCCCAAATGCCCTGGAACTCGGACATTTTGGCTCCCAACTGCAGCAAACCCGGAAGTGATTGTTCCTGTTTGCGAACATTCTTTTGTAACCGACCGTCTGACGGGGCTTCCGCGGCTTCTGATTGGCTGCAGGAGCTTCCTGCAGCCAATCAGAAGCTGCGATTTGGTTTTCGAACATTTTGGAAGTCGAATGGATTCTGTTTGACTTCCAAGGTACGGCTCTACTACTGTATGCTATACTTTGCTACGCTACACTGAAATGTTAAAGGTTTCTTGGATTGTGAATGCCAGCCAATGTATGCTGTGGATCTGACCTATAGAATCCTTCCCACTGTTGGGTGGAGTTTGTAGGATTGGGAATGGCATGCATTGCCCCAGCCGCTCTCCCAATATTATCTGTGCTCAATGGGGCTTACTCTGATGTAAGCCCACAAAGGATTCTGGCATTAGTTCACTACGGTTGTCACTGCAGAGCAGGAAATACAGGTGAGCTCGTTTCATTCGAAAGTTTTCATCATTTGACAAAGGAGAAAACCTCAAAATGCAGCAGAAATTAAGTATAGAATCTATCTTTTTCTACACATTTTGGGTGGAAGGAGCTGCATGCTTCCTCAAAATGGTGGCCTAGAGAGAGAGAAAAAAGTTGTCAGCAACTAAGTCTCTCTCTCTCTCTCTACACACTCTGATTTTAAAGCACCTTCTTTCCCTCAAAGAATTCTGCGCACTATAGTTAGTTAAGAGTTTCTGGGAATCGTAATTCTGTGGGTGGTAAACTACAGTGCCCAGAATTCTCTCTCTCTCTCTCTCTCTCTCTCTCTCTCTCTCTCTCACACACACACACACACACACACACACACACACACACACACACAAACACTTGGTTTTTCAAATTAAAATTTTACAGAGATATATCAAACATAAATCATAAAAACAAGATTCCAAGGAATCTCCCGGACTTCCATCCTCCCTTTTGCAAGTCCTAATCCTTTCCTCCTGCAACTTTTATGATAATCCTGACCTTTTAGCTCTTCCATTATGTCCAGAATTCAACCTTAAACTGCAAGCGATATTCCAATCCTGCTGATGATTTTAACTATTTACGATGGTATTTAAGGTAAGTTATAAATTTCCCCCGTTCCTTGTTGAAATTTTGGTCTTCCTGATTTCCGACTCTTCCGGTCATTTTAGCCATTTCAGCATAGTCCATTAACTTCACCTGCCATTCTTCTCTGGTATCCTTTTGTTTTCTAACCCAACCAGTAGTTTATAATTGGTGAATTGGCGGGCGTGGGAGAGGCAGGAGGCAAATGAAAAGGTACAAATGACTGTTCTGGCATCGTATGGCGATGGTCGCACCATGATATGGCAATATACCTGGTCTCCCCTTCTCCTTTTATCTCCATCCAGAATTAGAAAGAGTATTAAGAAACTGAACAAGATGATACGCGACTAGCCACGTAAGTTCGAGTCTGGGGAACAGGCTTGGGATGCGACATTGGGGGAAGCCGTGCCCCTTGCGTCATTTCTGGGTTAGTGTGCGTTGGAGTGGGGTTGGCTCAGGGGCAAGATTACAAGGAAGCACGATGACTATGTATAGCTCTCTGGAACAACACGTGCTTTTCACAAGCCAAAAGTTCCAGGTTCAGTTCCTGCCATCTCTACAAACATGTTTTAGCAAACCTTGCAGCTTGGGTGAATTAGATTGAAGTAATCACTTAAGGATGGGACGCGGGTGGCGCTGTGGGTTAAACCACAGAGCCTAGGGCTTGCCGATCAGAAGGTCGGCGGTTCGAATCCCCATGACTGGGTGAGCTCCCGTTGCTTGGTCCCTGCTCCTGCCCACCTAGCAGTTCGAAAGGACGTCAAAGTGCAAGTAGATAAATAGGTACCACTCTAGCAGGAAGGTAAACGGCGTTTCCGTGTGCTGCTCTGGTTCACCAGAAGCAGCTTAGTCATGCTGGCCACATGACCTGGAAGCTGTACGCCGGCTCCCTCGGCCAATAACGAGATATGAGCGCCGCAACCCCAGAGTCGTCCATGACTGGACCTAATGGTCAGGGGTCCCTTTACCTTTACCTAATCACTTAAGGTACTATCAGGCTTCGGGGAACCAGCTTCCTCCCCCTGTGGCAGTAGATAAAAAGATCAAAGAAAAGCACGTCTTACCAATTAGAAACTTTAATAATCACAGCGAGAGAACAAAGAACACATCTCCTAGAAATGGCGGTGCTCCCAGTTGAGGATCACACCCGCTTCCGTCACTATTAATCTATGTCACTCCTACGTCTTGTAATCTGAGTTTGTACCCTGTGTGCTTTCTGTTCTGCCCCTTTCTGATCTCTTTGTGACTTTGGAGAAGGGGGGTGAATGCTGTCCAGAGAAGGTGAATCTGTTAACCCTCTCTCTCCCAGTGTTTCTTCTCCTAGCTGTTGGCCATCCAGTATTTCCCAGCTTCTGCCTTCTGAACTATGTCCCTCTGCAAACCACTGTTCCAAATCTATACTGTCCTCCTGCTCCTGGGAAGATTCAGGATCTGGATTCAGCAGGAGGGGGAGGCTCCCACCATTCCTCCTCAGTGCAGCCCTCCTCAGCACGGTCCCTGACAGGTACATAGAACAAAGCAAGGACTCTGCAAAAGCAGAAGGAGACAGTTTGCATTGCATGGACCGGCAGCTTGCAGATAGAGAACATCTTTGCCATGGATGCTTTAGCTGAGATTCCTGCATTGCAGGGGGTTAAAATAGAGAACCCTTGGGGTCTCTTACAACTCTACGATTCTATGATTCTAGTGGCTGGAATATATGCAAACACAGCAATCCCCAAATGGAAGGAGCAGATTTTTTTTTAGCTGTGGGAATTCAAAATAAAGAAAGAAGATTTGTGGCATGCTCATTGACGGGTTGCAGCAAAACCTGCAAAGGCTACAGAATTCTAAAGCAGGGCAGAGTTGCTCTCTTCAACACAGTCTACTTTGACGAGACACCACAACTTGATGTCTTAAGTGATCTTTCCAATCTAATTCACCCAACAGACCTTGGGTAGCAAGTCCACCCAAGTCATGCGGGATTGGCTTCCGGCAAGATCTCGTGAGTTCTGCAAGATCTCATGAGATCTCACCAGAAGCTGCTGCCATGCAACCCCATGTTATGGCGCCAACAGGATGGCATGCCAAAGCCAGGTATCAGTATCGGGGTCAAGAGAAGCCGAAATCAAGAGCAGTCCGAGTCAGGAACCAGCCGAAGTCAGGTACACAGGATCAGGAGCAGGATGAGCGGGCACAACCACGTGCTTCAGCACAGCAGTTGCAGGTGCTGGTGAGGGAAGCAGCCGGCCTTCCTTAAGAAGCCAGCTCATCACCACGCCTTTTACGAGCTGCAACTGCCTCCAATTGCTCCCTCCGGTTCTCAGCTCTACGCTCTACAGCTGAGATGGGAGGAGGGGAGGGGGCCCTTCGGCTCCTCTCCTCACAAGGGCCTGATTCTGGCTCAACTTCTTCCTCCTCCTGTTCTGGCCTTCCCTCTTCCCCATCTGCTTCTTCCTCTTCTGAGGAGTGTCGCCACCAGTCTTCTTCAGGTAAGAATCCCTCCATTCCTCTAGACTCTTCCGTGGTTGCCGCTTCGCCCAGGGGGGCTTGCCACCACTCCTGCTCATCTGGTGCAACCCTGACACCCCAACAGTAGCAGGGGCGCCCACAGGGTCACTGCAACGCAGGACTCTGCCACCCGAGGCAGATGCTTCAGCCCACCTCATGGGCAGCCTGGCCTATCAATAAAGCTTTCTCCATTGTCCAGGCCATGCGATCAACAGACAGGACCAGAGATGATGAATTCGACTACAGGAACAAGCAAGCAGAAAATCGAAGACTCCTTTCCCAGTGATTTCCCCATTATTGCCTTCCCGTGGTGATTTTGTTAATTGCTGTACCAAAGAGACCCTAGAGGCCACTTTGTCTGACTCTTGTCGTCTGTATTCTTTATGGAATGTGTTCGCTATATAATATACCGAGATGGAGTCTGGACTCTGTTTGGATTTTCTTTTTTTGTACAAGAGGGGGAACCCGATGCAGATTTTGAGAAGTGCCTTCAAAAAAACAAAAACAGTCCCCACCCATCCACTGTGGATGAGGGGGACTGTTACCTAATGTGTACCTCTTATTGGGGCATGTCCTCTGAATGTACTGGTCAGGCTAGTAGAACCTCTATGTTATTCAGGAGAAAAGGACTGCAGACTGAACATAAAGAAACCCTCGTGAACACTCTACCTGTTCATACTGGTGTGGGTGAGATTTGGTGGACCTCAAGGAAGCTCCAGGAATGGTTCAAATGTGTGCGGACTGTAGTTTGTTAGGGTCAGTGCTTTTTTTCTGGGGGGGGGGAGGCAGGGGTACACATAGCCCTAAACGTTTTGTGAATCTAAAGGGGGAAGAAACTATTTTTTAAAAAAATAAATGTTAGTTTCTTATCTAGCACAGTGAATCGTCAGTTCCGTTGCTACCCCCGATGGCGGCCTCATTTCCTGTCACGGTATTTCCTGAGTCTCAGACGGAAGCGAGCATTTAATGTGTGAAGCAGTGCGGAATGTGGATTTGTGGTGTTTTACTGATGAAAGTTTGGCCTCATTGAGGGGCAGTGTTTCAATATGAGTAGGGAAATTACTAACAATTTTCCATCAGAGGAATCAGGAAGATGTTAGTGCACACAACCTCATGCCGATGTGGAAGTTACTGTGAGCTGTCAGCTGTGTAATATGAGGTAATGCATGTTCTTTGTACTTTTGCCCATTTAATGTATTTATTTTTCCCAATTTGAACTATAAAATAGTGATTTTCTTGAGTCAAAATGAGAGTACTCCTAAACATTTTTTCTTGGGTGGGGGGGAGCACTGGTTAAAGGTGCTGTGAATTGTGGCTCTGTGGTGGCTAAGCTTCAGTTCCCCATGATTCATTTAATGTGCAATTCAATGTGCGTAAATGTATGGTGTGGATGTGAATTGGTCCCAGGACCACTGATACCTCCTGCAAAGCTGGGTTTAAAATACCACCAAAGCACTTCAGCAGCAGATACTGCAAGATGTGTCCGCACTTGATTTCAGTGGTTTTACATTCAAAGGCGACCAGATTGCATCGAGAATCTTGCTTTATTATAATGATTAAATTCAACAGTTAGTTGAAGAGGAGAGGAAGGAGAATGCCCAGTAGGGAATGTCTTGCTCAGAAGCAGGCGGCCATCATATGAAGAAAACGTCAGGTGAAGAGGATCATGGAGCAATCAGGGTTCAGTCTGGAAGGCTTCCAGCCGTCCTCCTTATGGACATGTCCCTGAAAGATGCAATGGAAGAATCCAATAGAATCCAATAGAAGCTGCGAGTGGGAGATTACTCATCTCTCCTTATATCAGCGACTGGGCAGAGGAGGAATTGTGGAGACTTCCTCCCCATCCTGACCCTTCCAGGGAGGTGGAAGACAGTATAGATTTACAACAGGGGTTTGAAGGAGGTCGCAGCACAGAGGCAGATGAGGGGGAAAGCTGGGGAATCATGGGAGAGCTGGAACAACACCCAGCTTACACATTGTCCTTAGAAAGCATCCCAGACCCTCCATCTCCCAGAACCCGGCGAACCTTGAAAGTAGGAGAGCAAAGAGCTCAAAGACAGAGGGCACATTTCAGCACCCGTAGATGTCAGGCTTCAGGGAATCAGCTTCTTCCCCCATGGCCACAAATGAGCAGATCAAATGAAAGGGAATTCTTACCAGTTAGTTTCTTTAATAAACACAGCAAAGGACAAAAGGATGTGTCTACCCAGAATGGCAGTGCTCCCAATTAAGGCTTACACCCCCTCCGTCCCTATTAATCTACGTCACTCCCACGTCTTGTAATTTGAGCTTGCACCCTCTGTGCTTTCTGTTCTTACACTTTCTGAGCTCTTTGTGACAAAAGTACTCCAGCAAAAGGATACCCGCAAACACATCGAAGGCAAAAACCAAGGACTCTATCTTCCAGTGTGCCATATTCCTTCACATAAATTCAACTTTGTTTGCATTCTAATGAGAAACCACCTAATTCACAGTTCTCAAACCAATAGGCAGGCTGAAATTCACACATCTCTGGGGAGATGAAATTCACACATCTCTGGG
The DNA here is from genome assembly GCA_034641395.1 of Darevskia armeniaca. Taxonomy (NCBI): domain Eukaryota; kingdom Metazoa; phylum Chordata; class Lepidosauria; order Squamata; family Lacertidae; genus Darevskia; species Darevskia armeniaca. The sequence goes on along the minus strand of JAWWNF010000973.1, from coordinate 353,147 downwards.
GAGGTTGTTTTTATTATTTTATTTTTGCAATGCAGTTCTCCAACCAAAACAATGAGTGCAAAAATGTGTGCATTAACAAAACATGTGCAGACATATTAGGAAAAATAACCCAGAAAAGTACATTATATTTGGGGGGAAACTGCTTGCAGAAATGTGCGTATGGATGGAAAGTTCATTGGGAAATGCTTCTGAGAAATCTGCACCAGTTCCAAAAATAGAACTTACTTGTCAGTATGAACAGTCCAATCTGGCGCTTGGATCTCCGCAGAGTGCCTGACTGCTGGATCGCTTACCATATCTGAGTAAAGATGAAAAGCTGTTTTGTCAAACTGTCTTTACCATCACCCACAACAATTCATTCCTATGCAGTACCACAAACTCTCTCTCCCTCCCTCCCTCCCTCCCTCCCTCCCTCCCTCCCTCCCTCCCTCCCTCCCTCCCTCCCTCTGCATTCTGGCTTTTAATGAGAACTAGCGAGTCCTGTGGAGCATTTCTCACAGGGCAGTCTTAACCATATAGGTGCTAGGGTGTGGGGGTGAGACCAGGCTCTCGGGGGCGCCAGGCCAAGAGTCCAGGGCCCAAGAGTTGGAGTCCGGGAAGAGCCCGCCCATCGGTCTGAGCGCTGCGGTGGGCTCTTCTGCGCCGTGAGTTTGGGGGCGAGCGAGCTAGCAAGGCACTGAGGCGGCCAGCCAGCTCCACCCTCCTGTGTGCCTGGGATTGGCGTAGGGCCATGGAGAGGCCTGCCCAGCGCATGCTGCTTACACCACAAGGCTCCTGGCTTCGCTCAGTCTCCGACGCCTCGGGCTGCTTTGTTGCGCTGGGCTCCTTATGTTTCCTGTTTTCTTTTCAAGAGCAGAGATAAGCATGGTGTCAGCTCCTGAAAAAAAGGCCAACAACTCTGGACAACTGGGTGTGTGTGTGTGTGTGTGTGTGTGTGTGTGTGTGTGTGTGCCGGGCGGATCTTTCTCAAAATGGTTTACAAGGTTTCTCTAGCCCTGGTTTCTCAAAATGCTCTACAAGGTAAAAAGGAGGTCTACATGAAGAATTAAATGCATTTCACTTAACCTGGGACGGTTGATTGAGTTGCGGTATTGCTGGTACTCATTGTAATATTGAACCAGTTGGTCGAGTGGAGCATCTTCACCGGGGAATTCGGGAGCAATGCGTGCCGCGTCCCCAACGTGGCTGAGAAACACAGCCAGACAGCAAGCGAAGGTGAAGAAGGAGAGGCGGAATCTCTGGGTAGCGATCATCTGTATTGGGAAAAGGAGGGGAAAGTCCCTATGATACCAAGGCGTCTTGGGAGGCAATGGATGTCAGCATCACTAAGCCTTATTATGGTACAGTAGAACCTCGACTTACGAGTAACTCGACTTCCGTATTTTTCGACTTACGAAAGGGAAAAAGCGGCCGTGCGCCTACGAATTTTTCGACTTCCGAAAGGAAATCCGCTTGGATTTTAGATGCGGTTTACTCGACTTACGAAGTTTTAGATGGGGTTTACTCGACTTACGAAGGTTTACATAGGGTTTTCTTACGAATTTTTCGACTTACGTTTCCAATGCATTCCTATGGGAATGCCGTTTTTCGACTTACAAAATTTCCGACTTATGAGTGTGCTTTCGGAACGCATTAAATTCGTAAGTCGAGGTTCCACTGTATATGTATATGTAGCTAACGAGCTAGTGCGCTACTATTCATAATAAAAATTATTATTATTATTATTATTATTATTATTATTATTATTCTATACCACCCTTCATCCAAGGATCACAGGGCAGTTTACATTATAAAAACACAAAAATACATAAATAGTAACTAACAAAAACAGTACAAACACAAAAACAGTTTAAAAGGCCATAGATTGTTTTATTAACCACACATTGCTCTGTGCATGGAATCGCGTAAGTTCAATATGAGTTAGTGCATGGAGAACTCATACCCTCCAACATTTCTCCAATGAAAATAGGGACATCCTATTCAATAATAATAATAATAATAATAATACCCTAACCATCTAACTGGGATGCCCCAGCCGCTCTGGGTGGCTTCCAACATATATAAAAACATAATAAAACATGAAACTTTTTTTAAAAAAACAATCCTTCAGATTTGCCTTCAGAAGTCTTCTAAAGGTAGTCTAGTTACTTTGGCTTGGGGGGGTCACATAACTCCATACCCTCCAACATTTCTCCAGTGAAGATAGGGACATCCTAAGGCAGTGATGGCTAACCTTGACACTCCAGATGTTTTGGGACTACAACTCCCATCATCCCTGACCACTGATCCTGTTAGCTAGGGATGATGGGAGTTGTAGTTCCAAAACATCTGGGGTGTCAAGGTTAACCATCACTGTGACCTAAGGAAAAGTGGGACATTCCAGGATCAAATCAGAAACCAGGACGGCTTCTGTAAATCCAGGACTGTCCCTGGAAAATAGGGACACTTGGAAGGTCTGGAAACTGTGAAGAAAGGTAGGCAGATGCACGTGAGTGCTGACCCCAATGCTGGACATGTTCTGCAGCATTGATCCTCCTTCTCAGTGCCTGTTCTTAGAAACATTACGGCAACCTTATCCTTTTGCATCTGATACAGTGAACCTCAGGGCTCACTCTGACTTTTGTGCTATGCTTCCAGGCAGAGATGCAGGCTTTAAAGCTCTGTGTCTGAACACTTTCTTTCTTTCTTTTTAAGATAATTTTTATTCGTTTTTTTTAAAAAAACAAGCAAACATAAAGACAAAAAACACAAATAATTCTTCTTCAATCATTACTTTCTATAACATTATTAAGAGACTTCCCCCGGTCCCCCCCCCTCTGAAGTTCATTTCTAATCATCATAGACAATGTTTAAACGAAAAAAAATACAAAATTAACCTTATTTTACTCTAAAACCTTCTATACAACTTAACCTGACTTCTATCTTGTGTCTGAACACTTTCTTTCTTTCTTTCTTTCTTTCTTTCTTTCTTTCTTTCTTTCTTTCTTTCTTTCTTTCTATTAGTCTTAATCTTTTCTTTTTTATCTTTATGTATGTATATATGTATGTATATATATTTGTATTTTAATTCAATAAATATTCTTTCTTTCTTTCTTTCTTTCTCTCTATTAGTCTTAATCTTTTCTTTTTTATCTTTATGTATGTATATATGTATGTATATATATTTGTATTTTAATTCAATAAAGATTCTTTCTTTCTTTCTTTCTTTCTCTCTCTCTCTCTCTCTCTCTCTCTCTCTCTCCAGAAAAACTCACGTTTGATTAGAGCAAATGGCAACTGGGTTTTCCGCAGAATGGCCTTTGCTCAGATCCAGCGGTAAAACATAGGTTTTCCTGGGCGGGGGGAAATGCCGCCTGGACACGAAGCTTTAAAGTGTGGACCCATGCTCTGAAAGCGCAGCGCAAAAGGATGAGCTCTGAGCCATCTTGGACCAGATCAAAGCCCATCCTTCCGTTCACGTCTCTGGCCAGCCAGAAGTTTCCTGGAAGCACACACACTTGTCTGTGAAGCCTTTCCTCCACTCTCAGCAGGCTTCACTTGATAGTTCACAATGGTCGAAAATACTTTTATCGCCTCCCAAGACCTTTCCATTGCTAGTGCCAAACCCTCCCCGCTTCTCCTTGGACCCATTTCCCCAGCACATGCTAGCGAAGAAAGGAGAGAGGAAATCCTATAGTTATTCCCTCCCGTCCTACAAGCCAGGAAAGTATCAGAATGCACAGCAGGATTTCAAGAGCCTTGAAAGGAAATTTCCTCCAAGCAAGACACTTTTATATGAGACTAGCTGGCCCGGGCACGCCTTGCTGTGCCTGACTCAGGGATAGCGAAAACAGAAAATTTACTGGGACAGTATGACTTTTGTAACTGCAAGCAACGAAGCAGGGACAGAGCAACGGAGATCTTCTGAAACAACACTGCCCAAGGCATGATGGAGAGCAGCAACGGCTGGCAAAAGACAGACATAATATATTACAAGGACAGGAAGAAACACTACGGACAGAATAATTGCCACACGCAGGAAGGAGAGAGTTTGAATGCTTCATCTGTAGGTGTAGAAATCATTCAATGTGTCAATACGAATGGAGGTCGTGAAAACCGCAATTGCGATATAAGGGATTGGTATTTGGACTGGAGCGTAATTGAAATTTATAAGAGTTTGGAACGCAGAAACAAAGAAAATCATCAAACCATTAATTCTAGTACGGGGGAGGGGGGAGCACCTAAATTGTATAATTTGGCATCTCAATGATTAGTATTATGAATAGTAATTTGGCATTATTATAATGAGGCTATTATTGGATTGTTGTAATTGAAAATTTCCCAGGTGGCGCTGTGGGTTAAACCACAGAGCCTAGGGCTTGCCGATCAGAAGGTCGGCGGTTCGAATCCCCACGACGGGGTGAGCTCCCGTTGCTCGGTCCCAGCTCCTGCCCACCTAGCAGTTCGAAAGCACGTCAAAGTGCAAGTAGATAAATAGGAACCGCTCTGGCGGGAAGGTAAACGGCGTTTCCGTGTGCTGCTCTGGTTCGCCAGAAGCGGCTTAGTCATGCTGGCCACATGAACCGGAAGTTGTACGCTGGCTCTCGGCCAATAAAGCAAGATGAGCGCCGCAACCCCAGAGTCAGACACAACTGGACCTAATGGTCAGGGGTCCCTTTACCTTTTAATTGAAAAGTAATAAAAAATCATTATCAGAAAGGAAAAAGGAAATACTTTTTTCACCTCCCAAGACCTTTACATCACTAGCGCCAAACACTCCGCTTCTACTTGGACCCCAGAAGAAGTTGCAAAGGAAAGAGAGAGAAAGTCCTATAGCTATTCCCTCCCGTCCTGCAATCCAGGAAAGTATCAGAATGCACAGCAGGATCTCAAGAGCCTTGAAAGGAAATTTCCTCCAAGCAAGACAACTGGCTAGAGAAATTGGTTCCAGGCGCTTCATCACAACCACACTGAGTTTTTACCCTGAGCCTTTTGGAAGCTGGAAACAGGAATGTGCTGGCCTGGGTGGGTCCTTCTGTGTTTCCTCTCGGTCTCAATCTGTGGCAGCTCCTGGGGGATTTTTATACTTCCCCCCCTCCTCCCCCCTCTCCCTCACACCTCCACACAGCGTAAAGGCGACACTTAATGGCCATTTGCAACCAGTGGGTTCCGTCCCTCCCCTGACAGTTCACCCACCTGAAAACATTTTGCTGGCAAGAACTAGATTGTGGGGGTTCCCCCTCTCTAAATGCGAGTGATTAATTACTTATTTGTTTTCGGTCCGCCTGAAGATAAAATGGAAAGAATCGCCTTTAAAAGGAAACGAAAAAGAAACGAAAAAAACAGAAGCATCTAGTGTTAAAGTTCATGGTGTGCATGTTATTTTCAAGAATATGCCGATTTTTATTTACACCTTCCTGATATTTGCATTTTTGCAAACACCGTTTGGTTGGAGGGCTGCATCGCAAAATTCAGATGAGTGAAAATTTGTGTTGGCTGTGTTTCAGTTCTCATTAATTTTTGGAAATGGCAAATTTGATAGATGGGATGCAAATGGAATTGAATTTCCTCCCCAACCCTGAGTAGGAGATATATGTTGCCTGCAGTAATCCGCCAAGTGGTAATCATTCAGAGAGTGCCACTATTTTTAAGTCTCAGGGGCCTGATCCTTCACCCTCAACAAACCTCTCTTTCTTGGTGCAAAGTGAAATGCTCAGTTCCCACTACTTGCCTACGGCTTCCCTCAACTTCATTCCTCAAAAGCTGGTTTCACAGCAGGGCCGGAAAATTTCTGGTTTGGACTTTTGTTCTGTTCTTCAGGTCCATAGAGTAATAACAACAAAACAGACAACATCTGTTTAGACTGAAAGAGGGAAAGGTAAGCTTTCATCATACCGTGTCTTCATGGTCCTGTAGTTAGATCTATTACCAAAAAAAGGACTGACAATAGTCTCAGTGCCAACCTGCCCACACACAATGGGTGTAGCTAACGAAAGGCAAATAATGAAATAAAACCAAAGAAATCTGCTTCATAGAAGAAGAAGAGTTTGGATTTGATATCCCACTTTATCACTACCCGAAGGAGTCTCAAAGCAGCTAACAATCTCCTTTCCCTTCCTCCCCCACAACAAACACTCTGTGAGGTAAGTGGGGCTGAGAGACTTCAAAGAAGTGTGACTAGCCCAAGGTCACTCAGCAGCTGCATGTGGAGGAGCGAGGAATCGAACCCGGTTCACCAGATTACGAGTCTACCGCTCTTAACCACTACACCACACTGGCTCATAGGTCACACTGATGGCAAGGATGGCACCTAAAACCTCTTCCCACTGAGTCCATTGAGATTTACCTCCTGATAAGCATATACAGGGTTACAGCTTTTTGCATGTGATGCTAAATGGGTCGCTTGTGGGGGGTCTGTGTTGGTTTAATCGAACAATTAATGGCTGCAAGGCAATCCTTCTAGTTTTAGAATGCAACAGTTGGTTTAACTCCTTTCTCTCCTGCTGCAATCATGATGAAAACGCCCCCCGCCCCCCATTGCTCTTGGCCCTGGGAGAGAAAGATACATTGGTGCCAATAAATACACTGCTTTGCTATATATTAAAGGGGGTGGGAAATGGGTGTGCTTTCAGTATGAATATGTCTGACTTTTTCCATTTTATTTATTTGTTTATACTTTTCAAGTTTATACATTTCACTAGTTTTACATTCATTTTGACATTTCAAAACTTGACTTCCATCCCCTTCTTTCTGCGGTTCCCTAAATTTATTTTTAATATCTTCTGCCTATCCAAATTAACTTAATTTGATCATTTATTCATCTTCTTTAAATATATACTCTTATAAAACTGCAGATTGTTACAATAATCATGCCAATCTTTTTATCTGTTTATAATTCATCTGTAAATATTCAATAAACCATTTCCATTCTTTTATATATATACTAGTAGACTTTAAGCCCGTTAAATTAACGGGCGCTAGAACATCATGGAAAGCGGGGACGGCGAGAACTTGCTGAAGTGCTCGATGTACTTGGGCGCCCCGGCCAGCGCCGAATGGCCCTTCAGCAGGCAGCGCAGGAGGCGCATCGCAGCGGCGGCGGCGGCACTGGCACCAGCCAGGCCCCGGCAGGCCAACTCAGCCGCCACTTGTAACGGCCGCTGCCGCTTAGAAGTAAGTCCACGCGAGCGCACACCCACCGCTTCAACAGCCCGGCCGGCCGAAGTCTCTGCGCTCCAATCCCTGTGCCCGTGGGGCACATGCGCAGTTTCGCCCGGCCGCCCGAAGTCTCTGAGCTCCAATCCCTGTGTCCATGGGGCACATGCGCAGTAGGACACAGGGACGGACACAGGGACTGGACACAGAGACACTTGCACTTTATTACTGTAGATAAAATTTATATTTTTTAAAAATCCTTTGCATTTTGGGACTCCCACAGCACTAAGACCAGGGATCCACAGCACTAAGATTCAGAGAACTGTATAAACCACAGAAGGCTGAGCATATGGAGGTGCATAGTACTTCACCTAAAAACTTCCACGTGAACATATCTATGAGCTATTTGTATAATTATACATGTGTTGCTAGGTTTCTGGGTTTTGCTCCCTATGAAAGAGGCTCTCTCTCTCTCTCTCTCTCTCTCTCTCTCTCTCTCTATATATATATATATATATATATATATGGAGTAGGAATGGGTGGAGAAATCCAATTCAGTTCACATATATAAGCAAGCCTACGTAAATAATTTTCACTTTCCGAAACAATGCACAAATCAAAACACAGCCATCCAAATCTTGTAATGTTGTTCTCCAGCCAAGCAATGTGTGCAAAATGGCATATATTGGGTTAAATTAAACATAAGGATACTTATACCGGTAAAAATAACATATAAAAATGTATTGCATATGGGGAAATTGCTTTGCAAAAAAAAACAGTCCACGTTAGGAGAAATTAGCACTAATATCCCAGTGAATTTTCACGAGGAACTTTTTAAAAAAGTTAACAGATGTGGAAAGGGACAGAACTGAACTTAAGATTGTAAAAATGGGAAACAGAGACCAAAACTGACCAGTTCTCCCATTCCCACATCAAGCACAGCGGATCCCTGCATGGAAAAACTCTTTCCATGCATGCAATAATTTCACTGGTCACGGTGTGCTAAGTGTCTGTCTATTAAACACCTTGAAGACAAACACATTGGGTGAAAATTGGAGAAAGCAATGTTGAATTTGGCAACATATGCAGCGGATTCCAAGAAAAAGCAACAGGTGGACTGTGGGGGGGGGCTGTTTGCGGTCCCTCCACCCCTTGATCCTTTAGAGAAAGACCTTTGACGCAATTTTCATCTAAGTTTCCCTTCCGTCTTCGGAAAGGCATTTTCAAAACAGATCTTTAACAGGACCAACCAAGCGGATGAACTTCTTCGGGTTCAACGAAAGAAAGGGAGAGAAACAGATGTTGCTATCTATGACCTGAAAGCTGATTAATGCCAGAAGCAGATTTTTAAAAAAACTGCTGGCTGGCTGTTGTGTTTTCAGAAGGAGAGCAAGCCGCTGCGACTTTGCCCCAGTAGACTTTGGGTGCAATCTGAGCATTGTCTAAAACTAATCATGCCTCCATCGCACCTCCTTAATTCCAGTCTGAGACTGCAACAGGCCACAGATTTGGGCTTACGTCATGCCAAGAAACATCTGCTTCCGTTTGCTGCAACCTGGCCCTCTTGGTGACTTTTAGCGTTGTTTCTTCTAAGAATAAGATGTTACGCTGCAGCTGAATTGAACTTCCTTGCTGCTGCCTGTATCCAGCAGGTGGCACCCCAGTATTCATGTAGTCCCACAATCCCAGCAGTGCATCCAGAATATAAGGGCATTTTATTTTATTTTTTGTCCTTGCAGTAACTGTCTGATTTCCAGTAGGTGTCAACTGTCTGGTTCTTTCTTCTCCCCTTGCTTCTAGCCATAGCTATCAACCCTCCCTTTTTTTGCGGGAAATTCCCTTATTCCAATGCCGTTCCCCGCTGCTATCCCGGATTGTTGTATCCCTTAAATTTCCTGGATTTCAAAGGAAGCAGCTCCTCTCCCTCCCTGCCGGCCAGGGAGGCTCCTCAGCTGCGTTGCTCGGCTGCCAATAAGGAGTCTGAGACCGACTGGGGGCGGAGCTTGCATGCCTTGTGCAGCCAGACCCTCACGCCCAACCAGACAGCCAGCCTGCCTGCCGTCTATGTGCTCGCTCTTTCGCTCACCCGTTCGCGCAGTCTCCAGAGCGCAGGGTGGCGAGGCTACTTGGTGCCATTGCACCGCCCTCGTGGCATCCCTGAGCCGTCTGCCTGTTTGAGAAGGGGCCCCAAGCTCGCTCTGCTTCCCCTCCTCACGTCACCATGGACAGGCTTACTTTGCGTAGCTGTCAACATTTTCCTTTTTTTGTGGGAAATTCCCTTATTCCGAATAGGATTCCTCGTGAGAAAAGGGAAAGGTTGACAGCTATGTGCTGATCCCTTATTTTCAAATTCGAAAGTTGACAGCTATGCTTCTAGCAAGTATGAATTTAGACTCCAATGTTATGAAAGTGTAAGTGTCAAGTGTTCAGAATTTTGGCCCTCCACCCTTGAGAAGGACATCTCTTTTCAAACCTCTAGGGTGGGCAGATGCAAAAGGGCTCCTACACCTTTCATTAATAGTTGTGAATTTTGCTGTTTGTTATCTATCTATCTATCTATCTATCTATCTATCATCTATCTATCATCTATCTATTTGGTTTTTCAGATTACAATTTTACAATCACGTATCCAACATACAACATAAAAACAAGGTTCCAAAGAATCTCCTGGACTTTCCCCTCCTCTCCTTTGTGGGTCCTATTGTTAATAATTTCCTCCTGCATCTTTTCTAATAATCCAAATCTTTTACCTCTCCATTGTGTCCAAAATTCACCATTAAACTACAAGTGTTATTCCAATCCTGCTAACAGTTTTAACTGTTTACAATGGTCTTTAAGATAAGTTTAAAAAAAAATCCCCATTCCTTATTAAAATTTTGGTCTTCCTGATTTCTGATTCTTCTGGTCATTTTAGCCATTTTGGCATAATCCATCAACTTAATCTGCCATTCTTCTCTGGTCGGGACTTTATCTTCTTTCCATCTCTGAGCCGATAACATCCGTGCAGCCATGGTCGCATACATAAATAATCTTTTCTGCTCCCTTGGGATTTCAGCAGTTAGGATTCCTAAAAGAAAGGCTTTGGGTTTTCTTAGAAAAAAAGTTATTTTAAACATTTTTTTCAATTCATTATAGATCATTTCCCAAAATTCTTTTACTACCTTACACTTCCACCACATATGATAATAGGTGCCTATCCTCATATACAAGCTACACCTGCTGAAATTCGATTTCCAAATGCTTAGAAATGGTGGAGCCTCACAGAGTGGTGGCAAAGTTGCCTAAAATGCCAGTATATCTATTTCAGTGGAAGAAATGAAGGTGGGTGGGAGAATCCTTCATGGAAATGACATATTGTTTCTAGGACAATAGAGTAGATTTCTGGAAAAACAGCCAGCAGAGGGGACTACAATGAGACATTTGTGTGTGTGTCCTGACTTTTGCCCATCACACAGAGAGAGGCTGTTACTTGGAAGTAAGAAATAGATGCTTATTCAGGCAAGGCAAGTAATACTTCAGGTTCAGCAGCAGGCAGAGAGTTCAGGGGATCCACAGTTCAGGAGCAGGGCAAGAAGTTCAGAAGCAACAAAGATGTCCCAACAAGTTGCTCCGCTCCTCCTGCCAAGCTTTGAAAGACAAGGTGTGGCACACTCACTCACGAGTCTCTCTTGCCTTGTGGGAATATCAAAATGGCAAGCGCCTGCTCCACTCCGGGAGGTGGGCTTGCTCCCACCTGTGAAGGCAGCACCTGCAACTAGCTACAAGACAACAGCCTCCTGTTCAGGCTCATGTTCACTCACTGCCGCCTCCTGAATCTCTGCTTTGCAGGAAGGTTTGGGGGAGGAGAAACCTGGAACCCCTGCTCCCTCTTCGAAAGCAGCAGAAATAGGGGTGGAAAGGGGAGATTTCCCCCTCCTCCAACCCAACAGAAAAGGAAAGTTCTCATTGGGAACTAATGTTCTACTGTCACAGAATGGTGCCTTATGAATTTTTCGACATGTTTTCTATACTGTCTGGTGTTTTATTGCTGTAAACCGTCTTTAAAAAAAATAATAGCAGGGGTCCCTTTTAAAAGTTAAATCAAGTAAATAAATCCATAAAGAAGAAGAAAAGAAGAGTTTGGATTTGATATCCCGCTTTATCACTACCCGAAGGAGTCTCAAAGCAGCTGACATTCTCCTTTCCTTCCTCCCCCACAACAAACACTCTGTGAGGTGAGTGGGGCTGAGAGACTTCAAAGAAGTGTGACTAGCCCAAGGTCACCCAGCAGCTGCATGTGGAGGAGTGGAGACACGAACACGGTTCCCCAGATTACGAGCCTACCGCTCTTAACCACTACACCACACTGGTTCAGGGAGGGAAACCCTCATGTTTTTACAGCATATCATTTTCTCCTTTGGTGTATTACATTGATGGTGCTCCCTTTTAATCACTATTTTATAAAGTGCTAACTCTAGATATTTAACTGAGATTCTTATATTTTGATGATGTTACTGTTCTTCTATGATTTGCTGGTTGGTGCGTGTGTTTTTATATCTTACATGATATTCTAAGCCACCTTTTGGAAAAGGTTTGGTTATAGCCATTTGACATAAATTAGATTGTGGTGTGTTGTTTTTGTTGTTGTTTGTGGTAGAACTGTGTAGACCACCTTGGGAGCCAATCTTGACTTAGGGCTTCTGCGTACCTCCATTTGCCCGGCTGCTTTCCCCTGAGGAAACTTGATCTTTAGTGCTGATGTGGAACAAACACTAACTGAGACAATTTCCCTCCAACCCACCCCCTCCGTGTAGCTGCGGGTTCCGGCAAACCACGCTATGCCACTGGGAAAGGTGACAAATTTTAATATTTAAAAGGGTGTGGGGAAGTAGAGAGGGGACCATTGTTGAGACCATACATTGAAGGACAGAAATCGGCCTACCCAGTCACCAGAATGAGATGTCAGAATAGATGGTTCGTTCTACTTCGGACAGTAAGCAGGGGAATTGTGTTTTTTAATGCTCTCCTCCATCGGTAGCTTCTCTGGACATAGAAAACGGGCACAGAAAGCAAAGGGTAGAACCGGAGGCTTTCTCTGCAGCAAAGAAAGGGTTCTCCTTGGAGGACATTTTGGCATGACAAGGACTTGAAAAATGGTATTGCACACCTTCAATTGGAGGTGGTACGGTCCACACTTCTACCTCAAAATTCTACCACTTCACCTTCCTGCATTTGTTGAGTGTTGGCCTTGCCTTACACTTATGTTTCCAAGTGAAGTTTGGAGCAACGTTGATGTGGATTACTCCAGGCTTTCAATTATCTGTCCAAGAACTGTGGGCAGTATTGGGTGGCTCCCAGGATTCTGTTTCCCAGTTGGAATAACCTAGAACATTTGCAGTATTGCTGTTGTGATGGCCTGGGATTCAGACTCTGATGCTGAACCTGAGGGATCCCAGCCTGCTCAGGATTCTCCGCCTCCAGAAGCAGCAGAGCCGGGGCTAGGGCTTGAGTCTGAAGGGTCCTCACCTGTGCTGGATCCTCAGGTGCAGGCATCTGCTGAGTCTGCTCTGGCTCCTGATGGGATGGAGGACCCATTGCCTGCAGGTGCTCCACTCCCAGCCCCGTCAGGGGAAGCTGAGGTTGCCTCTGGGTCCGGTAACCCACCTGCCTCTCTTGAGCTGCAGAGGCTCAAGGCAGAGAGGCGAAGGGAACTGAGTTCCCACAGGAGGAGTGCTCGCCTCCAGGCCAGGAGAGGCAAGTCACCGAAGGATCGGGGCCGCCCTATGCCTCGGGGCAGATAAAAGCTGGCCAGCCCCAGCCCCAAGTTGCGTGAGCAACACAGTTGCTACCGTGTGCCTGCCTGGGTCCTCGTGCCTATTCCTGACCTGTACCTTGCCCTTCTTCCTGCCTTGCTCCTTGCCGGACTGACCCCCTGTTGGACTGCTGAACCTCAGACTGGACTTTGACCCTGCTTCTTGGATGAACCCCTGGCGTGTTCCTGACCTCTCACTACCCAGCTAGACCCATGGACCCAGCTAGACCTGACCCTGCCGTCGCCCCGTCCCAGGACTTGGTTGCTTCGCTGGACCCACCACTGTTGTCTAGGACTGCTGACCATGCCCCGCTTGGCCCCGGGTGAGTTTCTGGTCTTCCCACCCGGTGTCCTCTGAGCCGGGCACCCCCGGGGCCAGCACAGCTGTAGCAGTTTCTGTACCCCAGCACCCGAAAGACTGTCCCACTTCAGTTGGTTGGGAACAAAGGGAGGAATGCAATAAGCTTCTCCATCAAACTTGCTTTTTATTCTTGAGACAAACAGAAATAATTTAAAAGACATGCATTTACACACACATACTCCTATTCACACCCGCACACATGATGTACAGGACAACCCAGAGTAGACATAATGAGGGCTTGCACTGGGGGATCTTACAACCTTGGCTGCTGCCAAGGGCTGGGGGCAACCTTTGTGCCCCCAGCCACAAAGCACTCTTCTGGCACCCCCTGTTGGCTTGTAGGAAGAAAGAGGCTTGGCTCATTGTACAATGTTGTCTTGCGGAGGGGGATGCAGTGAGAGTTTCTTTCCTCTTCAGTATTGGATGGAGAAAGTTGAGTTGGGGAATGGATGGGCTCTCTTTAAATCATCACAGCTTAATTGGTTTTGAGAAATGCAAAATGAACACAACGATTTGCCTGTTTAAGAAGCAGCAGCAGATGGACCGCTGGCCGAGGAGCATCGAAATCATTGCCACATGTCATCGAAACTGCAAAAAAGGAAGAAATGGTTGTGAACGCAGGGAATTGGAGGAAGAAGCTCAAATACAATTTGCTGCAGCTCCCTGTCCCAAAGGCCAAGGCCATCTACCTGCAGAACCCAGAGCACTGGTGTACCAGCCGTGCACAAACTTTTAAAAAATGGTTTCTTAGCAAGTATATATTTTGCATACATTGTGGCTTCCAAAATGCAGGTTGCTTCAAAAATATTGCTTTTACTCATGAGCAAATTATAGATAGATTATTTATCAAAATAGTAAAACTCCCATGATTAATTGATTCCAATAAGTTTAAACTTTGTTTGTTCTGTGAACCACCCTGAGACCTCCGGGAATAGGGCGATATATAAATAATAATAATAATAATAATAAAAATAATACCTTTTATTTTATTTCATTTCATTTTTTTGCATTGCATTGAATTATCAGCTGGATAGCTGGTTGTAGGTTCAATTCCCCTAAGGTACAGCTGCATATCCCTGAATTGCAAGAGGTTGGACTAGATGATTCTCAGGGTGCCTTCCAATTCTATTCTTCAATTATTGGCTTGAGCATATAGGATAAGCTCTAGATCTCAACAAATGTCATAAAATAGGGATGATACCATGCTAGATACCATGATACCATGCTTAGACTGAATCATGAAAGGCCCTGAATCTATGTTACATGATTCCTGGGATTCTTCTATGTGTTTGCACTTTAGCATGGAAGAGGGTTAGATACATGCAGAAAGGTGCTTCCCCATTGCTGGGTAATCTTGAAGTTCTAGGTCTAGAACGCATTGCTCCTGGAGCAGACAAGGTGGTTTCCAATCTCTTGAGAATCACTTTTCTTTCTATTTATGAGGCACTTGGGATGCTCCTCCCCATCCCAGTAGATGACACAGAAAACACAATGTGTCTCCAAGCCTAGAGCTTGCCCTTCCCTTTAGCAAGGTTGTGGTGGTTAGAAAGAATTGGCTCCAGGTCAGAAACAGGTAGGTCCTGGGTAGGTTTGCTGCAAAAAATGATTGCACCCTGCACTGCTAAGACTTACCTTGACCGGTCATCATGGCTAGCTCCACTGTTGCTGCTGCTGTCTCCAAAAATAAGCTCTGACATCAAGGTCTCTGGGCTGGACCTCTTGCCAAACCTTCAGTTGGGAGAGGAATAACTGAGTTAACGCCATCCTATTTGTTCCCTTGGAGACAGAAAAAGGGATTTTTACTCCTCCCCACCCTACCTCTGATTTCCACAGCCATGAGACAGCCCCCCCTTCCTGTTATTTAATGACAGCAGACATGCATGGCAAGGAATTGAACACTAGCACCACCACCCCACTGATGCACATTTTATTCATGCACGGCTGCTGGGAAATAATTTAAAAATTCACTTCAAACCCGGAAATTGTGGGAGAGAGCTAGGGAGTCCTTGTGGCAGGTGAGAAGTCTTTCCCCAGAGCCTGAAGAGGACATCAGTGAGGGTAGAGAAGAGACCAGTGGGGCTTTGTTTCAGCTGCCCAGCCTCCTCGCCCTGTAGCTGATGTGCGGGGTATAGCAGCAGCAGCAGCAGCAGCAGCAGCTTTCCCTTGTGTCTTCCAGCCTCCTGCCAACCCTTTGGTTCTAGCTGTGGATATTTTTGAATGCAGTATTTTTTTGGTCTGCATTTGATCTGGACATTTTAGGTTTGTCTTGGTCTGGTGCACGTAAGATCTTTCGTTCTGTAGTTGTGTGATTTGTTCTTATATTGTATTGTGATGGCCATTGGCGTTAAACAATAAAAAAATCTATTGAATCAATTTGAGGGAGAGCGGCCGAGGGAGCGTTTAAAAGGTGTTTAGAGGGTGCTCCCTACTTTATGCAATTTCACTGATGCCCAGAACATAACCCCTCAGTAAGTGGAGGGACGCCTGTAAGGTAAAAAAAAAAAAAAAGGTAAAGGACCCCTGGACGGTTAAGTCCAGTTAAAGGCAACTATGGGGTTGCAGTGCTCATCTCGTTCAGGCCTTGCGAGGGAGCCAGTGTTTGTCCACAGACCGCCTTCCGGATCATGTGGCCAGCATGACTAAACCGCTTCTGGCACAACGGAACACCGTGACGGAAACCAGAGCGCACAGAAATGCCGTTTACCTTCCCGCTACAGTGGTACCTATTTATCTACTTGTGTGCTTTCAAACTGCTAGGTTGGCAGGAGCTGGGACAGAGCAATGGGAGCTCACCCTGTCGCGGGGATTTGAACTGCCGACCTTCCGATCAGCAAGCCCAAGAGGCTCAGTGGTTTAGACCACAGCGCCAACTGTGTCCCTTAAACACCTGTACTGCCTCGGCCACTAACCTTGCTCTGTCTCAGGCTCTCACCCACATAGGGAGTCGCTTCCACAGCTGCCTTTGCCTGGGAAATGTTAAATAAATGTGCTCAGGATGGAAGAAGGCTGCATCTTTCTCTCCCTTCCTTCTTGCTCATAATGCTCATTCCCCACCAACATTCAGCAGGCAGGAGGTGTGGGTTGGGTGTGGGTGGGTGTGTGGACAGGGCTCACAGACACCAGTCCAGAGACCATCACTGCACCACTTTCAAAGCAACACGCACCTTGGCCTTGTCACCAGGTTAAGGTAGTGTCGGAGAGCTGACAAGTATCTGGCCATTTCTTCAGCGGAGGCGTCTTCTCCAGGGTGCTCTGGCTGCTGAGGGTAGGCCTCTACCAAGGTCCCCAGGCAGAACAAGATGCACAGAGTCACAGCGATCATGAGAGGCCAGGACTTCAGGGAGGCCACCATCTAGCAGAAAAGAGACAAGAATGTACAGAGTCCGAAAATCAGCCTACGCTAACCGAGTGTTGCCAGGTTTGCACCACAAAAGCACCTGGTGCTTCCAGTCCCTTGTGGAAGCGCCAGTTTTATGTTAGCTGTCTTAGCCAGTGTGGTGTAGTGGTTAAGAGCGGTAGACTCATATTCTGGTGAACCGGGTTCGCGTCTCCTCTCCTCCACATGCAGCTGCTGGGTGACCTTGGGCTAGTCACACTTCTTTGAAGTCTCTCAACCCCAATCACCTCATAGAGTGTTTGTTGTGGGGGAGGAAGGAAAAGGAGAATGTGAGCCGCTTTGAGACTCCTCCGGGTAGTGATAAAGCAGGATATCAAATCCAAACTCTTCTTCTTACACTTTGCCAACTTGTCAAGATCTGGCGTACTAAGCATCAGGCTTACCTAAACTGTCTAGAAAGCAGATGTTCTGTGTGGGCATATGCACCTCATGCTGCAGAGGCATGCTCCAGAACATTATGTTTACAGATATGCCCCACCCCCTCTCCATTCATAACACTTTTGCAGAATCCTGAGGCTCAGCATAGATAGCAATTAGGGTTTCTGTGTCTTCAAGCGTCTGCTGCTAATTCTCAGGAAGCAGACTGAAAAGCAAGCGGAACAGGAGGATAGGAAAGGTAGAATCTGAAGGATTCACTTGGATAATGAAGAGAAAGTGTTGGGTTCATATGGGAGTACGAATGAAAGGTCTGTCGATTTCAGTTCTCCTGAGTTTCTCATTTCTCAGTTTCTCTCAATCTTAAATACAGTTCCCCATGTTTCTGCAGCATTTTTTTAAAAAAAAACCTTCATAAAAATTCTTCAGATTTTAGTGCAAATGACGCCTTAAAAACATATTTGGGTAAGCAGTTTTGATAAATGCACACATTTGCAAGCAATTTCTCCTAATGGAATGCATTTACATATTTTATTTCTGCAAATATGTTCATTTCCCTGCACATTTTTACCTAATGCATCCATTTTTGCAAACACTCTATGGTTCTAGAACTGCATCGCAAAATTCAGAAGAGCGTGAATTTGGAAGGGTGGCTGTGTTTTGGGTCTCACAGTGTTTCGGAAAGTGTGAATTTGATCGATTCAGCTTGACGTACAAACTGAATTGATCTTCTCCCCCCGTCCTGCATGGGAGAGTTCAAATCACACTTGGCCATAAGCTTATTGGAGATTTACCTATCCAGGCAATAGCTCCTTGTACAATGTAGTGGAGACAAGTATACTTTTCCACGGCAAACCCTCTCCATACTGGACTTATAAAGGTAAAGGGACCCCTGACCATTAGGTCCAGTCGTGACCGACTCTGGGGTGCGCCGCTCATCTCGCTTTACTGGCCGAGGGAGCCGGCGTACAGCTTCGGGGTCATGTGGCCAGCATGACTAAGCCACTTCTAGTGAACCAGAGCAGCGCACGGAAACGCTGTTTACCTTCCTGCTGCAACGGTACCTATTTATCTACTTGCACTTTGACGTGCTTTCGAACTGCTAGGTTGGCAGGAGCAGGGACCGAGCAACGGGAGCTCACCCCGTCGCGGGGATTCGAACCGCCGACCTTCTGATCGGCAAGCCCTAGGCTCTGTGGTTTAACCCACAGTGCCACCTGCGTCCTTAAGCATCCTTAAAACAAGGATGAGGAACCTGTGAACCTCCTGATATTGATGGACTGCAGCTCCCACCATCCCTGACAATAAGCCATGCTGGTTGAGGCTGATGGTAATGGTACTGCAATGATATCCCTCCTCCCTCTTTTGGCCTCCTCCCCCTTGCCGTTTCTCTCCCCAAGACCCTCTCCCCTAAGCAGTTCCAATATCCAAGACCTCCACTGGTTGAAAACGGCTGGAAAGGGGGGCTTCAGGGAGTGAAGGAGAAGAAGGTCAAGGAGAGGATCAGCTGCTCTTTTCTTTTGCTTTTAAAAATCAGATCTCCTCCCGAGACGGTGGAGGAAGATTGGAAGAAATTTAGAAGTTACTTGAAGAAATATTGTAATATTTGAATTTAGTAATGTTTCAGAAGGTCAAAAGAGGCTCAGATTAGAAATGGATGTTTATAAGATAGGATAAGTTCAGGTATTTAGAAACTAGAAAATAGGGAGTATGTTGAATAAGTTTATTAATAAAGATAATGAGAATTTTAAGATGAAAATTGAGAAACAAAAAGGAGTAAATAGGTAAATAGAAGTAAGAAATTGGACAACTGCTAAAGAAGTAAAGCATGGAACTTTAGATAGGGAGGTTCAGAGGAAGTCAATTCTTAGGTGAACGTAATTGGACTAGAATCTAGGTTCAGATCTATTTCTTTGTTTTGTTTTGTTTTTCTTGTATGTGTTTTAGGTGTTTATGTTCATAAAATGTGTATTTGATATAAAAATTGTGAAAAACCAATAAAAAAATTTTTGGGGGGGGAATAAAAATAAAATCAGATCTCCTCCCATTCACATCTAAATGTGGAACCGGCTGCCCCAAAACACACAGAGCGTCTTGCGTTTGGCAACCGCAAACAGCCCCCAGATTTTAGACATGAAGTCGTGCTTCAGTCGGCCTCTTATTCCCTATTCCCCACAACTTACTTTTCCTCCTGAAAAGAAGCGCAGCAGATGGAAGCACAACTGCTTTCCTGCCACACCGTCCCAGATACTCACTGTCAAAAGGAGGCAGAAACAGGTGCAAAAGCTGGATGCTGAGGGGTGCAGATTTCAAGTCGCCTCTCGCCGGTGCCTCTGCTAGCAGCGCTCTCTCGGCCAAGGGTTTATATCCTTGGTAGGTAGGTAAACTAAGGCGGGGGAGGCTCCTCCCTCCCCTCCCTACTCGCCCATCTTTTGTTGATCGATGCAATTCTGTATCAGGCACCTTGATTACTCTGTGAGGAAGCTGCGCCCGGTAAAGGTGGGGGGAGCAGGAAGGAGAACCGGTTGAACCCGGGCAGGGTGAGGGGATTTATAGACACAGTGACTGTGTTCCTGAGCCAAGCTCTTTGTAGGACTGAATAACTGGAACTTTTGTAGAACACTGATGGGGCTAGGATGATAGAGCTTTAGACATTCATACAGACATTCTGGTTCTAGAGTTAGGGGGTATACTCTCAAAGTTTAAGAGAGGCATCAAAATAAGCTGATCAGCTGCAATGTTTAAAGAGGGGGGGGGGGCTTTGCTTACATCATGGCAGAAGTAACCTGTTAGTCTCAGTGCCGTCAATTGTTGTTACAGGTAGATAGCCGTGTTGGTCTGTCATAGTCAAAACAAAATAAAAAAATTCCTTCCAGTAGCACCTTAGAGACCAACTAAGTTTGTTCTTGGGTGGTGGGAATGGGTGAAAGGCTATTCACCCATTCCCACCACCCTTCTGAGTAATACCCCTCCCCACCCTCTCACTATATATAAGGGTCTGGTGACTTCTGTTTCAGTGTATCTGAAGAAGTGTGCATGCACACGAAAGCTCATACCAAGAACAAACTTAGTTGGTCTCTAAGGTGCTACTAGAAGAAATTTTTTTATTTTGTCAATTGTTGTGGCAGGCACATTGAGAGGGGCTTGGTAACACTACCTAGTTTTTGAAGCTGGAGCACAAATATCCACTGAACAATTGGACTTCTTCGAATTTTGTGACGCTGTTCAACATGTACAAAAAGGCATGTATTCTGCCGGAATGCGTATATTATTCACAGCTACATATAAAAATGAGTATATTGGGAGGAATTTGCCCTAAAATGCTGACGAATTTTCATGAAGGTTGTTTTTTTAAAAATATATATCTATATTGGCAGATTGCTGTGTAAATGCATAAAAACTAAGTTTAAGACTGGGAAGATGAGAAACTAAGAAAACCTGAAAAGGACCAATTTGTCCATCCCTAGGAGTGAAGATGCTGAAAAGCATGCACCCCACCCCCGAGACCATTCCATTGTAACTATCCAACCACCCAAAATTTCAGCACCTCCTGCAATGGTTTGGCCCCTTTCCGTTTTAACAGTACAAATTCTACAAACACCCTCCATATCTCCTCGAAATCATTTTTCCTGCATATTCCCCGCCTTACCTTAATGGCACATTAAGGTGCTTTAACTCTGCATCACAGCATTGTGATGGGAAATGTCACAGCTGATGACATTTTCCCTTACCGGCAGCTGGTACTCTTATGTCACCAAATGGTGTTTTATGACTTTTTGGGTGTATTTGGTTGTTGCTTGTTGCATTGTGCTCTGTCATTGTAAGGCAAACCTTCCCGGACCGATCAATAGATGCAAAAGAGCAAATAAAGTCAAGGTACTAAATAAACACCATGTATGTCTACAACATAGATATGAAACGATGTAAAAATTTCACAAAGATTAAATCCCTGGCCTATGGCCAATAGGCTGTACGGCTAATAAACAAACCATCGTGTGCGGCTTCGTGACGCTGAAATGCAGACAATGTGTAGAATATGACATGGCTGTATTCCAAAATATCTTGCTGTGCTAACTGGAAATATGTCTTTCAAACGTTGGCTGAACCACAGCGATGAAATTCAAATACATGGTTGCCCCAAACCTTGCTATCCTGAGGACGAAGGCTGTTCGATGAAGATGTGTTTCAGAAAACATGCCAGGCGTGTTTCGACTCGTAAAGACTTGTTCTTTGGGCATTATAGAAATACACAGTGTGTTTATTTAAGAGGAGTTTGGATTTGATATCCCACTTTATCACTACCCGAAGGAGTCTCAAAGCGGCTAACATTCTCCTTTCCCTTCCTCCCCCACAACAAACACTCTGTGAGGTGAGTGGGGCTGAGAGACTTCAAAGAAGTGTGACTAGCCCAAGGTCACCCAGCAGCTGCATGTGGAGGAGCGGAGACACGAACCCGGTTCACCAGATTACGAGTCCACTGCTCTTAACCACCACACCACACTGGCTCTTAGTAACTATCGTCATGAATGGGTTTGAGTGGAGTATACGTGTCTGAAAGAAAACAAAATAAAATCTACTTATAGCAGGGGGAGGTTGCATGAGGAGTATTGACCCCACATTAAAACACTCATCTGGAATCCTCCTATTAAAAGCTTACCATACCTCTGTCTCTCCCTCATGGACAGGAGTGACAACTTGAACAAAATATTGGGGGGCCCAGGTAAGCTCCACCCTGCATAACTGGCTGCATGGTGCTGTTTTACACACACAATTTGAATGGCAACACACATCAACTTTGGGGAGCGGCCCCCTCAAATATTTTATTGGGGGGCAAAGATCCCTCAGCCCCTAGGAGTTGGCTCCTATGCTCATGGATAAAATGGCAACCATCAGTCAGCCCCTGAGTCTACCTGCAGCTTCCCAGAGAATCCCAGGGACTGTGGTTTGTTAAGGATGCTCTGAAGTGTAGCTCTCTGAGGATTGTGGTGTGATTCTCGGGATTCTTTGGGGAAAGCCATGTGCTTTATAGGGGGGTCAAATGCAAGGATGCATAAACATGCACCCCTGACATCTTATTCTTGTCATGGTGCATTCAATATTCCTGCTATAGACAATTGATCACATACAATGAATCCAGAATGCGGCAGCTAGACTGGTGACTGGGAGCAGCCACCGAGACCACATAACACCGGTCCTGAAAGACCTACATTGGCTCCCAGTAAGTTTCTGAGCACAATTCAAAGTGTTGGTGCTGACCGTTAAAGCCCTAAACACAGTGGCGGAGGAACCCTCTCTGGCACCTGGGGCGGGGCAGCCCATACGGAATGCGCATATGTGGCATCCCGTACAGACTGTACATGTGCAGCATCCTATATGGAGTGTGCACGCGCGGCAGCCCATACAGTCGCCGTGCAAGAAGCAGCCCGTACGGACGCCTGTATGGATGCAGCGTGCCCTCGGCTGCTCTACAGCTGGGGGGAGGCAGGGTCCATCTTGTCACACACACACACACCCCAGAGTGGCACCCAGGGCAGCCCGCCCCCTCCGTCCCCCCACTTCGTACGCTCCTGCCTAAACAGCCTCAGCCCAGTATACCTGAAGGAGCATCTCCACCCTCATCATTCAGCCCGGACACTGAGATCCAGCGCCGAGGGCCTTCTAGCCGTTCCCTCCCAGCGAGAAGTGAGGTTACAGGGAACCAGGCAGAGGGCCTTCTCGGTAGTGGCGCCCACCCTGTGTAACACCCTCCCATCAGATGTCAAGGAAATAAACAACTATCTGACTTTTGGAAGACATCTGAAGGCAGTCCTGTTTATGGAAGTTTTTAATGTTTGATGTTTTATTGTGTTGTTAATATTCTGTTGGGAGCTGCTCAGAGTGGCTGGGGAAACCCATCCAGATGGGCAGGGTATAAATAAATTATTATTATTATTATTATTATTATTATTATTTATTGGAGCTATCTCTCACCACTCACCGTCAAATCATATTTGCTCCTAGTGCCCCCTATTCCTAAGTGCATTCGATTCATTAGAGACTTGTATTCTAATTCCACATTTAAACTGTTCTGCCACAAAGTTTCCACAAGGAGTCCAATATTTCCCAAGTCCACTCCAGGACTTGTGGGAAGTTTTATTTTTCTCCTGGCAAATGGACAACAACACCAGCCTGCAGGATGTCTCAGAGAGTGTACCCCTTCTGACAGCGTCATTTTCCTTATCCAGTTTGATGGGTGACTTCACATAACGCAAAACAGCCCATGCATAATTGACAATCAGAATGCATGATGGAATCTAAATCCATGTTCAGTGGCTGTGGAGAAGCAAGGCTTGAATGAGCCATGCTGCTACAATATTCCAGGGGTCATCATATCAGAACACCCCATGGATCCTACTTCCCAGTTTGCAGTTCCTTGGCACATACGAAGTACTGTTTGGGTAGTTTCTTCCATCCAACATCCAATGAACAGCCCACTTGAGATGGTTTAAAAAATTGTATTGCATGGATTTTGGTAATAGATAAGAATTTGATATGCAATGCAGTAGGAAAGGGTTTGAATACACAATATTCAGATGGCAGATTGGGAAAGGTTATGGATAAGGTAAAGGGACCCCTGACCATTAGGTCCAGTCATGTCCGACTCTGGGTTGCGGTGCTCATCTCGCTTTATTGGCCGAGAGCCAGTGTACAGCTTCTGGGTCATGTGGCCAGCATGACAATGCCGCTTCTGGCGAACCAGAGCAGCGCACGGAAACGCCGTTTACCTTCCCGCCGGAGCAGTTCCTATTTATCTACTTGCACTTTGACATGCTTTCGAATTGCTAGGTGGGCAGGAGCTGGGACCAAGCAACGGGACCCCACCCCGTCGCAGGGATTCAAACCGCCGACCTTCTGATCAGCAAGCCCTAGGCTCTGTGGTTTAACCCACAGCGCCACCTGGGTCCCTGGGTTATGGATAACAGACCTGAAATTCACGGCATGTTGTACTTGGGAAGAAAACTATATGAAAACGATGTGCCGGTAGTATTTGACACCCTACTAAGCTGGCAAAAATGTATAGGACAAGTACAAATACCTGCTGTGGATGTAAAGAAAAAGAAGGTACTTTTTATCATATGTGGTGGACCTGTAAGGTGGTAAAAGCTTTCTGGGAGATGGAAAAACTGTCTGGGCACCCGGTTGACTTCCTCCTTGCTTTTTTATTGCAAGACACTGACCAGTTTGTAACCCTACAAATGGCAAAATTTTTAACTTCCGTTCTGACATACAAGAGACGAAATGGACTGTCGATTGGAAATTGAAATTGTTTGGAATTAATATTTACACTATCTTGTATACTTATTAAGTCTTGATTAACACTCATTTTATTGCCAATAATTTTAAATTCAACTGTGTGAGTGTAACTGCTGTTCTTGTGTTGTCTTGTGTTATGAGCTTAAAGCTGAAATAAAGTTGATTGATTGATTTCTGGGAGATGATATATAATGAAATGAAAAAGGTTTAAAATAACTTTTGTTAAAAAAAAAAAACCAAAGCTTTTTTATTAGGAATTACAGGTACCAACTCCCAAAGGATCAGAAAAGACTTTTTATGTACAGGACAACAGCTGCTCGAATGCTACTAGCCCAGAGATGGAAAGAAGACAAGGTCCCTATCAGAGAGGAATGGCAAACCAAGCTGATGGACTATTTCGAGATGGCAAAACTGACTGGAAAACATTTTTACAAAAGAATGGGGGGAAATTATAAGTTATTTAAGAGACCACTGTAAGCAGATGGAAAGCTTGGCAGGACTTTGATTTCACTTGTAGTGTTACAATTACCATGGACAATATGGATTGATATAAAACTTAGAGTTTGGAAAAAGATACAGTTTTAAATGTTTAAAATGGGACTCCAGGGAGGAGGATGGGAGTCCTCAGATTTGGAGAAATCTCTGTATATGGATATATATTTGGATACTTATAACTCTGTATTGGGGGGGAAATCAAATAAAAAAGATTTCAAAAAAGAAAGAAGAAAAGGGTTTTAATAAAAAACACTGTGGAGGTGTGAGTGGGAAGCCCATCCGTGAAACAAAGATGTTATGTAATTATTTGATTTGAAGTTAATTCGGGAAATTTAATTAAAATAATATATTTTTGAGAGAGCATAAAAAAGGAAAAATTCCAGGAGGCTTCTCCATTAAACTTGCTTTTTATTGTGGGTGCAGAGAAAATTCATTGAAAATGCATACATTTACATACATTCACCCATAACCCCACATACACACGCGCACACAAATGATGTATAAAATAAAGATCAACCCAGAGTAGACATAGTAGGCTCTTGCACTGGTGAGTCAACACAGACGTCACTACGAATACAAGCTAGGTCACCACCAAAGGCACCCCAACCCCAACCCCCACCTTGTCACCAAACACAAAGATCTCTTGTGTCGCCCCCTGCTGGCTTATGGAAAGACTGCGGCATGGCTTCGTTGTACTGTTGTCTGGGGAGGGGAAATGATTCCCCAAGCTTCACCAGTACGAGATGGAGAAAATCGAAGTGGGGGAGAGGACAGGGTCTCTTCAAGGAAAAGTTTCAGCTCTCGTCACAGGTTGATTGTTTTTCTTAAAAAAAAACCACAGCAAAACGACACCACAGAATTGGAACGTCTAAAAAGTGGCAGCCAGCGGACCATCAGCCGAGGTGCGTGAAGGTCGTCACCACCCATAGGAATCATCAAATCTGCAGAAAGCAAAGGCAGAATCACACAATTGCAGGGGAAGGCAGTGGTGTCGCGGGGGTGGGTCGCCCTAGGTGCAATGTCTGGGGGGGGTGACAAGAAGGCACCCCACGGGGGCTTGCGGCGGCGCGAGCAGCCATTGTGCCGCCACAGCCCATGTGGAGGATCCTCCGTTCGCGGCTGCAGCTGCGAGCAGAGAATCCCGGCACCAGCAGCAAACTGCTATGCACAGTGCATGTGCTGTACGTAACGCCGCCGCACATGCGCTGTACATAGCGATGTGCCAGCGGCACCGCTCGAGCGCCGTACAGACGGCGGTGGGATCGCTCCAGCGCTGCTACAGCCGCGAACGGAGGATTCTCCGTTCAGGGCTGCAGCCGCGAGCGGAGGATCCCGGCACTGTCCGTACGGCGCTGGAGTGGCGGTGCCGGCAAACCGCTATGTACAGCGCATGTGCGGCGTACATAGCAGTTTGCTGCCCCGGGTGTCACAACGCCTTCGTTCGCCCCGGGGGAAGAAGCGAGGTTCTCTGCCCCTGTCCCCCCCAAAAAAGGCTACCCGCCCTCCCAACTCCATCCAGAGCAATGGCACACCACAGGGTGGTGGTTTAAACCAGGGTTTCCCAAACTTGGTGTTAGGGACTGGGCAGAGGAGGAATGGTGGAGACCACATCCCCAGCCTGAGCCTTCCAGAGAAAAAGAAGACAGTTCAGAATTGCAACAGGGGTTTGAGGGAGATCACAACTCAGAAGAAGATGAGGGGGAAAGCTGGGAGATATTGGGAGAGGAGGAGGAGGAGGAGGAGGACCAGCGGAGAGGGGGGCAGCTGACGGACACAGTGTCTTTAGAAAGCAACTGTGCTGGTCCCGTGGGTTACCCGAAAGGCGAGGTCTAAGTCCGGTCCATGGTCAGAGGTACAACATAAATGCAGTCCGTGGTAACTGAAGCTGAGTGCAGGGCAGGGAGTCAGGCAAAGTTGGGAACAGGTAGGCAAGCAGGGAACCAGGGCGGGTCAGGAGCTCAGGCAGGCAAAGCAGGACAGGTTTCAAGCAGGAACACTGGCAGGAACTGGTCAGCAACCATGTTGCTCCTGCAACTTGGGGCTGGGGCTGGCCGGCTTTTATCTGCCCCGAGGCATAGGGCAGCCCCGATCCTTTGGTGACTCGCCTCTCCTGGCTTGGAGGCGAGCACTCCTCCTGCGGGAACTCAGTTCCCTTCGCCTCTCTGCCCTGATCCTCTGCAGCTCAGGAGAGGCTGGAGGGTTACCGGACCCAGAGGCAACCTCAGCTTCCCCTGACGGGGCTGGGAGTGGAGCACCTGCAGGCAATGGGTCCTCCATCCCATCAGGAGCCAGAGCAGACTCAGCAGATGACTGCACCTGAGGATCCAGCACAGGTGAGGACCCTTCAGACTCAGGCCCTAGCCCCGGCTCTGCTGGTTCTGGAGGCGGGGAATCCTGTGCAGGCTGGGATCCCCCAGGTTCAGCATCTGAGTCTGAATCCCAGGCCATCACAGCATCCCAGACACACACACCTCTCCCAGAACACAGTGGGCCTTGAAAGTAGGAGAGCAAAGAGCTCAAAGGCAAAAGGCACTTTTCAGCACCCGTAGTGATGACTCATGAGAAGTGGGAGGGACGGAAGGAGTGGGGTTTTACTCTGAGCAACACCATGATTCTGAGAGGCCACATTCCCAAGCCTCTCTCTGT
Organism: Darevskia armeniaca; assembly: GCA_034641395.1. NCBI lineage: Eukaryota > Metazoa > Chordata > Lepidosauria > Squamata > Lacertidae > Darevskia > Darevskia armeniaca. The sequence continues at coordinate 325,655 of JAWWNF010000973.1, read as the reverse complement.
GAATATTGAATAAAAGCAGATGGTAAGAACTTTTCCTTGCCTTGTCAGTTCCTGGCAACCTGCCGAGGGGGTTGGTTCCTCTGTTGCCTGGCAATCCCCCTTTCCCAGGGAGTAAGCTCCACTGAACTATGACTTACTTCTGATTCTGTATCGGCAAGTGTGGGATTATCACTAGAAAGCATTCCAGACCCACCACCTCCTAGAACCCAGCAGGTCTTAAAAGCAGGAGAACAAAGGGCTCGGAGGCAGAGGGCACTTAGCAGCAACCATAGGGGGTGTGCTGTTGACGAATGAGGAAGTGGAAGATAAGGGACGTGGAGATTTACTTGGGGCAACGCCATTATTCCAAGAGCCTCTCTCTGTGAATATTGAACGAAAAGCAGATGGTAAGGTCTTTTCCTTGTCTTATCCATTCCTGGCAACCTGCCGTGGGGATTGGTTCCTCTGCCGCCTGACACTTGGGTCGCCAGCTGTTTCTGAACTACAACTCCCATCGTGCCTAGCTAGTCATGGATGATGGGAACTGCAGTCCCCAAACAGCTGGAGACCCAAGTTTGGGAAAGCCTGGCTTAAATGATATTGCATTGTTAAATATAGGGTTCATATAAACCTTTTTGCAGTGTCGCCCTTGGATGTGCTAGATCTGAATAAGGGCCATAAAAGATAAAAGAATGGAATAATTGCACTGGATCACGCACGGCTCTGAATCCGCAGTGCATAATTTTTGGGATTATTCCGCATTTGTCTTTAGAGGCAGCATGGTGTAACAGTCAGAATGCTGGAGCAGGACCTGGGTTCGGATCCCCACTCTGCCACAAAGCTCACTGGGGTGACATTGGGCCAGTCACTGCCTCTCAGCCAAACCTACCTCACAGGGTTGTTGTGAGGATAAAATTGAACCACCATACACCAGCTTTGAGGAAAATGTGGCATTTAAACGTGATAAATAATTATAGTTTAGCATGGGGTAGCAGGGAGGTTCCTTTGGATAAGTGCAGAATGCCGCTTTCCTAGTGATGAGTAATCTTGCAGGGAGGGGTTGCAGGGGGGGCAGGGGAAAACATTGCACTGAGTCAAGATGGAGTGACTTCCAAGCAGGTCTGAGTCTTAAAATCACCTTTGTTTCTACCAATTAGACACTAGATATCTTCTTCCCCATCACAGTAATAACACAGAAAAGTATCTGAGCATTTAGAGCGTGTTCTTTCCCTCCTATTTAGCAATCCTTAAACGCTGTTGTGGTTAGAAAGAATAGGTAAAGGTAAAGGTCCCCTGGACAGTTAAGTTCAGTCAAAGGCAACTATGGGGTTGCAGCGCTCATCTCGCTTTCAGGCCAAGGGAGCCAGCGTTTGTCTACAGACAGCTTTGCAGGTCATGTGGTCAGCATGACTAAACCGCTTCTGGCACAACGGGACACAGTGACGGAAACCAGAGCGCACGAAAACGCCGTTTACCTTCCCGCCACAGCGGTACCTATTTATCTACTTGCACTGGTGTGCTTTCGAACTGCTAGGTTGGCAGGAGCTGGGACAGAGCAGCGGGAGCTCACCCCATCACGGGGATTCGAACCGCCGACCTTCTGATCGGCAAGCCCAAGAGGCTCAGTGGTTTAGACCACAGCGCCACCCGTTCCTCTAGAAAGAATAGGATCCAGGTCAGGTACAAGTGGCTTCCGGTACTCTAAAAACAGCTATGCCCTGCAATGCTAGGAGGACTCACCGTGATCTCATGTTGTGGTCACTGTTGCTGCTGCTGCTGCTGCTGCTGTCTCCAAAAATGAGTTCGGACATCAAGCTCTCTGGACTGGATCTCTTGCCATACCTTGTGTAGAGAGAGGGATGGAGAGGAAGGACTCAGTTAGTGCCGTCTTAGAAGTTCCCTTGGAGAGATGTCCAGATTTTTACTCTTCCTCTCCCCACCACCTAATTTCAGCAGCTACAAGGCAGGAGCCCCACACTGAACTTGCAACAGATGGAGCAAGGATAAGAAAGGAGTGCCTCTAAGCATGTACAGAATGAGCTACTGGGGCATCACCACCCACGTCTGCACCTTTGGCCCCAGTATACCTGAAGAAGAGTCTCCACCCCCCATCGTTCAACCTGGACACTTGAGTTCCAGCTCTGAGGGCCTTCTGGTGGTTCCCTCCCTGCGAGAAGTGAGGTTACAGGGAACCAGGCACAGGGCCTTCTTGGTAGTAGCGCCTGCCCTGTGGAACTCCCTCCCATCAGATGTCAAGGAAATAAACAACTATCTGACTTTTAGAAGACATCTGAAGGCAGCCCTGTTTAGGGAAATTTTTAATGTTTGATGTTTTATTGTGCTTTTAATATTCTGTTGGGAGCCGCCCAGAGTGGCTGGGGCAACCCAGCCAGATGGACAGGGTATAAATAAGAAATTACTTATTATTATTATTATTATTATTATTATTATTATTATTGTTATTGTTATTATTGGCAAGGAATTTCAGAGCAGAGGCTAGAAACTTCAAGTAGCCCTAAACAACCTATAATAATAATAATAATAATAATAATAATAATAATAATAATTAATATTTATACCCCACCCATCTGGCTGGGTTTCCCCAGCCACTCTTGGCAGCTTCCAGCACGTATAAAGACATCACAAAACATCAAACATTTTAAACTTCCCAATACAATGGTTTGGGCACGCAATTCAAATGCAAAACCTGCATTGCAAATCTTGCCTGTGTTTGAACATCCCCAAAGAAGGCTGGTCAGAGAAGAGCAACAGAGAAGATTGGTTACATGAGCTGACCCTTGGGGTGTGACTCTCCTTGCAAAGGTGGGCATTTATCAGTGGATTCTAAAAGGCTTGTGCTTCCCCCCCCCCCCCGCAGGAATATATGCACTGCCAATCCCTGGTTTGCAGAAGTCAGGTCCACAGCTCCCCTGGGTTCAGAACTGGGTCAGGAGTTCAAGAAGGACATGGAGACAAAATGAATCAACCCAGAGGGGCGAGGGCTTCCTAATCGCCTCCTGGGTCGGATTTCCAATTAAGTTTCTAGGAGATAACAGTTAATGGGCTGTACCAGGCAGTTGGTGCTAATGGTGGGGGTGTCGAAATGGGCTTTATTTGTTTTTTTAAGCAGCTGGGCTGCTGATTGGCTGCCTTTAAAAGCTGCAGGGCTCAGCAATCTCTGCAAATGAAAAGCTACACTCTGTGGGCGCACAGACCATAGTTAACGCCTTCTTAACTTACACACTCACTCAGCAGAAGATAAAAACTGTTTACAGACCCTCCAAGTGTCCCTATTTTCCAGATTTAAAGAAGCCGTCCCAATTTCTGATTTGATCCCAGAATGTCCCGCTTTTCCTTAGGACGTCCCTATTTTCATCAGAGAAATGTTGGAGGGTGTGGAGTTACGTGACTCCCTCGAGCCAAGGAGACAAGTAACTATGCAACCTTTAGAAGACATCTGAAGTCAGCCCTGTATAGGGAAGTTTTTTTTTAATGTTTTATTATGTTTTTATATATGTTGGAAGCCACCCAGTGTGGCTGGGGCAAACCCAGTTGGATGGGCGGGGTATTATTATTATTATTATTATTATTATTATTATTATTATCATTATTATTATTATATACGACGTCCCTGTTTTCATTAGAGAAATGTTGGAGGGTATGTTGTTAGCGTGCTTTCACAACAGAGAGAAAATGAAACCTGGCACAGAAAGGGTCTAAGGTTGAAGACAGGTGTCATCTTTCGAAAGGCTTCCTTGCAGCTTCACAACTGATGACAGACAAGGATGCTAGTGAGCTGGATACAGTCTCAGCCTTGCCCTGACTCCCTCCCTCTGCTGCCTTCACCTGGGGAATGTTAAGAATGTGTGCTCTACCTGGGAGGGAGCTACAGCCTTTCCTCCATTCCTTTGGACCTCTACACCCAATGTCCATTCCCCACCAACATTCAGGCAGGCAGCAGGTGTGTGTGTGTGTGTGTGTGTGTGTGTGTGTGTGTGTGTGTGTGTGTATGTTCGTGTTCATTTCCCTGGTACTTTCTTGGGTTCCATGATCACTTTAGATGGTGACAGCAGTCACGAAATTAGAAGACGCCTGCTTCTTGGGAGAAAAGCAATGACAAACCCAGAAAGCATCTTAAAAAGCAGAGACATCACCTTGCCAACAAAGGTCCGTATAGTTAAAGCTATGGTTTCCCCAGTAGTGATGTACGGAAATGAGAGCTGGACCATAAAGAAGGCTGATCGCTGAAGAATTGATGCTTTTGAATTATGGTGCTGGAGGAGACTCTTGAGAGTCCCATGGACTGCAAGAAGATCAAACCTATCCATTCTGAAGGAAATCAGCCCTGAGTGCTCACTGGAAGGGCAGGTCCTGAAGCTGAGGCTCCAATACTTTGGCCACCTCATGAGAAGAGAAGACTCCCTGGAAAAGACCCTGATGTTGGGAAAGATGGAGGGCACAAGGAGAAAGGGACGACAGAGGATGAGATGGTTGGACAGTGTTCTCGAAGCTACCAACATGAGTCTGACCAAACTGTGGGAGGCAGTGGAAGACAGGAGTGCCTGGCGTGCTCTGGTCCATGGGGTCACGAAGAGTCGGATATGACTAAACGACTAAACAACAACAACAACTGCAAACTCAAACCCAAACCCACACGATCCTGCTCACCTCTGCCGTGTCACCAAGTTGATGTAATGCCGGAGAGCTGAGAAGTATTTGGCCATCTCTTCTGGGGAAGCATCTTCTCCGGGGCTCTCTGGCTTGGGAGGGTAGGCATCCACTAAGGTCCCCAAGCAGAACAGGATGCACAGGGTCACGGCGATCACAAGAGGCCAGGGCTTCAGAGAGGCCAGCATCTGGAAGGAAACAGACAAGAACGCACAAAGCCTGATGAGCAGCCTGAACTAACCCAGTGTCGCTGCTTGAGCCCTGCAAAAGCACCCCATGTTTCTAGTCCCTTGTGGAAATGCCAGCTTTGCATTAATACATTGCCACCTTTTGTTGAGATCCAGCATGGCCATCAGCCTTTCCTAAACTGCCTGGAAAACAGAACACCAGCAGATGCTCAGTGTGGACATAACTGCGTACAGACATGCTGCTGCCAAATGTTCAACCGGCAGAATGTCCGGTTCCCCGAAACAAACTCTTTCACTTTTGACTCCTGATCCTGAGCCTCAGCATAGCAGCTCAGTCTCTCGAAGCACCTGCTACTCAAATGTCAGGAAACGGCAAGCAGAAGAGGAGCATGTACCCCAAAAACACCTGCCATCCCCTTGTGTTCAGGAACCCCAAGCAGCCCTCGGGTTTTAGAAATTAAGTCATGCTTCGGCTTTAATTCCTTAGTTCCCACAACTTTATTTCCCTCCCTGAAAAGAAGTACAGCAGCAGATCGAAGGGACTCCTCCCCGCCCCCATCCAAACCAACAATTGCCTGTCCCAGGTACTCACTGTCAAAAGGAGGTAGGAACAGGTGCAGAGATAGATGCCGAGGGGTGCAAGGAGGACTCAGCCAGCCCTTCTGCAAGTTTCAAGTTGCTTCTTGCTGATGCCTCTGTTAGCAGCTCTCTCTCAGCCAAGGGTTTATATCCTTGGTAGGTGGGTAAATTAAGGAGGGGGAGGCTCCTCCCCTCCCTCCTCATTCAGTCATTCACTCACCCATCATGTGTTGATCGATGCGATTCTGAATCAGCCACCTTGATTGCTGAGCGAACAGCGCTGCACTTGCTAAGGGGGGGGGAAGCTGAACGGGGAACAGGGTGAACCTTGACAGTGGGGGGGGGCAGAATTTAGAGAGGCAGTGACTGTGGATCTGAGCTAAGCTCTTTATACAATTAAATAACTGGAGCTTCTGATGAGGGGACTAGGATAATGGAGCTTCACACAGTCGTAAGAGCTCACACTGAAAGAGGAAGGCATATATATTCTTCATCCCCCGAAACTGGTAAGATGCAAAGTTTTAGACGAGAGACAGGCTTCACTCACACAGTGAAAGAAGCAGCCTGTTGGTCTCAGTGCCGGTGAATATTGTGACACGCACAAGCATATGAAAGAGCTTGGAGGCAAGGATCGGTTCGGATCAAGTGTTCTGTTGCCTTGATAAGCAGATTTAAAAGTTTAGCTTTCAGGACCGAGATTCTTCCGGTGACCTGTCTGATGAGAGGAGAGGGACGTTGCCCCACTTGTAAACTTCACCATGGCGTCTAGCTGTCTACTGGGAGAAGAGAGGGTGCTGAAATCCATCAGCCACAGACTTGCCACATTTCTATCTGGCTAGGGTGGCCATGTCAAAATATAAGGGGTTGGTGAAAAATTTCAGTAGTATACCAGTACTATGGGAATATTCTGAGGTTCTATATGCACTCAGTGTTTGGGTGTCCAGGAAAAATCTCACCTCGGACTAAGAAATTCTGCCAAGTTTACTTTTTGATTCTTTAAAACAACACATTTATTTATTTGTTGGTTTGTTGGTTTGTTTGTTTTTAGTTTAGTTTAGTTTAGTTTAGTTTAGTTTAGTTTAGTTTAGTTTAGTTTAGTTTAGTTTAGTTTAGTTTAGTTTATACCTCGCCCATCTAGCTGGCTTTCCCCAGTCACTCTGGGCGGCTCCCAGCAGAATATTAAAAGCACAATAAAACATCAAACATTTAAAACTTCCCTAAACAGGGTTGCCTTCAGATGCCTTCTAAAAGTCAGATACGGTAGTTGTTTATTTCCTTGACATCTGGTGGGAGGGCGTTCCACGGGGCGGGCGCCACTACTGAGAAGGCCCTCTGCCTGGTTCCCTGTAACCTCCCTTCTAGCAGGGAGGGAACCACCAGAAGGTAAACGGCGTTTCCGTGCGCTGCTCTGGTTCGCCAGAAGCGGCTTAGTCATGCTGGCCATATGACCCGGAAAAATTGTCTGCAGACGAACGTCGGCTCCCTTGGCCTGTAAAGCGAGATGAGCGCCGCAACCCCAGAGTCGTTCGCGACTGGACTTAACTGTCAGGGGTCCTTTACCTTTACCTTTTTATACATTTAATAAATGAATCCATAAATTTATTTAGATCGCCTAAACAAGTAAATAAGTGGTGTCATTATAACAAGATGCTGTGGTTATTTTTTTTCGCTGCAAAAATTGGGCAGCTTCCTAGGTTGCAAACTTGCATTTGTCATTTAGAAGATTGCCCAGGTGGAGTTTCAGTGTGTTAGTCCATTGCAGCAAAAAGAAAAGTGTATTGTGGCACTTTATAGGTTAACAAGCATGACAGAAGCTTTCAAAGGCCAGCGCCCTTTGCATTTTCTAATTAGCAGAAACCTTATCTGACAAAGGAACGAAAAATTGTTTCCTGGGAATGGCAAAGGGGTATATTAACATAGATCCTTCACAACATCTCATAAGCCGTTTTATGATGATGGTTTTCTAGGGACACAATATGTATTGCCTGCAGTTGTAACACTTTAAACTTATTTCTGCGTTTGCAAATAATCTTCACAACCTAGTGTCAGACCAACCTATCTGTGCCATGGAGAAAAATTGGAAATGCAAGTAACTGCTGGATCTCATTGAATATATCAATAGAGTGTGATCATTTGCAACAGAGAACCTCCGACAATTGCAGGAACAAATTGTAAAAAACCACAGGAATGCAAACAAAAGGAACCAGCCTGGGGAACTACCAAGGGAAGAAGGCTCAGAGCCCAGGGAGCAGTGGTGGGAGCACAAATTGCTGCAGAAATGTGGACAACTGAATTTAACATTGGAAAAATGAGAAATGGAGAGAATCAAATTTGAGAGATCCTTCCACCCTTATTCCCTATGACAACATGCAATCTCCAATACAGTGGTACCTTGGTTCCCAAACTTAATCCGTTCCAAAACCAAAGCATTCCAAAACCAAGGCACGCTTTCCCATAGAAAGTAATGTAAAACGGATTAACCCGTTCCAGACTTTTCAAAACAACCCCAAAACAGCAATTTAACATGAATTATACTGACGAGACCATTGATCCATAAAATGAAAGCAATAATCAATGTACTGTACTATAAAATAAAGAAGACAGTATTGTAGATGATAAAAAAAAATATTATGTGCACTGATGATAGTCATTGTTTGGATGGGGGGCTTTTATCCATTTCTGCAGTCACACAATCAATCAACCAGTAGCTGAACTGGGTTCCACACAGTCACAAAAACGAAGTCCCAAGCTACAGTCACAACAAAAAACAAAAAAGCCACACAAACAAAAACGCAAAAGAAGCAACAAAAAAAGAGCTCCAAATATCACTTCTGTGTTGCGTGGGTGTTCAGGACTCAACAGCCGACAGACTCAACAGGAAGCCTCTGATTGGCAGCGGAAAACTCAATTTACAAACGGAAGACACTTGACAGGAAACAGAACATGTTCAGCTTCCAAGGCAAAGATCACAAACCGGAACACCTACATACTTCCAGGTTTGCAGTGTTCTATTTCCAAGTTGTTCATAAACTAAGCTGTTCTAAAACCAAGGTACCACTGTACTTCTGAAAAGTTCCGCAATCACATCCTCTCTAGCCCAGCTAAACCTAATGATATCTTTCACTGTCTTCAGTTTCACTGGATGGGCAAGCACCCATCTCTTCCCCATATTTCCAAAACATTGTTATGAGTTTGGGGGGGGGCAAGGGGGAGTTACAGTGCATGATGCCCGAGTCCCTTCCAATTGCTGGATCTAGCGAGGGTCAAAATCTAATAGAGGATCCCATTCATGAATTAGCCAGGCAAGAGACGTCATTGCCAAACAAGCGGAAATTCCCTGTGCAACTCTGAAAGGTGCAGGAGCACCTTGTTCCCTTTGGGATTTGGCAACCTTACGCTGCTGCAGCTCAGCATGTAACTAAGCCTACGTACAATAGATGCAACTGAAACAACGGCATATAGCTTCCCTGTTTAAGTCTGCCACCACTTCCCCGCCCTCCCTCTGTTGTTACTCCTGTGTTGACTTTTAGATTGTAAGATTCCCAGGGCGGAGACCTTATATTCCATAAGCATCACAAACACCTATGACAACATAGATAGATACATACACATAGGTAGACAATAGATAGATGAGAGATGACAGACAAATACTGTATTTTCCTATCTATAAGACACCCCCCCTAATTTTTCCACCTATAATACTCAGATTTAAGAAAATGGGGGGGATATGGCACCCCCATATAAGACGCCCCCCTAATTTTTGACATTTTTTTTGGGGGGGAACCTAGTTTTATACACGGAAAAATACGGTAGATATAGACACACAAACTAGAAAACTAGAAAGAGGATGGATGGATGGATGGATGGATGGATGGATGGATGGATGGATGGATGGATAGATAAATGAATAGATAGTTGGATAGACTGGTTGACTGATCAGTCTACTGGTTGACTGGTCTTTCTATCTAAGTCAGGCTTCCTCAACCTTGGCCCTCCAGCTGTTTTTGGCCTACAACTCCCATGATCCCTAGCTAGCAGGACCAGTGGTCAGGGATGCTGGGAATTGTAGTCTCAAAACATCTGGAGGGCCGAGGTTGAGGAAGCCTGGTCTAAGTGGACAGCATGTATGAAATCAGAGATGGCCTCCCTTGCAGATTTTGGTTCACGAGAGAATCAAGAGCACCTCTCATTCAGTTGAACATCTTTAAGCTGAGGGAAAGGGGCGGCTGCTTTGGTCCATGTATGAACCAGTTGCCTGCATCAAACGATAGGGCCGGCTATGACTGAATGAATCTACGCAGGGGACAGCAAGCAGAGAAGAGGTTTTGGAACTGTCATTGTGGCTGGGTGGCTGGAAAGGCTCAGGTGAGAACAGATATTTTGGCATAGGCCTACTTTAATTTCTTGGAGGTTTAGCCTGGCTCCAAAAAGCATGTCGTCTGCTTTTCTCCATCACAGTTGTCGAAAGGAAAGTTAAATTTCATTCATTAATATAGCACGCAGTAGCAGTTTCAAAGGACAGATCCTGAAGTTAAGGCTCCAGTACTTTGGCCACCTCATGAGAAGAGAAGACTCCCTAGAAAAGACCCTGATGTTGGGAAAGATGGAGGGCACAAGGAGAAGGAGACAGCAGAGGATGAGATGGTTGGACAGTGTTCTCGAAGCTACTAACATGAGTTTGGCCAAACTGGGAGAGGCAGTGAAGGATAGGCGTGCCTGGCGTGCTCTGGTCCATGGGGTCACGAAGAGTCGGACACGACTGAACGACTGAACAACAAAAGCAGTTTCAAAAAGGGACCCGGGTGGCGCTGTGGGTTAAACCACAGAGCCTAGGGCTTGCTGATCAGAAGGTCGGCGGTTCGAATCCCTGCGACGGGGTGAGCTCCCGTTGCTCGGCCCCAGCTCCTGCCCACCTAGCAGTTCAAAAGCACGTCAAAGTGCAAGTAGATAAATAGGAACCGTTCCGGCAGGAAGGTAAACAGTGTTTCCGTGCGCTACTCTGGTTCGCCAGAAGCAGCTTTGTCATGCTGGCCACATGACCTGGAAGCTGTACGCCGGCTCTCGGCCAATAAAGCAAGATGAGCGCCGCAACCCCAGAGTAGGACACGACTGGACCTAATGGTCAGGGGTCCCTTTACCTTTACTAGCAGTTTCAAGTTTTTTCATTGCCAGGGACATTTTTGACTTCCAGTTCTTTTTACTTTCACACATAAATCCACTGAGCCCCATTTCCAAACTAATCTATGAATCTTCCCCCCACCCCCCAAGTTCCACAACAATTTGCATTAAAATGCATATTTAAATACCCATTTTAAAATGTGTTGGTAAAAAAATTAATCAATGTGCTTGCGTGCTTTTCAGACATCCATAAAAAGCTTCACATATGCACAACTTTGCCCTTGTGCACCTTCTCACGGTGAGGCACACAACTCTGTACGTCACCAGGCAGCCAACCGGCCTCCCTCCTCCCACTCCTCTTAATTAGAAGGAAGGATGATTTGTTCATTAATCATTGCTTTGCTGTCCAATGTCCCATTAAAACTCTGATTGCATCAGAGAAATTTCTCCCCACCTAATCAATAGTCATCCAAATCCTCGCTTTATGGACTGATTAGTTACCCTTTTGTGGTTTCGTTTCATTAACATTGCAGCTTTATTGGTTAATATTTCAGGGCATCAGTGTTGCAGGCCATGGGGCCAAACGCCATTATCATGTCACCCTGGATTATGCAATATGGTGGAGCTCTGTGCGATTTTTACCCGAATAGAGATGTGGTGCTAAGAAGTCAATAACTTATTGCCTGTTGGTATTTTTACTTTAAAAGAATAAATGGAGAATTCATTGGATGTCTAGATCCAGGTTTGGGGCAAGTACACTTTGGTGAGAGCACCCCAGCAGAGATTTAAAATCACAAAACATGCAGCAAAGTAAAGCGCGGAAATATAGGCTGTTAGACCTTTAAAATAACCCCTTTTAAGTTTCTTTCCAAAGTTTCCCTTTCTTCCCTTAGCACTGAAAGCACTGTTTGGTAAGTTAAAAATGGTTACTTACAAACTCTTCAAAGGTCAGATTCATGTGCTTTTCCACACAGCAGCAAGAAAACATAGGCAGAAAAACTTAGGTTACAAAATTGATAAAATGTTCCTAAATTATTGGTCTAGAACCGCAAAGTGGCTTGTAAGCCATGCACATGATCTGAGCCTGGATAAACCAGGTATTATTATTATTATTATTATTATTATTATTATTATTTGATTTTCAGTTATATACATTTCAATAGTTTTATAGTCATTTTAACATTTCAAAACTTGACTTCCTTCCTTACATTTTTGGAAATTTTAGAGGGCACGCCTCTCCACATGGTTCTAAGAAACACACGCAAAGTTTTGTTTTCTGCAGGCAAGATCTGTTCAGTTCCTTCAGCCTGTCCTAATTTTTTGGTAAGAGCAGGCATGCTTTTGTAGTTACTCCTGGACCAGGATTCAAAGTAGCGCATGTGCGCAGAGGTCCCTTGAGGGAAGGATCAGCTGGAAGATTATCGTGTGCACCCTGTCCTCCTTTCATTTCCCCTGCTGTCATTTTAAGTGGACATCATGCCATATTGATCTCCTCCTTACAAAGTCCCCAGGGGTCTTTTCAGAAGGCAGAGATAGCCCAGGCCTCCATGATGGATGGAAAGCCAGCCTTGTGGGCGAGACGCACCGTTCAGAGACATGACGAGGCCCGTCTGACAAATCCTATCACGGATATCACTTACTGCTCAGAACAGCCCTGACAAATCCATTCTCTGAAGCCTGCGCCAAAATAAATAAAAGGCTCGCTTAGTCGTAGTCATATAAACCACCGCGAAACTCGCCAGCGTGTGGTCTGATGGCTCCAGCTGAAGAAGGAAAATTGGATGCTGCTCTAATCTCAGACGTCAACAGTCCCTCAAAGGCTGAAGTGACGGATTGGACAAGGTGGGTCTACAAGTGAATCAGGCTGGAGAAAACTTGTGGGAGGACAAGATGGTGCTTTCTTCCCATTTCACACACAGAAGCTGAATGGAAGCTGGATGACCCTGGTGATGGGACAAGGTCGCCCACTGCATCTGAGGCCTCAGGTCAGCCAACTTTGGTTGTGCAGACTGAACCCCACCTGAAATGGGTTGAGCAAATAATGCCTTTGTATCTTTGTACCGGGACGCGAGTGGCGCTGTGGGTTAAACCACAGAGCCTAGGGCTTGCCGATCAGAAGGTCGGCGGTTCGAATCCCCGCGACGGGGTGAGCTCCCGTTGCTCGGTCCTTGCTCCTGCCAACCTAGCAGTTCAAAAGCATGTCAAAGTGCAAGTAGATAAATAGGTACCGCTCCGGCAGGAAGGTCAACGGCGTTTCCGTGTGCTGCTCTGGTTCGCCAGAAGCGGCTTTGTCATGCTGGCCACATGACCTGGAAGCTGTACACCGGCTCCCTCGGCCAGTAACGCGAGATGAGCGCCGCAACCCCAGAGTCGGTCACGACTGGACCTAATGTTCAGGGGTCCCTTTACCTTTATCTTTGGCTGAACTGGGGCTGAGGACTTCATGGGGACTTAGATTGCAGCTGCAAGTTGCCTGTTGGGGGGAGGAATTGTGCTAACAACAACAACAACAACAACAACAATTTATTTATACCCCACCCATCTGGCTGGGTTTCCCCAGCCACTCTGGGCAGCTCCCAAAAGAATATTAAAAACATGATAAAATATCAAACATTGAAAACTTCCCTAAGCAGGGCTGCCTTCAGATGTCCTCTAAAAGTCAGATACTTGTTTATTTCCTTGATATGTGACGGGAGGGCATTCCACTGGGCGGGCGCCACTACCGAGAAGGCCCTCTGCCTGGTTCCCTGTAACCTCGCTTCTTGCAGGGAGGGAACAGTCAGAAGGCCCTCGGAGCTGGACCTCGGTGTCCAGGCTGAACGGTGGGGGTGGAGATGCTCCTTCAGGTATATTGGGCCGAGACCTTGTGGCACAGCAAGGTCTGCAAGCTCCTAATACTGAAAGCTTCTTCAGCCATGCCCCTTCCTTGCCTCAGAAGAGTGCCCAGTTTACAGACATCTTCTTCCAATGCCACCAACACCGCTGCCAAGTGACCCTCCTCTCACCCGAGAGAAAACTCATGTGCGCAGCGGGGAGAGTGTGTCCCCAGGCAATGGAGGTGTGCAGTGCATGAGCTTCAAGGTCATTGGGAACCACAGAACTGGCTGCAAAGCAAACTCAGCTGCCTGCTCACATGCGCATAGGCCAGCAGTTAGCAACCATGCTCCCCAGAAAGAATGCCCTTCTTTCCATGAGACCCTGCCGTAGATAGATAGATAGATAGATAGATAGATAGATAGATAGATAGATAGATAGATAGATAGATGATAGATAATTTATTGTTACGGTTCTCCACCAGCACACACATATAACGATAAATACAATCCAAAATACATTGTAAAATATAAACTATAAATATAAACTTTAAACTTTAAAAAATTTAAATAAAAGAAGATATCTCTACTTTAAAAATAGGGCTGCGGTCAATTATAACACCGGTTCGTCTTTAGCTCTGTCCTGAAGTTGTGTGGATATTGCTAGCTAGATCGGACTGAATTTTTATGGCTCTAGCACAAAATGTGGCTACCTTTGCTGTCACATTATCGTTAGTATCTGAAAGGAGCCACTCTATATAGAAATTGTCTGAACGTCCAGGTAGCTCAGTCAGCATCGTGTGGATAAGCTCGCCTCGCACCTCCTCGTAGAGGCAGCATCGCAAAAGTATGTGGTCAGTAGTTTCCACCTCTCCAGATCCGCACAGGCAGTATCTCTCGCACAATGGGGTCCATTTGTACTTCCCTTGGAGAACTGTGGAAGGCATTATGTGATTACGTGCTAGAGTAAATGCTCTTCTATGAGAGGGTATTTCTAGTCGGAATAAATATCTGGCTGGGCGGGACAAGTAGCTCCTTTCCTCCTGAGTTAGGAAGTAAGGTACTTTACTCAGATCAGGGGCGTAGCAACGGGGGGCGGGGGGGCCGCCCCAGGTTCCACCCCAGAGGGGGGTGACACTTTAAAAAAAAATTAAAAAATTTTTTTTAATTTTTTTTTTAAATTTTAACTTCATTGAAAAAAAGAGATAATAGACACACACACAACCCCCCACACCTCACAAAGTGGCACCATCAGAGGGGGGTGACACTTTTTATTTTATTTTATTTTTATTATTTTTTATTATTTTTTATTTATTTTAACTTTATTGGAAAAAAAGAGATAATAGACACACACACACACAAAACCTCCACACCTCGCAAAGTGGCACCATCAGAGGGGGGTGACACTTTTTAATTTTTTTTAAAAAAATTAAAATTAAAGTGGTGGGGGGTGACAAAAAAAATTCCGCCCCCGGGTACCACCTGGGCTTGCTACGCCTCTGACTCAGATCCTTCTGTCTTTCTATGTATGTAAACCTCTGTTTAACAATGATCTTTGCTGAATTAAAATCACGTGACATGAGGCTAGATGGATGGAGGCCTTCATGGACCCTGCTGTACATAGATACAGTGGTAACTCGAGTTACAAATGCCTCAGGTTAGAAATGATTCATATTATAAACTCCACTAACCTGGAAGGGTTACCTCGAGTTGAGAACTTTGCCCCAGGATGAGAACGGAAATTGTGTGCTGGCGGCGCAGCGGCAGCAAGAGGCCCCATTAGCGAAAGCACGCCTCTAGTTAAGAACAGTTTCAGGTTAAGAACGGACTTCCGGAATGAATTAAGTTCGTAACTAGAGGTACCACTGTACAGTGGTACCTCGGGTTAAGTACGCTTCAGGTTAAGTACGCTTCAGGTTAAGAACTCCTCTAAGAACAGAAATCGTGCTCTGGTGACGGGGCGGCAGCAGGAGGTCCCATTAGCGAAAGTGGTGCTTCAGGTTAAGTACGCTTCAGGTTAAGAACGGACCTCCGGGAATATATCGAAAAATCTGAGCTCCTATCAAAGTGAAACAAGTTCCATGAGAAATGTAAAGTGGAAGAAAAACTTAAGGAAGTTTAAATCTTAATAATGGGGGGAAATAGTATTAAATAAGAGTATACAAGAGAAATGAAAGGAGAATGAAGACATTGCAACTGAGAAGATTGGAAGTCAAACACTGGGTGAGGTGGGGGGTGGTGAAGGATAAAAATTATGGAGAGGTAAGAAGGAACACTAAAGGTGTGTATATTTGTAATGGTATATATGTGAAGAGGTTTATATGTGTAGTATATGTATATGTATATGTATATTATATGTATATGTATGTGTGTGTGTGTGTGTGTGTGTGTGTGTGTGTGTGTGTGTGTGTGTACAGTGGGACCTCGACTTACGCGTGATTCGACTTACGTGTTTATCGACTTACGAATGACTTCCGGGAGAAACAAAATGGCCGCCGCAACCGAATTTTTTGACTTACAAATGGAAGTCGCGGCCGCTTTTAATAGGATTTTTTCGACTTACGAATTTTGACTTACGAATTTTCGACTTACGAATTTTTTTTGCTCAATGCATTCCTATGGGGATTCGACTTACGAATGTTTTTTACTGACGAAAATTGCGTCGGAACGCATTATCGTCGTAAGTCGAGGTCCCACTGTATATGTATATGTATATGTATATGTGTATGTCTTTTTTTAACAAATAAAAATTAAAAAAAAAAAAGAATTGACCTCCGGAACGAATTAAGTACTTAACCTGAGGTACCACTGTATAGTCATTCCACATCCCTTCATTGCAGATATTGATAAGGTCTTAGCCTTCTCACCAGTGTAGGTAACTGACCACATATTCTTTAGAACTGGCCCAGCAGCAGAAGCCCTTCACAAAAGCATATGCACGAACTGTGCCATTTCTCCCTAGGCGAGTATTTCCCTCGTTCAATCCATGTTCACACATCCACATACCTTTCACACAATCGTTTCTCACTGTAGTGTTCGTAAGCTCCCGTTGTGTGGTGTGTGAGAGGGAAGCAGGGATGGAAGAGCAGTGTAGTTTGACATCAGCCAAATTTGCTGATTTCCAAAATAACAGGGGAACCAATACAAAGCCATTCTTCAAACGTCACACTTCTCTGAATTTTGCAATTCAGGTCTCTGGCCACAAAATGTGTATAAAAGGGCATGCTATAAGGTCCTGTGTACCTATAAATGCATGTATTTTTTTGTGGGAGAGGGGGAATGACATGTAATACTGCATTCTATTATTGCAAAAGCTTATGAGGGCATGTAAAAATGTGGG
Source organism: Darevskia armeniaca (assembly GCA_034641395.1). NCBI lineage: Eukaryota > Metazoa > Chordata > Lepidosauria > Squamata > Lacertidae > Darevskia > Darevskia armeniaca. The sequence continues at coordinate 308,970 of JAWWNF010000973.1, read as the reverse complement.
TCAGAGGAGAAATTCGTGCAAAAATGCTGCATGAAGCCAACCTCTTCTCCACCCTTTTCATGCCTCTTCTGGTTCTGTGAGACCAGTTGGGAGGAGGGATTGCCGCAGCAGGAGGGAAAGACACCCATGACTCTTCACCAGCCTAACAAATCTCTGGTTCTTGGCCTCCCCCATCCCACTCACTTGTTTCAGCTTCAGCATCTGATTCTGGGCTTCTCTCTGCCATAGGCTCCCCCCACTCACTAAGCCCTGTTACCCCATCTGCTCCCAACACCTCCTCTTCCCAGTCTTCTCCCTCTTCTCCCTATGTCCACCCATCATTATCCCAACACCAATCCCCGGGCTCTGAGGTTTCTTTTCTTGGGGGTTCCCCAGCTGGTTATTCCTGCTATTCCTCTGCATTCAACCAGTATATGACAGCACCCTTTCCCCAATGCATGAAGAGTAAAATCAGCCAGCTGTTGGCGGTGGAAGATCTTCCCCCCTACATGGCCTGGCTGCAGTGGAACAGGTTAGAACATGGTGCTGATAACACCAAGGTTGCAGGATTGATCCCTGCATGGGACAGCTGCATGTTCCTTTTTTTAAAAAAACCAAATCTATTATTGGTTTTTAAACAAATGCAAATACAATAACCATTAAACACTTATCCAGCAGTACAGCGAATGGTGTTTGTTTTATCCGTTGTCTCTCAACATAGACTTACACATTCAACATCCAAACATATTACTTAACGTAACCCCTCCACTGAGAATATTGAGCGGTTGGTATTAAAAGGTCTTGATTCTGGTCATTAACGTGGTTAAAGAAAGAGGTTCGCATTTCTTGTGAAGGTGTCTCTATTCATTGTGCCTTTAATTCTGGGGTCGGCAAGGTTTACCTTGCCTGGGACGGTTCACTCCCGCGGAGATCGCTCCGTGGGCCAGATCGCGTCTGCGCAGATGTGATTTCTGGTGTCTGTGCATGCGCAGAAGTGATTTTTGGCACCGTGGAAGCGAGTCCCCGCTCCGCGCTGCACTGGTTCAGCACAGCGCATGGGGACTCACCAAGCGTGTAGCTTGGTTCGGGGGGGTCGTGGGCCATTTAAACAGCCCCCGTGGGCCGCTTGTGGCCCATGGGCCGCAGGTTGCCGACCCCTGCTTTAATTGCTCTCCTGTGTCTGGTGAGATGCTCAGACATTAGCTGAGATTCCTGCATTGCAGGGTCTAGGTGATTCTTAGGGTCTCTTCCGACTCTGTGGTCTAAGGGCAGGTGAACAGAGAAGCAAGGCCTGGAGAGGAAAGAGGCTTAGGGAGCAGCAGCTGAGGTTGAAATCGAGAGGCTTCTCTTCTCTGCCCTGCTTCTGCAACCCAAGGCCAGGGAGGAAGAGGACAAAGGATGGCTGCAGTCTAACCCCCTCGCCTTGGTCTGCGCATAAGCCCTGAGCCAAGAACTCTACTTCCTGCTGTGTCCTTCCGCCACCCCCGTATTGTACCCAGGAGAACAGGCTGCGTAAACAAGACCAGTGTCTGTTCATCCGTGTGGTGCAAGGTACATCCACCTCTGGAGCCTTCTCTCAAAGCCGGCTCAGTTGCAAAACATTCTGAGTAATAAGTACAGAAAGCAGGGAGCCCATTTAGTCGCTCAGGTGTGTCAGTAGTAGCAGGAGGCTGGCTAAATGAAAGCCACTAACACAATCAGGCTTATTCTCCAAGGCATGGCAGGAGCGTAGGCCAGGTACTGAGGAATACAGGTAGGCAATTAGAGCATGGCTTGGCTCTCAATCTAACCTCCCCCCATCGTTCCCGCTGGGGTTCTCGTTTTTCCTAGTATTGCATTTCTCCAGCCCAAACTCATTTGCAAAAGCGGGCGGTGGGTGGCAGGGGGAACAGCCAAGAGCAACAGAACAGAGCAACAACAAACGGTTGGGATTTAGTTCATTCCAGGAAGGTTAGGGTGACCAGATGCTCAGGGTTGTGTTATGGGAATGGCTGGGGGCTCGTGCCTCTAATGGCTGTGGAGGAGGCTAAAGTGGCAGGAATGCAGCTTGTCTGCTGTTAAATTCTGCTTTCTACATAATTATTAAAGGCACACCATCTATCCTGCTTGTAACCATTCTGGGCATAGGAACCCCCAATAAAATATTTGAGGTGGTCAGCCCCCCCCCAAAAAAAGTTGATGGGCATTGCCATTCAAATGCTGTGTGTGCACCATGTCATGTGATCGATTATGTGGGGCGGGGCATACCTGGGCCCCCTCATATTTTATTCAAGTTAGCCCCCCTAATTCTGGGCATTTGGTCACCCTCAGCTAGACTAGCGAGTGAACAATGGGCACCTTTCCCGTGTTCTGAGGCATACCTGAGTTATAGGTACCCTGTTTCCTCTATTTTAAGACGTAGTCATAAAATAAGCCATAGCAGGATTTTTTCGCATTTGCGAAATATAAGCCGTACCCCGAAAATAAGCCATAGTGATAGGCGCAGTTCTGGAGGGCATCCAGTCCCGCCACCAAAACCAGTCAGCCCGAGAAGCAGCGCTCAGGAACTCTGCAGAGCAGGGCGCACAGGAAGGGGCAGCAGGCGCGACAAAGGCACTCCGAAGGTCTCTTCGCCCGCGCGCTTGCCCAACCCCACTCAGTGCAGAGCGCACGGGGCGACCGCCGTGGCAGAGAGGGAAGGCGACACAGGCTTTCCCTGCTCGCCGCCACGGCGAAATCCCCCGAGCCGCCCCGCGCGTCGCCCAAGAGGCCCCTTGGAAAACAAGGCTTCTGTCGAGTTTCGAGGAGGGAAGGCGGTGGAGGAGGAGCAGGAGAGAGCGCCCAGCGAAAGCGGGTCTCTCTGGTGCCCGTTTCCTCAAAGCTCAGCTTGGATTCTCCCCCCGCTGCCAGCAAGCAAGCAAAGAGCTCCGCGCCCGTCCCGTCCTTCGCAGCCCCAGAATTCGAGCGTGGCCTTGCCAAGGCGTGCTTACGTAATAAAAATAAGACATCCCCTCAAAATAAGCCATAGTGCGTTTTCTTGAGGGGAAAAAATAAGACAGTGTCTTAAAATAGGGGAAACACGGTAAAAGGTAAAGGTAACGGACCCCTGGACGGTTAAGTCCAGTCAAAGGCGACTATGGGGTGTGGCACTCATCTCGCTTTCAGGCCGAGGGAGCCGGCGTTTGTCCACAGACAGCTTTCCGGGTCATGTGGCCAGCATGACTAAACCGCTTTTGGCACAACGGAACACCGTGACGGAAACCAGAGCGCAGAAGAATGCTGTTTACCTTCCTGCCACAGCGGTACCTATTTATCTACTTGCACTGATGTGCTTTCAAACAGGTTGGCAGGAGCTGGGACAGAGCAACAGGAGCTCACCCCGTCATGCAGATTCAAACCACTGACCTTCCAATCAGCAAGCCCAAGAGGCTCAATGATTTAAACCACAGTGCCACCCACATCCCGTTACCTGAGTTATATATTTTTTCAGGACCCGCCTTGTTTCTGTGATTGTAAGTTGCTTTATGCTGTTTCGAAGTCCACCCTGGAGCCTTAGGCTGAAGGGCAGGGAATAAATTTTACAAACGAAATGCTTATTATTATCCTGACTTCCTGTCCTGATATCTCTGACGGCTTGTTGGTGAGGGACAGGCACTCTGCGTATGCACAGAAGGAAAGGCTGGTTTCATATCTTCCAGGTGCATGAGGCAAGTGGGGCTTGGCAAGAGGGCATGCAGTGGAGGTGAGAGGGCAGCAATGGTGGGGCAGGGCGGCAACCCATTCCCATTTCAAAATGGGATGGGTTGCCTTTGGTTGGTGTGCAGAAAGCGGACAGGAAAACGTTTCTTCCCTTCCTTCTCCAGTAATACTAGAAAGCAGCAGTGTGATTGATTGAGATTGTTCCCTCCAAAATGTATCCTTGTATAGCAAGTCCTCTGTCCCTATAAATGTAGCTTCCCTACCCTCAGTTCCCTCAGTCTTGTTTTGCCTGAATAAAGAATTGCTACATGTAGAAGCTGCCTCCTGCCTGCTATGTAAGAGAGCTGAAATCACTTGCTGAAATCATTAACCCCACGCTATAACAATCCCTGTAGGGGACCAGGTGGCGCTGTGGGTTAAACCACAGGCTTGCTGATCAGAAGGTCAGCGGTTTGAATCCCTGCGACGGGGTGAGCTCCCGTTGTTCGGTCCCAGCTCCTGCCCACCTAGCAGTTCGAAAGCATGTTAAAGTGCAAGTAGATAAATAGGGACCGCTCCAGCGGGAAGGTAAACGGCGTTTCCGTGTGCTGCTCTGGTTCGCCAGAAGCAGCTTTGTCATGCTGGCCACATGACCCGGAGGCTGTCTTCGGACAAACGCCGGCTCCCTCGGCCTATAGAGCGAGATGAGCACGCAACCCCAGAGTCGGACACGACTGGACCTGATGGTCAGGGGTCCCTTTACCTTTACCTTATAACAATCCCTAGCTAGCAGGACCAGTGGTCAGGGATTATGGGAATTGTAGTCTCAAAACATCTGGAGGGCCAAGATTGAGGAAGCCTGGTTTAGAAGATTCGGAACGTCCTTCTTCACACAGCACATAGTTGAACGATGGGATTTGCTCCCAGAAGACGTAGCGACAGCCACCAACTTGGATGGCTTTGAAAAAGTAGACAAATTCAGGGGCTACTAACCATGATGGCTACGATCTGCTTCCACTATCAGAGGCTCTATGCTTCTGAAAACCAGTCGCTTGGATTCACAGGTGTGGCAGAAGGCTTGGGGGCTCCCCATAGGCACCTAGTTAGCCACTGTGAGAACAGGAAGCAGGACAAGGTGGGGAATTTGGCCTGATCCTGCGGGCTCTTCTTATGTTTATGGCTTCTAAGGCATATCTATGTCTCCTGTTCACAGCACAGCCCTTCCCAGGGTAGGTAAAGGTAAAGGGACCCCTGCCCATTAGGTCCAGTCGTGTCCGACTCTGGGGTTGTGGTGCTCATCTCGCTTTATTGGCTGAGAGCCGGCGTACAGCTTCCAGGTCATGTGGCCAGCATGACAAAGCCGCTTCTGGCGAACCAGAGCAGCGCAAGGAAACGCCGTTTACCTTCCCGCCAGAGGGGTTCCTATTTATCTACTTGCACTTTGACGTGCTTTCGAACTGCTAGGTTGGCAGGATTCCCAGGGTAGAGGAATCCCCGGACGGTTAAGTCCAGTCAAAGGCGACTACGGGGTTGCGGCGCTCATCTCGCTTTCAGGCCAAGGGAGCCGGCGTTTGTCCACAGACAGCTTTCTGGGTCATGTGGCCAGCATGACTAAACCACATCTGGCACAATGGAGCACCGTGACAGAAACCAGAGCGCACGGAGATGCTGTTTACCTTCCCACCGCAGCGGTACCTATTTATCTACTTGCAATGGTGTGCTTTCAAAGTGCTAGGTTGACAGGAGCTGGGACAGATCAATGGGAGGTCACCCCATCGCGGGGATTCGAACCACCGACCTTCCAATCGGCAAGCACAAGAGGCTCAGTGGTTTAGACCACAGCGTCCCAGGTAGAGGAATCATTTTATTATTTATACCCCAGCCACTCTAGGCAGCTTCTAGGGCATATTAAAGCATAAAAAAGTCAAACATTAAAAACTTCCTGGTACAGGGCTGCCTTCAGATGTCTTCTAAAAGTTGTGTAGTTTCTTATCTCCTTGACATCAAGTGGGAAGGCGTTCCACAGGGAAGGCTAGGATAGGTGCCACCACAGTAAAGGCCCAATTCATATGTCATATGGCAGAGGTGGGATCTGCAGGAATCAGAGAATTGTAGAGTCGGAAGGGACGACGAGGGTCATCACATCCCACCCCCTGCAAGGCTGGAATCTTTTGCCCAAAGTGGGGCTCAAACCCACAACCCTGAGATTAAGAGTCTCGTGCTCTACTGACTGAGCGGTGGACAACCAGCTGTGATGGCCTGGGACTCGGGCTTGGACTCAGAACCGGAGGAGTCTCAGCCTGCACTGGACCCTCTGCCTCGGACATCAGCTGAACCAAGTCTGGGGCCTGATTCTGAGGAGCCTCAGCCTGCACAGCCTCCCCTGCAACAAGCACCAGCTGAGTCTGGGGGCTGGGCCTGCCCTGGTTCCAGATGCGGGGAATACCTCGTTGCCATCAGCCGGGTCGTCATCAGCAGCTGGTCCACTACCGGCTGAGGCTGAGGCGGCTCCTGGGTCCAGTAACCCACCGGCGTCTCCCGAGCTGCAGAGACTCAGGGCAGATAGAAGGAGAGACCTGAGTACTCGCAGGAGGAGTGCTCACCTTCAGGTGAGACGGGGTGCTGAGTTGTCAGGGGATCGGGACCGACCATTTACCCCGTCTAAGACAAAAGGTGGTCAGACCCCACCCCAGGTTGCAGGAGCAACATTGCTGGTTGTTCGATCCTGCCTGTGTTCCTGTTTCTGACCTGCCCTGGTTTCCTGCCTGCGTTCCGGATCCTGACCTTGCCCGGCTTTTTTTTTTTTTTTTTTTTTTTAAATTTTTTAAATTTTTAATACTTTATTCAAGTTCCAAACATACATACATATTTAAAACCAACGTACAAAGAAAAAAGAAAATACATTAAATTTAAAAATTATGATTATTAACCGTTCCATATACTAATTCTTCTCCTTATATACACTCATCATACTTGTATCCTATCTTTATACATCATTCCCTGTTAATATCTTAATTCTCCCTTCCCTCATTCCCTTTTTGTTTCCTTGCATCTTCTCTTCTTTCCTCCCCCCCCCCATTATTCATTTTATATTAATTATTCCTTATCCCCCCTCCCCCCCTGACTTCCCCTTGCCTTGCTCTCGTGGTTTGTCTTTTCTTAAAACATCTACTTTCTTCTCTCCATGACTTCAAAATTTTCATTTTCCACATCTTCCTCTTATTTCTTGGAGTATGGTACAGCATAATCTAGAAATGGGTCCAAGTTTTTATCGTGGGGCATTGCTTTTTGAGATATTCTCCAAATTTCCCCCAATCTTTTAAACTTTTTTGTTTACTTTTACCTCTAATTTTATCTGTTAATATTGCCAAATCCATATACCCGTACAATTTTTCTTGCCACTCTTTAATTTCCGGAATTTCTTCCTTTTTCCAATATGTCGCGACTAGAATCCTTGCTGCCGCCGTAGCATACCAAAACAGTTTCTCATCCTTTTTCTCAATTTCTCCATCAATTATCCCCAATAAAAATAATTCCGGAATTTTCTTTATATTGTATTTCAACATTTTTTTCATCTCCTCTATTATCTGATTCCAAAATTTTTTAATCTCTCCGCAATGCCACCACATATGGACAAAATTCCCCACATCCTCTTTGCATCTCCAACATAAGTTATTTTTTGTTTTATACATTTTCTGAATTTTGCTAGGGGTAATATACCATTGGTAAAACATTTTAATCATATTTTCCTTTATATTCTCCGCCGCCGTAAATTTCCATGCCTCAACCCATAATCTTTCCCACTTCTCCAGTTCTATTACTTTCCCCAGATCTCTAGCCCATTTAATCATGGTCTCCTTGACCATCTCATCCATCACTTCCCATTCAAGCAAAGTTTTATACATATTGGAAATTATTTTGTTTTGATTTCTTAACAGATGTACCTCCAATAAAGATGATTCGTCTAAGAACCCTTTTTGTCTGTTGTCATTATTTAATCTGCTGTTCACCTGGTGATATTGTATCCAACCTGTTAGATATTGCTTAATTTCTTCATATGGTTTTATTCTCCAGATTCCCTCTCTTTGTTCAATTAAATCACTATATTTCCCCCACTTTCCATTTGAGTTCCGTTTTCTCATCGTAATGATCTCAATGGGGGATAGCCATTTGGGCGTTTTGGGTTCCAAAGTCCTGTTATGTTTTTCCCAGATTTTTATCAATGATTTTTTAATAATATGATTGGTGAATCTTTTATCTGCTTTTACCTTGCCTTCTGCCAAATATGCGTGCCATCCGAATTTATTCGTAGAGCCCTCCAAGTCTAATAATTCATGGTCCTCTAGTAGAAACCACTCTTTAAGCCAAAGGAAACCTGCTGAGTCGTGGTATAACTCCAAGTCTGGGAGTCCTAATCCCCCTCTATTTTTAGCATCAATCAATAACTTATATTTTATTCGTGCTGGTTTCCTGTCCCATATATATCTTATTATATCCCTTCTCCATTCTTTAAATATGGTTCTACTTGTTCCTAGGATCGGCAACATCTGAAACAAAAAAAGCATTTTTGGAAGAAGACTCATCTTAATAGTTGCTATCTTACCCAATAGTGATAAATTTAACTTACTCCAATTTCCCAAATCTTTTTTAATTTCTTTCCAAACCTTTGTATAATTGTCTTGAAACAAATTGTTGGTATTGTTTGTAACCCATATTCCTAAATATTTCACTTTGTTTACCACTTTTAATCCTATCTCCTCCTGTAGTTGGTCCGTTTCTTCTTTCGTCAGATTTTTAACTATTACATTGGTTTTCTTTTCATTTAAACTGAAACCCGCTAATGCCCCATATTCTTTTATTATTTTTTGTGTTTGTTTTATACTAACTAAGGGTTCCTCCACCATTACCACTACATCATCTGCAAATGCTCTTATTTTCAGTACATCTTTGCCATTTTTAATTCCTCTAATTTTGTCATCCCTTCTTATATTTTCCAATAGATATTCTAGACTCATAATAAACAGAAGTGGGGAGAGTGGGCATCCTTGTCTGGTCCCTCTTTGGATCTTAATCTCTTCCGTTATTTCACTATTTATCACCAATTTAGCTTTTTGGACACTATATATTGCCTTAATTGCATTTTGAAATTTCCTTCCCAGCCCTAGATCTTCTACTGTCTTTTCCAGGAATACCCACGAGACCCTATCGAAGGCCTTCTCTGCATCTAGGAAGAGAAAAGCTGACTTTTTCTCTTTTTTAATGCTTAAGAACTCCATAGCGTTTATTACATTTCTCAGATTACTACTCATCTGTCTTTTTGGTAAAAAGCCGGTTTGTTCTTTTTTAATTATATCTCCCAGTATGTATTTTAACCTGTTTGCAAGTATTCCCGTAAATAGTTTATAATCGTTATTTAATAAGGAGATGGGTCTGAAATTTTTGATCTGGGTAATGTCTGAGTTTTGTTTCGGTATCACCGTTATATAGGCCTCATCCCAGGATTTTGGGGAAATCCCTTTTTCCAGGATACCATTCATTACTTTCCTTAGCGGCTCTATTAAGATCTTCCCAAATTTCTTATAGTATATAGTTGGTAACCCATCTCCTCCTGGAGATTTCCCTGTCTTTGCATTCTTAATAGCTTCTTTTAGTTCCTCTGGCGAGATTGGTTCATTCATTCTTTTCACACCTTCCTCCGTTACTTTCTTCAAATTTGTTCTTTTTATATATTCCTCTACCTTTAGTTGATCAATCTTTTCTTCCCTATATAGTTTAGTATAAAAGTCGACAAAAGCCTTTTCTATCTTTTTAGGTTCCATTACTGTCTCTTCCCCCACCTTCAACTTGTCTACCACTCTTTCTTTCTGTCTTTTCTTTAATTGCCAGGCTAAATACTTCCCGGCCTTATTGTAATATTCAAAGGTTTTTTGTTTAGAATATCTGATTTTAATTTCTATTTCTTTATCCAGAATCCTGGTCAGCTGTGCCTGGAGTAATTTGATACCACTCTTTATCTCCTCTTTTTTCTCCTTCTTTGCTTTCCCTAAGGCTAGCTCCTTCTCTCTTATTTCTTTCATTAATTCTTCTAGTTTCTTCTCCCTCTCTTTCCTTTTCCATTTATTTTGGCCTATAAAAAACCCTCTGCTGACCGCTTTCCCGGCATCCCAGATTATATTTATTCCCGTTTCTTGCTCCGAATTCAATTCAAAATACTCTTTTAATAATTTTTCTGCTTTCTTATTTATTTCCTCATCCTCTAATAAAAATTCATTTAATCTCCACCTCCTTATTCCTTTTGTTATTCCCAAGATCTCCATATATATTGGGTTATGGTCCGAGAGGCTCTTAGGTAAGATATCTATCTTTTTACATCTCCTCAATATTTCTTTTGTCGACCATATTGCGTCTATCCTGCTTTCTGAGTTGTTTGGGAAAGAGAAGAAAGTATATTGCCGCTGTGTGGGATGTTTACACCTCCACACATCCTGTAGATCCATAGAGTCTACCATTTGGAAAAAGCTACTTGGTAATCTCCCATCTCTCTTTCCTATATTCTCCCCTAGTTTATCCATCTGTGGTGAGACTACCCCGTTCAGATCTCCCATTAGAATTATATTTTGATCACAATATTCCAGCAACATATCTTCTAGTTTTTTAAAGAAATCCGTTCTTTTTTCATTGGGTGCATATAATCCTATTATAATAATTTTCTCTTGCTTCTCCTGTATTCTAACTATTATAACTCTACCTTCATTATCTTTTTTAATTTGCTCTGGTTTAAATTTGGGGTTGATGTATAACACCACCCCCCTTTTCTTTTTCCTGTCTGAGGATATAAATTCTTCTCCTAGTCTCCTGTTCACCAACAATTTACGGTCAGCTTTTTTAATGTGTGTCTCTTGTAAACATACTATGTCTAATTTCTTTTTCTTTAATACATGTTCCACTCTGTTCCTTTTAACTTTGTTGTTTAGTCCGTTCACATTCCATGTAATCACTTTCAACTCCATTTTGTAACCCTTTTATCTTACAATTTAGCGTCTTATTTCTTCTAGTTACAAGTCAATCCAATGTATATTTATTCCACATTCATAAAAAGAAAATAAAGAAGAAAAACAGAATTCAAGAAGATAATTTACCAAAATCAAAAAGTTAAAATAGGCTATCAGCCATAAATGTCACAATCACAATCACATTTGTCAGAAATTCCTTCCTTCACTATCTCACCGTTCCTTTAACTCCTGTGCCGGGTCTTCTTCACTATCTAACTCTCCGTTCTCTTTCTCTCTTTTCCTCCTCCTTCTTCCTTCCCCATCCACCCCCCCCAGCACTTTCCCATATTTGTTCCAGAACCTTTCTATCTCCAGATCTGTGGTTAATTTCACCCAACTCTGATTATACATAAAGGAGATCCCTTCTGGGAATTCCCACTTAAATTGAATGTTATTTCTCAGTAGAGCTTCAGTTAGGAATTTGTATTTTGGCCTTTTCCTCAACAATCTTGGTGGGACCTCTCGCTTAATTACTATCTCTCGTCCCTCTAAAATGAATTTTTGCACCTTTTTCCTCTGCATTATCTTGTCTCTCAATATTCTTGAATTCAAGAACACTAAGCAGTCACCTGGCCATCTACTGGCACGTGCAGTCCTTGGTTTAATTCTGAAGGCTCTGTCTACACAGATCGAGATGTCTTCCTCCTCCAATTGCATCCAATTAGCCAGTCCTTTAATAAGCGTTGATTCCACATTTTCGTCTTGGCTTTCTTTCAGGCCTCTAAATCTCAGAACCATCTCGTTCTGTTTAAGTTCCTGCATCGCAAGAGCGTCCCAGGTAGATTCTTGTATCTCTTTTAGCCTCTCTAAATCTTCTTTTATCTTTTCCTGGTTTCTCTTATAATCCTTACAGTCTCCCGAATATTGCTTAACCACTTCCTCTTGCTTAGTTATCTTGTCTTTCAGGTTCTGAGCTTCCTTTTCTCTCTCTCCGTTGGTCTTTTGTAGTTCTTCATATTTTTTATTCAAATCCATTATGTCTTTGGAATTTTGCTCAATCCTCTTTAAATTTTGGTCAATTTTATTGTCCATATCGTCCAACTTCTCTTTAATTGAGTCCATTTTCTCACTCATGTCTGCTTTCATGCTCAAAATTAACTCTTTAATTTCACAGTTTTCCACATCTGGTGGGCGTTTTGGACCTCCCGCTGGGGTTGTTATGGTGTGGTTTTTGCTCTTTTTACTGTCCCCCTTGTTTTCCATTTCACCCCTATAATTATTCCTTCCAAAACCAAAACTTCAACTTTCCACTTTCCCAAATTCCAGACTTAGATCTTTTCAGAGTCACCAACCCAAGAAGAGAGCTTCTCTTTCTATTGCTCTGGGGGGGGGGAGGGTGTTCTAAAGGATCTTTACGTACTCATCCTTCTGGTTCGATGTTCCTTTAAACTCCTTACACTCAAAAAGGAGATAAACAGTTTGGGTGTTCTAGCAGGCTTGAACACCAGGTGTCGCTGTCTCTGCTATCGTCCGCTCCCCGTTCTTGCTTCCTCTCTTGCCTCCTTCTCCTGTTTCTCCTTCCTGTTTACTACACTCCTCCCCAGCACAGATGAGTCAGCGTCTTTACTAGAGTCCTTACTTCCTCTTTCTCCAGCTTCCCCTTAATTTGCTCTTAAAGGGGACTCTTTATATTCTCCTCTTTCAATCACCCCTTTCTCACCACCTTCTTCTCAAAAGTTCTTATGGGGATCTTTTCTCCCCCTGTCCCTTACTCACCCCTTTCTCTTTTTTGGTAGTTTCTTATCCGCCTCCTCCTTTCCCCAACAGATTGGGTACTTCCAGATTTGGCGATCTTCCAGGTAAGGGTGACTTGCTTTCTCCCTTTGGCCCCTTTGTAGCCTCGTTTGCCGCACTGTACCTTATGTCCGTAGCTTCAGTACACCGAGAGCCCGGCAAGCTTCTCCCGTTCCAGTCCTTTTTTTATAGTTCCTTTTTAACTCCTTTGCTTCCAGAGCTCGGATAATTTCAAAACAAAAGTCTAGAGGCTCCGGAGTACGGCACCTCCCTGCCTCTCGAGCTCTATGGGGTTCACTTTTGTTTCTGAAGAACTCAGCCGCTCAGTTGCGCCTCGGTTTGAGGCTATCCACCAAGGTTGGGGTTTTCCAAACTGCGCGAGGCGTTCGTCTCCCTTTTGCAAACCCTTCTTTCCTCATTCGCCTCCTCCGCGCTGCTCTGGCCCCTTGAGCTCAGAGATTTTCCCCCTGAGCCTTTACTTTCCACTTGCCTGCCGTTCCCTTTGGTGGAGTTACCGCTTGAGCTACCAACCCCCGCGGTTTGCGACCTGGCTGCAACCGCGGCTGAAGCGGAAGTCCCTTGCCCGGCTTCTTGCCCTGCATCCAGCTTTGGCTACATCGGACTGCCTCTATGTTGACTCTTTGGACCATGGACCGGACTTAATGGACCACACTTCTCTGGTAACCCACGGGACCAGCACACCAGCTATGTACGCGGGTGAGACAATCTTCCTTTTCACAGCGATAGTGCGCCAACCATTACAGTGCCTCCGCCGTATCTCTAGCTGTGTCCTTGATCAAGCAAGGAAATGTTCCAAGTCCCGTATTCAATGTCTCCTTTGTTGGGCTCTAAGCAGCTCCAGATGGCTGGCTCACCTAGGTGGGCTGGCACGGTTGCCCGAACTATTAAGAAGAGAATTGGCTCTGTCTGGGTGCAGTCAGGGAATAAATGCACCACTGGCGAAACAAGAGCTCCCTGTTATTTGCCCCGGAAGGATCACCTTGAGAAGAAGAAAGCATTTATTTGGGGGTTCTTCCCCCTCTAAATTTGATACTGTGCAGCACAATTTGCTGCTCACATCAACGTCAACAGCCTAAAACTGGAGTAGCCCTCCAGAAATTCCTGGACTCCCATCAGCTCAGCCACCACAGCCAGTATCCAGAGATGTTGGGGTGTGGAGCCCAACCAAATCGGAAGGGCACCCCGTTGGCTACCCCAGTCCAAAACAATCATGATTTTTTTAAAAAAAAAAGTGCCCAAACATAAGAATGGTTGGCATCCATCTGTCTCGGGAGTCCATGGAGGAGTGCACCTTTGTGGGTGAAAACAAACTGTTGGGACATTGCAGCGCCTGCTGTGGCTGCAGAGACTGATGTGGGAGAGAGATGTTTCGTTGCAGCTGGGGAAGATGAAGGTGCCTGGTTGGGCTGCAGCAGGGCCGGATTTAGGTTTGATGAGGCCCTAAGCTACTGAAGGTAATGGGGCCCTTTATATGTCCAGCTGTCCTTTGCCAACAACAAATTGTCGCTGTTTTTGTGTATTGAATATATGCTATATGGTAATTTATGGGCCTAATAGGTATCTCAAGCCATTTGCACGTAACAAAATATGTACAGTCGTACCTCTGGTTATGGCAGCTGCGGGTTGCCTTCGTCATGGGGTACGAATGCATCGAAACCGGAAGTACCAGAACAGGCAGAAGTGCCGAATCGCGCAGCGGGCATGCGCAGATTTGGTGCTTCAGGTTGCGCACTGCTCAGGTTGCGAACGGGCCTCCGGAACGGATCCCGTTCACAACCAGAGGTACCATTGTATTTTATCAAAGTAATTGTTGAACTGCAATATAATTAAGAAGTAGTATATTAATAGTGAAATACTCTTCTGCTGCAGGCGGCTCTGCGCCACGAGTTTGGGGGCGACCGAGCCAGCGAGACGCTGAGGCGGCTGGCCGGCTCTGCCCTCCTGTGTGCCTGGGACTGGGCAACCGGGGGGGGGGCGCCAGGCAGATCTTTGCACCCCGGCGCCGCATATGCTTAAGACAGCCCTGCCTAGCACACTTGCTCGACCTCAATGAAGTCTAATAACTGGTAGTAGTAGTAGTAGTAGAAGATAGTAGTAGTGGGAGCAGCCTTGTGTGCATTTAATCAGATCCCCTGACCTAAATCAAGGAAGACGAAAAAAGAACAGGATTTGGTGGTAGAAGGGGAAATAAAAGTTTATTTGCTGCAACCAAAATCGATGCTGTTTTCTAATTTCTTCCAAGAAGTCATTAAGCACTAACTCAAGAGAAAATCTCCCAATCAATAAAGATGGAGGAAAAACAGCTTTTCAGTAATTAATTGCCACTAACGGCTTCTGGGTTGATGACAACAAAGCGGTGAAAGCAACAAGAAGGGGAAAGCAACGATGTGCCGACCATCGCAGATGTCTGGGCCCAGCACCAGCCCTTGGCTTTCTTGGGTAAATGTCTACCAAGGCCTGGCCTGGGCTCCCCGTTAATATTACATTTCCCATAGTGCAGCTGAACACTGGGACAGCATTCACACTACATGATCATGCTTTAAACCATCATGGCTTCCACCAAAGAATTCTGGGAGCTGTAGTTTGTTAAGGCTGCTGTGAGTAGTTAGGAGGCCTCATTCCTCTCACAGGGCTACAATTCCCAGAAGAGGGATTGATTGTTAAACCACCCTGGGAAATTGGATATGCCAGATCCAGGCTGGCATAGTTGAACGGTCTGAACCTGGGGTCTCTGGGAAAGAAAGGGGCTCTGGATTCAATGGATCCAAGATCCCTCATCTTGTGGTCTTCCACCAGACGAAACATTGCCAGAGGTGTATCTATCTCCTCTATGCTTTCTACAGGAGTTCATGTAACCTCAGGGGCAAATGTATCTCCACCCCATCCTACTTAAACCCCTACAGTCAACAGATCTGTAGGACAGAACTGCTCAGTCATACCTTCCAGGCAAGCTTGGGCTACTGATCTCTTAGCCATGGGGAGGGAGATATTATGTTTAAATTACCTATTGATAATTTTTGATTCTTGACAGCCATTTTGGATGACCTGTTGTCAAGCAGAAAGGTGGGATACAAATATCTCAAACCAACCCATCAATAAAAATCGTTAACCATTTTGTTTAGCTCCAGCTTGGATCAAAAGTTCCTCTGAAAGAATCTAGTTCCAACATTTCTGTATCAATGCCCTACTAATTTGGTGCCCCTGAAACTAATGGGGAAAAGGCAGTGTGGATTCCCTGCACTTTTGTTGCAACTTTCTGATAAGTCATTACCTCCAACCCCTGATATATCACTTTATTTGCAAATTGCATTTTATAGTTATTCAGTGCAGGAATGAGATACGTAACAACAGCCTTCAGCTTTCGTTTCCTCTCTTTGTTGTTAAACCTTTTTTCTTCCGTTCTTGTATTATTGTAATTTTAAAAGTTAAAATAAAGGTTTGGCAGGTGAGAGGGAGTTGCACAGGGTGACGGTTCCTTGTTTCTTTGTCAGTTGGCAAACTCTGAAGCAAGTCCATGTTTGGTGCTGAACTCTCGCATCGTTCCCAGGGAAGCGCCAATTCTACAGTAGCCCACGGAGCTTTGTGAGAGAGAGAAATGCCCCTTAAAAATCCCAGCGGGCATAGTGTGCCAAACATGGAGAGAAAGTGATCAGGTGTTATGGGTTAAAGGAAAAAAGAGAAAGCCAGGTCATGCAGAAAAGAGCAATTGCTTTCTTTTGACATCGGGAGGTCAATTAGCAATCAATGTAATCGTTGTAAGAAAGTCACGCAGGGCTGTTTGCCCCGGAACCTCCTCCACTAATCGATTGGAGGACGAATGTGTGTTTGAACAAGATAAGGCTGAGTGGAATGAGTCAATTAAACAGGGCCCCCCTTGTCTCTTCTGTGTACACAATGGTGCCAGTTCATCCTTAGTAGCCTCGCCAATGGTTTTCCACGGACGCATTAGCTCAGATAATGTCATGCATAGGGCACAAGAAACCAGGGATGGTGTGTGTGTGCAAAACTGCAGGAAGTTGGACACCTGGCCTCCCCTGAGTAATGCCCATCTTGTTGCTTAAATTGCTGGCAATTGCCAGGAAATTGCAGCCTCGGCCCTTTTTATGTGCTTCCAGTCGAAAGACGATGAGCGACGAAGCATTTTCCAGGGTTGATCAGAAATGGTTATGGTTTTTTTTTTCGAGACCAGCCTTGACCAAGCTGGTGCCTTCCCAATGTTGCTTGACTAAAATGACCCTGGGAGTTGGAGTCCGACAATGTCTGAAAGATGTTAGGTTTTAGCATTGTAGCTGGTGGGCACTGCCTGCAAGTTTTTCAAAGCTACAAATAGCGCCTAGTGCTAACTCCCTAGTGACAAAATATGGCCCTCTAACAAGAGACGCAGGTGGTCTAAACCAGTGTTCCCCAACCTTAGGCCTCCAGCTGTTTTTGGACTACAACTCCCATCATCCCTCGCTAGCAAGACCAGTGGTCAGGGATGATGGGAATTGTAGTCCGAAAACAGCTGGAGGCCCAAGGTTGGGGAACACTGGTCTAAACCACAGAGCCTAGGACTTGCCAATCAGAAGGTCGGCGGTTCGAAACCCCATGACGGGGTGAGCTCCCGTGCTCGGTCTCTGCTCCTGCCCACCTAGCAGTTCGAAAGCACGTCAAAGTGCAAGTAGATAAATAGGTACCGCTCCGGCAGGAAGGTAAACGGCGTTTCCGTGCACTGCTCTGGTTTGCCAGAAGTGGGTTAGTCATGCTGGCCACATGACCCGGAAGCTGTACGCCAGCTCCCTCGGCCAATAAAGCGAGATGAGCACCGCAACCCCAGAGTCATCCGCGACTGGACCTAATGGTCAGGGGTCCTTTTACCTTTATCTGTCCCCCGTCCCCCGACGAGCTCACCCTGTCGCAGGGATTCGAACCGCCGACCTTCTGATCAGCAAGCCCTAGGCTCTGTGGTTTAACCCACAGCGCCACCTGGGTCCCCTGGGGGGGGGACAGATAGTCGGAACCAATGCCTAAGCAACCACTCACATTGGTTGCATTTAAATAAAGTTGTGGCCAAAATTAATGCCCAAAACCTTAAACTTAATTTGCTGTGGGATGTGTGAATTTATTGGGAGGAGTGTCTTGGGACCTCGACACGCAATGAGTGGTCAGAGGGAGAGGAGAAGCAGACTCAGAAGATGAGGTCTTGAAAAGTTGAAGGGGTAACAGAGTTCAGTGAGCTGGGAGAGTCTGTGGCGGATAAAGGTCCAGACTCAGAGGCAAAAGCTGAAACAGGAGAGGAGAGAGGCCAAGAGCCAGTGTGGTGTAGTGGTTACGAGTCTGCCGCTCTTAATCTGGTGAACCGGGTTCGCGTCTCCGCTCCTCCACATGCAGCTGCTGGGTGACCTTGGGCTAGTCACACTTCTCTGAAGTCTCTCAGCCCCACTCACCTCACAGAGTGTTTGTTGTGAGGGAGGAAGGGAAAGGAGAATGTTAGCCGCTTTGAGACTCCTTCGGGTAGTGATAAAGCGGGATATCAAATCCAAACTCCTCCTTCTTCTTCTTCTTCTTCTTCTTCAAGAAGCAGAAAGGAGTCTGGCTGGGGAAGAGTCACAGAATACTTTAAGCACTAGTTTCAAACATTTTTTAAAAAAAAAACAAAGTTCTCTTTTGTTTGTATTTGACACCCTCACTGCTCAATCAAATATATACTGGAGACAATAACAAGCGTTGAAGATGCGGAGCATTAAATGCTGATATAATTCCATATCGTCTACTCCTGCTCCAAAAATAAAGGCCTCTCGGATGACTATTACAAACAAAATTAAAACTATAACAGGTTAGGAGTTGCCAGCAGATCCATTAGTAACTCTGGGTACATAAAACACCATGTCTTATCAGATTATGTGGAAATGATAGTTCATCTCTAAACAGCCACATCGTATGTCAATTCGTTCCAGGTGGGTGAAATCGTGAACTCTAAAGGGGAAAAATTTAAGAGTATGAGAATGAATAAACTTATAAACAAAAGGGAAGGGAAGGTGGACATCTTATTTGTTGGAAAGTGGAGTGTGTTGTAGCGGAGAGGCCTCAATAAAATAGTTATCAGCATGTACTATTAGGAACCTTGTAAAATATAAATGTTATTTTTATGTATTTACCTGTATGCTAAAGTTTCCCTTTGTATACACGTATTTATTTATTTTTCCATATCAATGTAAATCGGGGACTTTGCATCAACGCTGTGGGTTAAACCCCTGAGCCTAGGGCTTGCCGATCAGAAGGTCGGCGGTTCGAATCCCCATGACGGGGTGAGCTCCCGTTGCTCTGTCCCAGCTCCTGCCAACCTACCAGTTCGAAAGCACGTCAAAGTGCAAGTAGATAAATAGATACTGCTCTGGTGGGAAGGTAAACGGCGTTTCCGTGCGCTGCTCTGGTTCACCAGAAGTGGCTTAGTCATGCTGGCCACATGACCTGGAAGCTGTACACCGGGTCCATCGGCCAATAAAGCGAGATGAGCGCTGCAACCCCAGAGTCGTCCGCGACTGGACCTAATGGTCAGGGGTCCCTTTACCTTTACAGTAAATAAAGGGCAGAGCAATCTGAACTCTCGATATGCCAGGCTGGGGGGATTGGAATGACCAGAGGTGCCCTTTTAGTTTAAGCTGGCTTCCCATTGGTCCATACCAAAATCTGGGATGCCATCTTCCCGGACACCATCTTCCTGTTTTTTATTGTGAGAGCACAGTGGCCATTTTGCTTGCCATGATCTCGCACCACGGTTTCCTCCCCCCAAAGGCACTTTTTTTCAGGCATGGCGCCCAAAATCGTACATCGCCCCCCCCAAAAAAACTTTGCGCAACAATGTTACTACAACAATGCATTACTAATTGAAACGATAATAATTTGTTCAATGGATATACTCCTCTTTATCCGAAGTTCCCAGGGAGGTGAACAACTTTAAAAACACAATTGATTTAAAAAAAAAATGAAGTGAAAAATCTGAAAATGACATTAATGAAGTGAATCAATAAGAGCCTCATAGAATCATAGAGGTGGAAGGGACCCCCAAACCCCTGCAACGTAGGAATCTCAGCTAAAGCATCCGTGACAGATGGCCATCCAACCTCTGCTTTGAAACCTCCAAGGAAGGAGAGTCCACAACCTCCCGAGGGAGTCTATTCCAATGCCGAACGGCTCTTACTGTCGGATCCCACCATGGTTCTCAAACACCTTGATTTCCAAACACCGAAAACCCAGAAGTAAGTGTTCCGGTTTCTGAACATTTTTTGGAAATCGAACATCCAATGCGGCTGTTGGCTATTGTTTCTGGGGTGCCTGCACCAATCAGAAGCTGCGCCTTGGTTTTCGGACATTCCAGAAGTCAAACTGACACTTTTGTTTCGGCTATTTATTTTGCATTTTTGTTTCTGAGGCTTTTTCAGTTAATTTGTTTTTGTGACTGTGTAGAACCCAGTTCAGCTACGGATTGATTGTTTGAGTGACTGCGGAAATGGATAAAAGCCACCCATGCAAACAATGACTATCATCAGTGCAGGTAAGGGGGAAAAAAATACTTTTAATTTTTATCATCTACAATATTGTCTTATTCATTTTATAGTACAGTACATTGATTATTGCTTTCATTTGATGGCTCAATGGTCTCGTTAGATAGTAAAGTTCATGTTAAATTGCTGTTTTAGTGGTTGTTTTTAAAAGTCTGGGACGGATTAATCCAATTTGCATTACTTTCCATGCAAAGCGTGCCTTGGTTTTGGAATGCTTTGGTTTTGGAACGGACTTCCGGAACGGATTAAGTTTGAGAACCAAGGTACCACTGTACTTTTAACATGCCAGTGAAAAGGAGAGGACAGAGCTCTTTGCAGACGGCTCCGAGTGCCTCTGCTTTAATTGGAAGTGATGGCCTGTATCCAGCCTCCCTCCACCAAGCGCTCCCTGCTGGCTCTGCCCTCCTCTTCCTCCCGGTGACTCAGGAAGATCTCTGTGCAACTTCTCTGTTGCACAGGGTGGGCTTCGCTTCCAGTGCTCCTGGCTGAGAAGGAAGGGGCTGCATCTGACAACCTTTGCCTGGGCTTCGCCCCCTCCAGGGTGGGAGAAACAGTTGGAGACCAAGTTATCGGCTCTGCTTGAAGAGCAAGCTTTGCTCAGTAGTGGCGGTTTTTTTCCTGTTAATAGAAGCATTGTCATAGCCAGGCTAAGCCAGAACAAGGCATATTGCATTCCCTCTCCAACACGTCCCATTGCAAAACTGGGACGCGCAGCTTCCTTTTTATTATTATTATTTATTCATTTGGTTTTTTCAGATTGAAATTTTACAGTCACATATCCAACATAGTTAAAAGCTATGGTTTAGTTAAAGCTATGGTTTTCCCAGTAGTAATGTACGGAAGTGAGAGCTGGACCATAAAGAAGGCTGATCGCCGAAGAATTGATGCTTTTGAATTATGGTGCTGGAGGAGACTCTTGAGAGTCCCATGGACTGCAAGAAGATCAAACCTATCCATTCTGAAGGAAACCAGCCCTGAGTGCTCACTGGAAGGACAGATCCTGAAGCTGAGGCTCCAGTACTTTGGCCACCTCATGAGAAGAGAAGACTCCCTGAAGACCCTGTTGCGTGTCGAGGTCCCCAAACCACCCCTCAAATAATTCACACATCAGTCAGAATTTTAGTTTTGGTTTTTGCATGATTTTGGCCACAACTTATTAAAATACAAACAATGTGAGTGGTTGCTTAGGCATTGGTTAAGACTATCTGTCCCACAGGGGACAGAACTGACCGTCAGTAAGGGGAAAACCCTCTGGAGAGATAAAGGGAGCCACGTGGACTGACCCTCCCCTCTCCCCTCAGGCTCCCAGGGCCCTAGCCCCCGACCAGGGGTTCGGACAAAAAGCATCGAGCCCCTGGATTCCTTTAATGGAATTCCCCTAACACAGGAACAATTGGAGGGGCAGACACAGTCAATCATAACCCCTCCTCCAACCAACATAATAACCAATGCCTAACCGCCAACCTTACAAGTTGTTGACTATTTGCTACGCAGTAGGCGAAAACCAGATGGCACCAGCCAATCAGCCAAATGGGAAAATTCCTACCAGGCCCCTGCCCCCAACAGCAGACGACCCCATGACAGGCATAGCAATGTCAACGCAGAGGCCTAAAATATAGGGAGGGAGGGAGGGAGGAGGGAGGAGGGAGGGAGGGGAGGGAGGGAGGGAGGGGAGGGTGATCAGAAGCACACAGCCAAGAGGGGGATCACGTTGCATACCCACCAATATATATCCGCTGGGCTGTCCATCAATAAATTGCAACATACAATTCTCCCCAACAACACCCAGGGTCCAATCACAACAGTGGCCATCCATACGATCCCGCCCAGCACCAGAGGGGTGACTTGCTGGCCCCCACTGCAACACGTGCTCTCCATGAAGGAGAACACGCTATGCTGGGAAAGATGGAGGGCACAAGGAGAAGGGGACGGCAGAGGATGAGATGGTTGGACAGTGTTCTCGAAGCTACCAACATGAGTCTGACCAAACTGCGGGAGGCAGGTGGAAGACAGGAGTGCCTGGCGGGCTCTGGTCCATGGGGTCACGAAGAGTCGGACACAACTAAACGACTAAACAACAACAAGAATCCAACATACAACATAGAAATAAGATTCGAAAGAATCTCCTGGACTCCCTCCTCCCCTTTGTGGGTCCTATCCTATATTATAATCTTCAAGTGTCCCTGAGTCCACCGGCAATTTTCTGTGTGTCACAGAAGTGACGCATGACACAGACAGACGCAGGGATTGGATCGTACAGAGCAAAGGAGACCAATAGGCGATGGCGGTTACGCCTCTTCCTCCCCCACCCCCGCAGCTCCGAGCCTTTCGAATGCTGTGTGGGTTTAACGGCCATTGTGCTAGCGACCGTTGTGGCTGACAGTAGCTCGCTGCTGTCTACCTTACTGTCGTTCGCCTTTTGCTCTTTTCTGGCTGTTGCTGCTTCTAAAGCGTATCCGCCGCCGCCTTTTTTGCTTCTAAAGAGGGGGGGGTAGCGGCGCGAAGCGCCGCGCCTTTGCTTGCCTGGAGGCTCGCGGCGCAAGCCGCCGCCGCACGCACTCCTCCAGCGGAGCCTCCCGTTACTGGGAGGCTCCCGCCACGTTTGCTTGCCTGCCGCCGCCTTTCCTAGCCTGGAGGCTCCAACAGCAGCCTCGGCAAAGCGGGGGCAAGCGACACAAGCCGCCGCCGCACGCACTCCTCCAGTGGAGCCTCCAGTTACTGGAGGCTCCCGCCACGTTTGCTTGCCTGCCGTTCCCGCCGCCGCCTTTCCTTGCCTGCAGGCTCCAATACCAGCCTCAGCAAAGCGGGCAAGCCGCGCCGCCACACGCACTCCTCCAGCGGAGCCTCCCGTTACTGGAGGCTCCCCGGCCGCCCCTGCGCGCTCCCTGGGGCTTTAACATCGGGCGCCCTGTCATCTGTGGCTTTTCCCGCCGTCGTTCTCCCCTGCGCACCCTGTCATCGCGCGCCGTTCGCCCCTGTGAGCCTTCGGGCGCGCCCTGCGCGCCCTGGGGCTTTTCCCTCCGTCTTTCTCCCGCCGCCGTCAGCCTTAAGATCGGGCGCCCTGCGCGCCCTGCAGCTTTGGCTTTTGCCTCCATCGTTCTCCCGCCTGCCTGTGAGCCTTCGCACTCGGGCCCGCCTGCCTCACGGAGCACACGCCGAGTGCCGTCCTCCGGCGCCGGAAACTGCCGGCCGGGGAGGCCCAAGGAGGCGGGTGAAGGAGCAGGAGGCGGCGGCGGCTGGCGGCGCTGCGGCCCCAAGGAAGGAGCGGGGAAAGACGCCGCTTTCAGAATCACCAGCCACCGAGAGGCTGTGTGTGGGAGGTGGGGGGGATGGGTCTGTGTGTGTGGGAGGGGGAGGGACAGGGAGGGAGACACAGCCAAACTGTTTGTGGGGGTCTGGGAAGTGGGGGGAGGAGGTGTGTGTGTGAGAGAGAGAGGGGCGAGCTGTGTGTGGAGGTGGGGGGGGAGGGGGAGGGAGAGGCGACCTGTGTGTGGGAGGTGGGGGGGATGGGTGTGGGGGGGAGGGGGAGGGAGGGAGACAGAGCCAAACTGTTTGTGGAGGTCTGGGAAGTGGGGGGGAGGTGTGTGTGTCTCTCTGTGTGTGTGTGAGAGAGAGAGAGAGAGAGAGGTGAGCTGTGTGTGGAGGTGGGGGGGAGGTGGGGGGGAGGGAGGGAGAGGCGATCTGTGTGTGGGAGGTGGGGGAGATGGGTGGAGGGGATGGGTGTGGGGGGAGAGGGAGGGAGAGGGAGACAGAGCCAAACTGTTTGTGGAGGTCTGGGAAGTGGGGGGGAGGTGTGTGTGTCTCTGTGTGTGTGTGTGAGAGAGAGAGAGAGAGAGAGAGAGAGAGAGAGAGGCGAGCTGTGTGTGGAGGTAGGGGGGGAGGTGGGGGGAGGGGGAGGGAGAGGCGACCTGTGTGTGGGAGGTGGGGGAGATGGGTGGGGGGAGGGGGAGGGAGGGAGACAGAGCCAAACTGTTTGTGGAGGTCTGGGAAGTGGGGGGGGGAGGTGTGTGTGTCTGTGTGTGTGTGTGTGTGTGTGTGTGTGTGAGTGAGAGAGAGAGAGAGAGAGAGAGAGAGAGAGAGAGAGAGAGGTGAGCTGTGTGTGGAGGTGGGGGGGAGGTGGGGGGAGGGAGGGAGAGGCGACCTGTGTGTGGGAGGTGGGGGAGATGGGTGGAGGGGATGGGTGTGGGGGGAGGGGGGGAGGGAGGGAGACAGAGCCAAACTGTTTGTGGAGGTCTGGGAAGTGGGGGTGGCCGCCGCTCCCCCCATATACTTTCTAGCGCCCGTTTTTCTAACGGGCTTAATTTACTAGTCGTTAATAATTTCCTCCTGCAACTGTATTATTATTTATTATTATTTATTATTATTTATACCCCGCCCATCTGGCTGGGTTTCCCCAGCCACTCTTGGCGGCTACCAACAGAATATTAAAAACACGACAAATACATCAAACATTAAAAACTTCCTGAAACAGGGGTGCCTTCAGGTGTTTTCTAAAAGTCAGGTAGTTGTTTGTTTCCTTATGATAATCCAGATCTTTTACATCTCCTGCCAGCTAGGGATGATGGGAGTTGTAGTCCAAAAAACAGCTGGAAACCCTGGTTTAAAGTGGTGTCATAGTTCTGTAAATGAATGGTGCAAATGTGGCCTCTGTCTCACCCTGCTGTCCCTGTGACATGTTCCCTGCCTTCTGTTGTTCCATTTAGGAAGGGAAAGAGGAGGGGGGAGCTGTTTACACAGCGAAATGTGGAGCAATCTGAAGGAATAGAGTGTGCAAACAGAAGAGGCTAAAAGGTGCCATTTAGTCTTAATGCACACAGCCTGGCCCCGTCATTTAGAACAACCTGCAAACGTCAAAATGCTGTCGGAACACCTTGCAAAACGGCTCAGGGGGTGTCCATCTAGCTTTCTGGATCTCTCCCCCCCCCCCCCCCCGGAGATGAGCAAAAGGCCAGTTTTCCATCCCATTTGCTAGGAAAGCAATCAAGAGCCATTTACCTCCCCAAAGCGCCACGAGTCAGATCTCCGATGCAAAAGAAACACTTCTTGGCCCGAGGCACAAAGATGGGGGGGGGGGACTGGAGGGATGTCTTCTGAAGCTCCATGATGCCGACAGGATCGGCTGCTTCGTCACATGACCAGGTGTTATGGGAGCTGAATAGTTGACAGTGTTATTAGTGGGCAGTTGATTTCAGCCATGTTTTCTCTTTGGGAAAACCCGCTTGCAGGAAGGGGGGGAAATGATCAAGCAGTCTGCAAATAATTGAGAAGACAAATGATGGTAGGTAGTATCCTATTCCTGCTGCGTGTTAAGGTAGACATCCTCTTGCTTAGCATGCTAGCAAGGAATGTGTGTATTTAAAAGTCAGGACGCATGCCACTCCTGATGGTGGAGGCAGAACATAGCCATTGTGGCCAGTAGCCACTGACAACCTTTCCCTCCATGCATTTGTCTTATCCGCTTTTAAAGTCACCCACGTATTGCATGGAAGGGGGAGGCAACAGGGGTGCAAAATTGATAGGGGCGCAAAATTTCAACACCCGTTGCTGCCTCAACACAGCAGCGCGCTTCCGTTGTTGGGCTCCATTGAAAACGGCTTTTCTCGTGAGCTCTCCAGACCTCTCTTATGTCTGTGGCTGCAATCTCCTGGGTGACACAGATGCTTGAATGTGCATGTGTACTCTCACTCCGGTTCTCTCCCTCTCAATCCTATGCATGGCCCCGGGCACTGGCAACCCATGCTATGCCACTGCATCCACATTGGCCACATCACTACTTCTTACGGGTTTCTTTTGGAGGGTTATAAACCTGCTTTTCAGAGCACACCGCCCTAATAATAATAACAGCAATAACAATTATAGTGTATTTATATGCTGCCCATCTTGCTGGGTTGCCCTAGCCACTCTGGGCAGCTTCCAACACATTACAACACAGTAAGACATCAAAAATTTAAAACTTGCCTATATAGGGCTGCCTTTAGATTTCTTCTAAAGATTATATAGTTACTCATCTCCTTGACATTTGATGGGATGGTGTTCCACAAGGTGGGTGCCACTACTGAGAAGGCCCTGGTTCCCTGTAGCTTCACTTCTTGCAGCGAGGGAACTGCCAGAAAGCCCTCAGAGCTGGACCTCAGTTTTTTCATGCATTTGAGAGCTTTTTGTAAGCCATCTTGAGCTTCTGCAATGAACTCTACGAGGTGCTACCTTTGAAGGTAACTCAAAAACTACAACTAATCCAGAATGCAGTAGCTAGACTGGTGGCTGGGAATAGACTGGGAGTGGCTGCCCGGACCATATCACACCAGTCCTGAAAAACCTACATTGGCTCCCAATACGTTTCCGAGCACAATTTGAAGTGTTGGTGCTGACCTTTGAAGCCCTAAATGGCCTCAGCCCAGTATACCTGAAGGAGCATCTCCACCCCCATCATTCAGCCAAGACACTGAGGTCCAGCTCCAAGGGCCTTCTGGTGGTTCCCTCCCTGCGAGAAGTGAAGCTACAGGGAACCAGGCAGAGGGCCTTCTTGGTAGTGGCTCCCGCCCTGTGGAACGCCCTCCCACCAGATGTCAAGGAAATAAACAACTATCTGACTTTTCAAAGACATCTGAAGGCAGCCCTGTGTAGGGAAGTTTTTAATGTTTGATATCTCGCTGCGTTTTAATTTGTTGGAAGCCACCCAGAGTGGCTGGGGCAACCCAGTCAGTTGGGTGGCATATAAATAATACGTTGTTGTTGTTGTTGTCATGATGACTTTTATTTTAAAAAAATGCAAACCGATAGGGAAACGTGGAGAACTGAACTGGAAAAATGAGAAACTGAAATGGACAAATGTGCCCATCTCCACTCTCCCCAGTCAGTTTAAAATTTCATTGAGAAACAGAGGAGGCTAGGTTGGGCATGGGGTGCTGTGAGACCTTTGTAGTAGGAGAAGAAGGAGGAGAAGGAGAAGGAGAAGGAGAAGAAGGAGGAGGAGAAGGAGAAGAAGAGGAGGAGGAGTTTGGATTTGATATCCCTCTTTATCACTACCCGAAGGAGTCTCAAAGCAGCTCACAGTCTCCTTTCCCTTCCTCCCCCACAACAAACACTCTGTAAGGTGAGTGGGGCTGAGAGACTTCAAAGAACTGTGACTAGCCCAAGGTCACCCAGCAGCTGCATGTGGAGGAGCGGAGACGCGAACCCGGTTCACCCGGTTTACCAGATTACGAGTCTACCGCTCTTAACCACTACACCACAAAGGGGTTAAGCATTTGCCAAGCGAACATTCAGTTCTGCCCCCAACACACAAAAGAACAAGTAGAACAAATATGATTAATCAGTCTCAATCATTAGCAGCAGGTGTTGCTCCATTGTCATCTGCCACCATATATTGTATGATATCCCTCCTAAATCCTACCGAGTATAAATAATGAACCATTTATTCTTCAGCTCCCAAACTACAGCACACAGTCTAGAGAATTCCTTTTCATAAAATGTTGTTTGCTGGGGTTTTGTTTTGTTTTTGGTTTCTTACTTTTTCAGCATTTCATTTCCAGGGGTAATTCAGAAATTGGCACGTAAGGGACACTCTCTTCCAGGACAAGGCCACAGTTTGTTCCATGTTCCTTTCAGGTGTCGCTGGGAACGGTTTCGGGAAGGTGAAAGAACAGGCCAGCCTCCCCTTCCACCTCTAGCATACCATTGGTTTGGCACCCAGGATAAGCGAGCCTTCCAGCCAGAAGGAGAGAAAAGGCTGTCAGCAATGCTGCCTACAGCCAGTTTTTCTGCCATTTCTAGGAAGTATGGAAGGTGTGTTGTAATTGCTTGACATTGAGTCTCTTGGAGCAGAGCTGGAGAAGTTCACAGCGCGGGTGGCGCTGTGGGTTAAACCACAGAGCCTAGGGCTTGCCGATCGAAAGGTCGGCGGTTCGAATACCCGCGACGGGGTGAGCTCCCATTGTTCGGTCCCTGCTCCTGCCAGCCTAGCAGTTCAAAAGCACGCCAGTGCAAGTAGATAAATAGGTACCGCTCCGGCGGGAAGGTAAACGGCGTTTCCGTGCGCTGCTCTGGTTCGCCAGAAGAGGCTTAGTCATGCTGGCCACATGACCCAGAAGCTGTACGCCGGCTCTTGGCCAATAAAGCGAGATGAGCGCCACAATCCCAGAGTCGTCCGTGACTGGACCTAATGATCAAGGGTCCCTTTACCTTACCTTTACCTTTTTATGGAAGGTGTGTTGTAATTGCTTGGCATTGAGTCTCTTGGAGCAGAGCTGGAGGAGAAGTTCATTTTGGTTTGCCAATTTTTATTTTTTTAAATCTGATTTGTGCTTCCTGAGCCAATACGCAAACTGACACACCAAAGCTGATGCTCTTCCCCTGAGCCTACTGCCCTTCCCACTAAATATCTAAAGGTTGATATTGAATTACCTAATAGACCAACACAAATAGAAATCACAAGATTGTAGCTGTTATATAAGGGATTATTATATCTGAATGGAATGCAATGGAGATTATTAAAGTTTTGGAACGCAGAAAAGAAATGTAGAATAATGAACTCATCAACTCTAGCATGCGAGGGGGCCAGTTTAATGAAATTATATAATTTGACATTTGAATAATTGGCAGTAATGATTGTATTAATTAGATAAAATTGGTATTGTTATAATGAGGCTGTCATTGGAACAATATTGGAAAATCAAAAAAAAGCACACACACACACACACACACACACACACACACACACATACACACCGAGTGCTTTTTTCTGGGGGGACGCAGGGGTACGCATACCCCTAAACATTTTGTGAATCTTTGTACTTTTGTCCATTTACTGTATTTATTTCCCCCGATTTGAACTATGAAATGGTGATTTTCTTGAGTCTAAATGTTTCCTAAACATTTTTTAGGAAAAAAATCACTCTGTGTGTGTGTGTGTGTGTGTGAGAGAGAGAGAGAGAGAGAGAGAGAGAGAGAGAGAGAGAGAGAGAGAGAGAGAGATATTAGATAGGTACTGGAGATGGAGAGATGGATGATAGATAGATAGATAGATAGATAGATAGATAGATAGATAGATAGATAGATAGATAGATAGATAGATTAGATTAGATTATTCCCTTCCTAAACACACCCAGAGCTGCCTTGAACCCGCAGCTGTGCTGGGAATCCCACTTCCCACCATGCACCGTGTTTTCCGGATCTCTTTCGGGCCCCCAGGCATATAATTTGCAAGAGACACTTGCATCCCTTGTCCTGGGAAACGGATCAAGCCTGAAACAGACACCTCTTCTTCTCATTTTTATTGAATCTCCTGTAATGGCCTGACAGGTGCTGCTGCGCAGAGTGGCAAAGGTGAGATGCTCCTGGGGACGCAAGCATAGGCGAAGTTCTGCCTGCTGCAGGTGGCTCCCTCACTTCCAAGCCAACAGTGATTAGCTCCCAAATGCCACGGGGAGATCTCAAGTTCCCGTCTATGTCCGGGAACCAGCTGCTGTCGGGCGGGGAGGGAGCCTGGCAATCAGTGCTCCTTGGATTCAGTTCGTAACTATAATTCTCCTGGCACATAGTGCCAATGACAGAGCCACTTAGCACCAGGGAGGACAGCTAGCAGGGAAACATTTGGAGCATGGGCTACTCTGGGAAGTGCTTAGCAACCCAGTGCTGGATTTATGTATAAGCTAAACAAGCTATAGCTTAGGGCCGCACTCTTTTGGGGGCCCCAAAAAAATTTAAAGGGGAAAAAACGATGTACATTTCCAAAATATAAGATTAAAAAACAAATAAAATAAAACCTACATACAGCAACAGTGTTTTGTGTTGTGTAGGCTCCTATGATGTAAGTCATGGGTAGGCAAACTAAGGCCAGGGGCCGGGTGCAGACCAATCGCCTTCTAAATCCCGCCTGCGGACGGTCCGGGAATCAGCATGTTTTTACATGAGTAGAATGTGTCTTTTTATTTAAAACGCATCTCTGGTTTATTTGTGGGGCATAGGAATTCGTTCATTTTATTTTATTTTTTTCTTCAAAATATAGTCTGGCCCCCCACAAGGTCTGAGAGACAGTGGACCGGCCCCCTGCTGAAAACGTTTGCTGACCCCTGATGTAAGTAATGGGCCCCACCTGCTAGCCTGCTCCCTAAAATGTCACTGGTTTGCTCCTTTCTATATATAGGGTGCCTACATTCATAGGGTTGCCTGGCAACTTGTGCAAATGGCTTGGGATACCTATGAGGCCCAGAAATTACCATATAGCATATATTCAACACACATAAACGGTGACAATTTGTTGTTGGGCATGCAAAATAACAAAAGGTTTTTGGGAAATGATATATAATGAACTGGGGAGGGAATGTTTAAGATAACCTTTGTTTAAAAAGCAGAAGCTTTTCTATTCAGTATAATAGGTGAAGAAATACCAAAGGACTTGAAAAGACTGTTTATGTATGCTCACCATATAGATAAAACATTTGGTGCCTCCAAATGAATTGGGGGTTTTGTGTGCTTACAGGTTTGGCAAAGCTGCAAACCTGCAATAGGACACCTCCAACCCTAATTAAACACACACCCCTCCAATTGGTTTTGTTGTAATGGCCAAAATGGCCTCTCTTCGGCCATTACAACAGTTTGAGGCCAGACCTGGAGCAGGTGGTCCCAGGTCAGATCATATGATCCAAGGAGTCCATGTTGAGTCATGGGATTGTATCAAGGAGTTGTGTACAGTCATACCTCGGGTTACGAATGCTGCGGGTTGCGGACCGCGCTGAACCCGGAAGTACCGGAACGGGTTACTTCCAGGTTTCAGCACATGCGCAGAAGCGCAAAATGACATCACGCGCATGTGCAGAAGCACCGAATCGTGTCACGCCCGTGCGCAGACACAGCGCTGCGGGTTGCAAACGTGCCTCCCACATGGATCACGTTCGCAACCCGAGGTATGACTGTACAACCTTAGTAACAAGCAAGGGAACAAATTAAAATAGAGGGTGGGCAGAGGGCAAGGGATGAATGTTTTCCTACATCCAAACTCTTTCACTCTCTCAAGGGATTTGTAAAACAGCATAGCTAATTAGGGGATCCATAGAGCATTGTGGGTTAAACCACAGAGTCTAGGACTTGCCAATCAGAAGGTCGGCGGTTAAAATCCCCACGATGGGGTGAGCTCCCGTTGCTCGGTCCCAGCTCCTGCCAACCTAGCAGTTCGAAAGCACGTCAAAGTGCAAGTAGATAAATAGGTACCACTCTGGCGGGAAGGTAAATGGCATTTCCGTGTGCTGCTCTGGTTCGCCAGAAGCGGCTTAGTCATGCTGGCCACATGACCTGGAAGCTGTATGCCGGCTCCCTCAGCCAATAATGCGAGATGAGCGCCGCAACCCCAGAGTCATCCGCGACAGGACCTAACTGTCAGGGATCCCTTTACCTTTACCTTTAGATTTCACCTACACCTCAACTGTCCAGGAAAACTGGGGCATCCCTTTTTTTTTCCACACGAGAGCATGGCGGCCATTTTGCGCACTGTGATCTTGCACAGGTCACGTGACTCATGCAGAAAGCGTGGCCCCAGGAAATGGCGTCCTGGTTTCTGCCTCGACGTGTTGGAGGGTATGTTGCATGTGTAAGTTTGGGGGGGGGGTTGTGGGTTTATTTTTTCTTTTAAGAGAGAAAGAGGGAAGAGCATCCGGAAGATAGCAAAGTCACCTTCCATTTCCAGATCAGAAAAGGGAAGCTGCAGATGCTTCGGAGAGCATATAAATAAAATTACAGCGCTTGAAAGATTGATTAGCAGAGTCCCAGCTGTCCCATTATCACCAAAGCTGGAATTGATGATGTCCTTAAAAGCAAATCATTGAGTGGAAGGCGCCTGCCGTGATGGCTTTGGAAACTGTATCGTCTGTTTCGAATCTCTACCTGACTGCGTCTGGAACACAAAGCAGAGGCGAGCAGTCTCCTAGGAGCATCTGTTTGGATTATTTCAGGGAGAAAGAGAAATAAAAAAGGCCAGTTTGGATCAAAAATAACATTGTACCTTCTCTTTGACCCAATACGGACACACTGATCCCCCCCATTAAAAATCGAAGCAGAACAGCCTATGATTCCCCCAATATGGAACAGAATTCAACATTTCCTTCCTCCCGCAACAGGAAACCTAGCAAAATTCAGGTTCCCAGTGCTGGTCTACAAGATTGCCTCACCCCTTAAATTCCCAGTCAGTCACTGCACTCTGCTGGAGAGGGCTTCCTGCAATACCATCCTATCAGAAATTGATTTCCAAACGATATAACTGTAGGAATCAGGACTTTAGCATGGCGGCATCTAAACTTTGGAACGCCATTCTATTACATATCAGTTAGTCTTTTCTTTTCCTTTTCTTTTTTTGCACATTTGGTGCTTTCTGAAGACTTTCCTTTTTCCAGAATTATTATTATTATTATTATTATTATTATTATTATTATTATTACAGTGGTACCTCGGGTTACAGACGCTTCAGGTTACAGACTCTGCTAACCCAGAAATATTACCTCGGGTTAAGAACTTTGCTTCAGGATGAGAACAGAAATCGTGCGGCGGCAGCGGGAGGCCCCATTAGCTAAAGTGGTACCTCAGGTTAAGAACAGTTTCAGGTTAAGAATGGACGTCCAGAACGAATTAAGTTCTTAACCCAAGGTACCGCTGTATTATGGGAGTTGGAGTCCGGCAACATTTGGAGGACCAAAGATCCCACACATAAGGCCAATGGCCTTGCCTTCAGGCAGTGGAGAGCTGATTAAACTCAGGGTCGGCCCCAGACATCTTGTTGCACAAGACAAAAGACACACATACACAACCCTGATTCCTTGAAGAGCAGCTGGCTAGAATGGCAATTGAATTTTACTGGCGGGACGTTGGCTACCAACCTTACTGTATGCTTGTGAAACCTGGACAACTTATAAACGTCATCTCCAACTCCTCAAAAGATTCCATCAACGGTGTCTCCGAAAAATGTTACACCTCACCTGGGAAGACAGGCGAACTAATGCCAGTGTACTGGAAGAAGCAAAGATCACCAGTGTCAAAGCAATGACACTTCAACATCAATTTTGTTGGACTGGTCATGTTGTGCGGATACCTGATGATCGTCTTCAAAAGCAACTACTCTATTCCAAACTTAAAAATGGAAAGCGTAATGCTGGTGGTCAACAAAAGAGGTTCAAAGACTCTCTCAAGGTAAATCTTAAAAAATGTAGTATAGCCATTGACAATTGGTTAACACTGGCGTGCAAGCCCTCCAATTGGAGAACAGCCTTTACCAAAGGTGTTGTGGGCTTTGAAGATGCTCGAACTCAGGACGCAAGGGAGAAACGCACTAAGAGGAAGGGACGCTTGGCAAACCTTCACCGTGATCAACTCCCACCTGGAAACCTATGTCCCCACTGTGGAAGCACGTGTGGATCCAAAATTGGCCTCCACAGTCACTCACAGACTCACTTTTAAAACCGTGTTCATGGAAGACAATCTTACTCACTATGAGTGATCGCCAAAGATGGAGAAGAAATAAGATGCTTGCTAGGCCTGATGGGAGTTGTAGTTTAGAAACATCTGGAGAGTCAAATAACTGGGCAAACTGGGCCCAGTTATTTCTCTCTTGCCTCCTCAGACTGAAGGAAGTTCTAGAAACCACGTTCGTAGCACTTCTCCAAATTCTTTCGTTGGTCTTAAAAACGAAGCACTCAATTGCTCCGACTATGCTTACTCTATATAGTCGCCATCCAGCCATACTCCTTTTCACACCCCTTAAAAAACAAACACAACCCAGTTCTTGGGTCTGTCCGCTTTCCTCCCAGCATATTGATGCAAGGAACACTGTGACAAAAAACAAACAAACAAAACCCCACCACGCAAAACGGTGAAAGGGACCTGTCAAAAATGAACGACGGGACAAGGCTGTGTTACCCAGAAGGCCGCAGAGGCCATTGTTCGATGCTTACCTCACGACGCATGTTTGAAACAGGCTGCTTTGTTCTGGACAAAGAGGACACACTGCCTTTGGTTTTTATCTGGGATTAGTCATTGTTTCCGTGCTGGTTAATGCCATCAATTTATCCTGTAGCTGACAGAAACAAAAAGCCGGCCCCACTCCCCTATTCTCCCAGCCCAGGCTGCACCAAGCAGCTCAGTTATTACCATCTTGACAAAGCTCTGGAAAACTAAGAGAAGAAGCATTTGCTTTAGAGTAGGGGTCAGCAACCTTTTTCAGCCGTGGGCCGGTCCACTGTCCCTCAGACCATGTGGCGGGCCGGACTATATTTTTGGGGGGGAAATGAACGAATTCCTATCCCCCACAAATAACCCAGAAATGCATTTTAAATAAAAGCACACATTCTACTCATGTAAAAACACCAGGCAAGCCCCACAAATAACCCAGAGATGCATTTTAAATAAAAGGACACATTCTACTCATGTAAAAACATGCTGATTCCTGGACCGTTCGCGGGCCAGATTGAGAAGGCGATTGGGCCGCATCTGGCCCAAGGGCCTTAGGTTGCCTACCCCTGCTTTAGAGTAATGCAAAGATGTGGATATCATAAAAGCCTGTGTGCCATAAGAGACATTAAGGAGCCAGAGGACAATGATATATCATAGATTGCTTTGGTTTGTAGTAACCAATGTCTCAATTTCACAACGTTCATTTGGACGTATTTAACTGGGATGGGAATGCAGCAAATGGGGTGGGGGGGAAGAGAGACCTTTGTTTCCATTCACATTTCGAGGCAAACCTAATTCACACTTTTAAAAACAAAATAAATGAATTGAAACACCAGCCACCCTTTGAAAAACCACACTTCTCTGAATTTTGCAATGCAGCTTTCCAGCCCAGTGATGTATACTAAGGGTGAGGGAAGAATATACTGGGGTAAAGTGTATATATTCATTAAAAAAAAATATTGATTAAAACAACCTATGAAAATGCATTATGTTAGAGAACATTTTGCCAAAAAAAAAAAAGGAAAATTGCCTGCAAAAATTAGAAGAAAATTGTGCTGAAATGCCAATGAATTTTCATGAGGACTCTATAACAAAAACTCTACAAACCGATGTGACAATGTGGAGAAATGAGCTTAGGATATAGATACACATTCTTCAGTCCCTGAGAAACAGCCTGATGCAGGAGTCTTGTACCAATAGGTGCCATAGGAAGTTCCTTTATGTAGCTCAGTATTTTCTTCATGACTGGAGAAACTGAGCAAAGAAAAGTCATGGTAGCAAAAAGCAGGGCTCTTTCCCAGCCTTCCTTGGCTTAGCCCCAGCACAAGTCTTCTTTTCCCAATATTTGGTTTGCTCGGTCCAGCAAAGATGTGAAGCTGCACTGCCTCTGAAGAGATGCAGAATACTAGACAAGCACAAGTACAGGCTAGGAAATTATTCTGGAGTCATAGTAGTATCGGACTTCCAGGAATATTTGGATCCTATTTCATTTTAAATGCTTAAATATCCTGTCTGCCCCGATATTCGAACTTGCACATTTAAAAATATTGTTTAGAAAGGATAAGCAGTGGAAATGCTGCATTTAGAAGTGGGGACGCTTTATTGAACTGAACTAGGCATGCATTCAATGCAATCTTTCCCTTTGCGCACACCCAGAGCTGTAAAAATAAAAAATAAAAATATGCTACAGATTAGTAGAGGGGACCACCTAGTGCCCATTCCTGGTCACCGCACTTGCAATTCAATATGGACCAAGCAGTCAGAAATGCATTTTTAATTGAAACACCTAAAGAGATACCATCAGGCTGGGGGAAGAGGGGTTATTATTTTGGTTTAATTATTTACTTGCATTTTATCTTGCGTTTTATTCCGTGAACCGCCCTGGGATCTTTTGATGAAGGGCGGTAGAGAGATAATAAATAAATATCATTGAATTCTTTCTGTCAGTTCCTTAGGGAACTATTTAGGGAAGTTTTTAATGTTGTGTTTTATTGCTTTATTGCTTTCCCCAGGGAAGTCCGCCTGGCGCCTTCATTATACACCTTTAGGCACCAGTAGCAGGCTGTTGGAGAAGGTGCCCTGCCAGAAACCCTGGTGAGCTGCTGCCAGTCAGTGCAGGTGATACTGAGCTAGAGCGACCAATGATCTGACTTGATATAAGGCAGCTTCCTAAACGCCTAAGATGCTGGCATGACATGATGATGCACAAATGCTGAGCTTCGTACAGCTGCCTGGGGCATCAAGCATCGAATAACCGAAACCTCCCTGGTCCACGCAGCCCCGCTAAAACTTGGGTTGTTTGGAAGTTCAAAAACCGACAAGTGTTTGGAAGCAGCGGAAAGGACAGGCGCAGAAAGATGAAAAAATGGGAGACTGGAAAAAGTGTTTTATTTTCTTCTTGATCCCCCCAAAACACAGAAAAAGCCAAAAGGAAGACGCAGCCATCAGCGGTATCTGCCGATAAGGAAAAGGGGGAATGCAGTATATGGTTAACCGTGTTTCAATGGCCTTTGAGCCAAGAACAGAGACCCCAATCAGCTCCAAAGTGCCTCCATAGGATGCAGAATGCGGCAGCTAGACTGGTGACTGGGAGTGGCCGCCGGGACCACATAACACCGGTCCTGAGAGATCTACATTGGCTCCCAGTACGTTTCCGGGCACAATTCAAAGTGTTGGTGCTGACCTTTAAAGCCCTAAACGGCCTCAGCCCAGTATACCTGAAGGAGCGTCTCCACCCCCACCATTCAGCCCGGACACTGAGGTCCAGCGCCGAGGGCCTTCTGGCGGTTCCCTCCCTGCGAGAAGCAAAGCTACAGGGAACCAGGCAGAGGGCCTTCTCGGTAGTGGCACCCGCCCTGTGGAACGCCCTCCCTTCAGATGTCAAAGAGAACAACAACTACCAGACCTTTAGAAGACATCTGAAGGCAGCCCTGTTCAGGGAAGTTTTTAATCTGCGATGTGTTAATGTATTTTAATGTTTGCTGGAAGCTGCCCAGAGTGGCTGGGGAGACCCAGCCAGATGGGCGGGGTACAAATAATAAATTATTATTATTACCGAAATGGAAGTACACACTTTTTAAAAAGCAAACACACACCACTGCATCCAAACAGATGGTGTGGCTGGTGTTCTCCAGGAGTGATTCCTGGGCAGCATTTGAACCCCCTGGCTAGCCCCAGCCAAACACAAACATCCCACCCTCCTCAACATAACACACCAAATTCCAAGGGGATGTTCAATTCCGACGAGGGTTTTCTTGTTTCCCCTTCATGCACACTCTTCCCTGAAGCGCAATCCCCATTGTAGAAACGGAAGGCATGCAGGTTAAACTGCAGAAAGCTTGCGCACTGGGGTCAACAAGGAGAAACCTGATTGGGTACAGGGGGGATTAAATGTGTGTTCTGGTGGCAGGTCACCTCCACCCCCCAAAAGCAGCCTCCTGCCCCTCTAGCAGCGCAATTCAACGTGTTTCAGCGCATGTGTTGTTTTAGCTGGATATGCTAGATTTTTAAGATTTATGAACATGCTGAGAATCCCCTTCCCCGCCCCCCCTCATTCTTTTCAAAAGAGAAAACATACTTGGGAATCTGGAGAGACGCCGATACTATGGAGCAATGATTCCGTTCTTGGTGTCGCCTTTGAGTTCGGAAGTAATAAATAAAATGTGCCAAGCATGATCTTGCAGATATAGAAAGAGCTCGTGTTTGTACATAGCTAGCTGGGAAATTAAGGTACCCAACTCCCTCATCGTGAGAGAACCGTTCTCTGCCGTTCCCAAGTTATGCTGGAGTGGACCCTCCAGGTGAAACCCAACTGCCATTGGCCCTGGCAAGCGTGTCCAATGGTCAAGGATGATGGGTGTCGTAGTCCAGCAAAATCTGGAGGGTCTCAGCATCCCCAGCCCTGGCATAAATTATTCCAAAACAAAACCTGCTCAATGCTGGGGGGTGGGAGTAGCAGGAGTTTCTGAGCTCTTGAAAGCTGCCTTGGGTCATTAGGCAGCCCACCTAGTCCAATATTGTCAAGTCTGAGCTTGCCCCTTCCAGGAGTGAGGGGCAATGAGCTTCAGGCTGCTCTTCCCCAACAACCCAATCCCATCCACCAAGCATTTTGAAAGCACCTTCTAAGACTCCCGAGTTAGGTAAAAGGTCGTGCTGGATTAGCTTTCCTTTTCCCATCGTGCAAGGATGACACCAACAGTTTGCCATCCCGTTTAATCAGCTACGCCCTGCGTGCATGAAAGCTGTATCCACTCTGTACCGCGCAAGAATGGCGGCAGGGAGACATTTCTCCGAGTTGCTACGTTCCAAATGGAACAGTTTTTGCCTAACTGGTTGTAGGTGGCACTTCGCACCTGCCCAGGGAGCTTCGCAAAAGCTTCGGTACAGGCAAAGAGGCAGCCAGCCCATCTAAGCAGGAGTCTGTGGTTCGCACGAACTTCTGAGAACCTTTCAAAAGCCCTGACCTGCTTGACAGGAAGAAATGCATGTTCTACAACGGCCTCCGCCATCTGCATACAGAGCAAAGATGAGTCGAATGATCTCTGTGTCTTTGGCTACCCAAACCTCAGGGTTGGGATCCAGAACCGGCGCACCCAAGGTCACAGCGACCTTTGCAAAGTTATCTTTAACCTATTGACCAGCGTGGAAGCAAAGATTCACCCCTTCCCCGCTGAAATGAGATGACAACCCAAAAGCTTCACTGACGCACCTCTTGAGCCCACTAGAGACACTCACACAGTTACTACGATGTGTGGAGGGGGGAAGCTGCTAAAGTATCCTTTAAAATGAAAGTAACAATGTAGGAAGGGCTCTGGGTCTTGAAAACAACCACCCGCTCGTTCGTTTAGCTGCCAATAGCAAGGAACGGGTTTTTGGGGGTTTTTTTAAGATGCAGTAAAATGATAAAAAAATAAATAATAATAAAAAAGAGGGAGAGTCTCCATCCTCTGCAAAATACACCCCACTCCCAGTTCAAAGCACCGTGCTTCAGTGTCTCGCAGGTCTAGTGTCAGCCATCCGTGGCCAAAATTATGGCGGCCCCGAAGATCCCAACGTTCTGCCCAACCAGCTTCATTTGATTCCAGAATTCGACTCGGCGGGAATCGTGCCAGTAACCCAAGTTGCCGTCGATGAAGAGAATGACCAGAGGGAGGATGACCGACAGGATCTGAGCGGCTGCGGTGATGTAGTAGCCAGACAGGAAGGACAGGGCCAGCACCCCGTAGAGGACAAAGAGGAGCTGTAAGGCGATTTCTCCACCTGGGACGCCACTGAGATAGGCCAGTCGGTCTTCCTTGCTGTGCTGGAGGGAGTAGGCCTGGAAAAGGAAAGGGAGACAAGCAAATGAAGTGAGGGTGATGGGAGTTGTAGTCCGGCAACATCTAGGGCTCCAAACATTTGGGATTTGACCATTTTGGGATTTGACAGCGTACATACCACACAGATGAGGTAGATGCCGATGAAAACCTGCCCCGTGGACTGCAGGGACCTGTTCCGCGGTTTCTGCCGGTAGATCTCACCGGCCCCGCTTGACAAGACCAAGAGACCGCCGATGATGGCTATCGTTCGTGAATACATCCTCACCTGCGCCAAAAGACAAGGCAGACAAGTTAACGGAAAGCAAACCAAACACCTTGAATCCACAATAACCAGAGACACGCTGGTTTACTGTGTCATATGAGCGGCAAACATTTGAGTGCACCCAAATTCCCAAGCAGCCACACTGCTATTTTTGCAAGGAGAGAGCATTCTTCTACTCTGGTCTAAGCACAGACCATTTTGGGAAGATTACAGTTAAATGCCTTGTTCAGACCTACAAATCCCAGCTTAATAAACATGCAGGATTCTTGCATATGTGCATTCCAGCCTTACGCAGCCCCCAGCACCGCTGAGACTAATCCAGGAAGTCTTCCATTATATATAGTTTTCTGATACGTCCACAAACCACAAAACTATGGTTGCCGGGTTCAGAATGAGCCATGACTTTAAACAATGGTTTGTACATTAACGGGGAATGTGGGTTAATGGAAGACTTCCTGGGTTGATCTTGAAGGACAAAGCAGGCAGGCACAAGGTTTGTGAATATGTTGGTGTATTAAGCCAAGATCTGTACTTCTGAAGTGGGCCAGGGTCTGATACCAGAAGGGCTAGACAGAAAGCAGAAACGGGGTGAAAATTAAAGGTGTTACTGCCCAATTTGCTATCTTACTTAGATTCACAACCAACGCCTAATCCACACAGGCTCAGAGCAGATACCCTGTAGAGTAACGGCAGCATAAAAAATTAATTTTCTACTTACTCTAAAAGCACTTTAGAAGACAACCATTCTTTATCCCTCAGCACTTATGAGCACAAACTAAAGCATCTCACATTGCTCACCTCTGGCAGATCTCAGGCAAACCTCAAGATCTGTTCAGAGAAAAGCTCAGTGTCACAGCCTTACGCTGGGAGGCAACTATCAGCCTGCAAGCTAAATCCAGTCAACAGAGAAACCATCTATCCACCGACTGCTCTGATGTCCTTCAGGAAGCAAAGAGGAGCCCTCTGGACACATCCAATCTCGCCACTGTCCATTATTGCAAAGAAAGCTTTAAGGAATTTTTTTTTTGCTGGGTGTGTGTGTGTTTGTGTGTGTGTGAAGGCTGGAAAGGGAGGTGACCAAAGAGGAACATGAGTGTAGAAAGCAAGCAGTGAGGATCACTTTTGCTCCAAACATTGAAGAGTTGGGGATTTTATAAAGAGTTGATATAAATGCATAAACAATATCTGGGATTCATGCAGGATAGCTTCAATAGCATATAAAGGATTATACACTCATGCAGGGCGGGTCCATTTACAGAAAAAGTAGTCAAACCTCGGTTCTCAAACAGCTGTTTTCGAACATTTTGGCTCCCGAACGACTCCCAGAAGTAAATGCTCCAGTTTCCAAACTTTTTCAGAATCCGGACGTCCAACACGGCTTCCGCTTGAGTGCAAGAAGCTCTTGCAACCAATCAGAAGCCGTGCCTCGGTTGTCGAACGTTTCAGAAGTCAAATGATCTTCCGGAACGGATTACGTTCGACAACCGAGGTTTGGCTGTATGCCTCTGACCACTTGACGCTCAGGGCAAACAACAGGGTTTGGTCCCCTTCATCATAAGCTATTGGAGACGATGCTGTAAGCAATCGGATACTGCACCTGCATGCCCGTCTTTGCGCCACCCTCTTCATGCCCCTTCTGGTTCTGGGAGACCAGAGAGGATGGGAGCTTATCACAGCAAGAGGGGGAGACACTTGTGACTCTTCACTAGCCTGACTCATCTCTGCCTCTTGGCCTCCCTCATCCCACTCTTCTGTTGCAGCTTCTGCCTCTGATTCTGGACTTCTCTCTGCCACAGATTCTTCCCGCTCACTAAACCCTGTTACCTCTTCAGCTTCTGACACTTCCTCCTCCCAGTCTTCTCCCTCTTCATTGTCCCACCACTACCCCCCAGGCTCTGAGCCTCCTTCCCTTGGTGGTTCCCAAGCTGGGGACTGGACCTGGGGACGTTTTGTACGCAGAGCAAGCGCTCTTCTACTCAGCTGCAATCTAGTACAGTCCAACTGCAGCTTTTGAGAAGCCAGTGAGCCAAAGACTCTCTCTCACCTTCAGCCAGTCTCCATAGTGCGCATAGCCTCCAATGTACGCTGCATATGTGCTGATAGCCAACTGAAGGGCAGCTCCCAGGGCAAACCACCTGCGTTTCACCCCAAAGGACATGAAGCTGGCACACAGCACCGCCATGCCCATGTCGAAGTAGAGAAATGGAACAGGGATGTCTGGTTTTCTGGGCAAGGAAATAAAATGTAGAACATTAGTCATCAAAGGCCCCCAGAAGAAACAAATACAGCACAAGGAGAAAGGAAAGAGAAAAATAGGGCTATGGTGTTTTTTTAAAAGAACTAAATCCCCAAGGAGGAATCATTCCACCCCGAAACAGACCCAGCTATGGAAAAACTTTTCGTGATCTACAAACTGCTGCAAACCTATGCAGATTTAATTAGCGTTGCTAAATGCAACATTTTGAAACCACAGGAAATTCAATTTCAAGCCACAGAGAGCACAGACTATTAGAGGGACTATGGAACTCATTGCCACGATATGCTATTTTGAAAGTCTAGACTGGGGGGGGGGGTTGTGTGTGTGTGTGTGTGTGTGTGTGTGTGTGTGTGTGTGTGTGTTTTAATAAGTCAGTATACTAGGAGCAGCTCCATATTGTTGCTGTTGTTTAGTCATTTAGTCGTGTCCGACTCTTCGTGACCCCATGGACCAGAGCACCCCAAATATAGTGAGTCATATAAACATCCATGTTCTTTTACTTCCTTTCCCCAGAGTTTTCCCACCATCTCTCTTCCCATCTCTTTTCCTGCGGTTTAATTCAGTGGCAAACCGCAGGTGTGACAAGAGACAAGTGCATTTGCCAATACACTTGGGAAGCTATGTTCAGGTATCCATCCTGCAGGCTTGTAAACAGCCACTGGCGTGGTCACCGGTGGCAACTATGACTCCTCTCCAGGCAACCTGCAATCTCCAAAGCATCCAGTCCTAGCTTCCAGAGCAGGAGAAAAAAAGCTTGCTCCGTCCTCCATGTGACAGCCCTTTAGATACTGTATTTGAAGATGGCTATCAAATCTCCTCTCATTCTCCTTTTTCCCCAGCCTGGACATACCCAGCTCCCTCAACCGTTCCTCATAAGTCTTGCTTTCCAGACCCTGTATCATCTTGTCAATACCTTTCTTAAATTGCCCAGAACTGGGCACAAGTATTCCAGGTGTGGTCCCACTAAGTCAGAATAGATGCTTCAATGGAGATTCCTGCATTG
The DNA here is from genome assembly GCA_034641395.1 of Darevskia armeniaca. NCBI lineage: Eukaryota > Metazoa > Chordata > Lepidosauria > Squamata > Lacertidae > Darevskia > Darevskia armeniaca. The sequence goes on along the minus strand of JAWWNF010000973.1, from coordinate 266,211 downwards.
CAAAGGGGTTAGTTAAGATGAAAGGACCCCTGGGAGTAACCATATAACCTTTAGCCCTGCATACAGAAGCATAGCTGTCAATCCTCCCTTTTTTTTGCGGGAAACTCCCTTATTCCAATGCCGTTTCCCGCTGCTATCCCGGATTGTTGATATCCCTTAAATTTCCCGTATTTCAAAGGAAGCAGCTCCTCTCCCTCCCTGCCGGCCAGGGAGACTCCTCAGCTGCGTTACTCGGCTGCCAATAAGGAGTCTGAGACCGACTCCTTGTGCCTTGTGCACATGCCTTGTGCAGCCAGACCCTCACACCCAACCAGACAGACAGCCTGCCTGTCGTCTATGCGCTCACTCTTTCGCTCACCCGTTCGCGCGCAGCCTCTGGAGCGCAGGGTGGCGAGGCAACTTGGTGCCATTGCACTGCCCTTGCGGCATCCCTTATTTTCAAATCCAAAAGTTGGGGGGAAATCCCTTATTTTCAAATCCGAAAGTTGACAGCTATGTACAGAAGTTTCTTAATCTTTAATGGTTTATTATGTTATTACGTTATTATAACGACCCACAATGGATCTCTTAACGGCTTGGCCAGGCTACCCAGGAATTCCTTTGCAGCTTATATTCTCCTTTTCTATCACAAATAGCCCAAAACTCTGGTATTTGTTAATTTTGGTGTTTAGGAGGACACACACACAGTTCTGTAACATTATGCTGGAAGCCGCTCAGATGGGCAGGGTACTATTACTAATAGCAATAATAATAATATTTACTGAATTTATATACCGCTCTATACTGGGGTCTCAGGGCGGATCACAGAATAAGGGTGGTTCACATAATAATACTAATATTTATTGAATCTATATACCGCCCTATACCAGGAGGTCTCAGGACGGTTCACAGAATAATAATAATAATAATAATAATAATAATTCCAACTTTACAATTCTATGGTTCTTCCCCCACCGCACCCCTCTCTGTGAAGAGCCTGGAGGACTCCCCACCCTTCTCCTTTCCCCACCCCACAAGCCCCCTTAGCTCACGACCTCCTAAAAGCAAATACTGGATTCCTTCCCCGACCCCTCCTTGGGGAGTCAAGGAGCAGAAGGCCCTCTGCACATGCTCAGAAGCGCCCTCGACGACGCCACCGCGCTCCCCACGCCACCGCTTTCCCGGCCGCGCGGGCTCACCGGCGGGCGTCGGCGCGCTCGGCGTTGAGGAGGAGGCCGCTGAGGCAGTGCCAGAACGGGAAGCGCGTGAGCAGCACCGAGCCCACCCGCATCAGCAGCCGCAGCGCCCCGCGCCGCCGACGGTTCCCGGAACCCCCGCTGCCCGCCGCCATCTTGCTGCAGGGCGGAAGTACGGGCAAAGCGGGCGGCCTTCCCTGCCCGACGCTGCGGTCCGTCGAGGCTTCGCTCCCGCCGCGGCCCGTTTCCCAAAGCTCTCCGGTCTGGAACTGACACGCGGGACGGAAGGTTCCTGGCTTCTCCTCCTCGCACCTGGGCAGCGCTGCAGCACATCGGTAGCCCTGGCTTCTTGTCCCAGCGGGAAACAACAAGCGCGTTTCCTGCCCCCCCCCCCTTAAAAAAAAGTTTCGGGTTGCCGCCTGTCCCGTCCCGACACCCAGGACAGGCAGAAATTCATCAGGCGAAGCGTCCACACGCAGCCGGTCAATTGCACACCAGCTGAATTTGCACCAGTCGTGCAGCTGTAAAGTTATTTGTGCATTTATTCCACCACCACCCTTTCATCCTTTCATTCCCTTACATTTATATCCCATCTTTATTTTATTTTATTTATTTGTTGAATTTATATACCACCCTATATCCGGAGGTCTTGTTTGTTTTGGGGGGACAGGTGGAATTTTAGCACATACCAGAAATTTAAGTTTGTGCATTTGGAATGGTTTCAAGGGCTCTGTCATCCTAAAGCAACAAAGCCACTAAAAATAATAATAATCAGACTTTTGTGGTTTGGAAATGGATGGGGAAATGCGTTGAAAAGTGTGGGATGAGCAACTGACTAACCAAAAGACAAATAAAACAAAATAAAAAAAAAATCCTTCCAGTAGCACCTTAGAGACCAACTAAGTTTTTTCTTGGTATGAGCTTTCGTGTGAATGCACACTTCTTCAGATACACTGAAACAGAAGTCACCAGACCCTTATATATAGTGAGAGGGTGGGGAGGGGTATTACTCAGAGGGGTGGTGGGAATGGCTATCTACCTGTAACCAAAAGACAAATAAACACCCCGGATCAGGAGGAATGCTCATTGTTGTGTAACTTATCCACAAATAAAAAGGAATGCTCGATAAAGACCAGACATAGTCTAACCTCTGTGTAAGTTTAGTGTAAGCAATTCAGGATGAATGGTCAATAAACTTGCTTGCCTTCAGCAAAGTGGTGGCTCATATAAACAGGCTTGCCATACGTCAGGAAAATTCCTGACATGTCCTGGTTTTCGGGTGTAAAAATGACGCCAGGGGGAACTTTGCCGAATCAGCAAAAAATGTCAGGGAAAACCCGGATGTATGGCAACGTGATGGAAAAAGCAGCAGAAACAGCTCCCAAAGCTTAAAATCTGAAGAAGTGTGCATGCACACGAAAGCTCATACCAAGAACAAACTTAGTTGGTCTCTAAGGTGCTACTGGAAGGAATTTTTTTATTTTTTATTTTGTTTTAAAATCACTAGTTTGGGAGAAGGCTTTCCCTCCCAAAACTCAACAATTTAGGCAACCCTACATATACATTCAGGGACCCAGGTGGCACTGTGGGTTAAACCACAGAGCCTAGGGCTTGCTGATCAGAAGGTCGGCGGTTCGAATCCCTGCGACGTTGCTTGGTCCCAGCTCCTGCCAACCTAGCAGTTCGAAAGCACGTCAAAGTGCAAGTAGATAAATAGGTACTGCTGCAGTGGGAAGGTAAACGGTGTTTCCATGCGCTGCTCTGGTTCGCCAGAAGCGGCTTAGTCATGCTAGCCACATGACCTGGAAGCTGTACGCCGGCTCCCACGGCCAGTAAAGCAAGATGAGCGCCGCAACCCCAGAGTCAGTCACGACTGGACCTAATGGTCAGGGGTCCCTTTACCTTTACCCCATAATAATAAAAACTTTACTATTCCTGCCCCGCCCATCTGACTTGGTTGCCCCAGCCACTCTGGGCCACTTCTGGCATATATACAAACATAATAAAACATTAAACATTTAAAAAAACCACTTCCCTATACAGGGCTGCCTTCAGATGTCTTCTAATGGTTGTATAGTTACTTATCTCCTTGACTCCGTGGTCAGATAACTCCATAACTTCCAACATTTCTCTGAAGAAAATAGAGATGTCCTAAGGAAAAGCAAAGGGACCCGGGTGGTGCTGTGGGTTAAACCTAGGTTCTCAAACAACTCCACGACAACCCTTCCGCAGGACACTTTGGACAACAGAAGACACTTCTCCTAGTTACCAGAGACTTCTGGTGGCCGGGAGTCTGGGAGGACGTCAAGGACTACGTAAGAGCTTGTGACACCTGTCAAAGGGGTAAGGGAGACACCAGAGCACCGGCAGTTCTGCTGCAGCCCTTGCCCACCCCCAGCAGACCCTGGGAAATGGTGAGCATTGATTTCATCACCGATCTGCCCATATCCAGGGGGAAGACGGCAGTGCTGGTGGTGGTTGACATGCTCACCAAGATGTGCCATTTCGTAGCCTGCCCCAAGGTGTTGTCTGCGGAGGAAACGGCCAAACTTTTTGTAGACCATGTGTTTCGCCTGCATGGCGTACCTTCGAGGGTTCTGAGTGACAGGGGCCGGCAATTTACCTCGCGGTTCTGGCGCAAGCTCATGAGCTTGTTGCAGGTGGAGCTGAGCTTCTCCACAGCCAGGCACCCCCAGACCAATTGGCAAGCAGAAAGAGCCAACGCCATTCTGCAGCAGTATTTGCGCTGCTACGTCAACCAGAGGCAGAATGATTGGGCGCAATTTTTGAGTTTGGCAGAGTTTGCTTTCAACAACTCTGTCCATGTGTCCACAGGGATGACCCCCTTTTTGGCCAGTTACGGACGCCATCCCAAAGCTTTCCCAGGGGTGGAGGAGGAGCCCAGTGTACCAGCAGCGGAGAGTTTTGCAGAGGAAATGCAAACAGTGCACAAACAGCTCCAGAGCAACCTGGAAAGGGCCAAAGAGGCTTACAAGAGGGCGGCGGGTGCCCATCGCAGGGAAGGCGAGGTCATTCAGGTGGGGGATAGGGTGTGGTTGTCAACCAGGGGTCTGCCCATCAGAGGGAGCTGTAGGAAGTTAGAGCACTGCAAGCTGGGACCCTATGAGGTCATCGAGCAGGTCAATCCGGTGGCTTTTAAACTTGCTACCAGATACCATGAGGATTCATCCGGTCTTTCACAGGTCGCTACTCTCGCCATACAGGGAGGGGCATCGCTTCCACGGAGAGTCAGAACATCTCCATTGATTGAGATGGATGTGTTTTACCATCGGCGGAGAGTTGTAAAGTAATTAGGACCAATAAAGCGTTAATTGATTTACGTGACGGACTCAGCTGGAATGCTTCACTCGAAACAACAGCCAGAGGGCTGACAGCATGTTCTGACTGCTTTAATCCGATTTCTCCCGCCTTTTGCTGAAACACTCCCGAAAGGGAAACCAACCCCTCCCCTTCCTGTTTCTTGATGCGACGGTCTGGCTCTGGGATGCTACTGAAAGCCCCCTCCCCACCTCTTCTTCTCCTTCGCTGCTTTCACTTGAATCTGTACTGTCTCAGCGCGGGGGAGGGGACAGGGCTACCCAGTCCTCTGACACATGTGCTTATTGATTAGGGAGCAATCCCCATGGAATTCAGTAGGGCTTACTCCTGAGTAATGTAGTTATTGTGGCATGAAACTGTGACAGCAAGGACCCCTTCTGGAATAAGGTAAGACCCTTAAATATTAATTAAATTGCAGTGTTTACATGCCCAATTACAGGTAGGTAGCCGTGTTGGTCTGTCATAGCCAAAACAAAACAAAAAAATTCCTTCCAGTAGCACCTTAGAGACCAACTAAGTTTGTTCTTGGTATGAGCTTTCGTGTGCATCTGAAGAAGTGTGCATGCACACGAAAGCTCATACCAAGAACAAACTTAGTTGGTCTCCAATGTGCTACAGGAAGGATTTTTTTTTTATTTTGTACATGCCCAATGTTTATTTGCAAGGGAGGATAGGGAGAAAACCAGGCCACACAAATTTTCTCCCAGTCGCCACGGCTTCAAAGAGTCTGCGAACCACGCACAGAAACCCGTTCAGTCGCAGAAAAGCTGCTTCGAGTTTGGAGTCTGCGTATTCAAAGCTCCTAGCTTGGTTGCTTCTCATTTCATCAGACAGCTCTTGCCAGTCCCAGGTTCAAGCACAAATACAATATGTAAGAACTAGTTGAATTCAGCCCATTAATAATGGGCGCTAGCGGCGGCGACCGGGACCCGAGACGCAATATGCAGTTGTCCCCCTCCCTTCCTTCTCCCCGCCTCAGCCGGCCAAGCCACCACCATGGCGGAGCCGCCCTCCCCGCCGCCGCCACAGGCGGCTGAGGCGGGGAGAAAGAAGGGAGGGGGAGAAGCAGCAGCGCGCGGGGAGTGCCCGCCATTGCGGCTTCTGGCCCCAGAGCAGGAGGAGGCGGCGGTAGGAGCGGTGGTGGCGGCGATTGAAGCGGAGAGCTTCGGAGGCTCGCGAAGCGCAAGCGCTCGCGCTGCGCTCCAACCAATCAGCCTCCTCCTCCTCTCTGCGCTCCAATCTCTGTGTCAGTGGAGCACATGCGCAGTTGGCCAATTCCACTGACACACGGACGGTGGACGCAGGGACACAGGGAGATTATTATATAGGATGCTCTCTATGGAGCCTCAGTAGAAGGACACCTGCAGTCAATCTGAGTGAGAGACTGCTGGTGTCCTTCTACCGAGGCTCCATAGAGAGCATTCTTACATATTGTATTTGTGCTTGGTTCTCTAGCTGCACAGTCAGGGAGAGGAAGGTACTACAGAAGTCATAACCACAGCCAGAAAGATTACTGGTCATCCTCTCCCATCCTTGGAAGAACTAAACAGTTCCAGTTGCCTTAAAAAAGTAAATAATATTTTACAGGATCCATCTCATCCGGGATATAGTCTCTTTGCACCACTGCCTTTGGGCAAGAGATATAGAACAAATAGATTGAAGAATAGTTTCTATCCAAGAGCTATAACCATCTTAAATGCTGTAACCAGATAATATGACCTTGGAGAGTTGTGATGGGTGTGTATGTATGTGCATGTGTGGCTGAAAATGTGTTTCTTAGTTTTTTGTGCTGTTTTTTTTTTTGTTTTGTTTTTATGGGATGGCATCCAATTTCGTTGCACTTGTACCTGTACAATGACAACAAAGAACTCTTATCTCTTATCTTATCTCTTCAAGCTGAGTACACTTACTGTTAATCAACCAAGATAGCATTTCCAAAAAACCATGTAGAAAGCACTTTACAATCTTTATTTGACCCCGCCCTCACAACATCCCTGCGAGGTAGGACGCTAGTCCTCGGGAACGGAGGCTGGAATGAAAGCAGCTCGGCCAAAGTTCACCCAGTGAGTCCACAGCTAAGGCAGGATTTGAATCCAGATCTGGGTACTGGGCAACCGTACTGCCCTCTCCTCAAAAAGGCAGCCCACTGTACAGTCCGGTTCAGCATCAGGAAAGCCGAGGCAATACTCTACATTGGTGATTACCGACAAGCGTCTTCATATATGTACAACACGGCCATTATCCGACCCGTCTCTTCGGCCGGCAGTTAATAGGTGTAGCCTTTCCCATACGGCGGCTGCCCCCCGAGATCTTGCATATAGGCTACGCCCTCGTCCAGGTGGGACAGAGGCACGGTGTCCTCCTCGCTGACGTGCCACTCGAACTCGGCCTTCAGGGACGGGCGCTGATTGTCAGGGAAAGCCAGGGAGAAGAGGGCTTCGGGTTCACAGACGAACTTGTACACATAACGCTCACCAGCTACCTGTAAGGCAGGGAGGAGAATGGAGGGGAAAGAGAGAACTGCAGCAAGCGGTTCTTGCAAATAACCCCACATGGATGACCCCAGAACAGAGGTTGGGTGCATTCTTTGTGCCAGGGCAGCTGTTTACCAGCTCCATCTGGTACACAGGCTGAGACCCTACCTGCCCGCGGACTGTCTCGCCAGAGTGGTGCATGCTCTGATTATCTACCGCTTGGACTACTGCAATGCGCTCTATGTGGGGATGCTTTCGGAGGTGACTCGAAAACTACAACTAATCCCGAATATGGCTGTTGACTGGGAGTGGCCGCCGGGACCATATAACACCAGCCCTAAAGGATCTACACCAAGCGTCAGCAACGTTATCCGGCCGTGGGCCGGATCGATCCCACGGAGCTTGTCCGTGGGCCGGACATGCGCAGCGCGATACTGGAAATCACATCTGTGCATGTGCCCCGGAGCCGGAAATCGCTTCTGCGCATGACCAGACACCTGCGCAGAAGCGATTTTCGGATCAGGGCATATCCCTGCCGCCGGAAATCGCTTCTGCACATGCTCAGATGCCTGCGCAGAGGCGATTTTTGGCGTCTGCGCGAGTCCCCGCGCCATGGCGGTTTAGCGCGGGGGACTTGCCGAGTGGGCAGCTCGGTGACCGGGCAGCTTGTGGGCTGGATGAACTGGCTTCATGGGCCGCATCCGGCCCATGGGCTGGAGGTTGCCGATGCCTGATCTACACTGACCTTTAAAGCCCTAAACGGCCCAGTATACCTGAAGGAGCATCTCCACCCCCATCGAGGTCCAGCTCCGAGGGCCTTCTGGTGGTTCCCTCCCTGCGAGAAGTGAGGTTGCAGGGAACCAGGCAGAGGGCCTTCTCGGTAGTGGCGCCCGCCCTGTGGAACAGCCTCCCACCAGATGTCAAGGAGATAAGTAACTATACAACCCAACATTCTGAGCAGCATCTTTATTGCTTATTGCTTATTGTATTTTAATGTTCTGTTGGAAGCCGCCCAGAGTGGCTGGGGAAACCCAGCCAGATGGGCAGGGTATAAATAATAAATTTTTATAAATTATTATTATTATTATTTCCCCCTTTCTTTTTCGTTTCTGTCCCTTTTCCTCTCTCCGATTCCTTCCTTCTTCCTGCTTTTTTCTCTTTTTTCCCTTTTTCGGAGCTGTTTTTTAAAAAATAATTTCTATTAACGCACATGCCCCTTCCTAAGCTCAAACTGCGCAGGCAGTGGAGGCTGATTTATTGGGGGGGGGAGAGGCACTGCCCCACCCACCTCAGTCTGCCCTCATTCAGCCCCCCAACCTGCCGGCCTTCTCACAACCAGTCTCTGAGGCGACTCTGGCTGTCATCCTCTCTATCCTTAGTCACAAGTTTGACTTTGCAGAATTCGGAGGTGGGGGACAAAACTGCACCCAAGCGCAACCCAGCTTCAACGCCGGACAACCGCCCTCCACTCCAGACGCAAAAACCAACCTTTTGCATGATGCCCTTTTCGTAATAGTAACGAAGAGAGCGGCTCAGCTTGTCGTAGTTCATGGCTGGGCGGTTCTTCTGGATGCCCCAAAGCCGCGCCACCTGCAGCCGTGCCCATCGAAAGTGGGGAGCAGAGAGAAAAACAACGCTGGGTTTAATTCTATGCCCTTAAAAATGTGCTTTTTTCAGGGGGGTGTTGTTTTTATTTTGATTATTCAGTACACCTGAAGGAACGTCTCCACCCGCATCGTTCAACCGAGACTCTGAGGTCCACCTCCGAGGGCCTTCTGGCGGTTCCCTCACTGAGAGAAGTGAGGTTACAGAGAACCAGGCAGAGGGCCTTCTCGGTAGTGGCTCCCTCCCTGTGGAACGCCCTCCCGTCAGATGTCAAGGAAATAAACAACTACCTGACTTTTAGAAGACATCTGAAGACAGCCCTGCTTAGGGAAGTTTTTAATGTGTGCTGTTTTATCGTGTTTTTAATATTCTGTTGGGAGCCGCCCAGAGTGGCTGGGGAAACGCAGTCAGATGTGCGGGGGTATAAATAAATTATCATTATCATTATTATTTACATTGTGGTTTTATATTCTGATCTTATCTTGTTTTATCCCTGAGACCTGCAGATATAGAGCAGGTATATAAATTCAATAAATAACAATACATTGGTACCTTGGTACTTGAGCGGCTTGGCTCCCGAACAAATCAGTTCCCGAACGCTGCAAACCTGGAAGTAAGCATTCCGGTTTGCGAACGTTTTTCGGAAGCTGAACGTCCTGCAGCCAATCGGAAGCCGCGCCTTGCTTTTCGAACGGTTTCAGGAGTCGAACGCACTCCCGGAACGGATTAAGTTTGAGAACCAGGGTACCACTGTAATGCGAAACAGACCATGTCAAGTAACCTAAATAATAATAATAATAATAATAATAATAACCCACCACATTCGAACATTGAAGCCTGCTTTTAGCTTTTTAGCTGGGCAGATGAGAAGGTGGCCTCTGAGTGTACGCAGAGTGCTCTTCCCTGTCCAGCAATGGCCACTGGCACATTTATGGGAGTTGACTTACCGGTACTTGGGGAAGGAGAAAGGGAGGAGATAACAACACGCTGTAAATTGCACCGGAATCAAAACTTGGTGGGTAGTATAAAAATTAATTCAACCTTAAACAAGACCCACCTCCTCTGGTTCAATGAGTTTGAATTCCATTCCTCGGCCTGTCCAGGCAATGAAATGTGAGTTGCTTGGGTCGTCCAGCAAAGCTACCAGGAACTGCCAAAGCTGCAGAGACCCCCGCCGTTGATAAGGGGGGCCCTCACGGTACCCACCCGCTTCTTGCTTGATGTCCCCTGCCAAGCACAGAGCAAGCATGATGAAAACAAGAAGCAGCCCTATTTCTTTTAACCGATAAGAAAGGAGGTGCCAGTATCAAGCTCTGCCTAGAACTCCCAATTTTTCATTTCCCTCTCGGTAGCAGGGGAAAGGCATGCTGTGAATAAGGTGTGGGGCACCTTTAGCTCACCAGGCACTGCCAAACTACAACTCACATTGGCCATGCCTGCTGGGGCTTGTGTGAGTTGCAACTCAGGTTACAACTGGGGAGGGGGGGGGCAAAGGTTCTCCAATCCTGCTATACAGTGGTACCGCGGGTTACAGACGCTTCAGGTTACAGACTCTGCTAACCCAGAAATAGTACCTTGGGTTAAGAACTTTGCTTCAGGATGAGAACAGAAACCATGCGGTGGCAGCGGGACGCCCCATTAGCTAAAGTGGTACCTCAGGTTAAGAACAGTTTCAGGTTAGGAACGGACCCCCAGAACGAATTAAGTTCTTAACCCGAGGTAAAAGGTAAAGGTAAAGGGACCCCTGACCGTTAGGTACAGTCACGGACAACTCTGCGGTTGCAGTGCTCATCTCGCTTTACTGGCCGAGGGAGCCGGCGTACAGCTTCCGGGTCATGTGGCCAGCATGACTAAGCTGCTTCTGGTGAACCAGAGCAGCACACGGAAACACCGTTTACCTTCCCACCGGAGCGGTACCTATTTATCTACTTGCACTTTGACATGCTTTCAAACTGCTAGGTTGGAAGGAGCAGGGAACGAGCAACGGGAGCTCATCCCATTGCGGGGATTCGAACCGCCAACCTTCTGATCGGCAAGCCCTAGGCTCTGTGGTTTAACCCACAGCACCACCCACGTCCCTTAACCCGAGGTACCACTGTGTGTGTGTATGTATATGTGTATATATATATATACCGTATATACTCGAGTATAAGCCGACCCGAATATAAGCCGAGGCACCCAATTTCACCACAAAAAACCTGGGAAAGCTTCATAGGAGCCACTGCCTGCCTCACTCGAGTATAAGCCGAGGGCGGCTTTTTCAGCACAAAAAATGTGCTGAAAAACTAGGCTTATACTCGAGTATATAGGGTATATATATATATGTGTGTGTGTGTGTGTGTGTGTGTGTACACACACACACACACACACACTCACTCAAAGCAGTGTCAGATATACAGTGGTACCTTAGAAGCCGAACAGAAGCCGTTCCTGAAGTCCATTCGACTTCCAAAATGTTCAGAAACCAAGGCTTGGCTTCCGATTGGCTGCTGGAAGCTCCTGCAACCAATTGGAAGCCGCGCCGGACGTTTGGGTTCCAAAAGAACATCCGCAAACCGGAACACGCACTTCTGGGCTTGCGGCGTTCGGGATCCAAAACGTTCGACTCGCAAGTCGCGCGTTAACCAAGGTACGGCTGTATAAGCCAGGCGCCAAATGGCTCCTTAAACCAGGGTTACAGTCGCCAAAACAAAATGCCTAATTGCCATTTTGGGGGCTAGGTGGCTTGAAAGTTGCATTTTTCAATGCGCCATTTTGGTTCCTGAAATCCATTCCGGTTGTACAGATAAAATATAACGGAGAGAATTCCACAGGATGTGTTGCTAGTATATGAAAGCAGTCCAGATGCAAGGATCCCCAAGCATGGCACCTCCAGATGGTGGAGACATCAGGCGCCATCCTGGCACCCGGGCATCTTCGCTTGGTCGCAAGTGGCCGATAACCGGGTGCAAAAGGCGCCTGGTGAATTTCGAACGTTGGCTCAAAGTTCATCGCTCCCTCTATTATCAAACTCAGGTGGTGTGCCAAGGGCTAAGTAGCCAAAATAAGACCAGTAGCAAACAAAGAGGCAGGCATCAGTATGCTTGGTGGAACCCCAGGTTTTGCAGAGGTATATAAATATTTGCAAAAGACCTCCAAAACAGCCCTAGGAGGACTCAGTAGCATGGAGCCCTGAATGTCCATTGGAAAAGAAAAGTATAAAATCGTGGCTGGGTGGAAGAGAGAACAGCATCTTGGAAACCAGTGTGGTTAGCTGGTACCCGGAATAGGAGTGCTCCCATTAGAAGATGGAGATACACTGCAACATTTTGTTGCAGGTTTTCCATGTTACTTCATATATTCCAGGGTAGATAAGAGTCTGGCAATAAGGCAGATTCCCAAGCTAAGACTTGCTTCAAATTAAGCCCTGGAAGAGAGTAAGAATTTTACCTTATATAAAATAACTCCAGCACAAAGTCTATAGGCAACTGCCAACTTATGCCGGAGTTACGTTCTGGGGGTGGTTCCTAAAGCCAAAATTACGTACAGTCGTACCTCCGCTTACTTATCCCTCTGGATACGTAAACTTCGGGGTGCAAATGCAGCAAACCTGGAAGTATTTTTCTGGGTTTCGCCGAGCGCGCATGCGCAGAAGCAGTCCTCCAGTTGCAAATTCCTTGGAATGCGGCCGGACCTCCGGAACGGATCCCGTTCGCAACCGGAGCTACCACTGTATTTTCAAAACACATTGGCGGGTGGGATTGCCAAAGTCTTTCCCCCAGATGCCCACCCCCTTTTTACTCATCAATGAGGTAAGACGCAATGGCCTAGCCCCCTGCTCCAACACACACACACCTCTATTATAATCTGGATTTCAAATTTAATTTTTCCTGTTCTAGTTCCACCTGAATTTTCAGAGAGGAAGGCAGATTTCAGCTTTGGATGAAAAAGAGGGGAGCCTGGGCTCTATCGTGACAATCCCTGAAACGAGATACTAAGAACTAAAGTGCTAAACTGAGGTAAAACGTTTTTTCTCGTAAGGAAATTTTTCAAGCTCTTTGAGCTTTCAGTAAATTCTAACTACCTTTGAGAAAACAGGCAGATTCAGTGAAACAAGATTATTAGCTGGCTTCTCGTCAGGTATTTTCAGTTTAAATGTTCTTATTTTGGCTTTAGCTTTATCTTATCTACGTTGCAGTTTAATGGTTCTATTTTAATTTTGAGTAACGTTTTACCTCAGTTTAGCACTTTAGTTCTTAGTATCTCGTTTCAGGGATTGTCACGATAGAGCCCAGGCTCTCCCCTTTTTCGTCCTATTTTCCTCGTGACTGTCTTTCTTTTGTACATTGGGTTCATATAGATTTCAGCTTTGGGCAAGACGATGTAGATCATTGCTCCGGTTCTGATGAGGAGGTTTGATTTGCTTCCTTACCAGACCATGCACATGACAAAAGGCCCTACATTTAAATGCCGCAAATCTCCAAGGCTGTAAAGACTTGGGGTTTTCTTCCTATGCGGGGAGGGATTATGATCTGGGGCTGACCGCTGGACATTCTGGTTCAGATTTCTTTAAATTGTTTGTTTTAGAGAGTACTGAATTCATGCAAAACGTTTCCTTAGCTCCATCCGGCAGCCTTTGAAAAGATGGGGGATGCCCAGTGGTGCAGCTCATATAACCCAGGGCAATTGCGTATCTGACCTTCAAACTTCTCAGGGACGACGCAGACGTCATCAGCGAACGGCCGCGCCTGTTTCTCATAACTGTACCCTGTGAAAAGAAGAACACATCAGCAGGGCAGGCTGATTTTTTTTCAACTTTCACATTCCAAAAATGAGGGGTCCTCAAAACTTTTAACATGGATTCAAAAAGATAGCTTGGCTAAATGAACATAATTTGCTTGGTGAATAACTGCGTAGAAACAGATCTGACTTAGAATCATAGAATTGGAAGAGACCACAAGGGCCATCCAGTCCAACCCCCTGCCAAGCAGGAAACACCATCAAAGCATTCCTGACAGGTGGCTGTCAAGCCTCTGCTTAAAGACCTCCAAAGAAGGAGACTCCACCACACTCCTTGGCAGCAAATTCCACTGTCGAACAGCTCTTACTGTCAGGAAGTTCTTTCTAATGTTTAGGTGGAATCTTCTTTCTTGTAGTTTGAATCCATTGCTCCGTGTCCTCTTCTCAGGAGCAGCAGAAAACCACCTTTCTTTTGCAATAGGGGTCTTGAACGTTCCCATTTGGGGGATGATTGACTGAATCATCAACCAGGGTTAGCTGCCACAACCTTCTTTCCAGTGCTCCGGATTGGCTGGGACAGGTCACATGACACGTGCTCCTCCCAATGCTCCAGGTTGGCTGGGAGTGATCATATGACAACCGCTCACCCCTATAAAAGCTTCTAATGCCACATGCATTCCCTTGGTGTTGCCCAACCAGGGTTGTGTGACATGGAAACTTGCTTTTCTTACTGGTCCGTACTGCAGCTGAACTCAAAATACAGAAAACATAGGGCAGATCCTTTCCTGAGTGTACAAACCTGCCTTTTACTAGTCAGCCTGGTCACGTGTGTAGACTTAGAAACAGCTAACAGCCCAGCTAATAGGAGATATTGGCTTGTGGACAAGAAAAGGCCTTCAAGGAAAATACCTCACCTAGTGTGCTGTCGGGGTTGGAATGTCCTGGGAAGGGTTCCACATTCATATACATCGAATGGCAGCTCGGGACATCTATAAGACAGACACAAAGAAACAAAAGACAAACAGGTCAAATCAGTAATGATACACTGGGTGAGAGACTTTGGGTATCATATACAACTTACAGCTTGGGAGAAGTTATGGAATTTAAGGTTCACAGCATGTTGGCAAAAATGTATAAAACATGCTCAAATGTATGCCGGAAATGTAAAGAAAAAGAAGGCACCTTCTATCATATGTGGTGGAATTGTAAGGTAGTAAAAGGATTTTGGGAAATGATATATAACGAGTTGGAAAAAAATGTTTAAATAACCTTTGCTAAAAAACCTGAAGCCTTTTAGGAATTCTAAGTGCCGAAATCCCAAGGGAGCAGAAAAGACTATTTATGTATGCGACGACGGCTGCGCGGATGTTATTGGCCCAGAGATGGATAGAAGATAAAGTCCCGACCAGAGAAGATTGGCAGATCAAGTTGACGGATTATGCCGAAATGGCTAAAACGGCCGGAAGAATCAGAAATCAGGAAGACCAAAATTTTAATAAGGAATGGGGAAATTTTTTTAAAACTTATCTTAAAGACCATTGTAAACAGTTAAAATCGTTAGTAGGATTGGAATATCACTTGTAGTTTAAGGCTGAATTCTGGACACAAATGGAGATGTAAAAGATTTGGAACATCGCAAAAGATGCAGGAGGAAATGATTAATAATAGGACCCACAAAGGGGAGGATGGAAGTCCAGGAGATTCCTTGGATTCTTGCTTTTTTATGATTTATGTTTGATATATCTCTGTAAAATTTTAATTTGAAAAACCAAATAAATAAATAAATAAATAAATAAGTAAGACAGACAGACAGACAGACAGACAGACAGACAGACAGACAGACACACACACACACACACACACACACACACACACACACACACACACACACACAAATTGCTGGGTTTAGTAGGCAGGATTTGGCTTCCTCCCTCCAGAGGTGCAAATCCTAAAAGTGGTGGCTTCATATTTGTGGAAGTCTCTCTCTGGAAAAAATCAGCCAGCCAGGCAGCCCACCCCCACATCAGACAGACTCCACTAACACTTCATTAACACCGTGCAATAATATTTACAATTGATTTTACTGTATGGCGGGTGGAGAGGTTTGATTCTTTGGATTGTTACACTAAATTGCTTTAATAATGATTTGAGCTCAACTTTTATTATTGCTCTTTCTGCTGCCCTGCCCGAAATTCCTCCCCCCCCCTTCAAATAAAAGGGGAGTTCAAAATTATTTAAAAATAAATAAAACAAATAGCAGCAGGGAGAACCTCACCCTTTGGTATGCTGCAGTGTGTGTTTTCAAAATAGTAATAATAATCTAAATAGATTCAGATCTATCCGAGCTAGCATATTTCTTTGACTCAAATTTTGTTTCAACGACTAAACGTGCGAGCTGCAGTAACTTTATGTGTTGAAAAAAATATCTCAATAAAAAAGTCCAGTAGACAATAGTAGTCTTATGAAAATATTTGAAGGGGAGTTGTGAATCAGTACATGTGATTTCAATGCTGTATTCAAACAGATTCAAACTGCACCTAAGAATTAGTGCCTGAATAGTGTTCGTGTGGGGGGGGTGTTTCCTCCTCCTTCCGAATCCCTTTTCCTTTTGTGTCGCAACTGCCTTATTACAGACATTTACAAGTTGCTCTGGGAGCCTTTCTCAATGGAAGAGTAGGCTAAAAATGCTTCAAATACAATTGCATAATATGCAAGACTGTTAAGCAAAAGCTCTTTTTGCCCCACAAGCCTGCCCCCCCCCCTGCATTAAAACCCAACACTGAAGCACGGCTCCAAACAACAGTGGATTTCAAATGCATGGGTTAAATGTTTAAAAGTTGGTGTTATAGGAATTCTAAGGTCTTATGTGTGGCGCTGTGGGTTAAACCACAGAGCCTAGGGCTTGCCGATCAGAAGGTCGGCGGTTCGAATCCCCGCGACGGGGTGAGCTCCTGTTGCTCAGTCCCTGCTCCTGCCAACCTAGCAGTTCGAAAGCACGTCAAAGTGCAAGTAGATGAATAGGTACCGCTCTGGCGGGAAGGTAAACGGCATTTCCGTGCGCTGCTCTGGCTCGCCAGAAGCGACTTAGTCATGCTGGCCACATGACCCGGAAGCTGTACGCCAGCTCCATCGGCCAGTAAAGCGAGATGAGCGCTGCAACCCCAGAGTCGTTCGCGACTGGACCTAATGGTCAGGGGTCCCTTTACCCTTTACCTTTGTGGGGGGGGGGGGGTGAGCACCCTGTTGCAACAGCTTTAATAAAGATCAGGCTTACTAGCTGCTTTGCTTCTCAACATTCTCTGGTTGGCCTCTGTTATTTTCTCCTACCGATAGAGAACCTACATTAGGACTGTATATGGGCTCTTGGGTACCCCATAAGGGAAAAGGAGCAGTTTTTTCTTATAAGAAGAAGAAGAAGAGTTTGGATTTGATATCCCGCTTTATCACTACCTGAAGGAGTCTCAAAGCGGCTCACAATCTCCTTTCCCTTCCTCCCCCACAACAAACACCCTGTGAGGTTAGTGGGGTTGAGAGACTTCAGAGAAGTGTGACTAGCCCAAGGTCACCCAGCAGCTGCATGTGGAGGAGCGGAGACGCGAACCCGGTTCACCAGATTACGAGTCTACCAGATTACGAGTCTACCGCTCTTAACCACTACACTACACTGGCTCTCTATAACATTCGTAAGAGGGGCTTCAACCTTTCCCTTTTCTTGCGAGGAATCCTATTCAGAATAAGGGAATCTCCCGCAAAAAAGGGGGAAAGTTGACAGCTATGCTCCCGCACTCTCCCCAAAGCTGCCTGCGGTTTTGCAAGGTTGAGCAGAGAGGAAGGGCTTTAAAGGAAAAGCCTTTAAAGACTGCCCATGGAGAAAATTAAGGGCTGCCGGAAAGAGGGGGCTGGTTCCCCCCCCCCCGGCTTCTCTGGCAGCCAAAGAAACCCCTGTTTCCACCCAGGCATTTCGACGCCCCGGGCTCGGAAGTTGCATGCCCAGACTTTCTTCCCTCTGGGCTTCGAGCCAAGCAAGATTTGGCTCCGGTTACCAGCCTGTGCGCTGATGTCAGCTGCCCATAAGGAGAGCAGCCTTGCTGTAATCCGACACCCCGCCAGCCCCAGAGCCCAGTTCCTGTGCCTCCATTTTGTGAATGAAATTCCTTTCTGCTCCATTCAGCAACAGGAGGGCTCCCTGCCAGGACGCAGAGGCGGGGGGGGGGGGGGGAGGCGGCTCGAAGTTATGCAATGCAACGCCAGGCCTTGGGAAGAAGCACAGCAGCGCCTCTTCTCTCCCTCCCTGCTAGTATTTGAAGGTCACAAAATGCCACGCCACCCCAGAGCGGAATAACTGCGCGCCATCGGGGTCTGATAAGCTGAAAAGGGAATTTAAGCAAGGGGGTGGATGGAAAGGAAATCTCGACAACGTCACATGCCAGATAAAAGTCTCCGGCCAGATGAAAGGGTTGCCAGTTTCTTTTTGTACACAGAAAAGTACAGCGGTATCTTCGTTCCCAAACTTAATCCGCTCCGGAAGTCCGTTCCAAAACCAAAGCGTTCCAAAACCAAGGCGCGCTTTCCCATAGAAAGTAATGCAAAACGGATTAATCCGTTCCAGGCTTTTAAAAACAACCCCTAAAACAGCAATTTGACATGAATTTTACTATCTAACGAGACCGTGGATCCATAAAATGAAAGCAATAAACAATGTACTGCAGTCACACTATCAATCAATCAGTAGCTGAACTGGGTTTCACACAGTCACAAAAACAAAACAAAAAAGCCACGGAAATAGAAACACAAAATAAATAGCAAATCGGAAGCGTAACACTCAAAAC
Source organism: Darevskia armeniaca (assembly GCA_034641395.1). Classification (NCBI taxonomy): domain Eukaryota; kingdom Metazoa; phylum Chordata; class Lepidosauria; order Squamata; family Lacertidae; genus Darevskia; species Darevskia armeniaca. The sequence goes on along the minus strand of JAWWNF010000973.1, from coordinate 248,070 downwards.
GGAACACATTCGGCTTCCGAAAAAAAGTTTGCAAACCAGAACACTTACATACGGGTTTGCAGTGTTTGGGTTCCAAGTTGTTTTGAGTACCAAGGCGTCTCAGAACCAAGGTACCACTGTATGATTAAGAGGGGCCATTGAATAGTTACATAAACTACCTGAAAATGATTTACAGATGGTATCTAACTCCGAGTATACTTGTTAAAATGTATAAGTCCGAATCAGATAAGTGCTGGAGATGTAACGAGGTTGAGGGTACATTTCATCATATGTGGTGGACTTGTAAAAGGGTAAAAGAGTATTGGGAAATGATATACAATGAATTGAAAAAAAAATGTTTTAAAATACCTTTCCAAAAAACAACAACCCAGAGTCCTTTTTGTTGGGGATAATTCAGAGGGAAATTCCCAGGTGTCAAAAAAGACTATTTATGTATGCTACCGCTGCGGCCTGTGTTTTGTTAGCCCAAAAATGGAAAACGAGCGAGGTCCCAACTAAAGAAGAATGGCAACTTAAAAACTGATGGAATATGTGCAGCTTGTGGACCTAACACATAGAATAAGAGAACAAGAAGAATAAAGAAGACTGGAAAATGTTTACTGAATATATGGGTGAAAACTGTGTTCATTTAAAAATGCTGGTAGCATTAAGATGAATTCAACAGTGTAAATAAGTTCTGATGGTTGTAACAATGGATTACTGAATGGTTTAGTTCATGTGAAATATGCAGGGATGTATGGTATGCAAAATGAACCATGGAAAGAGAAGAAGGGAAGTGATTGATATTGTAAGGATGTTTAGACGAGTATTTAAAATTGTAAAACAGAAAACTTAATAAAAATTAATAAATAAAATAAATAAAAAACTTAATAAAGCTTAATAAAAATTATATTAAAAAATAAAAGGAAAAGAAAAGAATTATTAAGTGGGACTGTTGAATAGATACATAAAAGCCAAGGTCCAGTTAGATCCCCAATCTGGCCTTTGAAGGCTATTGAAAAAACTGAATGAGAGGAACCATCTCACTGGAGGGGGTTTATCCCGGGCAGGGGATAAGAGGTTTGTAGGAGGTTTGTAGCTGGAGCTGGCCCTGGAAGAACTTATTCAGAGATCTTGAAGTGCGTAAGCTATCCCTCCACAGTGAGATGCGCGAGAGGAGGGTAGTCTTGCCTAAAAAACACCCGCCACCTTTTGATCACATCTCACAGGCTCATTAGCTTGCAAGCTATGAAACTGAGCACAGAAACATTCCAGGCTGGGAAGTAAAAGGAAATGAATAAAGAAAAGAAAAGATTGCCTCTCAGTCAAAGAAAGGAAGGGGGGGGGGAGGTGCAGCCTGCTTGAAAGTGACCTGTGGCTTTCTAGAAAGAAAGAAAGAAAGAAAGAAAGAAAGAAAGAAAGAAAGAAAGAAAGAAAGAAAGAAAGAAAGAAAGAAAGAAAGAAAGAAAGAAAGGTGGATAGCTTATAGACTTATTTTGACATTGTTGCCCCAATAGGAGAAAAATACTGAGACAGTTAAGACCACTGGGTTTGGGGATGCAGTTGAGTGTAAGATGGGAGGCTGCAAGCTTCCAAGATTCATCGATGTGATGGTTGGCTGATGAAGAATTCTATGAACCCAAAAAGCTTGTACATTTCTATAACATAATCAATAGCTTAAGAAAAAGCAGCTTTTTTAAAAAAAAACACAAAACGGGCTGTGTGACTGTACTTGACAAAACGTTTTTAAATTTTTAGTCGAATGCATACACTGTGACAACAAAACCCCAAAAAAACATGGTCAATGGTTACAGCTAGATGGACACAGTCTTCCCAGCTCATGCTATAAGGTATAAAATAGATCATTCAGAACTTCTATTTACCTCTGTAAGACATTTAAGCTATTTAGCTGTCAGGGCATCTCTGCTCACCACCCTCCAAAAGTTGTTGGGACTCCAACTCCCATCAGGCCTGGCCAGGGGCGATGGGAGTTGTAGTGCAGCAAATATCTGGAGGGCAACAAATCAGCTACGCCATTTATCATTAGCCCTTTCTTTTTTTTTACATTCCTCCTCCCTCCTTACAAGAAGGAGAAAATATAGTAAAGTATGAAAATGCAGAGGAATGGGGCAGAAAGAGGCTCCGTGGGCTAGATAAAAGTTAGCAGCTGGCAGACAATTAACTAGGCTCCATTTTCCACCCCAATCCCCCCCCAAAAGCTCTGTGTTCCTGAACATGTGCAGAGATATATTTTTTTAAAAAAAACCTTCTCCTCTTTTATTTTCCGAGAGCCTGCAGTCCCCCCTTTTCCTTTGGGAATCTGCTTTCCTATTTCCGCAGGAAAGGGGGAATCAACTTTGGGTTTTCAGATGTTGACTCCAGCTCCCATCATTCCCCAGCCAACATGGCCAATGGACCAGGATGGATGGGAACTGTATTCTCAACATCAGAAGGGTTAGCCATTCCTGGTAAAAAAAAAAACACAAAGCCAGTTAAGTTTCATTGGGAGTTTGCTGGCTTCGCCCCAGCAAAGGAAGACTGGATACAAAAACTTACGGAATATGCAGAAATGGCGAAAGTTACTGGAAGAATAAGAAATCAAGATAACGAACTTTTTATAAAAGAATGGAAACATTTTACTGAATATTTGCAGATAAATTGTAAACAGATAAGAACACTGGCAGGATTATTGTAATAACCTGCAGTTTGATAACAGTATGTATTTAAAGTAGATGCGCAAATTATGTTAATTTGGATATGCAGAAGATATTAAAAACAAATTTACGGATCTGCAGAAAGAGGGGGGAAGGAAGTCAAGTTTTGAATGTTAAAATGATTGTAGAATGAGTGAAATGTATAAACCTGAAAAGCATAAATTATTATTTATTTATTTTTTAAAGGACCACTTCCAGGTTTTGGGTGCTCTGTGCATGACACCCGAACCCCACCCCACCCTTCAGAAGAGGGGCCCCACCAGGATGACTCTGCGGGGCTAATGGGCTTCGATACGCTGTGCAGGACCGCCTCTCCTGGTATGCCCCATGGAGGACCTTAAGGTCCATAAATAGCAACACCCTAGAGGTCCCAGGCCCTACGGAAGTCAAATTAGCCTCAACCAGAGCCAGGGCCTTCTCAACACTGGCTCCGACCTGGTGGAACGCTCCACAGGGCCTGTAAGACAGAGTTGTTCTGCCTGGCCTTTGGCTTGGAATCAGCCTGATCCCCTCCCTCTCTTTCCTTTTCCTTCTGTGATGGAACCCCTATTTGGGGACTTCCCTGGCTTTTTTCTGTCCCACGTAGGACCAGTCTGGATAGCTGGCCTTGGTGAAGATTTGACGCTTTCGTCCCCAAACAGCTTTTTGATTTGAGTTTCTACTGAAATGAGGCTGCACTTTAATGTTGTATTTTAATTCTGTTTCCCGCCCCCCTCGGTGGCGGGCGCGGTTATGAGACTTGAGGTCGGCTGGCAAGCTTTACGATATGTGGCCTTAAAGACGAAGCTTTGGCTATGGCTCAAGCTTTGTTTTAAACCAGTGGGCATCGCCCCCTTGACATTGAGGGATGATTTCCAGTCATCATGGGAAAGGGAGGTCATAAAAGAGGTGCAGTCCTGTGGATTGTCACACCTCTACCTGGAGTCCATGACGTATAATCAAGCTAGAACTGCAATCTCCCGGAGATTGAGCGATATTGCCAGACAAGAGGACATAGCTCAAGTGAAATCAGGGATGTTCCTAGGGGACCAGATATATCAAATGACACCAGCCCCCTATCTCACGGAAATCCACTATGTGGAATACCGCAAGACTTCTTACAGCGGCTAGACTAAACGCCCTTGATTCCGCTGTATTGTGGGGAAGGTACAAGGGAGTTCCATACGCCCAGAGAACCTGTCATTGTACTATGGCCGTGGTTGAGTCTACCGGACATATCCTTCTGTCTTGTCCTCTCTATGTAGAACTTAGGCAAAATCTTATAACTCCACTTTTACGTCAATCTAGCTTTCTACCCAGAGAAAGACAGGTTTTATATTTACTGAATAATATTACTAGAAATACAGCCTCCCTGGTGGCTAAATTTCTTTTTTTTAGCTTCTAAGCGTCACAAGATTTTAATTGATTGTATCGATATGGGGCTATTTGTTTAGTTCCATTCTATTGTGGATTATGTTTCCTTTTTTCAAAGTTCTCTCAGATGCTTTTAATTCTGTACAAATGTATTCTTCTGACTGACGGTCGAATAAAAGAATGATGATGATTTTGTTTTTATTTTAATCAATTGTTTTTATACCTGGTGTTAGCCGCCCTGAGCCCGGTCTTGGCTGGGGAGGGCGGGGTATAAATAAAATTTGTTGTTGTTGTTGTTGAAGAAAAATACTAGTGCATCTCATCTCTCTCTCACGCACCCCCCCCACCTCCCACAATTCAGCCCAATTCTCTCACAGCCTACCTGCATCAAAAGCATAGTCCATCTGTTCCTGCTTGATGACTACTCCTGCCGCGTACCGGGAGCTGCCACCGGCCCCCAGCGGGTTCGCCTGGTCATACATTGGGTCATGGAACTCCTGCTTGAAGCCCTGGGCAGGGTACGGAAGGCATGGGGCAGACAGCGGGCGCTGATAAGCTGGCGGGGCGTCCGATCCCAAGGCTTGAGAGGTGGGGAAGGATTGGCCCATCTCGCCACGCAGCTGATACGAGGAGCTGGGAGGAGGACAGAAAGACAGTGGGCATAGAATAACAGGATTACAGACTTTGAGGGAACCCTGGTCATCATCTAGTCTCACCCCCCCTGCCCGGTGCTGGGTGCAACTACAGGCATTCTGCTTAAAAGGCCTCCAGTGAAAGCTAACATTTAAGAAACGGACTACATTGGAAGTCGAATGGAATCCGTTCCGGAAGTCCATCCGACTTCCAAAATGTTCGGAAACCAAACCACAGCTTCCGATTGGCTGCAGGAAGCTCCTGCAGCCAATCAGAAGCCCCGTCGGATGTTCGGCTTCCAAAAATTAGTTCGCAAACCAGAAAAGTCACTTCCAGTTTTGCGGCGTTCAGGAGCCAAAATGTTTGATAACTAAGCTGTTCAAAAACCAAGATACGACTGTACAAGCTGGCCAGCTCCCCCATACAAAGCGATGTGAGTGTACAGGCACCACCCTTTTGTAGAATTGCAGAACTGTGGAGTTGAAAGGGACCCCAAGGGTCATCTAGTCCAACCCCCTGCAGATTCAGAGTCTCCTGCTCTACCGACGGAGCTATCATCCATCTTGCGGCAAAGGCTCCCAGGCACGCAAACGACCGGAGTCTTGAATGCCAGGTGAATTCAACAGGGTTCAGCTGCAGATAAGCTTCCATCCTGCTCCACGTCTCCAAGCAGCCCGAGTTTCTGATCTTCGGCATGCCGGGTTGGGAAGGTGCCAAACAGGCTAACTGGTTGGGAACAGGCCGGGACTAGTTGGGGCTTAGCCATACCCCAGAAAAATGGGCATTCACAGATAGCCTGCAGGCATGTTTTGCATTGGAAATGAAAAGTGAGCACAATGCTCAGCTCTGCCCCAGACTGGAGATCTCTAGATCTGTCTGTCTGTCTGTCTCTCTATCTCCTTGCTGGGTTTGGATTATGGGAAGGCGATTATGGGATGGGGCAGAGGAGCTTCCTGAAAGTTTGTTTGCATTCTAAAATTAACCCGTTCTGGGGAGGGATGTGTTAGCCCGTCACACAGACAGAGAGAGTGTTGTGAAACCTCTAAGACTAACATACGTAAGGTAAAGGTAAAGGACCCCTGGATGGTTAAGTCCAGTCAAATGGGGTTGTGGCGCTCATCTCGCTTTCAGGCCGAGGGAGCCGGCGTTTGTCCACAGACAGCTTTCCGGGTCATGTGCCTAGCAGGACTAAACCGCTTCTGGCACAATGGAACACCGTGACAGAAACCAGAGCGTACAGAAACACCGTTTACCTTCCCACCTCAGTGGTACCTATTTATCTACTTGAACCAGTGTACTTTTGAACTGCTAGGTTGTCAGGAGCGGGGACAGAGCAACGGGAGCTCACCCCATCGCGGGGATTCGAACCGCCGACCTTCTGATCGGCAAGCCCAAGAGGCTCAGTGGTTTAGAGCACAGCGCCAGATGTGGGGTACCCTTTGGCCCTCCAGATGTTGCAGAACTACAATTCCCACCATCCCTGGCCGTTGGCTATGTTTCCTAGGCCTGATGGGAGCTGTGGTTCAACAGCATCTGGAGAGGAGGAGAACCACGTTCTCCACTTTGAGAAAAGGTGGTATAGAAATATAATAAATAAAAATAAAATATATACAACCAAAAGATAGGGTAAAGCTTTTATAAAATAAGAGTCAAGGTTCAGGGGGCTTTTTCCTCACCCCAGCCACTAAAAAAATAAAATTTAAAATGTAGGGACCCTGCCCAAGCGATGGGGAACCTGCAGCTCTCCGTATGTTGTTGGACTAGAACTCCCATAGTGTCTGCCCACTGATGGCCATTTGTGGACCAGCAATAGGCAGAGGGCCACAGCTTCCCCCTCCTTGCCCTACCCACTAGCGATCCAGTTGACTACTTAGCTCAGGATCTGGTAGTGTTTAAAGCAGGGGTAAGCAACCTAAGGCCCGTGGGCCGGATGTGGCCCAATCGCCTTCTAAATCCGGCCCGCGGTGGTCCGGGAATCATCGTGTTTTTACATGAGTAGAATGTGTCCTTTTATTTAAAATGCATCTCTGGGTTATTTGTGGGGCCTGCCTGGTGTTTTTGCATGAGTAGAATGTGTGCTTTTATTTAAAATGCATCTCTGGGTTATTTGTGGGGCATAGGAATTCGTTCATTTCCCCCCCCCAAAAAAAATATATAGTCCGGACCACCACATGGTCCGAGGTACAGTGGACTGGCCCATGGCTGAAAAAGGTTGCTGACCCCTGGACTTTAAAGCAACTGGGCCACATATGTGGCACCCTCTTCCCCAAAGGCCCACCAGAGCCCTAGTCTGAGCATATGTCAGAGGAAGTATTATTGCAGTCAAACCAACAATTCATGTTTTGCTAGAGAGGCGTATGAAGGGGCTGAGGCTCACAGAGCTCTCCTGTAAAATATGCTAGAGAGAACTCCGTGAGATCACTTCCTTTGTCTGCCTTGGCAAGAAGCTGTGACACTACATACGGTGGTACCTCCGGTTGCGTACAGGATCTGTTCCAGAGCTCCGGTCGGATCCCGAGGTTTCCACAACTGGAGGTGTTTGTTCTGCGCATGCACGCAGCAGAGCGCGCATGCGCACGGCAAAACCAGAAAAAATACTTCTGGGTTTGCCGCATACGTATCCCGAAGGATACGTAACCGGAGGTGACCGTAAGTAGAGGTACCACTGTACTTCCTTCCTGCCTCCTCCATCTCCATTGGGCTTCCAAGCTGACCACATGTGCATGTCTGAGCTCACCATTTTTTTACTTGGATTTTGTACTTTTGCAACTTAGTAGTTATAAGCCTGCCTTCAAATTGCTACTGTAATCGCTGCTTTGATACCTAGATTATGTAAGTAAATGCTACTTTTATTTCTTCACAAAACAATGTGTGTGCGATTGTTGTTTTTTAAGGGGAAGGGGTAATACCAGGAAAATCCAGCCTGCCTCAAAGCATCCTGGGTTATTGTTTCTAGAAGGTTAAATCCACCTTGTCTTAGCTTCCAAGTTTAACCCGCAAAGGATGCTACTCTGCTGATCTCGCTAATGTGAGCAAGGAAGGATGGCGACTAGGCAATATATCCTCTCCTAGTGTCTAAATCCATCCCTACAGAAACATTCAAGTCTTTCAAGGACTCCTGGCATTTGGTGGCTGGGGGGGTCAAGTTTGAGCCTCCAGGATTGGTTGGGATAGGAATAGGAATAGGAATAATTTATTAGCCAAGTACAGTGGGACCTCGACTTACGACGATAATGCGTTCCGACGCGATCTTCGGTAGTCGAAAACACTCGTAAGTCGAGTCCCCATAGGGATGCATTGAGCGGGAAAAATTCGTAAGTCGAAGAAACCCGCATCATATCTTCGTAAGTCGAAGAAACCCTATCTAAAGCGGCCGCGACTTCCTTTCAGAAGTCGAAAAATTCGGTTGCGGCGGCCATTTTTTTTCTTCCGGAAGTCATTCGGAGGTCGAAAAACACGTAAGTCGGGTCACTCGTAAGTCGAGGTCCCACTGTACATTTTCCAACATACTTGGAAATTTGCTTCGGCTACATTGCAATGTAAACATACCTTATACACTGTTCCACTCACAATACAATGACACAGCAAAGAAACCCCACCCATAACTGGCCTCCCCTTCCGCTACACAACTACGAATTTAACAATTTAATGGCACAAGGGGAAAAAACTGCATTGCAAAATGATACCTACACAATGCCATGGCTCACCTGTGCTCCATAAGGTATGCCCGTCCGGGCGCAGCCTGGGGTAGGCCGTGGGAGCTCACGAAGTTTGACTCTTGCCTAGAGAAATACGCAGGCATCAGTTGCAGAAGGATATACATCTTATGTGCTCCCACCGACCTCCTCCACTTATCCCAGCATAACCCGGACACATGGTAACTGGTGCGATTCTCAAACAGTTGCTTGTTTTTCTTAGCGACCTCATTCTCCGGGTACAGATCGTCACGTAGCCAACAGGGTGGATTTGATTTAAATCATTTTTTGTTTTACAGAAAGACTCATTCTTGCTGGTACAATCTTAATATTTGCAACCAAATGAAAGTTTCATTTTTGGAATAATAAATTTTCAGAGTCGTTTTTACAGTTATATCAAAAATAACTGATTTGGTTATACTATTAGAAATACATAGACAGATAATTATGAAATTATTGTGAGGTTTAATAAGTTAACTGTTTATATCTGGACAACTTTTCTGCTGTACTTTATTGGAAGGAGAAAAACAATCACTTCCTTAATAACAATTTGAACCACTTATTTAACTAAAACAATAACATTTAAGCATATGTATCCATGTTTGTTAGCTGATGTGGTTAAACGATTTAAAAAAGACTTAGACTGAGTTTTAGCACACATGAAAAACTTAAAACAAATACTTATTTCCTGATGAATAGCCTTTGGACTATAATATAAAATTAGATTTTTCCTCCAAAAGCATTTTATTTTAAAAAATCCAATTTAAATTAAAAAAAATCCGATTGAAATTTTTTAAAAAAATAAAAAATTTAAAAACCATTGATTTTTATCCACCCTGGTAGCCAAAACGGTACCACCCATGCACAAGAGGAGAGTATCGGCAGACACAGGGAAGCCTTGATGTTTGCAGCAGAATAAAAAAGTATTGGGCTGGAGGAGCCCTAAAAGGTTGGAGAGGGATGGATGGGAAGGAAATCTCCAAAGCAACCCAATGAGGACCGTGGGCATGAAACGCTGGCTGGCTGTTTCAGGGAAAGAGGTGGGATGGAGTGACCAGGAAAAGGTCATGCCTTGTTGGCTGGCCGCTTGAAGAAGGTCGAGTCGGTGGAATCCTCGTACGGACAGATTGCCAGCACATCGATTCTTAACGCTTTCAATGAATAACAATAAAATAATAATAATAATAATAATAATAATAATAATAATAATAATTTATTTATACCCCCCCCCATCTGGCTGGGTTTCCCCAGCCACTCTGGGCGGCTTTCAACAGAACATTAAAATACAATAATCTATAAAACATTAAAAGCCTCCCTAAACAGGGCTGCCTTCAGATGTCTTCTAAAGGTCTGATAGTTGTTGTTCTCTTTGACATCTGAAGAGAGGGCGTTCCACAGGGCGGGTGCCACTACCGAGAAGGCCCTCTGCCTGGTTCCCTGTAACTTGGCTTCTCGTAGTGAGGGAACCGCCAGAAGGCCCTCGGCGCTGGACCTCAGTGTCCGGGCTGAACGGTGGGGGTGGAGAAGCTCCTTCAGTGGACACTGGAAACGCATCTCATAAGGACAGGTGTGCCTCAGGTTAATGTCAGATCAGGGGAGATGTGTTGGAACCCACTCACCCAAAGCATTACCTGGCATAAAGGCATTGCTCCCCATTACGGTACTGGTAAGGCTGTCTGTGCCGGCAGGACCCCGCTGCTTCCGAACATGGGCTCTGAGGCTCCTTCTTGATCTTAGCTGGTGGGCTGTGAAGGGCTACTGGGAAAAGGAAATCCAGACGTCAAGGCCTTCCGACAGGAAAGAGCCTGCATGGTGACTGGGTTGGGGAGCCCGTGGCTCTCCAGAAGCTATTGGACTCCCAACTCCCATCAGCCCCAGTCCAGCGTGGCCAATGGCCAGCCATCATATGAGTTGTAGTCCCAACGTTTGGAAGACCAAGCCTGGGAGGTCCTGGACTGCACAGACAGCAAGACCCACCCTCTCGGCCTCACTCCAAAGAAAGCAGAGCAAGATGTTTGGCACCAGTTTGGCTGCAGGAGTTGCCAGAAGGAGGCGTACAGGGCACCATCCAACCATCTCAGGGGTGCTACTTTCGATTTGTGTAGGGTTTACTCCTTAGCCTTTTCTTCCCCCGGAGATATCCCACAAGGCAGCGGAGGTTTAGGATCAGAGTTTTCCTTCTGCTGGATGGGCTACCTTCCCAGGTGGATGAGCCCCACCTGCCCCTCACTTCCCTATACAGCTCATGCAGAAACCACCTTCTTGACTCTTGGTCTCATCCACTCAACCCACCAGAGTCTATCTTCACGTACAGGGAAGTCCCTAATTTATTATTTCTACCCCACCCACCTGGCTGGGCTTCCCCAGCCATTCTGGGCAGCTCCCAACGGAATATTAAAAACACGATAAAACATCAAACATTAAAAACTTCCCTAAACAGGGCTGCCTTCAGATGTCTTCTAAAAGTCAGATATTTATTTATTTCCTTGACATCTGATAGGAGGGCATTCCACAGGGCGGGTGCCACTACCAAGGAGGCCCTCTGCCTGGTTCCCTGTATCCTCGCTTCTCACAGTGAGGGAACGGTCAGAAGGACCTCAGTGTCCGGGCTGGACGATGGGGGGGGGAGACGCTCCTTCAGGTATACTGGGCCGAGACCATTTAGGGCTTTAAAGGTCAGCACCAACACTTCGAATTGTGCTCGGAAACGTACTGGGAGCCAATGTAGGTCTTTCAGGACCGGTGTTACCATATATGGTCTTGGTGGCCACTCCCAGTCACCAGTCTAGCTGCCGCATTCTGGATTAGTTGCAGTTTCCGGATCACCTTGAAAGGTAGCCCCACGTAGAGCACATTGCAATAGTTCAAGCAGGAGATAACCAGAGCATGCAGCACTTTGGCGAAATAGTGCTCAGGCAGGTAGGGTCTCAGCCTGCGTACCAGATGGAGCTGGTAGACAGCTGCCCTGGACAATGCCAAAAAACATTGTCAGAATTCAAGATGGGGGGGGGGCAGGAGGGAAAGCATTCAAGGAGGGTGCAAAGCATGATGGGTGTGACTGGGATAGAGTCAGACAGAGGGACTTTGAGGGCCACATGTGGCTCGAGGGGCCTGAGGTTCCCCACTTCCCAGTTCAGCGCATCCGGTTGTGCAAAAGTGATCAGGCATGCTGGCGTTTCAGACATTTTCATCACCTTCTGGTTTCTCCCCACTAAAGCCCTACCTTCCCCCTCCTCCTCCTCCTCGCCATCTCCCCAGCCATAGTACTTACAGTTTTCTGAATGAAAGTCAGGCACAAATTGCTCATCGCTGTCTGGAACTTGAGCTGCAAAAGGGCAAGAGAGAAGGGAGAGAAACGTTTGGCATCGAACTCGGAGCTTATTAAAACCAGGCTCCAGAAGAAATAAGGCAGCGGGGATTGTTGGGGGGGGGGACGTGGAGAACTAGCTTGCACATGAGATGATGGGGAAAGGATCACTGCCAGGAGACGGGAGCCATTTTCCCCCTTGGGACTTCAGTCACTTCTACGTAATCTTTCCCCCCCAGTAGGTTCGCCCATTAGCACGGCTGGCTGTTTTCCTTCCTCCGGAGGATCAAAAACTCAGGTGCTCTGCCTCCTTTCCCACTCTGCAGCACTGATCTCTTAGCGCAGGGGTAGGCAACCTAAGGCCCGTGGGCCTGATGCGGCCCAATCGCCTTCTCAATCCGGCCCACAGACGGTCCGGGAACCAGCATGTTTTTACATGAGTAGAATGTGTCCTTTATTTAAAATGCATCTCTGGGTTATTTGTGGGGCCTGCCTGGTGTTTTTACATGAGTAGAATGTGTGCTTTTATTTAAAATGCATCTCTAGGTTATTTGTGGGGCATAGGAATTCGTTCATTTTTTAAAAAAATTTCAAAATATAGTCCGGCCCACCACATGGTCTGAGGGACGGTGGACCGGCCCACGGCTGAAAAAGGTTGCTGACCCCACTTCGGGCGATGCTGCGATAGAAGCCTGGGCTAGCTTGGTCCGGCTCAAGAGACAGGAAGGCAAAGCCACCAGCAGCTCCACGCAGCTGATCAAGTCGAGGGATCCAGACCACAGCAAGGTACAAACAGCAAGAGATAAGGCAAGCCAGACCAAGCTGCTGGTGAGAGCCATTGTGGCATAGTGGTTAGAGTGCTAGACTAGGAGCTGGGAGACCGGGGTTCAAATCCCTACTCAGCCAAAAGCTTTTTGCGTGACCTTGGGACATTCACTGTTTCTCAGCCTCACAGAGTTGCTGTGAGGATAAACCAGGGGAAAGGAGAACCCTGGGAACTGTAGTTTGTTAAGGGTGCTGAGGGTTGTTAGCAGCATTAGAAACTCAGGTATATATTCGCCAAACGGCGCCTTAAACCTAGGCCGCCGCCAGATTGTCCAAGCGCCATTTCTTTTCACTGATGTTTGCTGCTGTTGCTCATTTCATTTCTACGCCACTTTATATTTTAAAGGAGAAATCTCAAAGCGGTTTACAACACATCAAAACATCAAATAAAACAATGCAGAATAAAACAAATCCAAGGAAATATATTTCAGTAACATTTTGCTTTCCCCAGTCGCCAACCTGGCATCCAGAGATCTCCACATGGTCACAATTGGACCTGCACTAGACACAAAACACGCCTGGCCCCTGGCTAATTTTGAACCCTGGTTGTTAGAGACCCCAGATCCCCACAATTTCCAAAGTGGTTCAAGAGTCAGTCCTTCCCAGGGAATTATAGCTCCCTGAGGGGAATGGGGTCTCCTAAGAACAAGAATAGGGTGGGGATATACTGTTGCGTGATTTTTATTTATTTTTTAAACTGAATTTATATACTGCCCTATACCCAAATGGCTAAGAGATGGGGAAGGGAGACTTTTAAATGCAAAGACAAGGTTTCTGCTGGATATAGGAATGGGGAGGAAGCCAGGAAAGGAATGCCGTATGAGAGTAAGAAATGTTAGCAGTGCCCTGGTAGGAACGCAGATTATATCCCACCAGGGTTGGGCAGCCTATTCACTGCAAAAAGGCAGCTGAATGCACACATAAAAAGGTAAAGGTACCTCTGACCATTAGGTCCAGTCGCGGACGACTCTGGGGTTGTGGCACTCATCTCGCTCTATAGGCCGAGGGAACCGGCGTTTGTCCGCAGACAGCTTCCAGGTCATGTGCCCAGCATGACAATGCCGCTTCTGGTGAACCAGAGCAGCGCACGGAAACACCGTTTACCTTCCTGCCAGAGCGGTACCTATTTATCTACTTGCACTTTGATGTGCTTTTGAACTTCTGGGTGGGCAGGAGCAGGGACCGAACAACAGGCGCTCACCCCGTCACGGGGATTCGAACCGCCGACCTTCTGATCGGCAAGCCCTAGGCTCACTGGTTTAGACCACAGCGCCAACCACGTCCCTTCTGAATGCACACATAGCCAATGTTAAAAGCTAAGTGGCTTCTGTGAAAAGGGATCTCCTGCCTTTATCTGTTCTGTGATCACTCTCTTGCTTCCATTAGGTTTCTCAAGCAATATTCTAGGTTAGGGAATTTAACAGCACAGTCCTTATATATTGAGTTCAATGAGGTTTACTCCCAGGTAAACCTGAGCTCTGTGAGTGCAGCTTTCTCCCAACTGAAGTGCAGAGTGTTTGAGGACCAGGACATTCACAGGGAAACCAAAATGTTTGTTTTCAAAGCTATTGTACTACCAACCTTACTGTATGCTTGTGAAACATGGACCACTTATAAACACCATCTCCAACTCCTCAAAGGATTCCATCAATGGTGTCTCCGAAAAATTTTACATATCACTTGGGAAGACAGGTGAACTAATGCCAGTGTACCGGAAGAAGCAAAGATCACCAGTGTCGAAGCAATGATTCTTCAACATCAACTTCGTTGGACTGGTCGTGTTGTGCGGATGCCTGGTTATCGTCTTCCAAAGCAACTACTCTATTCCAAACTTAAAAATGGAAAGCGTGATGCTGGTGGGTCAACAAAAGAGGTTCAAAGACTCTCTCAAGGCAAATCTTTAAAAAATGTAGTATAAACACCAACAACTGGGAAACACTGGCCTGCGAGCGCTCCAGTTGGAGAACAGCCTTTACCAAAGGTGTCATGGGCTTTGAAGACACTCGAACTCAGGACGCAAGGGAGAAATGTGCTAAGAGGAAGGCAGGCTTTGGCAAACCCTCACGGTGATCAACTCCTGCCTGGAAACCTATGTCCCCACTGTGGAAGGATGTGTGGATCCAGAATTGGCCTCCACAGTCACTTACGGACTCACTTTTAAAACCGTGTTTATGGAAGACAATCTTACTCGGCTACAAGTGATTGCCAAAGAAGAAGACACCCAGGTATGAAGCCACAGGTGAGAGCCAAGTGCAGGGTGGGGACCAAAGGTGGACAAACTACCCCAGAAGGAGCAGGACATCAGCAGTTTGACTTCACCCCCAGAGGCACACTCCATTGTCTCTCGAGGCAGAAAGATGCCGACAAAACAGATCTAGGGTTGCAGGCCAAGAACGAGTCATACTAAATTATTATTTTACCAGGGATAGCTCTAAAATGCTACCATGTCACATAAAATGATGTATTATCTCTGAAATGATAAAAAATAAGCAATCCACTGCCCAGTTTCACTTGCACTTTAAATCCATCAGTCTCAATTCCCCGAGCCACCCCCGCCTCATCCCATCCCTGGACCATTCATGTTTCTTTCATATGCATGTCTTGTTTCCGCTTGCGTAGTATAAATAGAACTTCTCTGAGAGGCTGGTGCTTTTTAATGCCTTCCACATGGCACTGAATTAAAGGGATATTCCACCCTACTTTGACCTGGCTTGGACTAATGAAAGGAAAGGGGGATAAACTGGAGAACTGAAAATGGAATACCAAACATAGGAAGCTGCCTTCTCCCAGGTCAGACAGTTATTGTCCACAGTCGCTGGCAGTGCCTCTCCAAAGACAAGGAAAAGGGACCATATATATATATAAAATAAACATTAAAAAATCCCTTCCCTATACTGTACAAGGCTGCCTTCAGATGTCTTCTAAAAGTTATATACCGGTAGTTACTTGGCTTCTGGGGTGCATAACTCCATACCCTCCAACATTTCTCCGATGAAAATAGGGATGTCCTAAGGAAAAGTGACGCGGGTGGCGCTGTGAGTTAAACCACAGAGTCTAGGGCTTGCCGATCAGAAGGTCAGCAGTTCGAATCTCTGTGACGGGGTGAGCTCCCGTTGCTTAGTCCCTGCTCCTGCCAACCTAGCAGTTCAAAAGCATGTGAAAGTGCAAGTAGATAAATAGGTACTGCTGCAGTGGGAAGGTAAACAGTGTTTCTATGCGCTGCTCTGGTTCGCCAGAAGCAGACCTGGAAGCTGTACATGACCTGGAAGCTGTACGCCGGCTCCCTCAGCCAATAATGCAAGATGAGCGCCGCAACCCCAGAGTCGGTCCGAGCAGATTCCTGGGATCAGAATAGCTTGATTCTAAATGCAAGTATTTTGCATCAAGCTCTAATTGGTGGGTCTCAAGGTTCTAGTAAACACACACACACACACACACACACACACACACACACACACAGCCTGAAAGGATCTAAAGTAGGAATTGGCAGCCTCCCATAGCAGAGGAGTTAGAATACTGGATTTGGTTTTGGGAGGTTCAAATCCTTGCACAGAATGAAGCTCACTAGCTGAATTTTGGGGCACACCCTCAGCCTAATCAAACTCAAAGGAATGATGTTGGGGGGGGGGGGAAGAGAGAAATGGGAAGAGATAGACCTGTATCCATTTCATGGGAGAGGAAAAACAGAATTAGGCTAATGCACAGAAAACTATAAAGTCCTTTGGATGAAATGCCTGATTTAAAAAAGGTTGATGATAACAACAACAACAACAACAACAACAGAAGGCCCAGGTGCAAAATCTGCTTCACTCAGCATAGTTGAGTTGAAGGAAGACCCCACCCCGCCACAAAAAAAATACAATATTCACAAATGCCTTTCTTCTCTCCCGGCATGTCATTCCCAAATGTTGCAAAGAAGCAATATGCGTTCTGGGAAGAAGCCCTTTCCAGCTCAAGGGTCTGCTTTCTAACCATTCTTTTTTTAACACCGTTTACAAAACACGGGGTGTTAAAAATTCCCTACGTAAGATCGCTTGCAAAAAAATATGTGCCCCAGAGTTTATGATTGTCACCACCGACCATTCTGAATTAACAAATCTCAAGAATGACTCCTGAAACGACATGCTTAAGAAGGGGAAACTACCAGGAGAAAAAAAATATGTCTGCCGAATTCAAGGCCCTTTCTCTGGATGCAATATTTTCCAGCTTTCGGAAGAAATCTCGGGCAGAAATAAGTAACGGAGAAGGTTGGCATTGAAAATTCACCCAAATTTGTCAAGATCAATCTGAGAGCAGAGATTTGGAGGGTTCAGCAGACCCCTCAACTTATGTGCTGCTTCTGGAAGCAATTGGTACGGGTTTTCAAACTGGGCAGTTTGCATATTTACCATCTTACCCAGGGGTCCGCCAACTTTTTCAGCAGGGGGCCGGTCCGCTGTCCCTCAGACCTTGTGGGGGGCCAGACTATATTTTGGGGGGGGGAAATATGAACGAATTCCTATGCCCCACAAATAACCCAGAGATGCATTTCAAATAAAAGGACACATTCTACTCATATAAAAACATGCTGATTCCCGGACCGTCAGCGGGCCAGATTTAAAAGGTGATTGGGATGGATCCAGCCCCCGGGCCTTAGTTAGCCTACCCATGATCTTACCCAACGCTGCTGCTTCATTAGCGCAGCAGATTTCTGTTTGCTTAACAGAGCTTTCACCTCCTCTGCTATCCTCAGAAAAGTTTCCGAGGGCGCACAGGAAAAGGGGAAATCCCATTGCATTAGCAGAAACCCCCCCCCCACACACACACACAGCATTGGACACAAATATATAGAATCACAGACTTCTAGAGCTGGAAGGGACCCCAAGGGTCATCTAGTCAACCCCCTGCAGTGCAGGAATCTCAGCTAAAGCATCCATGACAGATGGCCATCCAACCTCTGCTTAAAAACCTCCAAGGAAGGAGACTCCACTATTCCCCAACAGCACTGTCTTTAGCATATGCGCTGCCGGGGTGCAAAGATCCACCCAGCGCCCCCAAATTTAGTTTAGCCCCCAAATTAACTTTTTATTATGCTTATGTCAGACACCACACTTACGCCTTAATCTCTTGTTTATGAAAGAAGGGAGGAAAAAGAATAATAATAATTATTATTATATTAATTAATTAATTAATTAATTAATTAATTCCCCACCCATCTGGCTGGGTTTCCCCAGCCACTCTGGGCAGCTTCCAACAGAATATTAAAATGCAATACTACAATACAAACTTTTTTTATTTTCTCATTTCTTTACAATACACTTATACTTAGGTATACAACACCACCACTCTTAAACTTATAAGTATTGTTTAGGCACCTACTTAGGAGAAACATCAGTCATGTCAAAGGTGCCACTGACCCCACTGCCACATAGCAGCTCAATACAATATGTAACATAATATTTGGATGTAAGAGTTAATTTCACGTGAATGACAAGCGCCATGGCTGGCGCGGTGTGTCTTTGGTAAATGAGCACACAAAGTCGAAAGTCCTTTAGTGAAACAGCTGGTATACATTTCGGTAATACCTAGGTATATATGTATTTTGCTCTTCTAGCTTGATCAAAATCATTTATTATTTCATAACATGTAGATAGTTAAGAGCTTGGGCGGCTTCAGCGGCGGGCGCCCCCCAGAATTCGGCGCCCAGGTGCCCCGCAACCCTTGCACCCCCGGGTAAAGACGGCCCAAGGAAGACCGTTTCACTGTCAAACAGCTCTTACTGACAAAAAGTTCTTCCTGATTTACCCACAGGAATCCTTCCAAATGCAGAGCTATGGAGATGATTCACATCCCAACCAAATATTCTGCATGGATCTCCTTAAAAAAGCAAGAGTTTCGGTGAATTGCCAAGCTTGCTTACCTAGAAGCAACACACCATTAGATCCAAGGGTACTAACGAAGCAAGCATGCCTAGGATTGCAGCCTTATGGTCCCAACTTCAAATCAAAGTGCCCCACCCCCTTTAAATAAAAACAGATAATCGATTGGTTTTGTGAAAAAAAAGGACTCACCATCTCTGTGTATCCTCAAGCCAAGGCTGGAAAGACATCTAACATGCCATGATTTAATTCGTCCCGGCCAAAGCATTTGAACGAGGCCAGACAGTAGCAGAGCTCAACATTTCCTCCTAGAGACAGCAAATTTATTCCTCTCTAGCACACATTGGGGTTGACTGGCAAGCAACCAAGAAGCCCGGGAAACTCATCCAAGGTAGCTGGAGCATCTACCTTAATAGCACAGAGAGCTGCCTTATATAGAGGCAGGCTGATTTTGTCTACTTAGCCCAGCATCCAGCACTTCAAGTCTGCTAATGGTTCTCCATCCAGAGGTCTTCTTCCTTCTCCTGCTACCCAATCCCTTTCTCAACTAGAGATGCTCGGAAAAGACCTTCTGCACACAAAGAAAATGGTCCGCCGACGAGCTGTGGTTCCTTCCCTGCACAGGACTCCATCAGATGTGTTTGGATACCAGCAGCCTCCAAAATATAAAATAATGAATCGGGGAAAGATGGGCAGAGGGGAGAGGGAATCGACATTTCTCTTCACATCTGCATCAGGCTAAAAATTAGCAGGATACTTAAGAAGCAGAGACTACATTGCCTAAGAAGCAGGGAGAGGCGTTGTTGTTTTTTTTAAGCGAGTAGCTGCTTTCAAGAAAAGCCAATGCATTTTGGTCCAAGGCACATACAAAAAAACAAGTTGTGAAATGACAAAAAAGAACCAGCGTCTCAATCTGAGGCTCCCTTTGAGCTGGGGGCCACACAATCAGCTAAACAGCAACCTAGGATATAACTAAAAATCATAAGTAAATAAAATAAAAAAGAGATATTCATGGAGCCTAAATCAAGGGCTGTTTCCTGCAATACCTACATAGAACCTTCATGATCCAAGACAGAACACCAAATACTAGAGGCAAGCAATGAGGGATTATTCGCTCTCATCCTGCCTTGCAAGAAAGCTTCCAGAGGCTTATGACCAGCCACAGGACTAGACAAGTCTTTGCTCTGATCCAACAAAGAGGTTATTATAGTCATGTATTTCCATCTTGCCTGCCGCCCACTATAAGGCAACAGACCTCATTCTCAAGCAGCAGCTTTATTTAACAGCTCGCCTGGTAACCACAGGCAAGTGGAAAATCACAGAATCATAGCATTGGAAGGGACCCCGAGGGTCATCCAGTCCAACCCCCTGCAATGCAGGAATCTCAGTTAAACTATCCATGACAGAAGGCCACCCAACCTCTGCTTAAAAACCTCCAAGGAAGGAGAGTCCGCCACCTCCCGAGGGAGACCATTCTACTGTCGAACCTTTCTTGTCCACGACCAGCATCGAAATGCAGCAGAGGGACAGACTAGCATATTTCTGTAAATTTGTCTCTCTGAAAGCCGGTGGCCGTCTGCACACCTTGTGGCAGTGAGTTCCGTATGTTAACTCTGTGCTGTGCTGTAATGCTGTCCCACCCGCAGCTCCTGAAACAAATGTTGGGGTTACAAATATAGGAGCCAGTAAACATCTGTCACAAATCAAAACTGCTGGTTTGGACGTATCCTTGCCACTCGTAACAGATCGCCTTGTCACACACCTCCAGCCAGTACACTTGGCAGAAGGCTTTTCTTTTTATAACTAACCTGCTGGCTGTGTTGGAAAGGGCTTCTCCTCTTCCACAGCCAGCATGGTAATGCAGGCTATTTTTAAAAAAAATACTGGGTTGTTTTTTTAAAAAAAATTGCACATACTATATTTCACAAGTGTTTTATGCACTACAGTTGTGAAATGCAGCACTGTTATTTGTTTCAATGCTGTTGCTCCTGCACACTTTAGGAGTCCCACTGACTGTGGTTTCTGTGTTATTTACAAGGTGATCTCTCAGAGTCCGTTAACACGCTCACATCACTCAAATAAATAAAAATCACAACATCTGCCGTGCGATGGTTCCCTTTAGGATTATATAAGCCATTGTGTTCCCAGATAAAATTCCCACCCCAGAGGTGAGGCTGGACCACACAACCCCAGCTGAGCTCAGCATGTGTGCTGAGACAGGAAAAGCACATTCAAGACTAGCTAAACGCCAGCTAACATTCGATCAGCTGCATCCCCCGAACCAGCTCCCAGCATCCTCTCGTTTTGACACCATCCCGGAACAAAGCCTGTCAAAAGAGAAGCAGCCATCGCCTGTCCCCGAAGTTCCAATGCACGCCAAGAAATCTGAGATCGCAGAGTTAAACCATTGCGTTGGGGTTGGGGATCGAAGCCTTGGCCCCACAGCCCTCCCCATGCCCTTGGCTCAGTGCCTGTCCTCTGGAAAACATCATATTCATCCAGTACTTTACCAGCTGCACTGGCTCCCAGTGGAGTACAGGATCAGGTTTAAGGTGCTGGTTTTGACCTTTAAAGCCCTACGCGGCCTAGGACCCTCGTACCTACGGGACCGCCTCTCCTGGTATGCCCCGCGGAGGCCCTTAAGGTCCACAAATAATAACACGCTGGAGGTCCCAACCCATAAGGTGGCTAGACTGGTCACAACCAGGGCCAGAGCTTTTTCAGTTTCGGCCCCAATTTGGTGGACCGCACTGTCTCAAGAAACTAGGGCCCTGCGGGATTTGACAGCTTTCCGCAGGGCCTGCTAGACGGAGCTGTTCCGCCTAGCTTTTGAGTCCGATTCAGCCTGACCCTTGTGTTATAATATAACATTGTATTATAAGATTCTCCCCTATATGTTATAAATTCATGGGCTGTTGCATTAAGGCGGCTTTTTAAATCTTTTTAAATCTTTTAATCTGTATTTTAATTAATTGTTTTTCTTTTATGTTTCATGTTTTATTGTGATTTTGGTGGTGTGAGCCGCCCTGAGCCCGGCTTTGCCGGGGAGGGCGGGGTACAAATAAAAATAAAAATAATAATAATAATAATAATTATTATTATTATTATTATTATTGCTGGACAGGGTCTTAATCTCACTGGGGAGCAGCAAAAGAACTCAGCTAGTGGTGCAGCAATAAATCTGCTAGCACATTTGCAAAGACTAGCAAGGTCCGGTATGGGTTCAACTTGGATGGGGGACCATGTGTTGAGATTCCTGCATCGTAGCGGGTTGGACTCACGTGTTCGAAACTCAGATATATAAACTAGGGGTCAAATGGCTCCATAAACCAAGGTTGCAGTCGCCAAAACAGAATGTCTAGTTGCCATTTTGGGGCAAGTCTTATTTTTCAAATGACTGAGATGGATTATCAGTTAAATATCTGGCTGGTTCAGATGACAACCTTGATCGAGGTTAAGAGCTCTGAGCAATTAAGTCACTTTTATCATTCTGTGAGTCTCTTGGAAGTTGGCCACCCAAGAGACTCACAGAATTAAAAGCTGGCAGTGATCTACCCCCGTTTTTTAGGGGTTCAGGTCAGAGTTGTTGTGCTTTTTTAGGGAGGGGGGAAAGCCCCATTTTATTGGGGTTCAGGTCGCAGTTGTTGAGGTTTTTAAGAGAGGGGGCCAGTGATTGACTGCAATCGACAAAAACATCACAGGAATCTACCAGTAGATCACCTGTTGGACATCCCTGACATATATATTCAGTACCAGATTTATGTATAAGCTAAACAAGCTATAGCTTAGGGCCCCACTCTCTTGGGGGCCCCCCAAAAAATAAAGGGGGGAAAAACTGGATGTACATTTCCAAAATATAATATAAAAAAAACCAAAATAAAACCTACATACAGCAACAGTGTTTTGTGTTGTGTAGGCTCCTATGACGTAAGTCATGGGCCCCGCCTGCTAGCCTGCTCCCTAAAATATCACTGGTTTGCTCCTTTCTATATATAGGGTGCCCACATTCTGCATGGACTGGTTGCATGACAACATGTGCCAATGGCTTTAGATACCTATTAGGTCCATAAATTACCATATAGCGTATATTCAACACAAAAAACAGTGACAATTTGTTGTTGACAAAGGACAGCTGGACATATAAAGGGCCCCTTTACCTTCAGTAAGTAAGTTTTATTTACGGCCATTGGCCCAACACATAAAAAAACACAATTCCTACACAACGTATAATATTTAAAACCTTCGGCAGAGGGAGAAACCTTCAGTAGCTTAGGGCCTCATCAAACCTAAATCCGGCCCTGTACATATTTGCCGATTCTGACCTCTTTTTCTTAATGGTGACACGGACCATTCATAATGTAAGAATGTCATTCACAACTGTGAGCAGGGCAGTGGGGTGGGGCAAGCGAAGACAAGCTGCAACAATTCCCTATAACATTGTTCACTGCTCCTGCTCAGGCTGCACGGGAAAAGCACTTTGGTTCCTGAAATTCATCCTGATAGCGCAGGTAAAATATCACGGATAGAATTCTTCAGTATTAGTGCGTGAAAACGGTCTAGATCCAGGGATCCCCAGGCATGCGCCTCCAGATGGTGGAGATGTCAGGGGACATCTTGGTGGCCCAGGGACCTTCACTTGATCGCAAGTGGCCAATAGGCAGGTGCAAAATGCACATGGCAAATTTTGAACACTGGTCGGACTAAGCGGCGCTCAGCGTCCCTCCCAGCTCTATGATTCTTTGAGTCCCCTGAAGATTCTGATATTGATGTCAGCTGCATTCCGCAAGCAGTTTCCAAAGCTGTTTCTACCCTTCACAATTAGCAGAGGATCCACAGTTAGCAGAGAGCTGTTATTCCCGCTTTGCACAGCATATCCAGGAAAAGCAGATTAAAGGTTTCTCAGTCTGTATTGCAGTGATGGCTAACCTTGACACCCCAGGTGTTTTGGGACTACAACTCCCATCATTCTTGACCACTGATCCTGTTAGCTAGGGATGATGGGAGTTGTAGTTCCAAAACACCTGGGGTGTCAAGGTTAGCCATCACTGCTGTATTGTCTTGCCACTTCCAGGTGGGGAGAGCAGCCCTCCTCTGGGGGTGTGATGCCTTACCCACCATCCAGAACAGGGGTTAGCAACCTTTTCCAGTCCACCATCCCTTAGACCATGTGGTGGGCCGGACTATTTTTTTTGGGGGGGGGGGAATGAACGAATTCCTATGCCCCACAAATAACCCAGAGATGCATTTTAAATAAAAACACACATTCTACTCATGTAAAAACACCAGGCAGGCCCCACAAATAACCTAGAGATGTATTTGAAATAAAAGGACACATTCTACTCATGTAAAAACACGCTGATTCCTGGACCGTCCGTGGGCCGGATTGAGAAGGCGATTGGGCCGCATCTGGCCCACGGGCCTTAGGTTGCCTACCCCTGATCCAGA
The DNA here is from genome assembly GCA_034641395.1 of Darevskia armeniaca. Classification (NCBI taxonomy): domain Eukaryota; kingdom Metazoa; phylum Chordata; class Lepidosauria; order Squamata; family Lacertidae; genus Darevskia; species Darevskia armeniaca. The sequence continues at coordinate 224,261 of JAWWNF010000973.1, read as the reverse complement.
ATCTGTATTTTCTAATTGTCCCTATTCCCCAGAGACAGGCACAACTTCCCCAAATCTGATGATTCCACGTGTCTTGTTGCATCACTATTTTCTTCCGGCAAATGCTTTTTCTTCTTCTTCTTCTTTTGTAAGTTCGATGTGACTGAGCTGCAAAGAGTTGCAACTCTTTGAAAGTTTGAGTTTCCTCTTTCAAATCCCTGGAAGTTTCAGTTCCAAGTGCATTGGGGGCGGGGAAGAATTCAGTTCATCTCACATGTGTATGAAATGTACACACATGGACCCTAAGATACCAAGCAGAGGCCCAGCCTGGCATTTTGAAGAAGAAGAAGAGTTTGGATTTGATACCCCGCTTTATCACTACCCTAAGGGTAGTGCCTCAAAGCAGCTAACGTTCTCCTTTCTCTTCCTCCCTCACAACAAACACTCTGTGAGGTGAGTGGGGCTGAGAGACTTCAAAGAAGTATGACTAGCCCAAGGTCACCCAGCAGCTGCATGTGGAGGAGCGGGGAAGCGAACCCGGTTCACCAGATTATGAGTCTACCGCTCTTAACCACTGGTATAGTGGGTGCTGCAAAGCTCTGCTTCTGTTTCTAGAATGTTATGGGACAATCATGTGCTTCTGTCTAGTCAATTTGGAACCAAAATAGCCTTGTTTGATTTAAACTAGTGCTGGATAGGCTTGTACAGAGTAAACCACATTAAGAGTGTGGGCGAACTTTGGCAGTACTGAACAAGAGGGAGGGAATACACATTGAAGTAAAAGCACCCAGAATCCATTCCCTTGCCCATTGTTTGTCAGATATATGTTCGACGAAGACCCACCATATGAAACTTATTTCGACTCTGAGCTTCCCTCCTCCTCAAAGCTGGAAGATCTCCCCTTCACAAATATAAAGCAAGGATCCTACATTTCTTCTCAAATATCCTCAAACCACTGCCAACACAATCAGCAGATCTTAAGAGCATAGAATTCCAGTACAGGAACTGAATTTCTGACATACTAAGCATTTTAAGAAAAATAAAAAAAAGCAGAAGCGAAAATGCAACGCCCAAGCTTCTAGTCCTTATGTTTATTGCAATATAGCTGACAACACACAGTCACAATTCCATACACCAAGCACCATACTACCAATAGGACTGGCACATTCTTTAGGCAATACTGAGGGTGAAAAGTGAAATTCCAGAAGCAGAATACACCGTGCAGATTGATTGTTCCTGCATGTACTGGGCCAACTTTGCAAAATCTATTCCATTTCTAGGATCCAGACTCTCAAATAATTTGCAGCCTTTTGAAAATAATTTCCTAAATCATTTCAATGCAGGAAGGGGGAAGGTTTCGGAGAAGATTCTCTCTAAAACCATGAGATCCAGTAGCTTGCTTTTTAGGTATTTATAAACAGAAGCCGTGTTTCAAGATGCTCAATTCCACTGAGAAATTATTTTCCTTGCAATTATAGGGCATCTGAGAAAGAAGCAGCAAGCTACATTGTAGCACCCAGTTGATAAATCTCCTGCAGCGATATGAACATACCGTATCTGTGAGTCATCTTGGTGGAATTCCCCCTTACAACACACAATTTCTTCTTTCTTTTGAAAAATTTGTCATCAGTGCCGATGGTATACAATTATGACTTAATCTTAGCTACGTTCCCGGGCGATCCACTGCCCAAGAACAACGGCAAGTGAAGTAAACAATACCATTTTTAACCTTTTTAACCTTTCTCAAAATGCCAGGTCCCTAGATCCACCGTCTCCGAGAACAGAAGCCAAAAACTCACTTCAAAGCTGCAATTAATTACTATCGGCATTAATTGGGCTCTCAGGGAATCAACAGGTTCCCCCTTCCCAGGCCGACGTCAGTCGAGAAGCAGAGAAACAGTGAAGAGAGATATCCTAACCTAACAAGCCAAGGGGGAAAGGAAACTCAAAGCCTTTTATTTTTATTTTTTTATACTGTGCCTCATTCAAAAGTTTAAAAGCAGGTGGCAGATCTTCAGATCTGCGAAGGAGACGAAAGTAAGTTTAAAGCAAACAAACGTAAGTCCCAGACCGGCCCATTCTGGAAAAGGAAGTTTTTTGGGGGGCATGCCAAGTTCCTTTCATAAGCAAATAAGGACACAATGGTGTGATTCATACTCCCGAGTTTACCCAAGCCTGAGCTACATATGCAAAAGTCTCTAGAAGCAGAAGGGGGGGTGGTTTGAGAAGATCAAGAGGAAGGGGAAGGAAGGGGTTGGCCAGCGGAAGGAATCCAACAGCTCAGCCTTACCTTCAGTCAGCCAGGTTTCCTGAAATTGGTTCAGGTCGTGGAAGAGATCTGCAAGAGAACAGGACAGGGTATGATTGCCCTGGAGCGGCTGCAGCAGAAAGAGAGCAATGCGTTCTACGTAGGGCTGCCTCTGAAGACGGCTCGGAAACTTCAGCTGGTGCAGAATTCAGCGGCCAGGTGGCTCATGGTTTGAGCATATTACACCAATCCTGGTCCGACTGCACTGGCTACCAATAGGTTTCTGGGCCCAATTCAAAGTCCTGGTTTTCACCTATAAAGCCTTAAATCAGGACCGCAATGCCTCAAGGACCCGCCTCTTTCCATGTGAACCTACCCAGACCCTGAGATCATGTTCTGAGGCCCTCCTTCATGTGCCTCCTCCTCAAGAGGTCCGGAGGGCGGCAACACGAGAACGGGGCCTTCTCTGCTGTGGCTCCCTGACTGTGGAATGCTCTCCCCAGGGAAGTTCGCCTGGCGCCTTCATTATACACCTTTAGTCACCAGGCAAAAACGTTCCTTTTTAACCAGGTCTTTGGTTGATCTGATTTTACATCCTATGCCCTTTTAAAATGCCCTTTTTGGGGGGAGCTATTGGGTTGTTGTTGTTATTTTTATTAGGTGTTTTGTGGTTTTATATCTTGCTTTTATTCTATGAACTGCCCTGAGACCCCTGGTTATAGGGTGGGATATCAATTCAATTAATCATCATCATCATCGTATCATAGAGTTGGAAGGGACCAGGAGGGTCATCTAGACCAACCCCCTGCAAGGCAGGAATCTTTTGCCCAACGTGGGGCTCGAACCCACAACCCTGGGATTCAGAGTCTCCTGCTCCACCGACTGAGCTACCCATCTTGCGGCAAGGCTCCCAGGCACACAAGTGACAGGAGCCTACAACACAGATGAATTCAGCAGAGCTTGCACCCTGCTCGAATTCTCCAAGCAGCCCAAGTTTCTGATCTCGTGGTCCAACTAGCGATGCAGCACAGTTAAAACAAAAGCAACAATTAAATCTGCATTGCACTCTTCATCCGTAGAACTCAGGGGCAGTTCGCAACATAAAATTACAATTTAAAATACATAATAAAAACTGAAATGAAAACAAACAGATAATCCCCTCTCCCACAACACATTTAAAAGACCATCGTATGTAGGGAGCTGTTCACAAACTATATAAAAGGACAACAAAGAGATCTGGACTCCTTGGCAGGGTTTGAATAAATATCCACAATTTTTTTAGTAGAATATATGATGGATAAGGCAATGATATGTACAACTTTATAACATGCAGAGAACAATATGTTTAAATAAACCAGAGAACGGAGCTGAGGGAAGTCCTAGGGGGGTGGGGAGGGAGGGGGAAAGGGGGGGAAATGTAATTGATTATATTATTGACAATTTTTATGTTTTAAAATTTTTCGGCAATAAAAAATATTTAAAAATAAAATAAAAGACCATCGTATGTAAATCAGCCAAAGGCCTGGTTGAAGAACAACATTTTTGCCTGGCACCTAAAGGTGTATAACGAAGGCACCAGCCAAACCTCCCTGGGGGGAGTATTCTACAAACGGGGAGTGGAAAAGGCCCGTTATTCTGTTGCCACCCTCTGGACCTCTTGTGGGGAAGGCACGTGGAGGAGTTGTAGCTCTCCAGATGTTACAAGTTCCCTTCTCCTGGCTAAATCTGGTAGTTGGAGGAATGTAGCAACTGCATCAGGCAGCCCCCCCCCCCCGCCGCCGCCCGGCAGACAATTCCAGAGGCTGTGCAATGACAGCATTGGGAAGCCTAAGAACATTAACTGAAGATAACCAGGCCTGCTTCAGAAGTGTCAAAAAAAAAAAAAAAGAGAGAGAGAGAGAGAAGCCATGACAAGCTAGGGCAGTGACAAGCTATGACAAGCTAGGGCAGTGATGGCTAGCCATGACAAGCTAGGGCAGTGATGGCTAACCTTGACACCCCAGATGTTTTGGAACTACAACTCCCATCATCCCTAGCTAACAGGATCAGTGGTCAGGGATGATGGGAGTTGTAGTCCCAAAACATCTGGAGTGTCAAGGTTAGCCATCACTGATAGGGGGGTCACACGAGAAGGGATTCCTGCTCAGCCTCAGTTCCTCAGTTTGTAAAACGGGAGCAAAAGCTGTACCAAAATATCATCAGAGTCATATTTCAGGTCACGATGTTGCATCAGGATCCTTTTATTCCAGTGCCAACAGGCTTCACGCAGGTGGTATATTCAAGTGGTCCCCATAGATAACCCACATTCATCTCTCTCCAGGTTCCCCCACATACACACCTTCGGGGTCTGGGACGTGGGGCATCCCTGGATCCATGGATTTTTTCCGCGCAGCCATCACAGCTCTGCCTTCCAGGATGCCATTTCCGGACGGTTTCTGTATTTGGAGAAGAAGAAAAATAACGCATGCGAGGTAAGACAATGCTCGACTCAACTCCAGTCCGATCTACAGGCTGCAAAGCTAAAAATGCAAGGCCGGCCAGGAAAGATCGCTCACCTGTGCAGAAGTGTAAGGCACCTGCTGGTCCAAATACCCTTTCATCCTCCCATCAGTCATGGGTGCGAATCCCTCGCCAACATGGAGGGCCGGCAGCAGACCCTGCAAGGAGAATCGCATATATAGGAGAAACAAACAGGTACCAAAATCGTGCCCCACAGCTCAGCAAAACACAAGGATCACATAATTGCATACCAGACAGGTGCTATTGCGTGCTTGATCCACATGTGGTGATGGCAGAGGGGGCAGATTGCAAGCCCCCTCCAGGGACCCTCTCTTTGCTGCTGCAAGCAGGAATACCCAAGTGGGACAAGTCCTCTTCCCCCCCCCACTCCACAAATTGAAGACCCCCTTCAGAGAAAGAGGATGCTCAACAGAGAGGAGTGCATTTCCTAATCTCTTCCCCAGTGCCCCAGATCCCCTTTCAATCCCAAACCCATATGGACATTGTAACCCTTCACTCCTCCAACCTTCACCCCCTCTTCCCATGGAGCTCCCTTCCTGGATTTTGCCTCCTATTCCCCCCCCCGCGCACCCCTTTCCCAGCCTCTTCTCTTTGCTTACTTTACTGACTTTTATTCCCACCCCGGGGGCGGGATTGCTATGCGCCCTCCCCATGTTGACTTCAACACAGAGACACACACTCTCTCTCTCTCTCGTTTCAAAACCCACCTTTCCTCAAAACCGGCTTCCTTGTTTGCTCTTCGCTTTCCTTAGCCTAAGACTGCACGCTTGTGCCCACTTACCTGGAAGTAAGCCCCCACGGGACCCAGCGAGACTTACTTCCGAGTAGACACGCATCAGAGTCGCGTGGGGAAAGTCTCCCGCCCCTGGTCACGCACTCCTCTTTTTCTATTTGTCTCCCTTTCCTTTGGCTACCCGCCTCCTTCCCCCCCCCCCCGTTCTTTCCTACATCCTGACTCCCTATCCAAAAATCAGCTCCCTCCCGGACTAGGCCCCAGAGCTGGTTCCCAAGTCCTTTTCATCCCCGGTATAATTTACGAAAACTTCTGCGACGTGAGGCGAAATCGCCACCCCATTTGCCTTAAAAAGTTATCTTCCCCGCCCCCTCACACAGTGCTTTTTTTCTGGGGGGGGGACGCAGGGGGAAGCATACCCCTAAACATTTGGTGAATCTTTGTACTTTTGTCCATTTGCTGTATTTATTTTTCCCGATCTGAACTATAAAATGGTGATTTTTCTGGAGTCAAAATGAGAGTACCCCCTCAACATTTTTTTTAGCAAAAAAAAGCACTGCCCTCACCTGAGACTGGAAAAAGAGTGGGGGGGGTCAGTCCAGGTCTTTGCAGTCGGCCCCCACCGCAGGGCAGCTGATCCCCGATAACAGAGCTACGCTACTTCTCGTGGGACGGAGCCGAGTAAGGTTGCTCCCGCCTCCAGCAGGGGAGTCGTTTCCTCTTTCACAGAAACAGACTCTTTTCTGTTTCTCTTTGTTTCATTGACTTTGTGAATGGAGGAGCGGGAGGGGCGGAATCCCCCCCGCCTCGGGCGGAGGACACGCTCGGCCAATGAAGGCTCCGCGTCGCCCTTATCCAGCCGGGGAGGGGCGTGACTTGAGCGCCTCGAGCCAATCCGCGCGAGCTGCTCTAAGATTCATTCACGGCTGGAACTCCCATTCATAAAAAAAGAAGCACAAGAGCGCCCAAAGTTCATTCATAAAAGGCTGGGGAAGGAGGGAAACGTTGTAGGCGCGTTGGTTGGGCCGCTGGCGTAGAGCAGGCTGCCCCCGCCTTTCCTCTAGGCCTCAAACTGGTTCTGTTGCTGCGTTTGTAAAGGCGTTGAGATCGGTTTACCTCCCCCTTTACTCCCGTCAACAGGCGAGGCGTGGTGACGGTGGCAGGAATCAAGTAGATAAAAGAAAACTAATCCACATCATAGGTTATGCTTAGGTATTTGGGAAAATAATGTCTAAACGAGCTTCCTTTTTTTAAAGTGAGTTGGAGGGATTTTATTTAGGGATTTCGGGTTTGCGGGGAGGGGAGTTTCCAGTAGGGGAGGTGCAGTTTAAAGGGGGGGATCCATATGCTAAAGGCTGAATTGATTATTATTAATAAATAATAACAGTTAATAATGTTGGGTTTTTAAGCCTTCTATGCCACTTTTTGAAGCAAAGGCGCTTCAGTTTTTCTTTCCATATACACTTAATTTTATTCCTTACGCTTTACTGCAAAGTGCCAGGTCAGGCTACTACAATAAAATATATAATTATAAATAAGGTAAAGGGACCCCTGACCATTAGGTCCAGTCGCGGACGACTCTGGGGTTGCGGCGCTCATCTCGCTTTATTGGCCGAGGGAGATGGCGTACAACTTCCGGGTCATGTGGCCAGCATGACTAAGCCGCTTCTGGCGAACCAGAGCAGCGCACGGAAACGCCATTTACCTTCCCGCTGCAGCAGTACCTATTTATCTACTTGCACTTTTGACGTGCTTTCGAACTGCTAGGTTGGCAGGAGCAGGGACCAAGCAACAAGAGCTCACCCTGTCGCCGGGATTCGAACCACAGACCTTCTGATCGGCAAGCCCTAGGCTCTGTGGTTTAACCCACAGCACCACCCGCGTCCGTTATAATTATAAATGCATAGGCCCATTTGACTTGTTTTATAGGGTTCCTGCTCAGTAAACAGGTCCACATTCATGCCATATATTTTCCAGTAAGTCACTATCATACCATGGCTTCCCCCCAGGTAATCCTGAGAGCTGAGGTTTGTTAAGGGTGCTGAAAGTTGTTGGGAGACCCCTATTCCCTTCCCAGAGCTACCATTGCTGATACACCACGAATTCAGTCGTTCATGAATGTCATCATATCATACCATAGGCATCTAAGTGAAGACCTCAAGACGGTTGGATGGCGCCTTGTACGCCTCCTCCTGGCGACTCCTGCAGCCAAGCTGGTGCCAAACGTACAGTATTTCTCTTACTTTCCTTTGGACCATGTCACCGAGGCTGAGAGGGGGGTCTTGTCGTCTGGGCAGCCCAGGACCTCCATACACACTGCCCAGGATTGCACCCTGGAAGGTCACTTTGGGGCTGCTAATGTAGCAGAAACAACATGAGAAACAGTAGTTATGAGTTACTGCAGTCACAGCAGGCAGGGCCGGATGTAGGTTTGATGAGGCCCTAAGCCATTGGCAGGCAAACTAAGGCCCTGGAGCCGGATGCGGCCCAATCGCCTTCTAAATCTAGCCCACGGACAGTCCTGGAATCAGAGTGTTTTTGCATGAGTAGAATGTGTGCTTTTATTTAAAACTAGTAGACATGAAGCCCATTAAATTAACGGGCGCTAGAACATCATGGAAAGCGGGGACGGCGAGAACTTGCTGAAGTGCTCGATGTACTTGGGCGCCCCGGCCAGCGCCGAATGGCCCTTCAGCAGGCAGCGCAGGAGGCGCATCGCGGCGGCACTGGCACCAGCCAGGCCCCGGCAGGCCAACTCAGCCGCCACTTGTAACGGCCGCTGCCGCTTAGAATTAAGTCCACACGAGCACGCACCCGCCGCTTCAACAGCCCGGCCGGCCGAAGTCTCTGCGCTTCATTCCCTGTGCCCGTGGGGCACATGCGCAGTAGGACACAGGGACGGACACAGGGACTGGACGCAGAGACACTTGCACTTTATTATATAGGATGCATCTCTGGGTTATTTGTGGGGCATAGGAATTTGTTCATTTCCCCCCCTTCAAAATATAATCCGGCCCCCCACAAGGTCTGAGGGACAGTGGACCGGCCCCCTGCTGAAAAAGTTTGCTGACCCCTACCCTAAGCTAATGTAGGTAATGGGGCCCTTTATATGTCCAGCTGTCCTTTGTCAACAACAAATTGTCACTGTCTTTTGTGTTGAATATATGCTATATGGTAATTTATGGACCTAATAGGTATCTCAAGCCATTTGCACATAACAAATAGGAGCCTACACAACACAAAACACTGTTGCTGTATGTAGGTTTTATTTGTTTTTTATCTTATATTTTGGAAATGTACATCCTGTTTTTTTCATTTGAATTTTTTCGGGGGGCCCCAAGACAGTGGGGCCCTAAGCTATAGCTTGTTTAGCTTATACGTAAATCCGGCACTGACAGGAGGCACTGTGATTCTGCACCGGTCTGACTTCATCCCTGGATGTGCACTCGATTGTCTCTCAAGACAGACAGATGCCAACAGCAACATATGGCATTACAGTGGTACCTTGGTAGTCAAACAGCTTGGATCCCGAGCAAATCGGCTCCCGAACGCCGCAAACCTAGAAGTGAGTGTTCCGGTTTGTGAACATTTTTCGGAAGCTGAACGTCCAACACGGCTTCCTTGGCTTCTGATTGAGTGCAGGAAGCTCCTGCAGCCAATCGGAAGCTGTGCCTTGGTTTTCGAACCTTTTCGGGGGTCGAATGGACTCCCAGAACGGATTAAATTTGAGAACCATGGTACCACTGTACTGCAAACTATTTGAGACATGGTAAAGCACAGAAAAGCAGAGTACAAATAAATGGCATATAAAAGGTAAAGGGACCCCTGACCATTAGGTCCAGTTGCGGACGACTGGGGTTGCGGTGCTCATCTCGCTTTACTGGCCAAGGGAGCCGGCGTACAGCTTCCGGGTCATGTGGCCAGCATGACTAAGCCGCTTCTGGCGAAACCAGAGCAGCGCACGGAAACGCCGTTTACCTTCCCGCCGGAGTGGTACCTATTTACTTGCACTTCATGCTTTCGAACTGCTAGGTTGGCAGGAGCAGGGACCGAGCAATGGGAGCTCACCCCATCACAGGGATTCGAACCGCCAACCTTTTGATCAGCAAGCCCTAGGCTCTGTGGTTTAACCCACAGTGCCACCTGCGTCCCAAATGGCATACAGGGTTTTTGTTTGTTTGTTTGTTTTTTTGCTGTTTAACGCTTCAATCTAAAAAATATTGCTGACAGTCCCATCACAAACCCATGGCTGCATGCCAGGGGAGGACAGAGCTTCAAAATAAATGCAACGGGGACCTGAAAGTGAAAAGGGGCTTGCAGAATGGTGCAGGCATTCATGCAGGGAGAGAGGTTGTGTTTAGTGCCAAAGCAAGCTTCTGCGCATTCACATTCCTTATGGCAACTGCAATTGGCGAGGAATGTGTGCACTGCCTGAGGACAGGTCCTTATGCTCCCCTGTTGTTGAAGGACTCGGAAAACTAACACACATACCGGTAGCAGTGCAACCTCAAGTGAAAATGGGCAGGTCTAGCAGGAGAAATGAAGGGGGAGGGAATGTGCACAAGTGAGACCTGCAACAAAATGTTGCCGTTCTCCCTCTCTCCCTCCCTCTCCTCTTGTTAATAATCAAGGGTAAATTACCATGAGGGTAAATGGGTCACCACCTCACCAACCTTGCTTTCCCCCATCCCCACCTGCCTTCTTACTTCCAAGCAATACAGCAAGGGGGGGGGGGTCCCTGGCATTCTGCTTCATCCTCCCTAGTCTTAGCTTTGCCCCTTGCAGAACTCAAGAGAGGTTAAAAAAAGGGGGGAGTAAAAGCCCCCTGGACGGTTAAGTCCAGTCAAAGGCGATTATGGGGTTGCGGCACTCATCTCGTTTTCAGGCTGAGGGAGCCAGCGTTTGTCCACAGACAGCTTTCCAGCTCATGTGGACAGCAGGACTAAACCGCTTATGGTGCAACGGAAAACCGTGATGGAAACCAGAGCGCACGGAAACACCGTTTACCTTCCTGCCACAGCGCTACCTATTTATCTACTTGCACTGGCGTGCTTTCGAACTGTTAGGTTAGCAGGAGCTGGGACCGAGCAACGGGAGCTCGCCCCGTCACGGGGATTTGAACCGCCGACTTTCTGATCGGCAAGCCCAAGAGGCTCAGTGGTTTAGACCACAGCCTGCCCTTGGTTCTGCCAACTTAGATTATCCTTGCTTTCTGCCCTATCAGTTGTTGTTGTTCAGTCGTTCAGTCGTGTCCGACTCTTCGTGACCCCATGGACCAGAGCACGCCAGGCACGCCTATCCTTCACTGCCTCTCGCAGTTTGGCCAAACTCATGTTAGTAGCTTCGAGAACACTGTCCAACCATCTCATCTTCTGTCGTCCCCTTCTCCTTGTGCCCTCAATCTTTCCCAACATCAGGGTCTTTTCTAGGGAGTCTTCTCTTCTCATGAGGTGGCCAAAGTACTGGAGCCTCAACTTCAGGATCTGTCCTTCTAGTGAGCACTCAGGGCTGATTTCTTTAAGAATGGATAGGTTTGATCTTCTTGCAGTCCATGGGACTCTCAAGAGTCTCCCCCAGCACCATAATTTGGTGGCCCTATCAGTGCCACCGAACATTAGGCACTGCTGATAAGAACATATTGCAAGGCAATATATTCCCACCCCCACCCCTGCAATAAATATGAGAGCTCAGCACCATCGCCGTTGTGGGAATCCAGAGTTTGGGGTCCCCACAAGTGGGTGACGTGCCCCCTTGGCGCTTCCGAGCCCAGCGCCCTTCCCCACTCCCCTGCCCCTTTGACTGCAGGGCGCCACCTCTTACTATTCCTCCCAAGTCCCCCCTTTTATATATATATAATTTTCCGAGTGGGAGTCGTGTTGGGGGCACTTTACATGCAGGAAGGAAGCCATTAAATTCTTAGCACTTTGAGAGATTAAATGCCATAACTTACAGCCGCCGAAGTTTCTCTCAAAATGTTATAATGTAAGAAAACAATTAAAAAGAGTTATCTCAGGGTGGGCAATGGTTTTATTGTGATGGAGTGCGCCGTTAATTGATTGCCATCTTGTAAGATTGGACTGGGGGCAGGGGCAACGGAGCAGTAAATGGCCGCGGCTCAGGAAGTGCTAAGGCGAGGGAGAGCAAAATCACCGTGGCTGAAGGGGGGGGGCGTGTTAGAAAGTACAGTAATGTACACACAGAAGAGTAAAAGGAACCATTTTGTCACACACAGAGAGAGACTGCATACACACCATACATTTAAAGTACACGATTTCACCCAAACAGTCCTGGGAATTGTAGTTCATTAAGGGTTCCTGGGAATTGTAGCTCTGGTCTCATACATTTAAGACAGTGTTACACCACTTTCAACAGTCATGGCTTCCACAGAGTCCCGGGAACTGTAGTCTGAGGGTGCTGAGAGTTGTCACGAGAGGCACCTATCAAACTGTTCCAAATGGCACTGTGATCGTTCCTGAGATTGAGGAGCAAGTTCGGGGTCTATGTTTGTACAAGCAGGGGCGTAGCAAGGGGGCGCGATGGGGGCGGGCCGCCCCGGGTTCCACCCCAGAGGGGGGTGACACTTTTTTTTAAAAAAATAACTTTTGAAAAAAAAAGAGATAATAGACACACACACACAACCCCCCACACCTCACAAAGTGGAACCATCAGAGGGGGGTGACACTTTTTAATTTTTTAATTTTTTTTATTTTAACTTTATTGAAAAAAAAGAGATAATAGACACACACACAAAAAATCCCACACCTCGCAAAGTGGCACCATCAGAGGGGGGTGACACTTTTTTATTTTATTTTATTTTATTTTATTTTATATTTTTTAAAATTTTTATTATTATTTTTTTTTAAAATTAAAAATTAAATTTTAACTTTATTGAAAAAAGAGAGATAATAGACACACACAAAAAAAAACCCCCACACCTCGCAAAGTGGCACCATCATTTTTTTGGGGGGTGGGGGTGACTTGCTATGCCACTGGGTGCAGCTCTGCCAGTGCCCTGGCAAAGTTGGGGGGGTGACAAAAAAAATTCCGCCCCGGGAACCACCTGGGCTTGCTACGCCTCTGTGTACAAGGTGTGACCAGAAAGTTGAGTGAATGGTCACATAAATCAGGCAGCGAGAAATAGTCAAACATACATACATTACAGGCCTTCAAGGTAGGCCCCCTCTGATACAATGCACCGTTGACAACATTCGTAGAACTGTTGGGAACTTCTGGAGAAGTCCTCTTTTCGTACTGCTTTCAGTTCCCTCGTCACAGCAGCTTGGATGTGTGAAATATTGGGAAATCTGTGCCCTTTCAGTGCAGATTTCAGTTTTGGAAAAAGAAAGAAATCCAGTGGGGCCAGATATGGAGGGTGGGACAACTCAGTAACCTCAGTATCAATTTTACGCAGAATATGCAATACTTCCGCCATCATTCAGACAGACAAACGCTGACCCCACATCAATAACTCACGAATTCTGTCAACATTTGATGCCGTTCTGCTCGTCGACGGTCTGCCAGACCGAGGGTCATCTTCGATGGTTTGCTGCCCTTCACGGAAACGCTTAAATCACTCATACACTGTCTTTCAAGTTACAGCTTCATCTCTGTACACAATTGTGAGCATTTCGTGGGTTTCCGATGCCGATTGTATGTTCGAACATTTCTTGCTGTCCAGTTTCTGTGACCATTCACCAAACTTTCCGGTCACACCTTGTAAACCACTGGGGGCCATTTCGTATCAAGATGGAGGGCTAAACTGTTCCAAACTGCGTGCATTTCAACACCTCTTAAGATGAGGCTTTGAATCAAGCGCTGATTTTGATCCAAATTTGTCAGGAAACTAATTGGCCTGTGCATTGGATTGGCTGAAGCCCCAATCCCAGACTGAAATGGGTGGATCTGAGTGGATCTGGGCTTTGACTGAGTCTGGTTGAGTCAGCCATGGATCACCCTGGTTTGGGCTGCGGCTCAAGGAGCTATCTGGGGCTGTCAGATATCTGGGATAAGGAGTTGTAAGCAGGCAGCTTCTGCAAAGAGCAGTACAGGGTTCTTTGCAAAAGGGCTTTTAAACAGCTCCACACTCTTCTTTGGCTGCATGTCTCAGCAGGCAAAGACATGCGCAGAGCAAAAGTCAGCAGGCTCAAACCCTTTGCTCACCGACTGGTGAGTGGAGGAGGGTGCAGACCTGCTAGCTGCAGGGGTCCGCTTCACCAGCATGTAACCCGCAAGGAGGGCACTGGGGTAGAAAACCCCAAAAGGACTAAACAAGGGGTGTCTGAGACTACAGAGGTCCCAGGGCATGATCTCATCCCTTGAATGGCAAGGTGGAGAGGGAAAAGAACATGCTACCTACCACCTGGTGCAGGAGGGGGTTGTTGTTTTTTGGTGGGGGCGCATTGGTGGTGAGTGAGGTGGGTCTGGCTGAGGCAGCCACTTCCCATATCATATTCCTGGTCCTGAATGGGGTAACTGTGCCCCTGAAGGACAAGGTGCGCAGCCTGGGAGTCATTTTGGACTCACAGCTGTCCATGGAGGCGCAGGTCAATTCTGTGTCCAGGCCAGCTGCCTACCAGCTCCATCTGGTACGCAGGCTGAGACCCTACCTGCCCACAGACTGTCTCGCCAGAGTGGTGCATGCTCTAGTTATCTCCCACTTGGACTACTGCAATGTGCTCTACTTGGGGCTACCTTTGAAGGTGACCCAGAAACTTCAATTAATCCAGAATGCAGCAGCTAGTCTGGTGACTGGGAGTGGCCGCCGAGACCACATAACACCGGTTCTGAAAGAGCTACATTGGGTCCCAGTACATTTCTGAGCACAATTCAAAGTGTTGGTGCTGACCTTTAAAGCCCTAAATGGCCTTGGCCCAGTATACCTGAAGGAGCATCTCCACCCCCATCGTCCAGCCCGGACACTGAGGTCCTTCTGGTGGTTCCCTCGCTGTGAGAAGCAAAGTTACAGGGAAGCAGGCAGAGGGCCTTCTCGGTAGTGGCGCCCTCCCTGTGGAACGCCCTCCCATCAGGTGTCAAGGAAATAAACAACTACCTGACTTTTAGAAGACATCTGAAGGCAGCCCTGTTTAGGGAAGTTTTTAATGTTTGATGTTTTATCATGTTTTTAATATTCTGTTGGGAGTCACCCAAAGTGGTTGGGGAAACCCAGCCAGATGGGTGGGTTATAAATAATAACTTATTATTATTATTATTACTACTACTACTATTACTATTTTTGTAGCAGCAACTGCAACCGTGTTAGGGTTGTGGCTCACTGTTAGAGCATCTGCCTTGCATGTGTAAGTTCCCAGGTTCAATCCTTACCTTCTTCAGTTAAGGCCAGGATAACATGGAGAGCTACTGCCAGCATGGGTCCCCATCTTCGCTTGACTACAACTCCCATCATCCCTGACCACTGGATACCCGACCACAGTGGAAGAGGGGGTGGGCCAGCGATGAGAGAGGCTCAGGGTGGCAAAAAGGGATGGGCCGCCTCTGTTCATACACAATGTAGGCAGAGTTAGTTGTTTGATTGTTAAAAAAATAAATTAATGCTGGTCTTAAGCAGCCCCTACACCAGGGGTAGGCAACCGAAGGCCTGTGGGCCGGATGCGGCCCAATCGCCTTCTGAATCCGGCCCACGGACGGTCTGGGAATCAGTGTTTTTTTATATGAGTAGAATGTGTCCTTTTATTTAAAATGCATCTCTGGGTTATTTGTGGGGCATAGGAATTTGTTCGTATTTTTCCCCAAAATATAGTCCGGCCCACCACATGGTCTGAGGGACGGTGGACCGGCTCACAGCTGGAAAAGGTTGCTGACCCCTGCCCTACACTGACTCGCTCCACTTGGCCCACAGGACGAGGGGAGGTCCAGATAGTATCAAAATGCAGCTTGTGAACTGATCCCTGCTATCGGAATTAAGTCCGCTCTGGAAATGAGCCTTGGCTCAAAGGAAGCACTGCCGGGATCCTCGCCGCCTAATTAGACAGGAGGAAATTGAACTAAGAGCAGTGACTTTACCAAAAAAAAAAACCTCTGGGATTTCTGCCTGGCTGTTGGAGGTGGGGCAAAGGGGAGGGAGCAAGAGGTGACAAAGGAGACCCATATCTTTCAAGATATATATTCAATGACAGGTGAAACGCTGCCTTCTATAGCATTACAGATTTAGCCTGGGAACTGGAAGCCTGTTGACAATAAAGGCCGTTGAGTCAATACCTTCCAAAGTGATATATGCCGTCATCTGCTAGCCATAGCATTCTAGGTAGGACAAAGCGACTAGACGCTATGCAAACAAATCGACAGATACAAATCTAGCAGGGATTCATAAATCAGTAGAACACTTCAATCTGCCAGGATGGCTGATCTTAACGGTGAACATACTTGAAAAGGGTGTTTCAAAGGGAAGCTCCTGCATGAAACTAAGCTTAAACGGCTCAGGACTGCAATGCCTCAAGGAATGCCTCTTTCCATATGAACCTACCCGGACCCTGAGATCATCTTCTGAAGCCCTTCTTTGTGTGCCTCCTCCTTGAGAGGTCCGAAGGGTGGCAACACGAGAACGGGGCCTTCTCTGCAGTGGCTCCCCGTCTGTGGAATGCTCTCCCCAGGGAGGTCTGCCTGGCGCCTTCATTACACACCTTTAGGGGCCAGGCAAAAGCGTTCCTTTTTAACCAGGCCTTTGGTTGACCTGATTGACATCCTAAGGTAAAGGAACCCCTGACCATTAGGTCCAGTCGCGGATGACTCTGGGGTTGCGGCACTCATCGGGTGTGTGTGAGAGAGAAAAGGATGGATGCATTACTGCTTCCTGGACTGCTAAAAACATCTCAGCCTGCCAGTGCCGAATTTAAAGGTAAAGGGACCCCTGACCATTAGGTCCACTCGCGGACGACTCTGGGGTTGCGCTGCTCATCTCGCTTTACTGGCCAAGGGAGCCAGAGTACAGCTTCCGGTCATGTGGCCAGCATGACTAAGCCGCTTCTGGCGAACCAGATCAGTGCACAGAAATGCTGTTTACCTTCCTGCCAGAGCGGTACCTATTTACCTACTTGCACTTTGACGTGCTTTCGAACTGCTAGGTTGGCAGGAGCAGGAACCGAGCAACGGTAGCTAACCCCGTCGGGATTTGAACTGCTGACCTTCTGATCGGCAAGCCCTAAGCGCTGTGGTTTAGACCACAGCGCCACCTGCATCCCTAGTGCCGAATTTACGTATAAGCTAAACA
The DNA here is from genome assembly GCA_034641395.1 of Darevskia armeniaca. Lineage (NCBI taxonomy): Eukaryota > Metazoa > Chordata > Lepidosauria > Squamata > Lacertidae > Darevskia > Darevskia armeniaca. The sequence goes on along the minus strand of JAWWNF010000973.1, from coordinate 207,557 downwards.
AGCTATAGCTTAGGGCCCCAATCTCCTGGGTCCCCCCAAAAAAAATTAAGGAAAAAAGAACTGGATATACATTTCCAAAATATAAGATAAAAAACTACTACTACTACTACTACTACTACTAATAATAATAATAATAAACATACATACAGCAACAGTGTTTTGTGTTGTGTAGGCTCCTATTTGTTATGTGCAAATGCCTTTAAATACCTATTAGGTCCATAAATTACTATATATAGCATATATTCAACACAAAAAACAGTGACAATTTGTTGTTGACAAAGGACAGCTGGACATATAAAGGGCCCCATTACATTCAGTAGCTTAGGGCCTCATCAAACCTAAATCCGGCCCTGCAGCCTGCCCATGGTGAGGAGAGCCCCACAAGCCAGCCATGGGAGCAGGTGGGGAGGCAGCAAACGTCTTAGCCAAGGGGGTTTGGGTCTTTAGCGACGCTCCTGCACCACACGCCATACACCCATTTGGAGGAGCCGCCAATAAAACCCAATCAATGGGCGGCCTTTTAAGTTGCGATGGATCAGCGACCCAGCTAATAGCTAATAGCTCCCCTGCAGAAAAAGGAAGTGACAGTCAATAAAGGGAGAAATCAATGGGAGAAATCTATTAACGAGAGTGAGCAATAGGGGGACCTTTGCTTTAACAGCAACCTCTTTTGGAAAGGAGCCACCAAACAGCGGCGCATGCAGGCTTTTAACTCTCAGAGCCCCAGAGGGCTGCCGATACAGGTGCATTCTTGTAGGATCGCCCCTGTTCTTCTCTGGGCGCTTCCAGACGATCTGTTTATCGATTGTGTTTGTTCTGGTTTGATTGCAGGGAGGTTAGATGGTGCTGGCTATTGAGTGAGCCTTCGTTCTGGTTCATAGGCAGGGAGGTGTGGGGATGTTGCATCCAAGCCAACTGTTGTCTCACAGTGTCTGGTGCGTTTCCCCACTGATTTCCCTGATTGCAAAAAGTCGGAACTTTTGGGGGGAAGTGGGTTTGTATTGCACAAGGCCTCCCGAGCGACTATAATCACGCATCCTGCATTTGGCAGTACGGTGGTAGGCTACCTTGGTTCTCAAACTTAATCCGTTCCGGAAGTCCGTTCCAAAACCAAAGTGTTCCACAACCAAGGTACGCTTTCCCATAGACAGTAATGCAAAACGGATTAATCCATTCCAGACTTTTAAAAACAACCCCTAAAACAGCAATTTAACGTGAATTTTAGTATCTAACGAGACCATTGATCCAGAAAATGAAAGCAATAATCAATGTACTGTACTATAAAATAAATAAGATAGTATTGTAGATGATAAAAAAAATTCTTATGTGCACTGATGATAGTCATTGTTTGGATGGGGGGCTTTTATCCATTTCCGCAGTCACACAATCAATCAATCAATAGTAGCTGAACTGGGTTCCATACAGTCACAAAAACAAATTAACCGAAAAAGCCTCAAAAACAAAAACGCAAAATAAATATCAAAAACAAAAGCGCCAAACTTAATCCGTTCTGGAAGTTCATTTGACTTTTGAAATGTTTGAAAACCAAGGCGCAGCTTCTGATTGGTGCAGGTGCCCTTGAAAAAATAGCTGACAACCGCATCGGATATTCGGCATCCGCAAAACGTTTGAAAACCGAAACACTCCAGGTTTTCAGCCTTTGGCATTTGAGAACCAAGGTACTGTACCACTGTATGTGGTCAAATCCCACTGGAAATGAGTGACAACTTGGAAGCCCCCTCTGCTCCTGTTTAGGACAGCAATACCTGTGGACCTGTAATCCAGACATAGGATGTGCACACCCTACACTACGACCCTTTAAAAAAATTGGCTTGAAATTTGAGATTTGCAGCTGCAGAAATGTCCGGTCCTAGCACGTTTGCAGAGGGTCCAATTGCATGTTTGTGGTTAGTCCTGTGATGGGAGGGAAATCTACCCCTGGACTAGAGGAAGGGAGGGTCACACCCAGGAGCAGGCATAGGCAAACTCGGCCCTCCAGATGTTTTGGGACTACAACTCCCATCATCCCTAGCTAACAGGACCAATGGTCAGGGATGATGGGAATTGTAGTCTCAAATATCTGGAGGGCCGAGTTTGCCTATGCCTGGTTTAGAGCATCCAGGGGCGAGGGCATCTCATTAGATGGCATTCATACTGTTAAAACAGAAAGGGGCCAAACTACCGCAAGAGGTGTTGAAATTTTGGGAGGCTGGATAGTTACAATGGAATGGTCTTGGTAGTGGGGTGCACGTTTTTGTTCTTCTCTATTTGCGATTGTTGCTTTGTCAAAATAAAATTTTTAAAAAGGGAAAGAATAGACTGCATTCAACGGGAGAAGGAAGCCCGAAGCAAGTGTTCTGGGCCACCTATCCTGGAGAGGGCATCAGAAAAGCAGGTGCCGCGTGGCCTAGTCTGCAGGAAATATGTTGCATTTCTGAGGGTTGTCCACAAGAGTGCGCTGTCCAAATGTCTAAGTTCCACCCGTTTTCTCCAGAGCCCTGCGCTCATTTCTCCATGTACGTTTTTCCTTTTCGGTTTTTGGAGAAGGGGGCAGAATTCAGACTGGAGGTGGACGCACGGCACGGATGTGGCCCTTGGGTGACCCCCGCTGGCCCACTAGTCATATCCACCCCCACATACGTTTGCTGTGCTTGCCAACAAATAAGGACCCCAGTACTTCCTTCCTTCCATTTCTCTCTCTCACACACACTGTTATACAGCAGCGATGGGAAACCTGTAGTACCGCCCAGATGTTACTGGAACTACAACTCCCATCATCCCTGGCTGGTTGGCCATGTGTCTGCCTGGGGCTGATGTCTGGGAGCTCAACAGCATCTAGAGCAGTGGTGGTGAACCTTGACACTCCAGATGTTTTGGAACTACAACTCCCATCATCCCTAGCTAACAGGATCAGTGGTCAGGGATGGTGGGAGTTGTAGTCCCAAAACACCTGGAGGGCCAAGGTTCGCCATCACTGACTAGAGAGCCGCAGGTTCCCCATCCCTGCTCTGCAGAGAAGAAAGAAATAGGCAGGGCATGCCTAGGAAAACGGCTGGTGTTTGACGCTACGGCCCTCATCAAGTTGCTAAACGGCATTGGGCAAGATCTAGTACCCACATTTCCAGGATCCAAAGGCCAAACAGGGCGGGATAGTGGAAGTGCTGGGACCGGATCGCCTGCTTTTGTTTATTTTGTACAGAATCATAGAGTTGGGAGGGACCCTGCGAGAAGCGAGGTTACAGGGAACCAAGCAGAGGGCCTTCTCGGTGGTGGCGCCCGCCCAGTGGAACGCCCTCCCGTCAGATGTCAAGGAAACAAAGAACTATCTGACTTTTAGAAGACATCTGAAGGGAAGTTTGTAATGTTTGATGTTTTATCATGTTTTTAATATTCTGCTGGGAGCCGTGCAGAGTGGCTGGGGAAGCCCAGCCAGATGGGCGGGGTATAAATAATAAATTACTATTACTATTACAGTGGTACCTCGGGTTACAGACGCTTCAAGTTACAGACTCTGCTAACCCAGAAATATTACCTCGGGTTAAGAACTTTGCTTCAGGATGAGAACAGAAATCGGGCAATGGCGGCGCAGCGGCAGCAGCAGGAGGCCCCATTCGCTAAAGTGGTGCTTCAGGTTAAGAACGTTTTCAGGTTAAGAACGGACCTCCGGAACGAATTAAGTACGTATCCAGAGGTAAGGTAAATGTAAAGGGACCCCTGACCATTAGGTTCAGTCGTGTTGGACTCTGGGGTTGCGGCGCTCATCTCGCTTTATTGGGCAAGAGCCGGCGTACAGCTTCCGGGTCATGTGGCCAGCATGACAAAGCCGCTTCTGGTGAACCAGAGCAGCGCACGGAAACGCTGTTTACCTTCCCGCCAGAGCGGTTCCTATTTATCTACTTGCACTTTGACGTGCTTTCGAACTGCTAGGTTGGCAGGAGCAGGGACTGAGCAACAGGAGCACACCCCGTCGCGGGGATTCGAACTGCCGACCTTCTGATCAGCAAGCCCTAGGCTCTGTGGTTTAACCCACAGAGCCACCTGGGTCCCTTGTAACCAGAGGTACCACTGTACTATTACTATTATTATCTAGTCCAAGCCCCTGCAATGCAGGAATGTACAGCCGTCCTATAGAGGGATCGAACCTGCAACCTTGGTGTTATCAGCACTGTGCTAACCAACTGAGCTATCCAGGCTCAACATAATTTGTTGTGTAGTATGTTGCTACCCCAGGGACCCAGGTGGCTCTGTTTATTACCCCTATAAACTATATATAAACTGTTTATTACCCCTATAAACATCCTCCCAGGCTGTGATGTTACAGGGTTTGCATTTTATTTCATCCTTGTTTTCTCATACTCCCCAACATTTCTCCGATGAAAATAGGGATGTCCAGGATCATTCCGGGATCAAATCAGAAACCAGGACGGTTTCTGTAAATCCGGGACTGTCCCTGGAAAATGGGGACACTTGGAGGATCTGTTTTCTTTATTTCTTTACTAGATGAATAAAGATCATAAGATCTCAAGGCGATTCACAAGATAAAAACATGAGATAAAAGCACAAATAAATAGTTAAAACAGAAACAACAAAACAGCATCTCCCCCTCCCACGTTTGAACTTTTTAATAAAAATCAATAAAATATTAAATATCACAAGCATCTACCAAGGAAAACATACAGGTACCCACAGAGTACATTGAAGGCGTTTCCCACTTGGCAAAATAGCAGCAGGAGTTAACATTTAGGTCAGGAAAGCAAGAAATTGAAAACAATTGAAACATTTCTCCCGTCTCTGGTGTCGCAGTCACAAACTAAGCCTCCCTCTTGTGGCTGCTTTTAACTTCTTTTTTTCAAAAATGCATATCTGATTATGGTCCTCCTAACGTTTCGTTTAGTTTGGCCCTAAGCCCTCCAGGCTTTTAGAGTCTAAACATTTTTAGACAAGTGTCACACCAGGTATTCTCTTACACTAGGGTGCTGTTTGTTATGTCGCCATGAGGTGGCAGCATCGGAAGTAACAGTAAGCAGACAGGGACAGATAGGTAAGAAATTAGAGCACATTTAACTTATGCACATTCAGCTTTTTTGGCAATTTTTTTTTAAAGAAAAAGAAAGGGGCAGATGTCTGGGGGGGGGGGACCTGGCAATCTCACCCGCTGTTGAACTCACGATTTTGGCTATAGGTGTAATATCCGGAACGTAGCCTCTGTATAAGTTGCAGGCTTACTGTGATTCAAGGGCTGTTCAGACCCCAAAATTCCTGCCAACAGATCATCCAACCCAGGAGAGGACTGAGATAGGTGGTGTTCAAATACCTAGGGGTATGGTTAACTGCAAAAAATAAATAAATAAATAAATAAATAAATAAATAAATAAATAAAGAAAGAAAGAAAGAAAGAAAGAAAGAAAGAAAGAAAAACCTAGGAGTGTGGGGAAGGATGAATTTATCATTTTGGGGAAGGATATCGGCTATAAAAATGAACGTACTACCAAGAATGCTATTTTTGTTTCAATCAGTACCCGTGATCCGTGAGGCAGGGCACTTTAAAGAATGGCAAAAAACAATATCTAAATGTATCTGGCAGGGGGGGAAGCCAAGAATGAAACATAAGTTACTGATAGATTCTAAAGAAAGAGGTGGCTTCTCCCTGCCAGATGTGAAGTTATATTATGAAGTGTCCTGCCTATGCTGGCTTCGGGATTGGATACTGTTAAAAATGCAGATGTATTAGATTTGGAAGGACATGACAACCCAGAGTCTGGGTTTATGGCCCACATCTGCTCTGCACTCACACTGTGTGGTCCCTCATAAGTTGCTGCCTCAGCCTCCGTTCTCCATTTGTAAAACAGGGATAATTTCAAACCTCTCTCTCTCAGGGGTACCATGAGCAGACACACCAGCTTCTCCAGAGGATTGAGGATTGCTATGGCATCCTTACGTGTGTGAAATGACGCACGATGTCTGACGTCGCGCACAGGGCCCACTGAACATTGGGGGCAAAAATTAAGCAAACAAAAAAAGATTGAGGGGGCCCAAAGAGCATCAGCCCCCAGGAGCCAGCACCCTTGGCTGTGAGGATTTATATTGATTTATTTCCAATATTTCCTCCCTCCCTTTCTAGCACAAACCATCTAAGACCACCAGCAAGATTAAAAGATAAACACAATACAGCAGACTCCATTTCATTAGATCAGGGATGCCCAACTTCCAATAGCCTGTGATCTACTCACAGTGTAAAAAAACTGGCAGTGATCTACCCATTGTCATTGAATGGATCAAAGTTGTTGAGTTTTTTGGGGAAGCAAATGAATGAATGGAACTGAATATATGAATGAATGGAACTGAATGTATGAATGGAACTGAATGAGCATTGCGATATACACAGAACAAAATCAAAAGCTGATTATATAAAACACAGTTGAGGGTCCTGAATTCCCAGTCCGATAGTGGACCTTAATCTGATGGCCCACTTTTTTTTGCTAGGAAGCAAAAGTTGCTGAGCTTTTTTAGGAAAGGCAAAGTTCTTGAGCTTTCTTGGGGAAGCCAACATTGTGGAGTGTTTTTTTTAGGAAGCCAACGTTGTTGAGCTTTTTGGGGGAAGCTAAAGTTATTGAGCTTTTTTGGGGGGGAGTAGATCACCGAGGGGCCAGAGATCTACCAGGAACACCCCGTGATCTACCAATAGATCGCGATCTAGCTGTTGGACGTCCCTGCATTAGATAAACCCTATAATTAACAAAATGTAAAGCAATTCAAAACAGCAGCAGAAAATAGAAACACCCTCAGAAGTACAAAAAGAGGAACAACCAAATTAAGTATAGAAACCAAAGAAGATTTTGACAAATGAATTCCCGGTTGTTTCCAGACCACCTGCTTATTGAGCATCCCTCCTCATTTGCTTGCGCTTTGGATTTGCAGGGAGGTTAAATGACGACAGCTATTTATTGAACCTTCATTCTTATTTGGTTGGCAGGGAGGCTAACGTTACGTCAAGCAAGTGTTAGCCCTCACTTTCCCAGCGTGTTCCCCCCCCCATCACTTTCCTTACTGCAAAAAGTCCAATTTGGTGGGGGGGGGGAGCAAGTTTGTTGTGCAAGAGCTCCAAATCGCCTTTAATTGTGCAGCCTGAATTTGCCAGGGGGGTGTTTCTTAGATGCTGGGCTGATGTGTAAACCAGGGCTGTGTTTAAACCTTCCCTGCCCACCCCCACAGTTTCCACACACACACACACACCCCGGTTCCCTTGAGAGCAAAACCTACATGATTGATGATCCCAGGGCACCGCCGCTGCTAGCAGCTGAATAAACAGGCCAAGCTGCCTGCTGAGCTGGGGCAGTGGGTGGATGCAGTTATGAAAAGAGACCAGATGAACTCAGCAGCAACAGCAGCAGGCCTGGGAGGCAAGGGAGGTCTCTTGGGTCGCAGGCTGCAGCTTGGGATTTATTTAAAAAAAGGAAAGGAAGAGTCCCTTTGCTCCAAACCTCTGGAAATGCCTAAGCTTTCACTTTTTGCAGCTTTACTAATTTTTATATTGCCCAGCAGCGTAATTCGAACCCAAGACCCACCGGGATAGGTTTTGGGTGCAGTGGATCTTGGGCTTTCTCAGCTGAGCCAAATCAGGACACTAGGAGGTGTATGCGAGTTGGAGGCTGCAATGTTTCGGAACGCCGCCCGCTGGAAATAACAGGAAGGGTGAGTGCTCTTGCGCTCAAATCCTGCTTCGTGGTTTCCCCCAACTGTTCGGCCTCTGTGGGAACAGGGTGCTGCGTGAGATGGGCCTGATCCAGGCTCTTCTTCTTCCCTTGATCCTTGGTTTATGTAGAAGGCAAAGGGCTATACCAGGGGTAGGCAACCTAAGGCCCGTGGGCCGGATGCGGCCCAATCACCTTCTGAATCCGGCCCGCGGACAGTCCGGGAATCAGCGTGTTTTTACATGAGTAGAATGTGTGCTTTTATTTAAAATGCATCTGGGTTATTTGTGGGGCATAGGAATTCGTTCATTCCCCCCCCTTCAAAATATAGTCTGCCCCCCCCCCCAAGGTCTGAGGGATGGTGGACCGGCCCACGGCTGAAAAAGGTTTCTGACCCCTGTCATGCAACAGCAGAGCATCCATTGATGGTCCCGACCCAGAGGCTGGCCTGTTCCCAGCAAACAAAGGGACTTAGGGGCTTTCCAGATTGGCTTACTTAGGGATGAAGTCATGGTCTCCATTTGGCGAATGCCAACTCCCCCCCCCCCCTTAAAACAGAAAAGCAGCTCCTGCCCAGAGAGTCTTTTTGCTTGTAGGTTTCAGTCGATGAAACCTCAAACCCTGATTTACTGTGATTCAGAGGAAGAAGTGTTTGCTACTGCTGCAGCTGCAGCTGCCAGGAGCAGATTCCAGCAGCCAGGAAAATGTCATCCATCTGGAATTCAACAGGAAAGATGGGGCTGTGCAGCTTTGGGGAGAAGTTGATGCTGTATTCGGGATGGATGGGGAAGGCCTCCTTTAGCTGCCCAAGGACCACCGAAAAGGCTTTTGCGTGTGCACAGGGGGGATCTTCCCTTGGCTCACAGAGGCGTCTTGCATGCGCAATCCTTGATAACACCAAATTTGAAGCAGCCGTCAGCACACTTAGCAGCTGTGGACACCTTCCAGCTTGGCGCTTGATATACATTTAGGGCCACAAAGGAACTATACACACACGATTTAGGAGGAGAGGCTGTAGCTGAGTCGTAGAGCTTTGGCCTCGCATGTAGGAGATCTCAAGTTCAATCCTCAGCATCTCCAGGTAATTCTGGGAACAATCCCCAGCTTGAAATCCCGCGAGTGTTGACAGTACTGAGCTGGATGGACCAGTGCTCTGATCCTGTATAAGTGTCGTGAGCGAGCCAGCAATAAAGCACACGGATTACATGAAGTTAACTCTTTACTGGAAGAAACAGAATCTGCTCAGTTGTGCCAGGCCCAATGACCACAGCCGCTCTTCTCCGGTAAGTCTGAAGGTTGTGGAGACTGAAGGTCGTAGAATCATAGAATTGTTGAGCTGGAAGGGACCCCAAGGGTCATCTGGCCCAACCCCCTGCAACGCAGGAATCTCAGCTAAAGCACCCATGACAGGTGGCCATCCAACCTCTGCTTAAATACCTCCAAGGAAGGAGAGTCCACAACCTCCCGAGGGAGACCGCTCCACTGTCGAACAGCTCTTATTGTCAGAAAGTTTAGTCGGAATCTCCTTTTCCCACCTTCCCAGAGCTGCCTAAGTCTCCTCGTCTTCTGGGCCCTTCCCAAGCAATCTGAGATTGTGCCCGCATGAAGCTAACTTCCCCTCCGCCCTTTTCATGCCTCTCCTGGTTCTGGGAGACCAGAGAAGAGGGAAGCTTGTTGCAGCAGGAAGGGGAGACACTTGTGACTCTTCACCAGCCAGACGTCTCTGCCTCTTAGCCCCCCCCCTCTATCTCTCCTGCTTCAGCTTCTACCTCTGATGTTGGACTTCTGTCTGCCACAGATTCTCCCCGCTCACTAAACCCTGTTACCTCTTCAGCTTCCGACTCCTCCTCTTTCCAGTCTTCTCCAGTGAAGGCGGTGAAGGTCCTGTGTGAGTGTCTGGAGGCAGTTGGAGGATGGATGGCGGCTAACAGATTGAGGTTGAATCCTGACAAGACAGAAGTACTGTTTATGGGGGACAGGAGGCGGGCAGGTGTGGAGGACTCCCTGGTCCTGAATGGGGTAACTCTGCCCCTGAAGGACCAGGTGCACAGCCTGGGAGTCATTCTGGACTCACAGCTGTCCATGGAGGCGCAGGTTAATTCTGTATCCAGGGCAGCAGTCTACCAGCTCCATCTGGTACGCAGGCTGAGACCCTACCTGCCCACAGACTGTCTCGCCAGAGTGGTGCATGCTCTAGTTATCTCTCGCTTGGATTACTGCAATGTGCTCTACGTGGGGCTACCTTTGAAGGTGACCCGGAAACTACAACTAATCCAGAATGCGGCAGCTAGACTGGTGACTGGGAGCGGCCGCCGAGACCACATAACACCGGTCTTGAAAGACCTACACTGGCTCCCAGTACGTTTCCGAGCACAATTCAAAGTGTTGGTGCTGACCTTTAAAGCCCTAAATGGCTTCGGTCCAGTATACCTGAAGGAGCGTCTCCATCCCCATCGTTCAGCCCGGACACTGAGGTCCAGTGCTGAGGGTCTTCTGGCAGTTCCCTCACTACAAGAAGCCAAGTTACAGGGAACCAGGCAGAGGGCCTTCTCGGTAGTGGCACCCGCCCTGTGGAACGCCCTCCCTTCAGATGTCAAAGAGAACAACAACTACCAGACCTTTAGAAGACATCTGAAGGCAGCCCTGTTTAGGGAGGCTTTTAATGTTTAATAGATTATTGTATTTTAATGTTCTGTTGAAAGCCGCCCAGAGTGGCTGGGGAAACCCAGCCAGATGGGCGGGGTATAAATAATAAATTATTATTATATTATTATTATTCTCCCTGTGACCACCCATCGTTGTCCCACCACCACTCCTTGGGCTCTGAGCCTTCTTCCCTTGGGGGTTCCCCAGCTGGTTCCTCCCACCATTCTTCTACATCCAGCCAATTCACGACAATAAGGCACCTTCCTATGTTCCATTAAACACAACGTTCCTTCAGTTTCCTCCTGCCCCTTCATTCTCTTGTGGCAGTTGGCTTTGCTCACTTGCTTGAGTCATGCGGGTTGACGGTGACCTACGCTTTTAAAATGTCCACAAAACCAATGCGGAACACATGTTGCTCCTCCAGTTTTCACTGAAAAAATAAGAATTCCAGCCCACGTTTCAGCACCGGGGGTTTTGACAACTGTGAGCCAACCAAAATACGCAATGGGCTTTCATACAATCTGGCATTTGTAGATGACAATGGGGACAAATGGGCAGCCAGCTGTTCTAGTCACTTGGAACACGTGTCATGCCTTGCCTGTCTAAGCCTGGAAATGGATCTTCAGGATTTTGTGGTGCTATTCTCCAACCCTTAAGGTGTGCATAAAAATTAGGAACGTAGAGTACAAAAAACCCTTAAGGAACGTAGCATACAAAAATTGGGCATATTTGCATGCCAAAAAAAAATGTGTCTATTAGGGAAAAAATTCACATGGAAATGCTGGTGGCTTTGCACAAGGACTTTAAAATATAGCAAACGGATGGGGAAATGTAGCAAACTGAATTTAAGATTAGGAGAATGAGAAGCAGAGGGAAATCGAAATTGACAGATTCACCGTTCCCTCTTTAGAATACTAGAAATGCAGGTACTTTGCAGCAACATCCTCCTTCTTCCTGGCTCATTTCTCTTACTGGGAGGAAAACGAACTAATTTTGCTCCCTATAATGATGCCTGTCCCAAGCCAGGAAAGTGGTTCTCTTGCCAATTTCCTGGATTCCGTCTGCGTCCAAATCCAATGTTATAAACCTGCATTGTTTTCCAAGTGCTGCTTTTACATCCTCTCTCTCTCTCTCTCTCTCTCTCTCTCTCTCTCTCTCTCTCTCTCTCTCTCTCTCTCTCTTTTTTCCTGGCATTTGTAAGAGATGGCAAAGCAACAAACAGCTCCGTGAACATCTGGAGAAGGAGCAGCCTTAGAGCCCAGGGTCTCTATCCAAGCTGCGGCTTTTAGAGCCTCCCACACATTTGTTTCCTTGCAGCTGCTATTTTCCACGTGTGAATAATAGAGGTCCCTAATGTCAGAGAGGCCTTAGGCCCCGTTTTAAACGCTGGAATAGGTGACCTGGTAAAAAAAAAGTGTGCTTCTGGGCTACGGTTTCTGCACAAATCTCGCGGCATTGCAGAATTGCTTGTGGGGGGAAGCTTTCCATTTGCTCCATTTGAAATTCATTTATTCATTTGTTTCAGTGATGCCTTGAAACATCACCTTTTTCAGTCTGAGGGCCACATTCCCTTTTAGGTGACTTTTCAAGGGCCACATGGAAGTGGTGGGCGAGGTCAGAGTGAAAGGTAGGCGGAGCAACAAAGGTTATTTTTAACCTTTGTACACAGTAGGCTAGTTTCTATATACAGTTGGCTAGTTTCTCTCTATTGTCCATCCAACATTGTCTTCTTAATAAAGCCCCCCCCCCTTTTAAAACCATACAAATTAGCTAAAGAAGAATGTCAGCCCTCCAGTTTTTCAAAACAGGTAAGACTGACTTTTTGCAGCTAGGAAAGTGATGGGGAAACATGGTGAGAAGTGTGGGAGGAATGAATGAATGAATGAATGAATGAAAAGGAAGATGTATCACCACCCAGCAAAGAAATCAGAATGAATGCTCAGCACGGCTGTGTACACACATTTAAATCCCATCCTCCCCCTGCCCAAAGAAAACTCAGCACTGCAGTTTGTCAAGGGTTCTTGGAATTGTAGCTCTGTGTGGGGTGGTAAACTACAGTTCCCAAGATTCTTTGAGGGTGAGCTTTATGGGATGGTATGCATGCGGTCATAGTCTCACCTTTGTGTAAATGTTGGGCAAGAAAACCAGGACCAATGCTCAGTCTAGAGGAGCACAGTCCAGTGAGATGGAGAGTTCGGGGGAATGCTACATGTTTGTTTGTTTGCTTGCTGCATTTCTATCTCCAAGGAGGTTAAGGTGGTGTACAGTGGCATGCAATGAAAGTTTCCGCAAGGGAACAGTTAGGGCCAGAGGCGCCAGCTTGCGAGGGTGATGGGGAGGGCTGACGTCATGCATGTGAGCATCGTGCCTCCCTCCCTTCTGCTGAACCTTCCCGAGAACAGGAGGACAGTATAGATTTAGAACAGTGGTTTGCAGAAGGGCATAGTTCAGAGGCTGCAGAGGGGAGAAGCTGGAAAATATTGGAGGAGGAACAGCAGGAAGAAGAAAAAGCACCAGGGGAGAGACAGCCGACAAACTCAGTTGTCCTTGGAATGCATTCCTGACCTGCCCCCCTCTCCCAGGACCAGGCGGGCATTGAGGGTAGTAGAACAGAGAGCTCAGAGGCAGAAAACTCAGATTAACCAGCGCAGGAGTGACGTCTAATAGGGGAAAATGTAGCGGGGTGGGACTTTACTTGGAGCAACACCATTATTAGGGATATTATAAATGGTACCTTCTTCTTCTTTACATTTCCAGCAGATATTTGAACTTGTCCTATACATTTTTGCTAACTTAGTAGGAGTCAAATGCCACCGGTACATCATTTTCGTATAGTCTTCTTTCAATGTACAACATGCCGTGAATTTCAAATCTGATTTCCATAACCTTTCCCAGTCTGCCATCTGAATATTATGTCCCAAGTCCTTTGCCCAGTGTATCATAACCCACTTAACCTGTTCCTAGTCTGACGCTCTAACCACTGTGCCGCATTGCCTCTCAGAGAAATGGCAGGCCCAGAGAAATGAAACGATCGTTGGCTGTTGTAGAGAGAGAATGAGAGAGAGAGAGAGAGAGAGAGAGAAGAGTTGGGGGGAGGAGGAGGAGGAGGCCCAAAGCTGACTCAGAGCTGTTCCCTTTTACCTCAGAATTAAAACCACGCGCTTGAGGAGAGGAAACCACATGGCTTAGCTTGCACCTGCCTGCGCTCAGCCTTGCAATATATACCGCGAGCAGCTTCGCCGTGATTCAGACATGCCGCCCCAAAAGCGGTTGTCCGGGGGGGGGGGGTTGGATGTTTGAAGAAGTGGGAGAGGGGAAGCCTTCCCAGGGTCCCCGGCAAGCCCCAGTCAGACAGAAGCCCCTCCAGTGCCGAAATTGTGAAAATGGAGGAAGAGGAAAGGCATTTCCTGACTCTTCGGCAGAGCTGCGGAGACCTTGGCCTGTGTGGGATGCCTGGCTAGCAGAGGAAAACGTCTCCTCTTTCTCGAGGAGGGTCTTATCTTCCACACACACGTACACCCCTCTGGTGCGAGGAGTCAAGTCCCGGCATGATTTAGTGGTTGAGGCAATGTCATATTAGCCACCGGCACAGACAGGGGGGAGAAAGGAAAAGGAGACCCAGAGGGGCTCTCTCCTTAAACGCCGCAATGCCTTTGGAGAGTAGTGGGAAATTCCACCGGTAGTCTAGATGGGCAAGATCTTTGACTGCTAACCCCCCGGCGTATCGGATTTAAAATAAGGGCACTTGGAGGTCTCAGGTGAGCTCATTTGGCTCAAACCAGGCCTCAGAAAGCACACTGTACCTCTGGGCATACGTTTCCTGTTTTGCGAGGGCTCTGGGAGCATCCACAGACACGTGGCAGAAGGTAAAAAGTATGAATCTGTGTCCTTGCTTCAGTACCGAACCCCTTCTTCGCATCCAACTGCCCCAGATTTAGTGAAGGGGCCCTAGCCAGAGAGTCTCTGGTTCCTAGAATTATTATTATTATTATTATTATTATTATTATTATTATTATTATTAATTTATACCCCACCCATCTGGCTGATTTTCCCCAGCCACTCTGGGTGGCTTACAACAGATTATTAAAAACATGATAAAACATCAAACTTCCCTAAACAGAGCTGCCTTCAGATGTCTTCTAAAAGTCAAGTAGTTCCTTATCTCCTTGACATCTGTTGGGAGGGCGTTCCACAGGGCGGGCGCCACTGAGAAGGCCTTCTGCCTGGTTCCCTGTAACTTCACTTCTCACAGGGAGGGAACCGCTGGAACAAAACTACTGGAACAAAAGACATTCGCTGGAAATTAAAGACGTTATGCCCGTGGCTGAGGACAATTGTTTGATCCCTTCCAATGGATATGGGTTGGGAAGGGGGGCTGGGAAGGGAGGAAAAAAATAAAAAATAAAAAAATGGCAAAAATGACCGGAAGAATTAAAAATAAATAAAAAAGGGTGGGGTATACATATTACTATTACTATTATTAAATAGCATGTCCCTATTTTCATTTGAGAAATGTTGGCGGGTCTGCCACTGGGCTATGGCTCTTCAAGATTCTGGCCTGGTTATGGGATAGCAGCAACTTTAGCTGCCTTGGCAGATGATCTGGAGAATTTTTCCCTGCTGCTGCTGCTTCTCTCTGTGGGTTTCTCAACAGATTTCCATACCGCAATACCTTTGGCACCAGCGGGACTGCATTGTGGGCACGGCACGGCCAGACTGCCCCTCGAGGGAACTCAGGTGGTAGTCCTGTGGTACTGTGTGAGCCCAACTGTCTGCCAAGACCAGTTTGTTAAGGGTGCAAGGGCATAGCTGTCAACTTTCGGATTTGAAAATAAGGGATTTCCCAAAAACTTTCGGATTTGAAAATAAGGGATGCCGTGAGGGCGGTGCAATGGCACCAAGTAGCCTCGCCACCCTGCACTCCAGAGGCTGCGCGCGAATGGGTGAGCGAAAGAGCGAGCGCATAGACGGCAGGCAGGCTGTCTGTCTGGTTGGGCGTGAGGGTCTGGCTGCACAAGGCATGCAAGCTCCGCCCCCAGTCGGTCTCAGACTCCTTATTGGCAGCCGAGCAACGCAGCTGAGGAGCCTCCCTGGCCGGCAGGGAGGGAGAGGAGCTGCTTCCTTTGAAATCCGGGAAATTTAAGGGATATCAACAATCCAGGATAGCAGCGGGAAACGGCATTGGAATAAGGGAGTTTCCCGCAAAAAAGGGAGGGTTGACAGCTATGGTCCTGTGGTACTGTGTGAGCCCACCTGTCTGCCAAGACCAGTTTGTTAAGGGTGCAAGGGGTATCTGGCTCTGCCAAGGATGAATTACAGTTCCCAGCATTCTTCAGGGGGAAGCTTTAAATGTATGGTGTGGGGGAGAAGCTATAACAAAGAAATCTCTCCTCCAACTCGGCCACGCTAGCTGTGGCTGATGGGAGTTGTTGTTTGATCTAGCGGGCACCAGGTTGGGGAACCTACCAGATGACTCCTCTCCATAAAATGATATGGAGCAGAGTTTCTGCCATGGAGCTTAACAGGCAGGTGGGCTTGTACAGTGTCCCAGAGCAAAGCATCTGTTTCAACTCAGAAAGAGAGAGCATGATGTGGTCATGCAGTTGTGTCGGGTCAATCTTGGAGAGCCGTCATAACCAGGGCTGGATTTAGGTTTGATGAGGCCCTAAGCTACTGAAGGTAATGGGGGCCCTTTATATGTCCAGCTGTCCTTTGTCAACAACAAATTGTCTCTGTTTTCTGTGTTGAATATGTGCTATATGGTAATTTATGGACCTAATACGGTAGGTATCTCAGAGAGCCAGTGTGGTGTAGTGGTGAAGAGCGGTAGACTCGTAATCTGGTGAACCGGGTTTGCGTCTCCGCTCCTCCACATGCAGCTGCTGGGTGACCTTGGGCTAGTCACACTTCTTTGAAGTCTCTCAGCCCCACTCACCTCACAGAGTGTTTGTTGTGGGGAAGGAAGGGAAAGGAGAATGTGAGCCGCTTTGAGACTCCTTCGGGTAGTGATAAAGCGGGGTATCAAATCCAAACTCTTCTTCTTCTTCTTCTCAAGCCATTTGCACATGTTGCCATGCAACCAGTCCATGCAGAATGTAGGCACCCTATACATAGAAAGGAGCAAACCAGTGATATTTTAGGGAGCAGGCTAGCAGGCTGGGCCCATTACTCACATCATAGGAGACTTCACAACACAAAGCACTGTTGCTGTATGTAGGTTTTATTTCATTTGCTTTTTATCTTATATTTTGGAAATGTGCATCCAGGGGTTTTTTTTTTCCTTTAATTTTTTGGGGGTCCCCCAAGAGCTTGGGGGCCTAATCTATAGCTTGTTTAGCTTATACATAAATCCAGCACTGGCCATAACCGGCAGCATGTACCGGTAAGTCACCCAAGCAGATTTGCCGATGCAAGAATGTGGCTTTGCATCTACGAGAAGGGACCGAAGGGGACCCATGCCATGAGAGATCACGTGAGCCGTCTTTCTGCTGGGCACCCCCTCTCCCAATTGTGGCGGCAGCTTCCCCTCTTTCAAGTGAAGAACTAATCTTTTCCCTGGATTTTGAGCCTCGCACGCTTTGAGCAGATCGGTTCTCCCTAGAAATATGTGAGCACCTGTTGCACGTTAACCTTTGCCCCTCTTAACCAAACATTAGCCTTTGACAGTCATATGATAAGACAGATTCATATCTAAGGGGAGGGGAGGGGGAAAGGGGGAGTCTGGTCTTTCCAGTGACTTCGGGAAGAGAGGCTGTAATTTCTAAAACGAGTTCTCTCTCCAGGCAGGTTGAAGGAAGCGGTGGGATTTTGTGCAAGATGCATGATTTATTTACTTAGGCTGTTTATATCCTGCTCAGCATCCAAATATTTCTGGGCAGGTACAGTGGTACCTCAGGTTACATACACTTCAAGTTACATAGGCTTCAGGTTAAGAACTCCGTTAACCCAGAAATAATGCTTCAGGTTAAGAACTTTGCTTCAGGATAAGAACAGAAATTGTGCTCTGGCGGCGCAGCGGCAGCGGGAGGCCCCATTAGCCAAAGTGGTGCTTCAGGTTAAGAACAGTTTCAGGTTAAGAACGGACCTCCGGAACGAATTAGGTACTTAACCAGAGGTACCACTGTACGTAGATACATTTATTAGTGAATTGTTGCATTTGGTAATGTGCAGCAGAGGCCTTTTGAATGTTTTTGTTGTTTAGTCATTTAGTCGTGTCCGACTCTTCATGACCCGTGGACCAGAGCATGCCAGGCACTCCTGTCTTCCACTGCCTCCCACGGTTTGGTCAAACTCATGTTAGTAGCTTCGAGAACACTGTCCAACCATATCGTCCTCTGTCGTCCCCTTCTCCTTGTGCCCTCCATCTTTCCCAACATCAGGGTCTTTTCCAGGGAGTCTTCTCTTCTCATGAGGTGGCCAAAGTATTGGAGCCTCAGCTTCAGGATCTGTCCTTCCAGTGAACACTCAGGGCCGATTTCCTTCAGAATGGATAGGTTTGATCTTCTTGCAGTCCATGGGACTCTCAAGAGTCTCCTCCAGCACCATAATTCAAAAGCATCAATTCTTTGGCGATCAGCCACCTTTATGGTCCAGCTCTCACTTCCATACATCAATACTGTACTGGGAAAACCATAGCTTTCACTATACGGACCTTTGAACAGAGATAGGAAAAACTGTGATGAAGTGTTCTGCGGGGACATTTGCCGAAGTGATTGTGTTGATTTTGGTAGTTGGGGTGTGTGTGTGTGATATCTGCTGGAGAGGCAACCCCTCCCCCAACCTTTACATAAATTCCTGCAACATATTAAAAAGCAAAAACTTATCATAACGTTTTGTTTGGCCCTCTGTTCCCTTCTCCAGGTGTTTATGGAAGCTAAATATCAACCAGGGCTTAGCTGTCTGGGCTGCTGTTAGAAGAGACCCAGCAGCTGGGATGCAGAAGCCAGGATTTGTGTTGAGAACGCTCAGGGGACGCAGTGAGGAGTCGGAGCCAAGGAACAAAAACCAGGAGTCTGAACATAACCCAAACATGCCGAAGAGCCAGGAGAACCATTGTTTGCCAGACAAAGCCCCAGGACAAACAGGAAGCCCTGAAAGAATCTTTCTGTCTAGGTGAGGGACCAGCGGTCCGCTTGGGTGGGCAAGGCCAGTCCGGACTCAGCCAAGAACACATTGCCGCCCAGGAAGGTGCTCCATGCTGCAGTTCCGGTAGCTCACCACAAGGGGTAGCTGCACAGGGAACTGAACGTCCCTGGTTCGAATCCCAGCAGTGTTCTTGGAACTGGGATGGTGTTATCTTGATTCTAGTGCAGAGGCAGGAAAGCACGACGACGCCCGCTGGCCGCCTACTGGGATAGTGGGTGTTGCCGCGAATGTGTTTTGAGTCGCAGCTGCCCTGTGGGTGCCAGATCCATTGAGCAAGACTAAACAATCTGAAGCTGAATGGAAAAGGAACCACAGTTCAGAATTGGACACCAAGCGCCACTTCAGAACGGGCTGACGCAGAACCGGCAAACACCGTGCAACTTAGGCGTAGAAGGATTTGCCCATTTCACGTCTCTTGGCCTCTGGTTTTTCCTAGTCTTAAATTCAATTCTCCACATTTCTGCAGCAATTTGTGTGTGTGTGTGTGTGTGTGCGTGCGTGGTTGCTCATCGAGAAAGTTATTCAGCGTTTTGGTGCAAATTTCTCCTGATACACATGCAGTTTTGACTAATGTGCACATTTCTGCAAGCAACTTCTAATATGGTGCAGATTTGCATGCTATTTCCCACCACCACCACCAAAGTCTTTGTTTTCATCTGCACTTTGCCCTAAGGTAAAGGTAAAGGGACCCCTGACCATTAGGTCCAGTCGTGACCGACTCTGGGGTTGCGGCACTCATCTCGCTTTAGTGGCCGAAGGAGCCGGCGTACAGCTTCCGGGTCATGTGGCCAGCATGACTAAGCCACTTCTGGTGAACCAGAGCAGTGCACGGAAACGCCGTTTACCTTCCCGCCAGAGCCGTACCTATTTATCTACTTGCACTTTGACGTGCTTTCGAACTGCTAGGTGGGCAGGAGCAGGAGCCCTAAGGTAGGGGTCAGCAAACTTTTTCTGCAGCAGGCCGGTCCACTGTCCCTCAGAACTTGTGGGGGGCCGGACTATATATTGGGGGGGACCCACGACTCTCCCCTCCCTTCTCCGCAGCACTGGACGAGCCCTGGTGGCTGCTTACCTGTGCCTTGTGAGCGGCAGGGGCTGGCGGCGGCAGCAATACGATGAGTGGCGCGAACGGGCTGGCTGAAGAGACAGGCTGCTCTGCTTTAAGTGGCGCTCCTGTGCCTTGCAAATGCGCCAGAAGCGGTTTAGTCATGCTGGTCACACGATCCGGAAAGCTGTCTGTGGACAAATGCTGACACCCTCAGTCTGAAGCGGGATGAGCGCCGCAACCCCATAGTCGCCTTTGACTGGACTTAACCATCCAGGGGTCCTTTAACTTTTTTGTTTTACCTGTGACTGCTCAGCCTAATGTCCAGAAACTGATCCTTTGACGGGCCATTTCAAAGCGTCTGTCTTACCATTGTGTGGCTGTACAGTTCTTCAAACTGCATACTGCAAATAGAGGAACGTCCTCTGTATAGTGTGCCACTTGGCTACCCCAGACGCAACCCTAATGGAAAATCCAGAGGTTGGGACAGAAAAAAGCAAAGAAGGGAAATCTTTGGATCACATGCTCAGACCTGCCGAGTATCCCTATTTTCCAGGGACAGTCCCGGATTTAGAGAAGCCGTCCCAGTTTCTGATTTGATCCCGGAATGTCCCGCTTTTCCTTAGAACGTCCCTGTTTTCATCAGAGAAATGTTGGAGGGTGTGGAGTTATGCGACCCCCCGAACCAAGGAGATAAGTAACAATACAACCTTTAGAAGACATCTGAAGGCAGCCCTGTATAGGGAAGTTTTTAAATGTTTTGTTATGTTTTTATACATGTTGGAAGCCACCCAGAGTGGCTGGGGCAGCCGAGTAAAATGGGCAGGGTATAAAGAATAAAATGATCATCTTATGGAATGGGAAGTCCCTAATTTGATCGGAGAAATGTTGGAGGGTAAGCACAGTTCCCCATTGGGCTCCTGCCCTGGAAAGGAAATGGAGTTGAAATAACCTTTTCCCCAAAACAAGAGGTGGCATTTTGACTCTCCCTCTTTGAATCACTTGCCATGTGGGCATAGCTGTCAACCCTCCCTTTTTTGGCGGGAAACTCCCTTATTCCAATGCCTTTTCCTGCTGCTATCCCGGATTGTTGATATCCCTTAAATTTCCCGGATTTCAAAGGAAGCAGCTCCTCTCCCTCCCTGCCGGCCAGGGAGGCTCCTCAGCTGCGTTGCTCGGCTGCCAATAAGGAGTCTGAGACCGACTGGGGGCGGAGCTTGCATGCCTTGTGCAGCCAGACCCTCACGCCCAACCAGACAGACAGCCTGCCTGCCGTCTATGCGCTCGCTCTTTCGCTCACCCGTTCGCGCGCAGCCACTGGAGTGCAGGGTGGCGAGGCTACTTGGTGCCATTGCACCGCCCTTGCGGCATCCCTTATTTTCAAATCCGAAAGTCTGGAAAAATCCCTTATTTTCAAATCTGAAAGTTGACAGCTATGCATGTGGGTCTTGCAATACTTCTTAACTCCCTAGGACGGTCAATCACCATTTAGCAGGGTTTTTAGAAATAAAATAAAAATAAAAAGATGGAGCGGGTTTGAGGTTGCATTGCAAAAACATTGCCTAATTTCCTCTCCCCTGCCCCAACCCCTCCCTTTCTGGAACATTTTTGCTCTCCGGACCCAGATCCACCCTAGCTCAAAAGAAGTATTGTCTGCCTTGACGTACTCTGGCATCCATTACTGCTCAGGGAAAGGAAACCGAGAGGAAGGAGTAATTTAATGTTGTGTCATATGATTGTAGTTCATCCAGACATATTATGCTGGGTGAGCAGGGACTCGTTTCCCCAATCCCAGAAGGGCAACAAATTTAGCTGGATAAAAAGAGCAGCCATTTTTTTATTTTATTTTTGGCGGAGGGGATCTGAGGGACGGGCAGCTTCTGGAATGTTCTGTCATGCTCGCTGTGTTCCTTAGCGCCTCGCTTTCCTTCTCCCTCCCTATGGGCCCAGAGGGAGGATGAACGGAAGAAATCAGAGGGATTTCGAGGGGCAGGAGACCATTGACTGTTGTGGAGCCGGGTTAAACTTCATCTAGGACTTTGCCTCATGCCTGGTCAAGGAGAAAGCAAGGAGGAGAAGCAACCAGCAGGTGGATTAAGCAAACTTTGCCACGGGATGCGTCACAGGTTTCGAAAGCGCACCGAAGGAAAACGGAACCGCCCGCCTTCGGTTTCTTACCGGCTCAGCTCCCCGGTGAAATGCCGTCAGATCCACTTAAGTAATGCCTCCTGGAGAAGGAAGCGTCGTGTTTTTATTGGACACCTTTGTGACTCCGAAACTGGCGAGAAATGCGCTCGCCGGCAGGTATCCATTCCAGAGGCTTTTCACCAGCTTGTAATGCTGACAGCGCCAGGCCTGCTCTTTCGATTAGACCCTCCGAAATCTCGGCAGCGGGAGCCTGAGGGAGGGTGGGGATGAAACTCTGTGTTTCTCCGGGTCCTCCGAGCAGCAGCTGCTTCAGATTTGGGTTTACAAACCACCACTGGAGGCCAGCATCTTCCCCCGAGCTCGCTTCCTTGATTGAAAACATCCTCTACATTTTGAGCCGGGGGACACTGCCAAGCCAGACTTTGGTTCTGTGTGAAATTCTTGTGTTAGGGAGCCGTCTTAGACTAGAGGTGGACTGCTTGTTCCTCAAACTAATAGCTGTCAACTTTCGGATTTGAAAATAAGGGATGCCGCGAGGGCGGTGCAATGGCACCAAGTAGCCTCGCCACCCTGCGCTCCAGAGGCTGTGCGCGAACGGGAGAGCGAAAGAACGAGCGCGTAGACAGCAGACAGACTGTCTGTCTGGTTGGGCATGAGGGTCTGGCTGCACAAGGCATGCAAGCTCCGCCCCCAGTCGGTCTCAGACTCCTTATTGGCAGCCGAGCAACGCAGCTGAGGAGCCTCCGTGGCCTGCAGGGAGGGAGAGGAGCTGCTTCCTTTGAAATCCGGGAAATTTAAGGGATATCAACAATCCGGGATAGCAGCGGGAAACGGCATTGGAATACGGGAGTTTCCCTCAAAAAAGGGGAGGGTTGACAGCTATGCTCAAACTCAGTACCTCCAGCCTTTCACCCAACACAGACCGCTCCCAGACAACCACTTTCATGAGCATTCAGCCTCATTCACTGGTGTGGAGGTCAGATAGTACTGGCTATCTGATGAGCATTCATCCTGATTTGTCTGCGGTCGGATGGTGATGGTGTTGCGTCAAGTCTGTTGCCACATCTGTGGACTTCTGTCATGTTGTGTGGATGCCTGATTACCATTTTCCAAAGCAACTACTCTATGGAAGACAATCCGAACCAGCAGTTATTATTTCAAATGGATTATTTCTTTCCTCCTGTATCTGTCATCCCTACATTTGTTTCGGGAGCTCGGGGTAGGCATAATACATATATGGCACTACATAACCTAGGGAACTTACTGCCACAAGGTGCGCTGGTGGCCACTGGTTTTAAGAGAGGCAGATTCACAGAGATATGCATGTCTGTCCCTCTGCTGCCTGATTATTGTCTTCCAAAGCAACTACTCTATTCCGAACTTGAAAACGGAATGTGTAATGCTGGTGGTCAACAAAGGAGGTTCAAAGACTCTTTCAGGGCAAATCTAAAAAAAGTAGTATAAACACCAACAGCTGGGAAACACAGGCCTGCTAGTGCTCCAGTTGGAGAACAGCCTTTACCAAAGGCTTCATGGGCTTTGAAGACGCTCGAACTCAGGACGAAAGGGAGAAACAAGCTAAGAGGAACGGACGCTTGGCAAACCCTCACCACGATCAACTCCCACCCGGAAACCAATGTCCCCACTGTGGAAGGACATGTGGATCCAGAATTGGCCTCCACAGTCACTTATGAACTCACTGTTTAAACCGTGTTTATGGAAGACAATCTTACTTGGCTACAAGTGATAGTAGTAGTAGAAGAAGATGAAGATGATGAAGATGATGATGATGAAGAAGATGATGAAGATTAAGAAGAAGGAGATGAAGAAGAAGAAGAAGAAGAAGAAGAAGAAGAAGAAGAAGAAGAAGAAGAAGAAGAAGAAGAAGTTCTGTACTTGGAATGAGGGGGGTGCCATCTTGTCTGTCTCCTCAGGCAGGAAAATGGATTGGGCCAGCCATGAGACCAGGGCTGGGCAGTCTGAGGTGAGCTGAAGAAGCAGAAGCCGTAGGAGAAGACAGAAGTCAGGGCTAAAGGACAAACTAGGAGGCAAGGTCAAGGAGCAAGCCAGATGTCAGGACCAAGAAGCAGTTGGGATCCATGGGCAAATCAGGGCTGAAAAGCAAGAAGGCACACATGCAATACATGTGAGAGCTCATTGTTGCTCAAGCAAGTCTTGGCTGACAAAGGAAGTCCTCTTATATTTATCTCTGGCCAGAGAGGTCCAATGAGAAGTCTGGGTGGCAGATTCAGTCCCGAAGGCCCTTCATTGATATGGACATCCTTCAAATGTCATAAGTATTGCCATTTTATAAAGATACACATTTCTCTGTATACCCAACTGAAACCTGAGAGAGGGGGATGTCAAAACCCAAACTATGGTTCTGATTGCATGTTTTAAAACTGATTTTAATATTGCATTGTTATATTGTTGTAGCCCATCCTGGGACCTTATGGTGAAGGGCATATTAGTAGTAATACTCAGCTCAGCTGGGGCCAGGTCTGAGCCAATTGGGAGGGGGGTATTTTCAGCAGGAAAAGCAGAGTTTAGGGGCCCTCGCACAGTTATCTGAAAAGCCTTTCCCCAAATGCTGCCTTTCCCACATCACTTGGCTCCTGCCCATGACACGCCATAGCCACGGTGAGGGCATCAGGGCACCATGTAGCCAGTCAGATAAGGCTGCCCAAGATGATGCCAATAAAGTCAAATCTGATGGAGGGACGTCAATAATTCTGTCAGGGCCGGGCCACCCGTGAGGCAAGGTGAGGTGACCGCCTCAGGTGCTGGGGTCCATAGAGGCAGCAGATCCCCATGTAAATCTTTATTCCGCCCCCTTGTTCCTGATGTAGATCCTCACTCCCTGGTTCTTCCCTGGCAGGGAGGAGGGCGCCATTTTGTTCTTCTCCTCAGGTGCCAGGGCGCCATTTTGTTCTTCACCTCAGGTGCTAAAATGTCCTGGGCCGGCACTCATTCCTGCCCTCGTTCCGAATGGGAGAACATTTTAAACCTGTTTCACAGAACTTCCAAGTTATCCTGAAATGGGGAAACGTGTCTGGCAAGGGGATTCCCCTCTCCGCTGCCCCCCCCCCAAAATGGCACCTCCTCTGTTTTGGCTAGTGCAGATTTACAATTTCCTATATGGATCAAGTTTAGGGGAAACAATTTTCCAGTTCACAGCTGCTGACTGGCTGACACTTCAGGCATCCCAAACTCTGCTCTAGCCCTATTCCCCAGAGCAGTTCTTTCAAAACAGATTTTCCTTTGCCTTTTAAATTGAGAGCGGTACATTGCTGCTGTTGTTGTTAAAGGCCAAAAGGCCACCGAAAATTTTGGGAATAAAAATAAATTCTACAAACCAAGAATAGCTAAAAGAAGAAGTTTGTTATACCTTGGTTTGCCGGAAGAGAAGGAGCAAGCCAATGGAATATGGGGATAGGGTTAATAAAATTATTGAATTGTGTATATAAGAACAATTATGAATGGTTATTGGGAGAGGTATTCTTTAACAGAAAAAATAGGGAAATAATAATAATAATAATAATTAGTATTATTAGTATTATTATTATATTTCAGTGGTGCAGTTTGGTGTCGATGCCAAAGCAAATCCTTATGTTACAGAGATTGTCTTTTAAAAAAATCTATCAGCATATATTAAATACTGATCAGGTTTTTAAAAGGGCAAAGGTTATTGTCAAAGTTTATCTGGCAAGATAAAACACTTCGAATTAAATCAATAGTTATTCAGGATGATAAAAGGAGAGGCTGCCTTTCATTTCCCAATGTTAAAATTATCATTACCGTTCTAGTTATATTAACTGGATAATGGAGGGTGGGGTGGAAGACGAAAGGCACTCTGTGTATGTTCAGAGGCACTCCTGCCATTCTGTAGTTGAGTTCTGGGACTTGGTGTCTCAGCTGCAATCTCTTTTGGTTTGTTTATCCCTAATATGTGATCTTGGGTTGTTTTCCAGGACGGCCCATCGCCAGAAATGTTGTTGTGAGGGGGCCTGACAGGGTGGGGGAATCATTGCAAGTGTGTGTGTGTGTGTGTGTGTGTGTGTGTGTGTGTGTGTGTGTGTATCTTCATTGTATTCATTTAAAAAATTAAGGTTCTTGGGCTCGCCTGTTATTCTACTCATTGGCCAGAATAAAGCATGGTGGAAACATTTCTTCTTCTTCCAGCAAAGCAATCCAAACCCAAATGACAACTTGGAAGGAGCTAGGGGCAGAGGGAGACTGGATTGGGTAAAGGTGTCTCTTTGCCCAGTCCTTCCATCCTTCCACCAGCTGCTACATGCAGAGTGGCACTATCATCGTGCCATAGGTGGCAGAACACTGTCGCTGGAGACAGGGGGTGGATCTACACGCAGGGGGGGGCACTATAAATAAGTCATAAACCAAATCTTAATAACAAACAAACAAAAAAACCTCTATGGAAAATTGCAAAGAATTTTTTTTTTTTGCTCTCCAGCACCATCTGGTGCTGAATGTTCATAATACATTCAAAACACTGGCTTTTTTTCTTTTTCTTTTTTATTAATATTGCTGAGTCCAGGGTTGAGCTGGCCTAGGATCCATTGACTCCTGAGATGGTCCTGCTGCTGTCACATGGACTGATCTCTGTGCCATCTGCGGCTTCCACCTTTCCACCCCAGGCATGGCAAGGCTGCAGATCCATCAGCGACAATAAAGCCCCTCCAATCTGGGGTGGTGGGCGAGAGCTAGGATTTGTCCTTCAGTGAGCAATTGGGCAGAACTTTGCATGCACATCTCCAGCAGTCTAAAAGAAGAAAATTCTGGGAGCAGGCCTGGAATATCCCCAAGGAAGCCACCCTCAAACTCACACAGGCAGAGAGATGCAGCTAAAGCGATGCTCCCAGGACTTCACTTGTGCTTTCAAAAGTGAGGGGATGGACCATAAACCACAACCAGCCTTGGGACTCTCCTCCTGCTGGCACCATGTACCTGCTTGGAAGCAAATGGAGGAAACAAAATAATAATAGACTGGGGTGGAGGCTTCCTGTGAGACTTTCTTGCCTATTGGCCAAAGGAAAGAAAAATTGGCAGAGTTGCTGGTGTGCTTTTCAATTGTCGAACTGGCAATAATGCGAAGTTCTCAGGGCTCAGTCCCAGCCTGAAAACAGAAGATGAGGCTGAACTCTGGCTCAAATTACGCCCTTGCATTCCACCCCCTCGCTTTCCTTTGGAACAGAGGTTGCCAACATGGTGCCCTCCAGATAATGTTCTACCTCTGAGAGCCAGTATGGTGTAGTGTTTGGAGCGTCGGGCAAAGACCTTGGGAGATCAGGGTTCAACTCTCCACTCGGCCATGAAGCTCACTGGGTGACCTTGAGCCAGTCACGGCCTCTCAGCCCGACCTACCTCACAAGGTTGTTGTGGGGATTGCAGGAGGAGCACCAGGAATTAGTTGAAACTCCTGCATTGCAGGGGGTTGGACTGGATGACCCTCGGGGTCCCTTTCCAACTCCGCAGTTCTTTGTACGCCACCTTAAGCTCCTTGTGGGGAAAGGTGGGATATGTTGTGTTTTATGGGATATGTTGGGTTAAACCACAGAGCCTAGGGCTTGCTGATCAGAAGGTCAGCGGTTCGAATCCCTGCGACAGGGTGAGCTCCTGTTGCTCGGTCCCAGCTCCTGCCAACCTAGCAGTTCGAAAGCACGTCAAAGTGCAAGTAGATAAATAGGTACCGCTCCAGCGGGAAGGTAAACGGCGTTTCCGTGTGCTGCTCTGGTTCGCCAGAAGCGGCTTTTTCATGCTGGCCACATGACCTGGAAGCTGTACGCCGGCTCCCTCGGCCAGTAACGTGAGATGAGCGCCGCAACCCCAGAGTCAGACACGACTGGACCTAATGGTCAGGGGTCCCTTTACCTTTACCTATTGCATTTACTGTGGAGTCCCGCAGTATATGGAGGGCACCACCTTGACTACCCCCGCAGCATCCTGCGGCTGCCACAACAAGAGACAGGTTTTGGTGGCACACAAAGCACTCACCCCATTACATCACACACACACCCATTTGCTTTGCTCATGCTCCAGGACTGACATGCTTCTGTGGTCAGGAAGTAATTTCCTCCTGGGTCAAGCTAGCACTGACCCTTGGGGCTTATTGGCTTCCCAACCCCATCTCTGCTTGCATGAGTCATCGCATGCTATTTGCCGACTAAGCACTTTCCTGCTGCTCATTCCGTGCACAACACGTACCTACCTCTGGCTGACGTTGACCAGGGACAGTTCTGGTTTTCCGATGCCATGCAGGCAGCATAGCGAGCTGCAGATGGTCTGGTTCACTCTCTCCAGTGGTCCCTCGTGGCCAGCAAGCTAGGTTTTATTTTATTTTATTTTTAAGCCTTCTGACAAGCAGACTGGTGGCGGTGCGACAAAGCGATCTGTTATGTGGCAAAACTAAAGCTGCGTCCGAAACAGCAGTTATTATTTATGACGGATTATTTCTTGCCTCCTATATCTGTCATCCCGACATTTGTTTCGGGAGCTCGGGGGTAGGCATAATACATATATGGCGCTACATAACCTAGGGAACTCACTGCCACAAAGTGTGCTGGTGGCCACTGGCTTTAAGAGAGACAGATTCACAGAGATATGCATGTCTGTCCCTCTGCTGCCTGATTATCGTCTTCCAAAGCAACTGCTCTACTCCGAACTTAAAAATGCTAAGTGTAACTTTGGTGGTCAATAAAGGAGGTTCAAAGACTCTCTCAAGGCAAATCTTAAAAAAAAAATGTAGTATAAACACCGACAACTGGGAAACACAGGCCTGTGAGCGCTCCAGTTGGAGAACAGCCTTTACCAAAGGTGTCATGGGCTTTGAAGACGCTCGAACTCAGGACGCAAGGGAGAAACGTGCTAAGAGGAAGGCATGCTTGGCAAACCCTCACCATGATCAACTCCCGCCCGGAAACCAATGTCCCCACTGTGGAAGGACGTGTGGATCCAGAATTGGCCTCCATGGTCACTTACGGACTCACTGTTAAAACAGTGTTTATGGAAGACAATCTTACTCGGCCATGAGTGATAGAAGAAGAAGAAGAAGAAGAAGAAGAAGAAGAAGAAGAAGAAGAAGAAGAATACCATTCCATGATTCTATGATATGGGGCATGTCAGACTCTGGCCCTCGCCATCTGGAATGTCCTGGTAGGTGTGATTCTGTTGACCCAGTGGGGGAAGAGCCCTTGCTTATCTAAGGTCGCTAGAAAGGCATCTGGGTCAGGAGAATTATCACTGAAGGTGACGTGGGAAGGAGTTGGAAAAGGAAACTCTAGCATGACTCCCATTTACGTCTTTTGGACTGTTGTTCATGCACTCCTGGCCCTGACCTGAAAGAAACCTGTAGCTTGAGTATCTGTCTGCTCAGCTTCTGTATTTGTGGATAAATCCAAATATTACGCCTTAAGTTTCCAGTGATCTCTCCTCCAGGGAAAGGGCTGTTCCTGGCCCTGGAGCATCTCACCACTATGGGAAATGGGGAGTGGCTAAGAACCTTGGCTGAATAAACCATACTGGCTAGCTCAGTTGGTTAGAGAGTGGTGCCAATAATGCCAAGGTTGCAGGTTCGATCCCTGTGTGGGACAACTGCATATTCCTGCATTGCAATGGGGTTGGACTACATGATCCTCAGGGTCCCTTCCAACTCTATGATATAGAGCAAATACTGTGCACAAGCTATGAGCCGCTGCGTTCACTCTGTTCACTCCTCCCATCATCTCAGTATGTGGGGAGTGATTCTAAACAGGGTTAGCCAACATGGTGCCCTTTACATGAATTACGGCTCTTATTGCCCCTGACAATTGCCCCTGCTGGCTGAGGCTGGTGGGAGTTGGAGTCCAGCAACATTGGGAAGACTCCCCATTGGCTACTCCTGATCCAGGGGAAAACCCCACATTTCTACAGAGATATATTTAGTGGCATCTGCCCCCCCCCCCGAAAACCAAAGGCTGTACAATCCGGCCTGTTTGTGTGCAACACACAATGAGGGGTAGATCAGGCTCAGTGTTTTACAGCGGATCAATGTCTCTTTAGTCTTTAATCATCCAAAAAAGAAGTTTTTAATTTTCCGAAAGGCAATTACAGAGCATCCCTGCAGAGTCCAAATGCACGGCTGACACACCGCAGAATGAGTTGCTTCATTCCTCTCAAACTTCTTGCATGGATTGCAAACGGCATGACAAATTCAAAGACATGACAAGTTTCTCTGCACAAAAACAAATATATCCGGGACCCCTCCAGACATCCTTTTTACGGTGCACTCATGATCTGTGTGCATGATGCTATTGTTACACACAATCCCGCTTTCAATACTGTGCAGGCCCTATCCAGTCGCTTCCTGCTGAAATCCCACTATTTTTAACACCGCAAACTTTCTGGTTTTGCAGGGGGTTGGGCTAGATGACCCTTGGGGCCCCTTCGAGCTTTGCAATTCTATTATTCTAGCACACTATCATTGTGTGAGGAATATGTTGCAGAATACAACCGCAGTAAAACACCAGCCTGGAGGGACCCCCGCACTGGCCAGCTCATGTCACAAACAGAAGCAGGCCACAAACACCTATGAACAAACCCATTCCTCCTTTTTTTATAATTTATCAGTACAGTGTCATCTCAGTTCCTGTATATAGACGTCAGTTTTATGTTGGAAGCAGGAAAGGCCTGGACCACCAAGAGAAGGAATCAAAATGCAAACTCCCCCAAATCTGCAGAACTGTTGCACAACCAAGTAGCTGCCCCGTAATTACGGAGGCAGATCTGAGCTCTTCAAAGGGTTTCTGTGGTGGGCAGCAGGGATCAAATTCACAGCACACACTTCCAAGCAACAAAGCAGCCCATTAATCATAGGCAAGAAAGTGGCAA
Organism: Darevskia armeniaca; assembly: GCA_034641395.1. Taxonomy (NCBI): domain Eukaryota; kingdom Metazoa; phylum Chordata; class Lepidosauria; order Squamata; family Lacertidae; genus Darevskia; species Darevskia armeniaca. The sequence continues at coordinate 176,999 of JAWWNF010000973.1, read as the reverse complement.
TTCTCGACACATTCTGGGAGTGCAGATTCTTGGCCAGCCCTTGGCAAGGACTGATCATTTTATTTCTTTTAATAGCGGAAGATAATATAGTACTAGGGGTGATCTATAACACTTGGCAATGGTATTTGAAACTGCCTAAGGCAATTATAAAAAGGGACGCGGGTGGCGCTGTGGTGTAAACCACTGAGCCTTGGGCTAGCCGATCGGAAGGTCGTCGGTTCGAATCCCTGCAACGGGGTGAACTCCCATTGTTCGGTCCCAGCTCCTGCCAACCTAGCAGTTCGAAAGCACGTCAAAGTGCAAGTAGATAAATAGGTACCGCTCCGGCGGGAAGGTAAACGGATGCTCTGGTTTCTCCAGAAACGGCTTAGTCATGGTGGCACATGATCTGGAAAAACTGTCTACTCCCTCGGCCAGTAAAGCAAGATGAGCGCCACAACCCTAGAGTCATTCGCGACTGGACTTAACTGTCAGGGGTCCTTTACCTTTAAGGCAATTCTATATGCACACTTTTTCTTCTACATCGGGGCAGAGTGCGGGGAACTCGAGAGACTGACTGTAAGATTTTTTTCGGTGACCTCCTGGGTGGCGAGGGGGAGAAGGTCTAGCCTGCTTCTGTTGCAAACTCGAAACGTCGGCTTGTTGCTGTTTTCCAGAATGTGATCCTGGAGAGGGATGCTACATTGGGCGCGAACACAACGTACATGTTAGCTTCATGGCTCTAACAATCTCACGTCTTCAATGTTAGAATGATTGGGAAGCCACCGCTGCCTTGATTCCCCTTGTTGATGGCTTGTAAAAATGCAATTCGGTCAGAGATAAGAGGGAAGGAAGGAGAGAGCCCAGATCTACCTGGGAAAGCAAGGCCAGGTCTCTTCCGAAACTGCTCCTTCTTCAGCCAACTCTTGCAAAGTCTTAGGGAGAGAGCAGACGATCTGGGCTGTGATGATGCCAAGAGATTGGTCCAGGCCTTCTGAGCCACTGTGTACAGGGCTACTCTGAGCTTGGAGAAGCAGCCGAGTCCATGTCTTCCAGGCTGTGGTCCTGGGGTGACACTGGCTGCCCACCTTTCACACGTTTCCATTTCATCCTGCGGTTCTGAAACCACACTTTTACCTGTGCGAGAAGAGGGAGAGGCTTAAGGTGAGCTTGTATGCCGGTATTTGCTGCATGCAGAACCATAGCTGTCAACTTTCGGATTTGAAAATAAGGGATTTTTTCAAACTTTTGGATTTGAAAATAAGGGATGCCGCGAGGGCGGTGCAATGGCACCAAGTAGCCTCACCACCCTGCGCTCCAGAGGCTGCGTGCGAACGGGTGAGCGAAAGAGCGAGCGCATAGACGGCAGGCAGGCTGGCTGGCTGGGGGCGTGAGGCATGCAAGCTCCACCCCCAGTCAGTCTCAGACTCCTTATTGGCAGCCGAGCAACACAGCTGAGGAGCCTCCCTGGCCGGCAGGGAAGGAGAGGAGCTGCTTCCTTTGAAATCCGGGAAATTTAAGGGATATCAACAATCCGGGATAGCAGTGGGAAAAGGCATTGGAATAAGGGAGTTTCACGCAAAAAAAGGGAGGGTTGACAGCTATGTGCAAAACGCAGCCCTTGCAAATTCGCACTTTCTGAATTTTGCAATGTGGTTCTCTAGTCACGTGTGCAAAATAAAAAAAAAAAAATTTAATGCACCTGCTAGGGTCGAGTGTGCATAAGAATGCATGTATAGTGGTACCTTGGTTCTTGAATTTAATCCGTTCTAGGAGTCCATTCGACTTCCGAAAAGGTTCGAAAACCAAGGCACGGCTTCCGATTGGCTGCAGGAGCTTCCTGCACTCAATCGGAAGCCGTGAAAGCCGCGTCGGACATCCGGCTTCCGGAAAACGTTCGCAATTCCGGGTCTGCAGCATTTGGGAGCCAATTTGTTCGGGATCCAAGCCGTTCAACTACCAAGGTATTATTGTATTAGTGAATATAAATCATGCATCACATTAAGGGAAATTGCTTGCAAGAATGTTCGTATTGAGAGAAATCTGCACTGAAATGCTGTTGAATTTACACTTGTTTAACTTGCGCCATTTCAACCATACATGGTTGAAGACAGACTGGTTGTAATTGTGCCAATTACAGTCGTAACTCCGTTTACGTAACACTCTGGTTCTGTAAACTTCGGGATGCGCGCACGGCAAACCCGGAAGTATTTTACTAGGTTTCTCCGTGCGTGCAAGTGCAGAAGCAGTCTGCGCATGCGCCGAAGTGGTCCTCAGGTTGCGGAAACCTCAGGATCCGACCGGACCTCCAGAACGGATCCCGTCTGCAACCGGAGGTACCACTGTAAATGCAAACAAGGCAGAGAGTTTGGAAGCACTGAGGATCCCCTCTCTTCCCCTCACCCACTAGTCTTGGGGGCAGCTCAAAAGCTTTGGGTACATGCCGTTTTTGTGAATATGTGGAACACTTGGAACTGAACCCCCGAGTAAGATGCAAATGTGGAGAAATGAGTTTAAGGCTGGTGAAATGAGACCTCAAATTCACAGATCCGCCTATTCCCATTTTCAGCTCTGTGATTCTATATAGGTGTGGCCGTCAAGACCATATAACACAGGTCCATATAACATTGGCTCCCAGTACATTTCCGAGCACAATTCAAAGTGTTGGTGCTGACCTTTAAAGCCCTAAGGAGCGTCTCCACCCCCATCGTTCAGCCCGGACACTGAGGTCCAGCTCCAAGGGCCTTCTGGCGGTTCACTCACTGCGAGAAGCCAAGTTACAGGGAACCAGGCAGAGGGCCTTCTCGGTGGTGGTGCCTGCCCTATGGAACGCCCTCCCACCAGATGTCAAGGAAATAAACAACTATCTGACTTTTAGAAGACATCTGAAGGCAGCCCTGTTTAGGGAAGTTTTTAAAGTCTGATGTTTTGTTGCTTTTTTATATATTCTGTTGGGAGCTGCCCAGAGTGGCTGCGGAAACCCAGCCAGATGGGCGGAGTATAAATTTATTATTATTATTATTATTATTATTATTATTATTATTATTATTATTATTTATTAGGGTGTCGTGTTGGGTGAGTTGGCCTTGTGATTGTGTGTGGGGGGTGTTTTTGTTTTTTTGGTAAATGAATCAGTGTAATTGAGCAGGTAGCAAATGAACATTCACCCAATATTATCCCTCTTCTCTCCACCATTGTCTCCAGGCATTGTTGCCCAAAGCTGGAGAGGAGGCTGCCCAGCCTCAAGGGGCCGCTGGAGCAGAGGAGCTTCACCTGTCTTTCCGTCAAGTCAAGGTTCACTGCAATCTCGTATCTCCGGAGCCTCGTCAGGTAGTTGTGGTGTGCAAATTCCGCCTCCAGCTCCCGCAGCTGGTCCTTGGTGAAGGCAGTGCGTTCCTTCCTTGCTTTGGAGCTGCTGACTTCTGATTTTGTGCTGCTGCTGCTGCCGCCCCCACCACCTGTGTCCTGGCTTTCTGGAAGAGGGAAAGGACAGAAACATTCCTCATGGAAGCAAATTGAGCCCACTAGGAGAAAGAGAGTTGGCACGGTTCAAGAACCACAATACCTCAAGGACCGCCTCTCTCCATATGAACTGACCCCAACCCTGCGACCATCACCTGAGGCCCTTCTTTGCATGCCTCCTCCACTAGAGGTCTGAAGGGTGGCAACACAAGAACGGACCTTTTCTGCAGTGGCTCCCCATTTGTGGGATGCTCTCCCCAGAGAGGCTTGCCCGGCACCTTCATTACATATCTTTAGACGCCAGGTGAAAACGTTTCCCTATAAACAGGACTTTGGCCGATTAACCTTCTATGTCATTTTACATGTATTTGTGTGTGGGATATTTGTTTGTTTTCGTTCTTGTTTTTATTATGTATTTTGTGTTCTCGTTTTGTATTTTTATGTTGTGAACCGCCCTGTGATCTTCGGATGAAGGGCAGGATGCAGATCCAATAAATACATTATTAAATATTGAAAGAAATGCAAAGATCAAGCAATTCCAGTTTATTGGTAAGGTCTCTAGGTGGAAAACAGGGAGTAGCATTCAGCTAAATTTTACCCAAAGTAGGCCTATTGAATTTAACGGGCTTAACTTCCCATCAGCTCCAGCCAGTGTGGCCAATGGCAAGGGATGATGGCACTTATAGTCCAGACACAGATTCCTCATTCCTGTCTTAGCCAGCATTCACAAATCAAGGTGGTTAAAGAACGCGACAAAGGTGGGTTTAGTAGTCCACCTTCTCAGTCCCCAAGTATGCGGCTCTGGTATGGGGAATTCACTCTGGTATGTTTGGTGATGTGGGAAGGGCCCTCTTCTATGGCTTGATACATTTTCTTCATCATCAGGATCACACATATACCAGAACCTGTGGGAGATTAGCAGCCAAACCCAACAAATGCGTATTCTTGTTAGTTAGCATAAATCCACAGAGCTGTATTGCTGATAGGCAGATACTCAGACCATAGAAATGCGATTGCTAGAGAGGGTTCTGTGTGGTGTCATTTCCCCTCCTCTCCTGGAGTGGAAGGAGCACAGAGTACATCCTCTTCCTCTCTCTCACGTACTTCAGTCCCAGACACTTCCCTACGGCTGGTTATGCTGCAAATGTAAGTATTTTGCCTGCATAGTTTTCACTGCTGCCTTTGCTGTGGACCAATGCATAATTATAAAGCAAGCAAATCTTATTTTTGAACTTGTTTCCCAGATTGTTGCCTGATTCATTCTCAAGCTTTGCAAGGAGGGAGAAGCCAGCTTGCTTTGTAGCTAGATTTGCTCCAAGGAAGCTTTGCAGCCTAATTCCTAGGCTTCTGGTTTTGCTGCCAAGGACAGGATTTTGAAAGTCTGTTCAACCCAACACACGTGGGTGCTTGGAGGGATAAACTGCAATCCATATATCCTCTCCTACCTTTTCAACCCATCCCACACAACCAAACCTCAGTGTCCAGAACAGGATCGGTCTCAAACTCAAACTCAACCATGAGAAAAGCCTGCTAGATCAAGCCAGTGGTCCATCTAGAGCAGAGGTCAGCAACCTTTTTCAGCAGGGGGCCGGTCCACTGTCCCTCAGACCTTATGAAGGGCCGGACTATATTTTGGAAAAAAGAATGAACAAATTCCTATGCCCCACAAATAACCCAGAGATGTATTTTAAATAAAAGCACACATTCTACTCATGTAAAAACATGCTGATTCCCGGACCATCCTCGGGCCGGATTGAGAAGGCGATTGGGCCCCATCCGGCCCACGGGCCCTAGGTTGCCTACCCCTGATCTAGAGCCAAGCAGATGCCTAGGGGAGACCCAAAAGCAAGCTCAGTGTCCAGCAACTCGCATGTCTGCAGAACACTCCTCTAACATAATGCAGGTCCTGGATGTGGGCTGGGATTTCTGCCTAAACCGTCCTCTCAGCCGTAACATTTTTGGACCTCACAGGGAGCTGCTGGCTGTATTTTCCTGGCCTGGATTAAATGATATGACCACTCATGCTATCTAGCCTTCAAATCCCCTGAAAATGACTGCATGTGTTTTCCATCCAGGAGGAAGGATTGAATTCAGGAAGGAACAAAGAACGCTGCCTTATACCAGACCTAATCCACGGACAGTGCCAGGTGTGAGGGAGGCCCCAAACTTTCCACGGTGACCACTCCACCCCACTGAAGCCAGCAGGCTTCCCAACAGTGATGGTGGCCGTGAGCAGTGGTAGCACCAACGGATGTGATGGACAATCTGCCCCCCAATCCGGTACCGTCCATTGGAACAGCCCCGCAATGCCCGAATCCTGTGCTGTCCCAGGACACTGTGGGGATGCCAGTCAACAGTCACTGCAAGGCACCTGAGCCACTTCTCATTTGTGAAGGCATATTGGGTTCTAACTACATTTGGTGTGGGGAATCCATGTTTGGATCAAGGATTAATGTTTGGGTCTCCTGATGTCAGGTTATCACCGAGTAACCACCAGCTGGCTGACTGGGAGGGCAGCCAAGAGCCGGGAGAGCAGGGTGTCAGGGAAACAGACAGAGATAAGATAGAGGGAAGTGCTCAGTCCTTGGCAAGCCCAAGTTTCTCTGACAGCAGTCTCTCAGAGCCTTTACCTTTAACTTGGGACGAACGCAAGAAGGGTGGGGTGCAAGAGAAAGGGAAATTGTCATCTCAGAGGAGGCGGAAGAGGATGGTGTTCTCTCGAGGTTTAAAAGGGCAGAAGACCCACCCTGAACCTTCAGATGAGTCATCAACAGATTAGTGAAGAGGTCCTTAGAGCAGAGAGCTGCAGTCTGTAGGCTTGGTTGTTTTCTTTGTTTTATTGTAAATAAACTCAACTTCACTTAGCCAACGTGTATTCGTCTTGTGGCTGCTACACCTGATATTCTATTTTAAACCAGGTGTCTGCATTGCCAGGAGGCAGGGTCTGAATTGAACTGGAACAACAGAACGTGAAAAAAAATAGGTTCCCCTTCCTTCCCGTAGCATTTTGCTGACTTCTTTCCTACACACACACACACACACACACACACACACACACACACACACACACACACACACCAGCTGCTATTTTTGCTGCTAGAGGGAAAATATATTTACCTGCTGGTAGGACTTTTTTTTTTTAAGCCTACTCAGATTTGTTGTCTTAAACCAGTGGTTCTCAAACTTTTTTTCTCTGGCCCACACTTTCAGAATAAAAACTTGCTCACAGCATGGCAGTTTTCTTTTTTTTGGGGGGGAACCCTCCTAGCATGTGTTAGAACACAACAACTTTATAATATGACCGTGGGACATCCAGAAAGTATAAAACAACGCAGCCACGTAAGAACACGAATCATTCCCAAAATATAATACTGATGAATTTTCCTGTCACACTTGCCATCCTCTTCTGCCATCGGTGTGGTATGGCACACCCTTTGAGAACCACTGTCTTAAGCTGTTATTTTAGAAGAAGAAGAGGAGGAGGAGGAGGAGAAGAAGGAGGAGGAGTTTGGATTTGATATCCTGCTTTATCGCTACCCGAAGGAGTCTCAAAGCGGCTCACATTCTCCTTTCCCTTCCTCCCCCACAACAAACACTCTGTGAGGTGAGTGAGGCTGAGAGACTTCAAAGAAGTGTGACTAGCCCAAGGTCACCCAGCAGCTGCATGAGGAGGAGCGGAGACGCGAACCCGGTTCACCAGATTACGAGTCCACCGCTCTTAACCACTACACTACACTGGCATCATTACTACCAGGTACTATGATGTGGTGGTTGTTGTTATTTTTAGTTACCTGGTGTAATTCTCCCAGAGTAATGAAAATTCACATAAAAGAGCTTTGGCTTATTAGGGGAGGGAAGAGCTTGTCCCATGTTTTTATGATGGCGTGAGGGAGTGGTAATGCCATGGAGGCAGCAATGCCAGCGGGCCGTGCCAGGGCTCCCCAAGGCTCATGCCAGCGTTTCCCCATATAGCACCTATTCTGAGTGACGGCAGTTCTGCAGGGCCTTCACTGGATGCCAGCAGAAGAGATAATGTCTTTGTCTGCCCTGAGAGAACCAGGTTCCTTGCCTCCAAGCCGCACATGTGCTTCCTTGTGCATTGTTTCAAAGTCTATGGGGCAAGGTGTGGTTGTCTATGTAGCTAAGACAAATGCCATCATTCAACAGACCTACGCAATTCTGATAGGGCAGCTAATGCATTGCTTGAGAGCCAGTGTGGTGCAGTGTTTGGGTTCCAAGTTGTTTGAGTACCAAGGCGTTTGAGAACCAAGGTACCACTGTATTAAGAAAATATAGAGAACATTATAAGATGCAGTTTTTTACACACACACACACACACACACACACACGTGTGTGTGTGTATATGTATATGTATATGTATATGTATATGTATATGTATATGTATATGTATATGTATATGTATATGTATAAAGGAAGGTTTCTGGACCAGAAGAAAACAAATCAATAATACATACTAGAGTGGCCGTGTGTCCTACTTCATGGAGAACAGCCCTCTTTTTGAAGGACCGTCCAATCCAAGGGCACCTTAAAGATAAAGAACTACAGGAAGGGAAATCAGAGGAAAGGGCGTAGCTCAGTGGCAAATCACACACCTTGCAAGCAGAAGGCCGCAGGTTCGATCCCTGGTCTCTCCAGGAAGGGCTGGGAAAGACCCCAAGTCTGAAACACTGTATACAGTAACTGAGCTAGATGGACAAGTGGTCTGGCAGTATGCGGCAAACTCCTCTGTTCGTGGGTTGAGGTGGACGGAGCAGGCAGGTGGGGCACCTGGTCACTGTCTTCTCTGCCATGGTGAGATGTATTTCTATTCAAATCACAGTAATCATTTCTAAACTTGCATCTCTACATATAAATTAGCAAATGCGTGTACATTATGCAAATCTGTGTCTTTTTTGGTCCACATTTTTCAGTGATGCATAACTGGACTAGCACATAGATTTTTTATATATTTGTGGGCTGCTTCCTTGGAAGTTTTTAAGCAGAGGTTGGGTGGCCATCTGTTATGGATGCTTTAGCTGAGTTTCCTGCATTGCAGGGGGTTGGACCCACGGGGTCCCTTCCAACTCTATTATTATTATTATTATTATTATCATCATCATTCTTATTCTTATTCTTATTCTTATTTGAATTTATATACCGCCCTATACCCAGAGGTCTCAGGGCAGTTCACAAAACAGATCACAATATATAAAATCAAAATAAAGCAATAACCCAGTAATACCTCCCAAAAAAGAGCCACATTTTTAAAGGGTATAGGATGTTGATCAGGTCAACCAAAGGCCTGGTTAAAAAGGAATGTTTTTGCCTGGTGCCTAAAGGTGTGTAATGAAGGTACCAGGTGAACTTCCCTGGGGAGAGCATTCCACAGATGGGGAACCACTGCAGAGAAGGCCCCGTTCTCGTGTTGCCACCCTCCTGACCTCTCGAAGAAGGGCATTCTTCACACAAAGGAGGGCTTCAGAAGATGATCTCAGGGTCCGGGTAGGTTCATATGGAAAGAGGCGGTCCTTGAAGTATTGCGGTCCTGAGCTGTTTAAGGCTTTATAGGTCAAAAGCAGCACTTTGAATTGGGCCCAGAAACTAATTGGTAGCCAGTGCAGTCGGACCAGGATCTGGACACCTGGAATACTGTGTCCAGTTCTGGGCACCACAGTTCAAGAAGGATACTGACAAGCTGGAACGTGTCCAGAGGAGGGCAACCAAAATGGTCAAAGGCCTGGAAACGATGCCTTATGAGGAACTGCTTAGGGAGCTGGGTATGTTTAGCCTGGAGAAGAGAAGGTTAAGGGGTGATATGATAGCCATGTTCAAATATATAAAAGGATGTCATATAGAGGAGAGAGAAAGGTTGTTTTCTGCTGCTCCAGAGAAGCGGACACGGAGCAATGGATTCAAACTACAAGAAAGAAGATTCCACCTAAACATTAGGAAGAACTTCCTGACAGTAAGAGCTGTTCGACAGTGGAATTTGCTGCCAAGGAGTGTGGTGGAGTCTCCTTCTTTGGAGGTCTTTAAGCAGAGGCTTGACAGCCACCTGTCAGGAATGCTTTGATGGTGTTTCCTGCTTGGCAGGGGGTTGGACTGGATGGCCCTTGTGGTCTCTTCCAACTCTATGATTCTATGGTGCAATATGCTCAAACTGTCTTGCTCCGGTGAGCAACCTGGCCGCTGAATTCTGCACTAGCTAATGTTTCTGAACTGTCTTCAGTGGCAGCCCCACGTGTAACGCATTGCAGTAATCTAACCTTGAGGTTACCAGAGCATAGACAACAGTAGTTAGGCTATCCCTGTCTAGATAGGGGCGTAGCGGGGCCACTAGCTGAAGCCGATGGAAGGCACACCAGGCCACCTGAGCCTTGAGCGACAGCAAAGGATCCAGGAGTACCCCCAAGCTACGAACCTGCTCCTTCCGAGGAAGTGTAACCCCATCCAACTCTACAATTCTAGGATTCTTAAAACACCACCTTACCTGTGCTCCCTTTTTTCCTCCTGGATGCCTTCTTTTCCGTTTCGCTCACCACGTTCCCTGCCAGGACGCAATCTTCACTCGTGCCAATGGCGGCATCCACCACATTCGGGCCGCTGCCCTCTGGCTCTCCGGAGACCAAAGCCAGCTCGGCTGCCAGACGCCTCCTGCCCTCGGCGGCTGCGAAATGCCACGCGGGGTGCTGGAAGGAAGAATGGTGCTCATCGAAAGATCGCTCATTGCGGGGAAGGCTCTGGGGGGCTGCAGCCAGGCAGGAGGTGGAAAAGTCCGAGTAGACACCAAAGTCCGGTTTGTGGTGGAATGAAAAGGGGGCTTGTGGGTAATGGGGCGGCCCAGAGGTCCCTCCAACCTCGGCATGGTGGCTTCGCAGGCAACCCCAGAGCGCATTGGTAGGGTGAGAGCTTCTCATGCAGCTACTGGGAGCAGGTGGATCCATCTAGGAGCGCAGTTGGAACGCCTCGCTTCTTAAGATGCTCTTCAAATGCAGTTGCAAAGGGTCTAACTTTTTGCCCAGGGAAAGAAACCGGTCCTCTGCAGCTAGACAGCGCTGCAGCTCACTGCCATGGCTTTGCCGGTCAGGGGAAAGCCTGCAGAATTCTCCATCGCTTCTACAGGAGAAACTTCACATCTGTTGTGTTTGAAGCCCGAAGCTTCCTTGCTGTGAAGTGCTGAAGCCCAGAAAACACTTTTTAAATACTTTGCTGGGGTGTGAGTGACAAGCTTAGGAAGGGAAATGTGAGAGAGGAGAGAGGAGGAGGGCTTAACCTGCATGCACAACCCCCCCCCCAACCCGAGCCAAGCATGCAAGCTATTAATCACCCGAAACCTTAGAGGCGCATCTAATGGGAACTGCAGATGGAGACTTTTAAAGAAACATTGTCTGCACTTTTTTTCTTTTTTCTTTAAAGAGGGGGCGGGAGAGAAATGTACACATGCACACAAAAGGAGGGTTTAATGTTTCCTTCTCACACTCTGGAGTTATTTTTATTGCCCCGGTAAAGAAAACCCTTCTTCCATTTTCAGAAAAGGATCCATGAGCCAGTCCAAAGGGGCACAAAGGGGACAAGACAAGAAAGAGAAGCCAGGTAAAGAGGGGGAGATATTTAAAAATTCGAGGCGTGACCTAAAAGTTTGAAAGCTTATGCGGAGAGTGAAGTGCAAAGACTTCAGGAGTGGCCTAAGCAAAGCTGCAGAACGGAAATCCTGAGTTGCTTCGTAAATTTAATTGCTACATGGAGGGTTGGGCTAACAAGGACTGCAAGCCGTGATGGCTCCGGCTGAGTATGAAGCACTTGCTTTCCTTCAAAGAATTCTGGGCACCGTAGTTTGCACCCCATAGAGTCACAATGCCCAGCAACCCTTAAGAAACTACAGTGCCCAGAATTCTTTGAGGGGGGAAAATGTGTTTCAAATTCCCTTTAAAGGTATTGTGTGCACGCAGCCTATGTACTTGCCAAAAGGGATTCTGCTGGCGCTGTGGTCTAAACCACTGAGCCTCTTGGGCTTGCCGATCGGAAGGTTGGTGGTTCGAATCCCCACAACAGGGTGAGCTCCCGTTGCTCTGTCCCAGCTCCTGCCAACCTAGCAGTTTGAAAGCACACCAGTGCAAGTAGATAAATAGGTACTGTTGCGGTGGGGAGGTAAACGGCATTTCCATGCACTCTGGCTTCCGTCACGATGTTCCGTTGCGCCTGAAGTGGTTTAGTCCTGCTGGCCACATGACCCAGAAAGCTGTCTGTGGACAAACGCCGGCTCCCTCGGCCTGAAAGCGAGATGAGCGCCGCAACCCCATAGTCGCCTTTGACTGGACTTAACCGTCCAGGGGTCCTTTACCTTTACCTCCTATGTACTTGCCTCTTCTGTCAAAGGCTGTATGCCTCTGAATACCTACAGGTGAGTGGGTGTCCCCCATACCCTCCAACATTCCTCCAATGAAAATAGGGATGTCCTATTCAATAATAATAATAATAATAATAATAATAATAATAATAATAATATTTATAACCTGCCTATCTGACCGGGTTGCCCCAGCCACTCTGGGCGGCTTCCAACATACATATAAAACCATAATAACACATTAAACATTAAAAAGCTTCCCTATACAGGGCTGTCTCCAGATGTCTTCTAAAGGTTGTCTAGTTACTTATCTCCTTGGCTCAAGGGGATGTATGACTCCATACCCTCCAACACTTCTCCGATGAAAGGAGGGACATCCTAAGGAAAAGCGGGACATTCTGGGATCAAATCAGAAACCAGGACGGCTTCTGTAAATCCCTGGAAAATAGGGACACTTGGAGGGTCTGTGATAGTCACAGGCCTATTATATATATATGCTTATCTTCAGGTTATATGCTGAACTTTCCTTTCTGGTTGTTTTACAAAGGCATTTTAAATTCAGTGGATGTTTCCGTACTGGATAACTGTTTTATTGAATCCTTTGTCATACCATTACCCAAACCAGAAGCATTCATTAAAGCATCCATAAACCCTTGAACTCATATTCTTTCACTAAGAGCCCTGAGTTGAATTCATAAGCCTGGAAGTAAAATTCTAGACATCATATTGCGGCTTTGTTTCAATGAATGCAGGATATACTCGGATCGAGGGCTCAGTCCCCCAGCATTTGCCAGCAGTGCTACAGTTTGGCCTTACAAAATGTAATGTAATCATACAAAGAAAAGAGATTCTGATAAGGTAGTCACTTACGCATCTCCAAACAAGAGGACGGAATTGAGATTTGCATGTAATTTTCATATGCTAATTTAGATAGGTGCAAATTTAGATATACCGTATTTTTCTGTGTATAAGATGCCCCCATGTATAAGACAGCCCCTAAATTTTGAACCCATATTTAAGAAAGCAATATTTTAAACATCAAACGGAACAATGTAGAGCTTTTCTGGGGGAAATTGGCCAAAGTTGTTGAGATTTTTTTCTGGAGGTTGCCCAAAGTTAAAGGTAAAGGTACCTCTGACCGTTAGGTCCGGTCGCGGACGACTCTGGGGTTGCGGCGCTCATATCGCTCTATAGGCCAAGGGAGCCGGCGTTTGTCCACAGACAGCTTTCTGGTCATGTGGCCAGCATGACTAAGCTGCTTCTGGCAAACCTAGAGCAGTGCATGGAAACACCGTTTACCTTCCTGCCAGAGTGGTACCTATTTATCTACTTGCACTTTGACGTGCTTTCGAACTGCTAGGTTGGCAGGAGCAGGGACCGAACAACGGGAGCTCACCCTGTCGCGGGGATTCGAACCGCCGACTTTCTGATCGGCAAGCCCTAGGCTCTGTGGTTTAGACCACAGCGCCATATTTCAAGAGTCTGAGCCCAAACCCAAACCCCTGTGCATTCACCATCTGTATATAGCACAACCCCTAATTTTTGACTAAAAAGGTTTAGGAAAAAACATCATCTTATACATGGAAAAATACAGTAATTAGTGTCATTTAAACGCATGTATAGTGCATTTTACCATAATTGTGAAGACTCTATTCACAGGATCGTAGAACTGTAAAGTTGGAAGGACCCTGAGGGTCCTCTAGTTCAACCCCTAAAATGCAGGAATCCTGCCCGCAGCTGTTCCTGGGTGGGTTCAAACCACCAACCTTCTGGTTACACACTGGGGGAATCAGGTGACCTCCTGGGCAACTTCAAAACCCCTGCTGCTCTCCCTTCTTTATATTTCAATCGGATTTGGACCAAAGAGCCCTTCAATTGGAGGACTGACCTCTGTATAGTAGGACAAAAGGCCATCCTAGATCCTGAGCATGCGCAGAGTACGAGCTTCTAGGTACATTTGAGACGCAACATCTTGCTTTCTGGAAACTGAATATTGTGCAAAATCACTTGCAGTTTAAGGTTGACCACTAGCCAATATTTCACGAGCCTGAACGGTAAAACTATGTCCCGTCAGAAGCTAACAATACTGGGGAAATGTTGTTTCAATCTAGGGATTGGGGAGAAATTTGATTCATTTCACATTTCAAGGCAAACCTACATAATTCACACTTTCTAAAACAAGTATGCAAACACTGAAACACAGCCATCCATTGAAATTCACTTCTCCAAATTTTGCAGTCCGATTCTCCACCCAAGTAATGTGTATAAAAATGTACCTGCAGGGGTAAAGCTTGCATAATAATGTGTATCTGAAGAAGTGTGCATGCACACGAAAGCTCATACCAATAACAAACTTAGTTGGTCTCTAAGGTGCTACTGGAAGGATTTTGTTTATTTTGTTTCGACTACGGCAGACCAACACGGCTACCTACCTGTAACTAATAATAATGTGTGTTATTGCTGAAAATAATATACAGTCATAGCTCGGGTTACAGACGCTTCAGGTTGCGCGTTTTCGGGTTGCGCACCGCGCCGAACCCGGAAGTACCGGAACGGGTTACTTCCGGGTTTCGGCGCTCGCACAGAAACACTAAATCACGCTTTGCGCATGCGCAGAAGTGCCGAATCGCGACCCGCGCATGCGCAGACGTGGCGCTGCAGGTTGCAAACACTGGGGGTTGCGAACGTGCCTCCCGCACGGATCACGTTCACAACCCGAGCGTCCAATGTAGAGAAGTATTTTTTAAACTGCTTGTCCTCATCCTAAAGCCAGTAATGTACAATTTAAATGTAGCTCTAGCTCAGGGGTCAGCAACCTTTTTCAGCCGGGGGTGGGTCCACCGTCCCTCAGACCATGTGGTGGGCCGGACTATATTTTGGGGGGGGGGAATGAACGGATTCCTATGCCCCACAAATAACCCAGAGATGCATTTTAAATAAAAGCACACATTCTGTTCATGTAAAAACACCAGGCAGGCCCCACAAACAACCCAGAGATGCATTTTAAATAAAAGGACACATTCTACTCATGTAAAAACACACTGATTCCCGGACCATCTGCAGGCCGCATTGAGAAGGCGATTGGGCCGGATTTGGCCCCTGGGCCTTAGGTTGCCTACCCCTGCTCTAGCTCCTGTCCCTGCTTGGAGAGCCCGTTTTTTGTTTTGTTTTTAATCAGAATTTAGCAACCCTCCCTACAAGTGTTATTTGAATGAACTCTTTTCATATATCCCTTTGGAGAGAAAATTCTCAAAACTGGAAGGGGCAGGGGAAGGATTGATCCCGCAAGAGCAATCAAACAGCAATATCCCTATTCCTACCCAAGTAAAATCACAGAGGCAGCAAGCGGGGGGGGGGGACTCTTCCCTGATTCTTCTAGTGACCGCTGACCTCTCTGCCTTCCGCAATCTTCAATCTGCAGCGTAAAAGTTGTAGTCCCGAGCTGAGCCCTCTTTGACTGAACCTGAAAATATATAAAAAATAAATAATAAATAAACCTCACACAACCTGTTTTCCTTCTCTGATGGGATTCTCACGCCAAATGGCTCCCACCCGGCAAGACATCGATGGTTGATTTATGAGGTCATGTCTGTTTTTGTAAACACGGGCTTAGAAGAGGAGGTTGGGGGTGAGGAGAGCCCTGGGGCAATCCGAGAAGTGGAGTCAAGAACAAGGAAAAAATGATAGAATCGAATAGAATTGTAGAGTTGGAAGGGGCCATGATGGTCATCTTCTAGTGCAACCCCCTGCAAATGCAGGAATATTTCGCCCAATATGGGGCTCGAACCCACAACTCTGGTTGTTACGTGCAAATGGCTTTAGATACCTATGAGGTCCATAAATTACCATATAGCATATATTCAACACCAAAAGAGTTGCACGTACACAACACGTACCATTGCACGTACACAACACACGTACACAACACAAAACACTGCTGATGTATGTAGGTTTTATTTTATTTGTTTTTTATTATATTTTGGAAATGTACACCCATTTTTAGGGACCCCCAAGACAGTGGGGCCCTAAGCTATAGCTTGTTTAGCTTATATGTAAATCCGGTACTGCACACACAGCATCAGAACATCGCTTAACATTGGGACATCACACCGGGCCCCCTCGATCACCTTGCGAAGGTGGAGCCTCTGGTCCGAGAGGTTTTTCAGGACGTCCCTCTTTTCATCTGAGAAATGTTGGAGGGGATGTGTTTTCCCTGCTTCTTTCCCTGGGAAAACTCATTGTTTACCCCTGAATCAGAGCAAACGCCATGCCACAGCAAATACAAACACACATGTCCTCTGCCGGCCTCTGCTTCTCTTTAGGGCTACACAGGGCAGTTCACATTCTTCAGTAATGGGAACCCGTGACCCCTTCCGGCCGTGACCCCTTCCGCAGCTGCTGTTGTCAGGCATCTCCTCTGCAGGGGGGCAGCGCTTTTCTCTGGGAGGGTGGGGGGCAGGAGGGAGAAACAGCCTCCCCCTCTCCTCCTTACTCGCGCAAAGCAATTTGTCATTAAGAGATAGGCACCTTTAACCTCTGAAAAGTCACCATCTCCGACATTCACGGCAGGACAGCTGGAAGTCGTTCTTCTGGTCAAGCGTGAATGCCAGATCCTGGCTTTGCTTTCCGTGTGTGTGTGTGTGTTGTGTTTGTTTGTGTGTGGGGGGTGTGTGTGGGTGGGTGTGTGGGTGTTTGTGTGTGTGTGTGTGTGTGTGTGTGTGTGTGTGTGTGTGTGACAAAGCTTGCCCTTTAAGGTTTGTTTTGCTTTTCTGTTAGTAGGCAAAGCTCACAGCAAGGGGAAGAGGAATGCCCTTTTGCGGTTTCTTTCCAGTTGGTAGAGCACCTGCTTTGGATGTCGAAAGCCCTTGGCTCCATCCCAGGCAGGGCTGGGAGGGTCCCCTGTATGAAAACTCAGAGAGATGCTGCCAATCAGTGTAGACAATACTGAGCTTGATGGACCAATGGTCTAACTCATGGGTAGGCAAACTAAGGCCCGGGGGCCGAATCTAGCTCAATCGCCTTCTAAACCTGACCTGCGGACGGTTTGGGAATCAGCATGCTTTTACATGAGTAGAATGTGTTCTTTTATTTAAAATGCATCTCTGGGTTGTTTGTGGGGCCTGCCTGGTGTTTTTACATGAGTAGAATGTGTGCTTTTATTTAAAACGCATCTCTGGGTTATTGGTGGGGCATAGGAATTCGTTCATTTCCCCCCCCCTTCAAAATATAGTCTCCCCCCCTAAGGTCTGAGGGACAATGGACCGGTCCCCTGCTGAAAGAGTTTGCTGACCCCTGGTCTAACTATATAGCAGTATTCTGTCTCCCCGCCGCTTGTTAGCATTTCTCAGTATATTTCATATATATATATAACTTTTATAAAATTTTCTGTTTTACAATTTTTACATCCTTAAGATATCAATGTCTTCCCTTCATCTCTTTCCATGGTTCATTTTACATATCATAAATCCCTGCATATTTTACGTAAACTAAGCCGAATTTATCTTCATGCCGCCAGAGTTTTCAGCTGTACACAGCATTTCTCAGTATCAATACTTCAGCATTTACAGAATGCTTCCAAATGTTCCAAGTGGTTCCTGGACATTACAGTCATACCTTGGTTTTCGAACAGCCTAGTTCTTAAACTTTTCAGCTCCCAAACGATCGAAACCCGGAAGTGACTGTTCCAGTTTTCAAACATTCTTTTGGAAGCCAAACATCCGACGCTTTGGTTTTCGAACGTTTTGGAAGTCGAATGGACTTCCAGAACGGATTCCGTTTGACTTCCAAGGTACGACTATATCTTGTTTCAACCCTCACAGCAACCCTGCAATAGCATCATCCCCATTTGACAGATGGGGTGGCACTGAGAATGGGAATGTCCTGTTTAAGGTGACTGAGTGAGTTTATAAAAGGCTGCTTTTCAGATTCTGGGAGATCCTGAATGTTCACTTGACACATGTCTCAAAACACCCTGACAGTAAGAGCTGTTCAACAGTGGAACGGACTTCCATGAGAGGTGGTGGACTCTTCTTCCTTGGAGGTTTTAAAGCAGAGGTTGGATGGCCATCTGCCATGGATTCCTTAGTTGAGATTCCTGCGTTGCAGGGGGTTGGACTAGATGAGCTTTGGAGTGCCTCTTAGCTCTACAATTCTGATTCCCCTGACTCCCCACCACCACCTCCTTTGCATCTACTTTCCTGGAGTGTTCAGCACTCCAGAATCCCACATTTTCTTAGAAAAGAACAACGTTCCATTTCCCAAGCCCATCCACAATCGGATCCTCTCCTGCTTTCCCTTCCAACCCCAGACGGATCTCTTTGGCTCTTGTTAAGTTTTCTGACATCATATTTCTATATTGCTAATTTTATGGCAGTGCGTCTTATCGCACAGGATTACTGCTTCCGACGCTGATGAAATGTGCTTGGGTTTATAATTCCCTTTCTCTCTCCACTCCTCCCACCCCCAAAGTCACAGGAAACATGGAAGTACAGTTTTTTAGGTTCATGAGAGGGTCCTCTTCGCCGGAGAACAGAGAGCAAAGAAACAAGGATATCTACAGGCATCCTTTTTTATTGTGCATTTGTGATTATTTGTGCTCAGGACGCTATTGGGGCGGTCACATGCAATTAATTAATTAATTAATTAATTATACCCCGCCCAACTGGCTGGGTTTCCCCAGCCACTCTGGGCGGCTCCCAACAGAATATAAAAAACTTAGTAAAACATCAAACATTAAAAACTTCCCTATACAGGGCTGCCTTCAGATGTCTCCTAAAAGTCAGAGAGTTGTTTATTTCCTTGACGTCAGGTGGGAGGGCATTCCACAGGGCAGGCGCCGCCACCGAGAAGGCCCTCTGCCTGGTTCCCGGCAACCTCACTTCTCGCAGGGAGGGAACCGTCAGAAGGCCCTCAGGGCTGGACCTCAGTGTCCGGGCTGAACGAGGGGGGTGGAGATGCTCCTTCGGGTATACTGTTTGTACCTGCAAAAGGTTTTGAGGTAGACATTCTACTTCATTTCCAATCTGCGCTCGTCCCCTAGCATCCTCTGTTTTAAAGGTATCGAATGGTTGTCTGTCATGGATGCCTTAGCTGAGATTCCTACAGGAGGACACTCCTTTATAGAGAGCCAGTGTGGTGTAGTGGTTAAGAGCGGTAGACTCATAATCTGGTGAACCGGGTTTGCGTCTCCGCTCCTCCACATGCAGCTGCTGGGTGACCTTGGGCTAGTAACACTTCTTTGAAGTCTCTCAGCCCCACTCACCTCACAGAGTGTTTGTTGTGGGGGAGGAAGGGAAAGGAGAATGTGAGCCGCTTTGAGACTCCTTCGGGTAGTGATAAAGCGGGATATCAAATCCAAACTCCTCCTCCTCCTCCTCCTCCTCCTCCTCCTCCTCCTCCTCCTCCTCCTCTTCTTCTTCTTCTTCTTCTTCTTCTTCTTCTTCTTCTTCTTCTTCCAAACTTCCTTTTCCTTGCACATCCATGATAATCTGTGGCTATGATGGTATTGGTTCAGTTATGTGCAGTTTTATTATTTGTTTTACTCTGTTTTATTATTTGTTCTACAATGCTTCCTGAATCTGACTGTGTTGCTGCTTGGGGTGGGGGGCACTCTTCTGCTATAGGTAAAGGTAAAGGACCCCTGAACGGTTAAGTCCAGTCAAAGGCAACTATGGGGTTGTGGCGCTCATCTCGCTTTCAGGTCAAGGGAGCCAGCGTTTGTCCACAGACAGCTTTCCGGGTCATGTGGCCAGCATGACTAAACTGCTTCTGGCGCAACGGGACACTGTGACGGAAACCAGAGTACACAGAAATGCTGTTTACCTTCCCGCCACAGTGGTACCTATTTATTTACTTGCAGTGGCGTGCTTTCGAACTGCTAGGTTTGCAGGAGCTAGGACAGAGCAACAGGAGCTCACCCCGTCGCAGGGATTCAAACCGCCAACCTTCTGATCGGCAAGCCCAAGAGGCTCAGTGGTTTAGACCGCAGCGCCACCCGCATCCTGGGTCTAGAGGAAATATTGGTATCACAGTTTAAAAAAAAACAATTGCCATGCACACAGGTAAACAAATATTTGCCTGCATGCCCACAATCCACCTTAGGCTTCAGAACTCAGGGAATACTAACTGATTGGGGGTAGCAGCGCATAGTGTGGATGCATCGCATCAAGCACTGCCCACAGGTTTGGATGGAAAACTCCGGGATGGGGCAATTGGAAGCACAAGTGTTCGGACGGATCTGCACATGGAGAAATTGGATCTGCGTGACGCGCTTAATACTTTGGGGTGTACACAGCCAATGGCATATTGCACAATACACCCACATACACACACAAAAAACCCCCACCAGTCTGGGCAGGGAGGCCTAGAAAGTGCAGAAACGAAGCATTAAGCCGAACAGGACACAGGATGGAGTGTCGACTTCTTAAGCTTCCATTTGCAGTCTTTCAGGTGCGAGTCATGTAAAAATTGGCCGGTGGCAAGCATATTCCCCCCCCCCCGCCCCCTTGCTCTTTCCTTAAGTAAGAAGCTCCAGAGCGTATGTATTCTCCTCCACCAGGAAGTGGGGTTTATTTCAGCGCTCATTTTCGTCTGACTTCACCTCCCAGCTGTTGGACCTTATAATGGTTTTTGTCTTCGAGCCCAAAGGGCCTCCTGTTCTCTCCTGGCTTAGTCAACCGCTATCAGATTTCAAAATGCACTCTTAATACTGAGTGACTCCGTCCTATTCTGTAATGGTGGGAGGAGGGGGGGAGGGGCTGAGATTATTATTGTATTTTTCTGCATGTGGGGAAGATTTCCAGACTTTGGTGACTCAAGACAAAACAGCTGAGCTCCTTTGTGCATCTGACCGTCTAGGCGGGGAGGCAATGTCTGGTGGACTGAGGGAGGGGGTGAGCAGGGGGAGGGGTTCAATTTAGTTCAGTCAGTATGAGACAGAGTGGGATGGGAAACCATCATTTTCTCCCGAAATCATTCTGCAATGAAGCGGTCAGATTCAATATTCTAAGGTGTGTTTGTACCTTCAGGTTGGATTCATCCTTGGTCAACTCCAGATCGTCCAAGTGTCCCAATTTTCCGGAGACAGCCCCAGATTTACAGTAGCCGTTCCAGTTTCTGATTTGATCCCAAAATGCTTCACTTTTCCTTAAGATGTCCCTATTTTCACTGCAGAAATGTTGGAAGGTATGGAGTTATGCCAGGCATAGGCAAACTTGGCCCTCCAGATGTTTTGGGACTACAGTTCCCATCATCCCTGACCACTGGGTCCTGTTAGCTAGGGATCATGGGAGTTGTAGTCCCAAAACATCTGGCAGGCAATCGCTCAAGCATTCCATGCGCTCGAAATGGCAAAATGGACCGGAAAGCTCAGAAACCAGGAAGACCAAAACTTCAACTCAGAATGGGAAAAAGTTTGTAACTTACCTAGAAGACCACTGTAAGCAGTCGAAAGCATTAGCAGGACTGCAATAAAACTTGTAATGTTATGAGAACTATGGACATAATGGGATTACTGGTACTATATATGATTATTGGAAAAAGATGCAGCAGAAAAGGGGTGATAACAGAATCCATGGAGGGGAAAGTGGGGAGTCCAGAGATTCAGAGGAATCTCTTAATTGTGGATTTGATGTGGTATGATTATAAATTTGTAAAACCAAATAAAAATTATTTTTTATTATTTTTATTTTTAAAGGATTCCATGCGCTCCTGCCACACCTGCCTGCATCACGCCCTCCTTCTTTGTCTCCTCTTACTCCATTCGCCCTGAGCCAGGAAATACAAGCCGGATTTCTGCACGCGGAGTTGCCTCTCTCTCTGGCTATCCGAACCCTGTCACGTGGGCAGCATCCTGTAACCTGGTACTGCTAGGCAGAAGAATCCCACTCAATGACTTTGCCGTGTGGCAGCTCTTAGAATCGTAGAATTGCAGAGTTGGAAGAGGGACCCTGAGGATCGTCTAGTCCAGGGGTCGGAAACCTAAGGCCCATGGGCCACAAAAGACCCATGGGGGTCGTTTAACCGGCCCATGGACCCCCGCTGCCCTCTCAGGGACCCCCGCCGCCCGCTTAGTCAGCGCCCATGCGCAGTGCTAAACTGGCATGGAGCAGAGCAGGGACCGCCTTCCGCGATGCTGGCCGGCTTCCCATTGGCTGCAGGAAGCTCCTGCAGATAATGGGAAGCTGTGCACACCTCCTCCGCACCAGAAGGAGTGCCGGAAATAGCGTTTGCACATGCATGCATGCACGCACGCACACTCCGAGTCCGACCCACCGCAGCGGCTGCGGGACCATGAACCGGCCCACACCACAAAAACTTTGCAGACCCCTGGTCTAGTGCAACTCCCTTGCAATGCAGCTGTCCCGTACGGGGATCGAACTTGCAATGTTGGCATTGCCAGCACCATACCCTAATCAACTGAGCTATCCAGGATGTGCAGTAGAGCACCTCCCCTTCCCCCTCACCATGGGGAGGGGGGGTTCCTTGGTGCAGGGACGCGTTTGGCGTTGTGGTCTAAACCACTGAGCCTCTTGGGATTGCTGATCCGAAGGTCAGCAGTTCGAATCCCCGTGACGGGGTGAGCTCCCGCTGAACTGTCCCAGCTCCTGCCAACCTAGCAGTTCGAAAGCACGCCAGTGCAAGTAGATAGATAGGTACCGCTGTGGCGGGAAAGTAAACAGCATTTCTGTGCGCTCTGGTTTCCGTCACAGTGTCCCGTTATGCCAGGAGTGGTTCAGTCATGCTGACCACATGACCCGGAAAGCTGTCTGTGGACAAACACTGGCTCCCTCGGCCTGAAAGCGAGATGAGCGCAACATCCCCAGTCGCCTTTGACTGGACTTAACCATCCTGGGGTCCTTTACCTTTTTACCTACCTAGGTGCCTTGTTGTTGTTGTTGTTTAGTCGATTAGTCGTGTCCACCTCTTCGTGACCCCATGGACCAGAGAACGCCAGGCACTCCTGGTGCGTACAGGAGGCCAGACAGGCCCCTGCGCCCACAATTCTCTTGTCACAGAGCTGTAGAGGGCAGGAAAAACTGAATTATTTGTATCAAAGAGACTCAAGTAAGGGAGATGGAAAATTAGAAATGTGGTAGATGTTTCTCCTTCTCTCCCCACCCCCTCTTTTCTTTTTTCTTTTTTGTAATGGTTGGAACATTTGCTAAAAATACATCTGAAAAGAAGATCATAACATTGGCAAACCGAATCCAGATATACATATTTTTACAGAATGATGTTAACTTGATTAATGAGACATATGGGTCACTTCCATTAAAGCCATCACTTCAGAGAAATCATTATCCCTGTGTTTCTGAGCAGAGAGGAGAGAGAGAGAGAGAGAGAGTAAAAGGACAGACATAATGAAATGTCTAATGTGGAGATATGAAGATAATGGATGTGACTGCCTCGCACATAAACCCCAATCGCTTTGGCCTCCAAACCTCCCCCCATAGAAAACGGTAACGATCGTCAAGGGGGCGTATTGGAAGAGCCAGAAAAAGAGAGACCAGGAAGGTGGGAAAGGTTGCCACTTTGCAACCCGGAGGTCTTTGCCGGCCTGCATTCCAACAGAATTCTGAGTGCCGCTGCTCATGTAGCCAAAACAGCACCATCCATGGGCAAAAGGCAGGCTGGAGAGAACCCCAATACAGTGGTACCTCAGGTTAAGAACTTAATTCGTTCTGGAGGTCCTTTCTTAACCTGAAACTGTTCTTAACCTGAGGTACCACTTTAGCTAATGGGGCCTCCCGCTGCCGCCACACTGCCTCCACGTGATTTCTGTTCTCATCCTGAGGTAAAGTTCTTAACCCGAGGTACCCGAGGGACGGAGATACAGAATAATGAAGGCGAGAACGAGCCGTCTCAAGAACAGTTTCTTTCCTAGAGCAATTTTGGCCTTAAATGGAAACTCTGGACTCTGAAGTCATCTTATTTTATTTGTCATATTGTTCTGTACTGTATTGTGTTATCAGTATTTTTAAATTATGTGGAGTGTCTTATTTGAGTTGATACAGCAACCGAGGAATTTTGTTGTTCCCGCGAGGGGACAATGACAATAAAGATCTATTCTATTCTATTCTATTCTATTCTATTCTATTCTATTCTATTCTATTTCTGGGTTAGCGGAGTCTGTAACCTGAAGCGTCTGTAACCCCGAGGTACCACTGTAGATCTTAGGGTAAAAGAAAATCTTCAGGGGACGGGGAAAACTCCCAAAAGAGCCCAATGAGGACTTGAGCATGCTCAGTGGCCAAACAGCATGGTATCTGAAGAAGTGTGCATGCACACGAAAGCTCATGCCAATAACAAACTCAGTTGGTCTCTAAGGTGCTACTGGAAGGAATTTTTTGAATTCCCTAAGACTGTTGGATGGTGCCTTGTACACCTCCTTCCAGCAACTCCTGCAAACAACCTGGTGCCAAACGTATTGCTCTGCTTTCCTTTGGACCGTGTCTGCAAGGTCTTGTTGTTGTCCACACACCCTGCCCTGGCTTGTGCCTCAGAGAGGTCCTTTCTGTGCTGCTAATGCAGCGGGTTTGACTTGGCCCCCAGAGGGCGCACTCCATTGTCTCTCTCAAGAGAGAGACAGACAGAAACCAAGAATGGTTGCGACTGCTTTTAGAATGCTTTGACCTGTTTGAGAATTCTGTTTTATTTTTTTAAATGATGTATCTGTTTCCTGCCTTGGGCTCCTTGGGAAGGATACGAATTCAAGCGGGCAGGATCTAAATGGGGTAGGTAAATAAATAAACAAACCCCACTCTGACCTCCATCCAGGCAAGCGAGAAACATGATCAGAGCTCGAGGACACTTTTCCAGCCAGGTGAAAACACTCATGGAAGGTGGAAAGTAAGAAGAAGAAGAGTTTGGATTGGATATCCCGCTTTATCACTACCCAAAGGAGTCTCAAAGCGGCTCACATTCTCCTTTCCCTTCCTCCCCCACAACAAACACTCTGTGAGGTGAGTGGGGCTGAGAGACTTCAAAGAAGTGTGACTAGCCCAAGCTGCATGTGGAGGAGCGGGGACGCGAACCCGGTTCCCCAGATTACGAGTCTACCACTCTTAACCACCACACCACACTGGCTCTCTGGGGGGGGGGTGCCTTGAGGATAGAGTCCTGGGGTGGGGGTGGGGGTCGTATACCACAGCCTGAAGGGTGCATTTGGCCCCCAGTTCTGAGGTTCCCCATCCTGCGGCAGAGAACTGCCGTCTGTGGCAGCCCTTCAAATAGAGAACTGTCCTAAGCAAGCAAGGCACACATATATATTTCAGTGTACCATGTCAAATTTCAGGGGGTCAGACTAGAAGACCCTCCCGGGAGCGCCCCAACTCTACAGTTCTATGAGCCTACTAGTTCTATCAATGTGCTTATTTAATAAAAATTTATACACTGCATGATTGTGTATACCCTCAAAGTGGTTTGCAATATATAAAACGGTAAAATAGCAAGAAATTCGCAACCCAGCTTAAAAACACACCCAAGCTAAAATACTAAGAACAGGTTAAAAACTTTCTAAGCATCTGGGTAGGTTTGCCTAAACAAGAATGCCTTTTGTAGGCACCAAAAAGAACGCAGCCTGCTTGATCTCAATAGGCAGGGAGTTCCAAAGTGTAGAACTAAACAACCGAGCTATTGCAAATGTGGAACAGGTATTAATGCCACTTCTGCTCATCCGTAATAGTCCGGTCCACTGCTCAGCCTTAGTATGTTCTCACGGGAAGCACCATTTGTGCTGAACACACATTTAGAGATGAATGTGACTTTTAAAAAGTCTAGTCTGCTTTCCTGATTCTTAGGGTCATCTAGCCCATGGGTAGGCAACCTAAGGCCCGGGGGCCGGATGTGGCCCAATCGCCTTCTCAATCTGGCCCGTGGACTGTCCGGGAATCAGCATGTTTTTATATGAGTAGAATGTGTGCTTTTATTTAAAATGCATCTCTGCACTGGCGTGGCAAGGGGGGCGGAGGGGGCGGTACACCCCGGGTTCCACAGGAGGATGGGGGTGACACTTGGGCTGGCCCCACCCTGCGCAGGGCCCGCCCGCCGGCACCGCTCCCGCGGCACCCTTGTGAGCCGCCCCGCCAAAAGCAGCAGCAGCGGGGCACCCCCACGGGCCGCCGATCGCGTGCGGTGGCTCGCGGGGGTGCCGCCGCTGCTGCTTTTGGCGCGGCGCCTCGGAAGGGTGCCGTGGGAGCAGCAGTGGCCCGGCGACGGAGTGCGCACGCACGGCATTTCGCACATGCGCACTCCATCATGATGTGCCCCCAGGGGGGAGCCTCCGTTCGCTGCCCCAGGTGGCAAGGAGGCTTCCTCCATCCCTGCATCTCTGGGTGCAGCCCACCACATGGTCTGAGGGACGGTGGACCGGCCCACGGCTGAAAAAGGTTGCTGACCCCTGATCTAGCCCAACCCCCTGCAGGAATCTTTTGTTTAACATAGGGCTCAAACCCACAACCCTGAGATTAAGAGTCTCAATTGCTCAACTGCTTTCTGCTTCTGGGTGAAGTGGTAGGAGACTTTAAAAGGCTGGGGGTGGGTCCCTCCGGATCAGCAGCAGAGCAAACGCTCTGTGGCTTGTCTCTGCCCTCCCAAGTCCCAGACTGGGAGTTCTGGCACTGCCTCCTGTTAAAGGATCTCAGGCCGTGGGCTGGGAGAGATCTAGAGTTGCCAGCGAACTTCGCCTACAATGAAACTTGAGGAAAACCTGGGTGTTCCAGCCTGGGCAGGACATCCAAGGAATGTCAAGGGGGGTGTTAGGAAATCCAACGAGCGAGGCTTTGCTTGGGAAAAGGATTTTAAAAGTAATTGGGTTTTGGAAGTGCAGGCTTACAGAACAATCTTCTGCATTTTACACAGACGAAGGGATGGAAGGCAGTTTGTTCCAGGAGTAAATCCTGTGTTATACGTTTAGCTACTTTGCCTGTTGCATATACCTGTAGAGTTTTCAAAGAGATTGTGTGCTCCTTATTGAATTTCTGGGGTGTCTTGGCTGAGCAGGGGCAAGGGAGGGAATTCAGGGATTTTAAGTCCACCCTGCATACAAAAATGCCCTTTTTTATTATTTGCATAACCATATCATGGCCACAGGTGACTACAAGGAGTGTTATGTGTATTTAACACGGATTGTATTTGGTCATAGTCCTAACCCACATTGGGACTGAAGGCTATGAAGGGGAGACATTAAAAAGGTAGTAGTAACTAAAAGCAATGGACTCCCCTTGCCTCCGCGCCGGTGAATAGTTTCCTTTGGATGTTACAGAATGTAGGCTCTAGATGGCGGTATTTCACTGCAGTGGACAGGAGAGGATTTTTTACCAAACTGCTAAATTTCAGACTATTTATCTTGCTGTTTGTGGGGTCAGCTATTTGATCCAGTTAAAAGCGGCTTCATCCCCATGAAAACTCCAATTTAGGCCATACCCTCCAACATTCCTCTGATGAAAAAGGGCCTTCCTTTTCCATTAATTTTTTATTTTTTATTATTATTATTATTATTATTATTATTATTATTATTATTATTATCATCATTATTCCCTGTCCATCTGACTGGGTTGCCCCAGGCACTCTGGGCTGCTTCCAACATATATAAAAACATGGGTAGGCAAACTAAGGCCCAGGGGCCAGATCCGGCCCAATCACCTTCTCAATCCGGCCTGCAGACAGTCCAGGAATCAGCATGTTTTTATATGAGTAGAATGTGTCCTTTTATTTAAAACTAGTGAATTTAGCCCGTTCATAACGGGCGCTAGATACCCACGCCCCCTCTTCCCCCGTCCGCCCTCGCGTGGGCAAGTGGGCGGCCATTCCACAGCGGGAAAGCTCTCCTGTAGCGCACGGCCCTTGAAGCTCCTGGTGGCCGCCGGGCTCGCGCAGCCCCTCGCCGCCTCACCCCACGGCGCTAGGCAGAGAGCGCGCAACTTCCACAGGACGGAGCCCCCGCCGGCGCCCTGAGGAGAGGAGAGCGGCGAGAGCTCCGTGCGAGGCGGCGGCGCTGCCCCAACTGACGACGCGCGTGCGCCGCCGCTGCCTCTCGGACACGCCCCCCTCCCCCGTCGTCCAATCCCTGCATCCGTCTGCGACATGCGCAGTGGAAAATTTCCACTGACACACAGAACGTACGCACCGACACAGGGATATTATTATATAGGATGAATCTCGGGGTTATTTGTGGGGCATAGGAATTCGTTCATTATTTTTTTCAAAATATAGTCCTGCCCCCCACAAGGTCTGAGGGACAGTGGACCGGCCCCCTGCTGAAAACGTTTGCTGACCCCTCTATAAAAACATAGTAAAACATAAAACCTTAACAAACTTCCCCATACAGGGCTGCCTTGTAAAGGTTGTCTAGTTACTTAACTCCTTGGCTCGGGGGTCGCAGAAATCCATACCCTACAACATTTCTCCGTTGAAAAAAGGGACGTCCTAAGGAAAAGCAGGACATTCTGGGATCAAATCAGAAACACCCCACACCTATAGGTTGACGTTGTAGAATCCATTCTACCATTATTTTCTGCTAATATGTGCAGGTCAGGCTGAGTTCTAGATCTGTTCAGACCAACTGACATTTCTCATTCGGTTAAAAAAACAAAAAACCTCTGCCTATGGTTTTGATCTGTATTGATAGTTACATTTAATTCCAGTTGAAATCTATGGGATATACTTGGCCTGTTGATTTCAATGGGTCTCAAGTGAAGCTAGTTTGCAGGAGGACCACGCTTTACATTTCCACTTGGAAGCAAGTCTCACTGAATTCAACGGGACTTAGTCTCAGATAAGGCTAATATGTAAGAGTGGGAGATATGCGCAAAATTCAAATAAGTGTGAATTTTGGAAGATGGTTGTGTTTCAGTTCCCATTTTGTTTGGGAAAGTGTGGATTTGATCAATTCCAGACCCTGCAAGCACCCCTATTTTCCAGGGACCATTCCGGATTTACAGAAGCCATCCCAGTTTCTGATTTGATCCCAGAATGTCCTACTTTTCCTTAGGACAGTGATGGCTAACCTTGACACTCCAGATGTTTTGGAACTACAACTCCCATCATCCCTGACCACTGGTCCTGTTAGCTAGGGATGATGGGAGTTGTAGTTCCAAAACATCTGGAGTGTCAAGGTTAGCCGCCACTGCCTTAGGATAGCCCTATTTTCACCAGAGAAGTGTTGGAGGATATGGAATAGGACATCCCTATTTTCATCACAGAAATGTTGAAGGGGATGTCTCTATTTTCATCAGAGAAATGTTGGAGGGTATAAAATGGGCAAATTCGGCCCTCCAGAAGTTTTGGGACTACAACTCCCATCCCCCCCTGTGTATCTAATATAGCTGTCCGCTTAGAAGTTGTGCAACTATCCATTAGTGCGTGGATGTGGACTCTAAAGATACACTATTGGTTAAAACTCATCTTTTTCCCGGCTGGGTTGGCACCTTTAACACTGTTTAAAGGTTTAACACCTTTCATTCTAACTGGAAAGCTTCCTTGTTCGAAAAGATAAGAAGCCTGGGATTTTCTCCGCAGATCCTGATAGCGGCAGGATATGAAAGAGCCAGAAGTCAAGTGACCCAACGTATTAGGGATGTAGAGCTCCAGTGTCATATGGGCAAAATGGACAAACAATACACAATAAGAGACTCTGCCACAATAAGAGACTCTGGGAGAGGGTTCTCACCCGCAAATTACCTGGCCAAATTACAAATTCCCAAGTATAGACATTCCTTTACCCTGGCCAGATTTAACGTGCTGCCCTCTGCTCTGCTGTTAGGCAGGTACGAGGGTAAACCGTATGAGGCACGTGTTTGCCCATGTGGCTCATCGGAAGTGGAAACAAATCTGCACGTGTTGCTGCACTGCAGTTTCTATGAGGATCTACACCTGATTTTTATTACCCCAGTCCTCCAAAAGCTTAAAAATGAGCCAGAACTCCAAAGTCTGAGATCCTTGGTAGAAGACAAGGACCCTGATATTACGACCAATGTTGCCAAATTCTGTGTGTCTGCCATTAGACGCAGGAAACAAGAGTTCGCCAATGACAATACGCAGGCGAAGGCGAATATTTAATTTTATTTAAGCTCCCCAATTTTAAAATGTTATGTATTTGTATTGAAATTGTCCTCTGCTTATTTTTGTGTATGTTTTGTTGACTAGATGTATGAATCGATTTGGTCTGTGACCGTTCAATAAATTTGTACTTGTACAACTCCCATCATCCCTAGCTAACAGGACCAGTGGTCAGGGATGATGGGAATTGTAGTCTCATTACATCTGGAGGGCCGAGTTTGCCTATGCCTGAAATAGGATGTCCTTATTTTCACCAGAGAAATGTTGGAGGACATGCAGTTCAGCTTTAAACTTTGAACGGATCAAATTTCTCCCCATCCTTAGTCCGAATACCTTTGTTAATGCGAATGCAGATTCCCATCTAAGGCCACTTCACCAGGTGCGAGCAGGTAAGGCTGGCAGAGGCAAACTCGGCCCTCCAGATGTTTTGGGACTACAACTCCCATCATCCCTAGCTAACAGGACCAGTGGTCAGGGATGATGGGAGTTGTAGTCCCAAAACATCTGGAGGGCCGAGTTTGCCTATGCCTGAGGTAAGGGCCAGGCAAAGCTCTCCAGCTGGGTTGTATAAGCATTTCCTTCAGCAGGGCACCTGGTTCTAGGAAGCTCATTGGCTGTGTTGTCATCTTCTCGGGTCATGGGGTAGAGAGCCTGTGTGGTCAACAGGAGGTGTTTAAGTGCGCCCCATCGGTTTCCTCCACTTGGCAGGCCTGGCCAATGAGAGGCCGGCGAAATATTTCCTGTGATTGCATATATGCAAAGGCAAGTCAGGAGAGCGCTTCACATTGGTCGCAAATCCTGCTTGCAAAGCCGCAGATGGAGGCCCACAGCAGCCAAACCCTGTAATTTGGGGTTTGACAGGCGCATGGTTTGGGACGGCCAGCGGTTAGAGAATAGGTGTCTATTTCCAGCTACATTGTGGGCCTCGTGGACGGCCTCAAGGAAGAAGAAGACAAAAAATCAGAAGTTCCAAAAGAACGTGGCGCTGGGTTTCTGAGGAATGGATTTCACGGTGCGGGTGGAAAAGCAGAGCAGGCACATGGGAGGAAAAACCGGGAATAAAGGGCAGAACGTAATGTATGCATGAACCAGCGGCTTCGATTTCAGAAAGAGAATCTGTGTACAAAAATCAGAGACACTACACAGTCCTCTTTTTTTCCCATCACCCACGCACCATAAAACAGGCGTGAAGATCTAGCACAAAGCTCCCTGGGTGTTTTTGGTCCAGGAACCATCTCCTAGCTTAATTTAGGATCGCAGGATCGACGTGAGGATAAAACAGGAAGACAAAGAACTGCGTCTAGCTGCCTTCTCCACCTTGGAGAAAGTTGCTTTCGAACTTCAGAGGAGTAAGCATGCTAACCAAAGTTTGCTGCGACGTCTTTATGGTCCTAGGAGATACTACATTTCCAATGTGAGATACCTATTTCCAGGACCTTATGAACACAGGTAGAGAGGCAGGATGCTTCATAGAATCATAGCATTGTAGAGTTGAGAGGGAAGCCCAACGGTCATCTAGTCCAACCCCCTGTGAAGCAGGAATCTTTTTGCCCAACGTTGGGCTCAAACCCATGACCCTGAGATTAAGAGTCTCGTCATCTACCCACTCAGCTGTCCTGCATGTCTGAATGCCAGTTGCTAGGAACCACAAGTAGGGAGACTCCCAAACAAATTAACAAATTCACTTCAGCTTCAATACTTATTTCCCCTAACGATTTGACTTCCCAGCCTTACCTCCAAGGTGTTTTCATTCCCACCCTTTTCCTACTGCATCACATAGCATAACTTTTATCTAATACATGTTTCCTCCGTTACCATTATAATCCTTTCCCTTCCGCTGCTCATATTTTGAATCCGGCCTGTGATTTCATTTGACTATGATAACTTTCTCAAGTAGTCCACTCTTCAATAAAAAGTTCATCCCTTGGATCTCTTAGGATGGGTCTGCATGGAACTGTTTAACGTTATTAGAACGATATTAGATATATCGCTCTAAGTCTAAAGCATCACAAGGCATAATTGTAAAATAAAGTGTTTCTTACCTTTGGGTTTTTTCCCATCAAAATGGCTGTCTCCCTACGGCTGGTTGAATAGCGCATTCTGAACGTTAAGAGCAGAACGGCGTGTGTCCATATGGTTATCTTAGGGCTCCCATATGTCCAGATTTTCCCGGACATTACCGGGATTTCAAAGGTGGATTTGATGTCCAGCTGGAATTTCCGAAAAGCGGCCTTTTTGAAATAAGTCAACCCTACCTGTACCATTCCTTAACGATAAAAAACATGCGTGTAGATCTGCCCTTAGTCTTGTTCTCAACTTTGACATTTCTGCATAGTCCATTAGTTTTAAAGGCCATTCTTCCTTGGATGGAACTTTCCCCTTCTTTCCATTTCGGCACATATAGGATTCTGGCTGCTCTTGTTGCATACATGAATGATTTAATCATCTTCTTTGGGACCTCCGTCCCTTTCAGTCCACTTTCTCAACCTGGGTCAAGCAATAAATGGCTCAGGACCGCAATACCTCAAGGACCGCCTCTTTCCATAGAGAACCTACCCGGACTCTGAAGTCACCTTCTGAGGCCCTCCTTTGTGTGCCCCCTCCTCCAGAGGTCCAGAGGGTGGCAACACGAGAACAGGGCCTTCTCTGCAGTGGCTCCCCATCTATGGAATGCTCTCCCCAGAGAAGTTCGCCTGGCGCCTTCATTACACACCTTTAGGCGCCAGGTCTTGGTTGAACGCCCTTTTAAAATGTGGCTTTTGGAGGAGGGGTTGTTATTGTGCTATTGTTCTTATTCTGATTTTATATATTGTGATCTTTTGTGTGAACCGCCCTGAGACCTCCGGGTCTAGGGCGGTATATAAATTCAATGGGACGTGGGAGGCGCTGTGGGTCAAACCACAGAGCCTAGGGCTTGCCGATCAGAAGGTTGACGGTTCGAATCCCCGCGACGGGGTGAGCTCCCATTGCTCAGTTCCTGCTCCTGCCCACCTAGCAGTTCGAAAGCACACAGTGCAAGTAGATAAATAGGTACCACTCCGACGGGAAGGTAAGTGGTGTTTCCGTGTGCTGCTCTGGTTCACCAGAAGCGGCTTAGTCATGCTGGCCACATGACCTGGAAGCTGTACGCCGGCTCCCTCGGCCTATAAAGCGAGATGAGCACCACAACCCCAGAGTCGTCCGTGACTAGACCTAACGGTCAGGGGTCCCTTTACCTTTATAAATTCAATAAATAAATAAAATACATATAGACAATTCAATATAACAGTGCTGGGGACCTACAACCCTCCAGATGTTGCATCATCCCTGACGATTGGGCCATACTGACTGGAGAGGATGGGAGACCAGAGTACGACAACATCTGGAGAGCCACGGCTTCCCCTTTCCTTGAAATGTAGCCTGCATTTCCCTTCCTCTGTTGGAAAGGAGTACAGCGGGGAAGCTGGCGTTCAGACCGGGAGCATGGAATTGCATACCCAGCATCAGCTCCCAGCATCCTTCCAACAGGTCTGCTTCTTGTTTACGCGAAACGTCGAGCGGCTTTACGAAATCGGAATTACTGTACGATTCCAAAACAAAGACCTGACAGCCAAGGAGCGATAACCGCAAACATAAAACAATACGCAGCCTGACATAAAATAAGCAAACAATTGAGAACCGCCAGATTAAATTTTTAAAAAAGAATTATTCTGAAAATCGTCTTAACAACCAAATGAAACAAATGGATCCCCAAGCCATGTGTGATGAGTGACTAGGGATGAATTGTCCATTTCCATTCCCTGCCAATTTTGCATCTGCTCATTTGTAACACAAGTAATTTCTGTGACACTTCCTCATATTTCTGATCTTTTTACAGCAAAGCCCAGGGATTTTTTTCCCCAGACGGAACTCAGTTCTGGCATTTCTCAGGTAGTAGTAATAATAAATCATCATCATCATCATCATCATCATCATCATAATTTATTATTTACACCTCACCCATCTGGCTGGGTTTCCCCAGCCACTCTGAGCAGCTCCCAACAGAATAATAATAATAATAAAGCAATAAAAGATCAAACATTAAAAACTTCCCGAAACAGGGCTGCCTTCAGATGTCTTCTAAAAGTCAGATAGTTGTTTATTTCCTTGACATCTGATGGGAGGGCATTCCACAGGGCGGGCGCCACCACCGAGAAGGCCCTCTGCCTGGTTCCCTGTAACTTGGCTTCTCGTAGTGAGGGAACCATCAGAAGGCCTTCTGGGCTGGACCTCAGTGTCCAGGCCGAATGATGAGGGTGGAGATGCTCCTTCAGGCATACTGGGCTGAGGCCGTTCAGGGCTTTAAAGGTCAGCTCCAATATTTCCCAGCTCTTTTCTTCTTCTGGGGTGTGTCCTGTTATCCCACCACCACGAACCTGGGTCTCCATACTCTCATCTGCCCCGGAAGATGAAGAGGAAGCCTCCTCATCTGCCTAGTCCCTGACATTCAGGTATACAGGGCCGAGGCCATTTAGGGCTTTAAAGGCCAGCACCAATACTTTGAATTGTGCTCAGAAACGTATTGGGAGCCAATGTAGGTCTTTGAGAACTGGTGTTATATGGTTTTGGCAGCCATTTCCAGTCACCAGTCTCACTGCCGCATTCTGGATTAGTTGTAGTTTCCAGGTCACTTTCAAGGGTAGCCCCACGTAGAGTGCGTTGCAGTAGTCCAAGCAGGAGATAACCAGAGTATGCACCACTCTGGTGAGACAGTCTGTGGGCAGGTAGGGTGTCAGCCGACATACCAGATGGAGCTGGTAGACAGCTGCCCTGGACACAGAATGGACCTGCGCCTCCATGGACAGCTGTGAGTCCAAAATGACTCCCAGGCTGCGCACCTGGTCCTTCAGGGGTACAGTTACCCCATTCAGGACCAGGGAGTCCTACACACCAGCCTGCCCCCTGTCCCCCCCAAAACAGAACTTCTGTCTTGTCAGGATTCAACCTCAACCCGTTAGCTGCCATACATCCTCCAATCGCCTCCAGGCACTCACACAGGACCTTCACTGCCTTCACTGGTGTGAGCCTTTGCTGTTCTAAGAGAATGAGGGATGTGTTCTAGAAAAAGCCACCTCTTTTTCTAGAAAAATAACACTGGCAAAGTCCATGTAAAGATTCAGACTTCAAATGCTTATGTAAATAGTATTTTACCACATTTCTGTTGTTATCTTGATACTAATGCTCATTTCTAAATGTAGCTTCTCTTAAAATATACTCCCACCCCATCCTTGCATGTGCTGGTACTTTTTTGAGCTCTGAATTTTCTTGCAAAAAATGCAGAACCCGAAGAATAATTATGTTCTGAGCTGCCTGTTAGTCCAGGAGGTGTAAATTAGGTTGCTTCTCTTAAAACTGCAGCCCAGACGAAATCCGCCTCCACTGAAATGTGTGTGTAAAAGAGAAACAGGGAGGGGGGGTAGATAAGTTTGAAGACTAAGCAATTGAGCATCCAGAAAATTTTGCCGTAGATGTTGATCTCAGGAAACGCCCAAGATGCCCACGTTTCTTCATATCCAAAATAGTCCATCCATTGCAATGTATATATATTATATATATTGTCAAACCAAGATCACTATAAGCAATCGTCTCTTATTTATTACAAGCAGACAGAATTCTAATTATGCCAATTCATGTCGCCAAACACCTCCTCCAAATGGGTTTGCAAATGAAGGGATTGGTTTGTACTAGTAATTATGGTTTACCATGAAATTACTTTCCCCCCCTCCCCCCACCGTTTCGTCCAGGTTAAATTGGCCGTGGCTGGGTTTATATTTATATTTATCCAACGAGGAGCACGCAACCCAAACAACAGGATACCGGGTGGAGCACTGAGTAGGTCTGCAATTAAAGTATGGGAAAGGCTTGTGGCTTTCCAGAGGGGTTAATGCCACCAGTTCCCTTTGCAGGTGAAAGTTTCGTACATGGGAAGGAAGTAACAACAACAACAACAACAACAACAACACAGGGAAAGAGGAACTCTGAGCAAGTGCAGACTGCCTTCCTCCCCTCCCCTTCCTCCACTGCTGACTCACTGCAGCTTACCCACACACATCTGAGATCAGGAAGCTCCAAACCCAGTTGTGGCTTTGATCCACATCTCTCTTCTCAGCACTGATTCACACAACCATTTTAGAGCGAACACATGCAGGTTACAGGTAGGGAACATGAGAACTCTCCCCCCACCCCCATTTTGTTCCTCTACTGCAGGGGTGGCCAACTTCCAAGAGACTGCGATCTACTTACAGAGTTAAAAACTGGCAGTGATCTACCCCCTT
The DNA here is from genome assembly GCA_034641395.1 of Darevskia armeniaca. Classification (NCBI taxonomy): domain Eukaryota; kingdom Metazoa; phylum Chordata; class Lepidosauria; order Squamata; family Lacertidae; genus Darevskia; species Darevskia armeniaca. The sequence continues at coordinate 140,864 of JAWWNF010000973.1, read as the reverse complement.
TTGGAGGGTTCAAGTCAAAGTTGTTAAGCTTTTTTTAGGAAGGAAAAAAAGGAAAGCCCGGTTTTGTGGGGTTCACGTAAAAGCTGTTGAGCTTCTTTAGGGAGAAGGAAAGCGACATTGAGGTTTTTTTAGGAAGGAAAGCCTTGTTTTTGGTGGTTCAGGTCATTTTAGGGGTGTAGGGCAAAGATGTTGAGGTTTTTTTTAGGGGAGCCAAAGTTTTTTAGCTTCTTTGGGGGGAGCCACTGATCTACCACAGACGTCCAGTGATCTACCGGTAGATCACGATCTACCTGTTGGACATGCCTGCTCTACTGTTTTACTGGTTCGTTCTGCCCTGCGTCACACTCATTGTGAATTCCAGTTTTACCTAGGGCTGGGTTGGAGAATCTTTTTCCTGTTGACATCTGCATTACCCCAGCCAGAACTTGCTGGGGTCAGGAATTGGGCCGCAGGCATAACCGGAACCAAAAATGGGTGGAGCCAGACACGCAGGTGTGGCGAAAGTGGGGTATAGCCACCCAAATGCATTCACACACACATTCATACTCATCTATTCATACACACACACACACACACACACACACACACACACACACATAGGAACATCCTGAATTGTGCTGTAATCAGCTCTATAATTCCTTATCTTCCTGATTCAGTACAGCCTTAGCAAACAACATGAGTTTTTCTAACTTCAAGATGTTATGAGTTCTGGGGAGGTTGGAGAACCGGTCAGGTGAGTTCCTTTGAAGAGCAAAGAGCAAAGGCACCATGATCCACATGTGGTGGAACTGCAACAAAATAATAATAATCTGGGAATTTTGGAAAATAATTTACAATGGACTTTAAAAAATGTTTAAATGTTCCTTCCCAAAGAAGCCCGAAGCCTTCCTACTAGGCATAATGAGCAATGAAATTCCAAAAAGAGTAAGGAAAATCGTTATGTACGTGGTAGTAGCAGCTAGAATTCTAATTGCTAAGGTATGGAAAGGGGACTCTGCCCCCTCTAAACTACCATAGATTGGCAAAATAAAATGCTAGTACAGCGGTACCTCGGGTTACATACGCTTCAGATTACATACGCTTCAGGTTACAGACTCTGCTAACCCAGAAATATTACCTCGGGTTAAGAACTTTGCTTCAGGATGAGAACAGAAATCGGGCAGCGGCGGCTCGCCTCTCCTTCTGGCCTGGAGCACTCCTCCTGCAGGAACTTAGTTCCCTTCGCCTCTCTGCCCTGAGCCTCCGCAGCTCAGGAGAGCCTGGTGGGTTACCGGACCCAGAGGCAGCCTCGGCTTCCCCTGACGGGTCTGGGAGTGGAGCACCTGCAGGCAATGGGTCCTCCATCCCATCAGGAGCCAGAGCAGACTCAGCTGATGCCTCACCTGAGGATACAGCACAGGTGAGGACCCTTCAAGCTCATGCCATAGACCCGGCTCAGTTGGTTCTGGAGGCGGGGCATCCTCTGCAGGCTGGGATACCTCAGGTTCAGCATCTGAGTCCGAATCCCAGGCCATCACAATGTGCATTTGAAAACCCTCCCCTTGATATCCATGCCTCCGCCCGCCCCCCAAGCCCCTGATGAATGAAGGAGGAAGAAGTGGAGATTGCAGTCTTGGTATATATCCACCCAGAACATCATTGGGCAGCAGAGGATACCGTCTACATCTGATTTCAAGTGGACACACTATGAGAGATGGGTAGGCAAACTAAGGCCCAGGGGCCGGGGCCGGCCCATTCACCTTCTAAATCCAGCCTGCGGAAGGTCCGGGAATCAGCATGTTTTTACATGAGTAGAATGTGTGTTTTATTTAAAATGCATCTCTGGGTTATTTGTGGGGCCTGCCTGGTGTTTTTACACAAGTAGAGTGTGTGTTTTTATTTAAAATGCACCTCTGTGTTATTTGTGGGGCATAGGAATTCGTTCATTATTTCCCCCAAAAAATATAGTCCAGCCCCCTACAAGGTCTGAAGGACAGTGGACCGGCCCCCTGCTGAAAATGTTTTCTGACCCCTGCTATAAGCTATTGCAGAATCAATCTGCAGCAAGCTTCTAGTTCAATTTCTCAGAAAGCACTTTTCAGGGACCAAAATAATAATATTACTGTAATGCAACAGATCTAGATTGTGTGCGGACTACTCAGAAAGCCACAACAGCAAGTATTCTGTCTCCGTTGGTTCTAGAATCAAATGCTGTGCATACGCAACCATGGCCTCCCGCAAGGAATCCTAGTAACTGAAGTTTGTTAAAGCTGATGTGCGCTGTTACGGGACCCTCCCCAGAGCTACAGTTCCCGGCACCCTTAACAAACCATACTTCTCAGAATTATTTGTGGAAAGCTATGACTGTTTACCTGGTGTAAGAATGCTTGAAACGGACAGTGTAGGTGTGATAACTGCAAAAATTGTGGTAAGCTAGAGCTGCTGCATCAAGGAGTCCTCCTGCTCAGTGTGGTGTAGTGGTTAAGAGCAGTAGACTCGTAATCTGGAGAATTGGGTTCGCGTCTCCCCTCCTCCACATGCAGCTGCTGGGTGACCTTGGGCTAGTCACACTTCTTTGAAGTCTCTCAGCCCCACTCACCTCACAGAGTGTTTGTTGTGGGGGAGGAAGGGAAAGGAGAATGTTAGCCGCTTTGAGACTCCTTCAGGTAGTGATAAAGTGGGATATCAAATCCAAACTCCTCTTCTTCCTGATCCACTGATCCAGCAGTGGATTTCTGCTGAGTGGATTCCTAGACTGCCCTGATGGTGCCAAGACATCATTTTTTTCCCCCTTTCAGGAGGTTGATGGAGCCAAGAGGCAGGTATTGAAGCTTAAAATTCAGCCAGATACCATGGGCACACCGATTAATACCGCTTCAGTCAATGTCCTATTAAATATTTTATTTTTTAAAAAATCAATTAAGGCCAGAGTAGTTTGTGCACCTCTGGGTTCCGCTTTGCAAGACAGGCCCAGCGAGGAACAGAACCATTTGTCTTGTAATAATAAACCTCCTACAAAACATGCCTTAAATTGGTCAAACTGCGGGGGGGGGGGGAATAACTTTCTCAGCCCACACACTGTGGCCTGGAAGGACGATGGCAGCTCCTGAAAGGCTCCATCTGGGACCAATGAAATTAATTTGTTGTGGCTTCACTTATCACTTTGCAAAAAAAACACGGAGGCTCTGAGCACGATACGGTCATGATTTCCTGTTGCTATTTCGGCCTGGCTCCATCCGAACAGGACAAATGACTGCGGCAAAGACAACAACAACAACACAACAACCGGGGGGGGGGGAGAGGAGAGGCATGATCATCGTAGCTCAGGGCCACTTCAATCATTGGACTGAGACAGGTTTAGGGCTGCAGGGGAGATCTGCAGGCAAAGCCAGTGGTGGCTTTTTCCTGGCTGCGCATCGGTGTGTGCACCTGTGACAAAACAGGTGTGTACACAAAGATCTATGCATGCTTTCCTCTAAAGAGATGGACTACCCATGTGAGGGGTGAGGGAATCGCATCTAAATAAATTGTGAGCTGCCTGAGGCACTGCCCTTCCTTCATTCCCCCCTTCCTTTTTTCCAATCCAGGTGCGCAGCAGGTGAGGTCGGCAGGTGAACTAAATCATACTCTGCTGTGTTGGTTGCAGTACGGGCCAGATGTATTCTAGTTTTCCGGATGAGGAATTGAACTTGGGAGAGCAGAGAGTTCTTGGCCTAGGGGACCACCCAGGGAGCCCACTATGGCAGAGGTGCCAATTTTGCTTTACAAAATATATGGAAGTGGTGACTGTTTAGTTGCTTCAAAAGAGAGCTCAAAAAGCCGGCCTCTAAATAGCACACTGACCCAAGTGCTGCTGCCACAATTTCCTAGTTGAGTTGCCAACATTTTTACCAGCCCCTGCTTCTCCGCTGTCAGTAACCAGCTTGTTTTGTAGCTATTTACATACTTTATATGCTTGTTCTGCAGATATTTGCATAGATTATCTCTATGCTCCCCAAGAAGCATTGCTGGCAGAATGTCTCCATTTTGAGCAGTTGCATACCCTCCAACATTTCTCTGATGAAAATAGGGACGTCCTATTCCACAATAATAATAATTTTATTATATATATTCTACCCATCTGACTGGGCTGCCCCAGCCACTCTGGGCGACTTGCAGCACCTACAAAAACATATTAAAACATTAAACATTTAAAAACTTCCCTTCAGATGTCTTCTAAAGGTTACTTATCTCCTTGGCTTGGGGGGGGGGTTGCATAACTCCATACCCTCCAACATTTCTCTGATGAAAATAGGAACGTCCTAAGGAAAAGCGGGACATTCTGGGATCAAATCAGAAACCGGGGCGGCTTCTGTAAATCCAGGACTGTCCCTGGAAAATCGGATGGTCTGCAGTCGCTAAAAGCACAGGAGCAAACCTGCACAGGTTCTCACAGTCATTTGGCAACCCTAGTACAGCCCAAACCACCTCACAGGGTTGTTGTGGGGATAAAACAAGAAGAGGGAGACCCATGTAATGCCATGTGGAGCTCCTTGGAAAACAGGTGGGGTATAAATGTAATAAATGCAACAACATCTACATGCATATACCGGTATTCCATTTTGCCCTGCTTACTTTTTAAATGGTCTTCATTGTTTTTAAATGTCTTTCCAAAAAATAATAATTAATTGCATTGTTTATACTACTTCGGTGTTTGCCACTCTTTGGGAGGAAGGGTGGATGGATAGAAGCTTGATCAGAGAATATAAATGGTTTTCTCTCTGCACGTGGATATGGACCTGAACATCATCCTATGAAATTTATCCTCAAGGCTTGGGGCCTGTGGAAATTTACTGCTGCGGAGAAACCTCTGATTCCCTGTCCATGATCCTGTCATCATCATCATGAACAACATCACCATAATTTTTTATTTATGCCCCACTCATCTGCTGGAGGAGACTCTTGAGAGTCCCATGGACTGCAAGAAGATCAAACCTATCCATTCTGAAGGAAATCGGCCCTGAGTGCTCACTGGAAGGACAGATCCTGAAGCTGAGGCTCCAATACTTTGGCCACCTCATGAGAAGAGAAGACACCCTGGAAAAGACCCTGATGTTGGGAAAGATGGAGGGCACAAGGAGAAGGGGATGAGATGGTTGGACAGTGTTCTCGAAGCTACCAACATGAGTCTGACCAAACTGCGGGAGGTAGTGGAAGACAGGAGTGCCTGGCGTGCTCTGCTCCATGGGGTCACGAAGAGTTGGACATGACTAAACGACTAAACAACATCTGCTGGGCGGCTCCCAGCAGAGTACAGTCGTACCTTGGTTCTCAACCGTAATCCATTCTGGAAGTCCGTTCGACCTCCGAAAACATTCGAAAACCACAGCGCGGCTTCCTATTGGCTGCAGGAGCTTCCTGCACTCAATCGGAAGCCGCGTCGGATGTTCAGCTTCCAAAGAATGTTCGAAAACCGGAACACTCACTTCCGGGTTTTCAGCGTTCGGGAGCCAAAACGTCTGAGTACCAAGGCGTTCGAGAACCAAGGTACGACTGTAATAATAATAATAATAATAATAGTAGTAGTAGTAGTAGTAATAATAATAATAATGTGATAAGACATCAAACATTTGAAGCTTCCCTTAAACAGGGCTGCCTTCAGATGTCTTCTAAAAGTCAGAGAGTTGTCAAAGCATCCAGTGAGCCAGTGTGGTGTAGTGGTTAAGAGCGGTAGACTCGTAATCTGGGGAACCGGGTTCACTTCCCCGCTCCTCCACATGCAGCTGTTGGGTGACCTTGGGCTAGTCCCACTTCTCTGAAGTCTCTCAGCTCCACTCACCTCACAGAGTGTTTGTTGTGGGGGAGGAAGGGAAAGGAGAATGTGAGCCGCTTTGAGACTCCTTTGGGTAGTGATAGAGCGGGATATCAAATCCAAACTCTTCTTCTTCTTCTTCCTGCACACTTACATCTGGTTAAGAGAGGCCTCTGCCTCCTCTTGCTCTCTGACACCCCCTCCCCGCACTGTTGGGCTGAAAACAGCAGAACTGGACCCCCCCCCAGGACGCCTGTCGAGAGAGACCCACATTGTCTGAACAGCATCTTAACCTTCCTTCCCCGTGAATCTGCCTGCTCCAGAAAGACCCCCGACCATTCCCCACATCCTGCGTCGAAGGGGCTTTCAGGAAGACTACCTTGCCAATGCTCTCGGCCAATGCTACCTCATCCACTCCATGTTATGCTTGGCTTGAGATGCGCTGCTTCCATGACTGGTTCCTCGCGAGGCCTGCGTGTGAGGTCTTCCCCCCTCGCCTTCCCCTCTCCCCAAAAGGCAGCTCTAAATGTGTTTTCAGTAGAATTCCTTGTGCCACCCACTGCCTCCCCGCTCCCCAATTTTCTCTTCCAGTGTACTGACTCTTGACCTGGCTTCATCTCTCCTGTATGTCCCCCTGCCCCTTGGGATGGGGGCCGCATTCGAAATCTGCAAACAATTTAGACGCAGCATCAACATCTCCTCGTCTTCCAGAAAGTGACAAAGATGAGTTATTACGCATGGGCAACTCTCCCTTCCCCGCCATGTTCTTTTTCCACACAAAATGCTGGTGCGGTTTGTCACCCGTTAAGAATAAGGCCAGGGACCCAGGTGGCGCTGTGGGTTAAACCACAGAGCCTAGGGCTTGCCGATCAGAAGGTCGGCGGTTCAAATCCCCGCGATGGGGTGAGCTCCCGTTGCTCGGTCCCAGCTCCTGCCCACCTAGCAGTTCGAAAGCACGTCAAAGTGCAAGTAGATAAATAGGTACTGCTCCGGCGGGAAGGTAAACGGCGTTTCCGTGCGCTGTTCTGGTTCGCCAGAAGCAGCTTTGTCATGCTGGCCACATGACCCGGAAGGTGTCTGCGGACAAATGCCGGTTCCCTTGGCCTATAGAGCAAGATGAGCGCGCAACCCCAGAGTCGGACACGACTGGACCTGATGGTCAGGGGTCCCTTTACCTTTTTAAGAATAAGGCCACATACAAAAACAAAGCACATGGCTCCCCCTCACAATGGATTCTGGGAACTGTAGTTTGACCCTTGCCGAGCTACAGTTCCCAGCACCCTTAACCAACTACAGTTCGCAGGATTTTCTGGGAGGCGAGTGTGCTTTAAATGCAGCGGGGGAGACCCACCTGCTGCAGTTTTGTTGCTGAACCTCAAAGACTAAAATACTGGAGGGACTCGGGAGGAAAAGGAAGATTTATAGGAGGAAAAAGATGGAGAACCAATTAATTGCTAATCATGGAAGGCAATGCAATTAATTTGGGGGCAGAAGAGGGGAAGGTGGGGGTGATGCATTTATGGAGCATAAAGTAATATTAATCATGTAAGGCAGTGAAAGTAATTTGAGGAGTTAAGGTGGATGTGACTTCTTGATAGATCAGAAAAGAATAAAGTCGCTGCTCTTAATTACAGGGTGAACGTAGATTTCTTTTTTTACTTTGGCAATGCCTGCTTCTATGCTTCAGCCATGCTCGCTTGGCATGCAGTCGCTGGAAAGTTCGCCGGGCTCAGTGTGGCCTTCCATTAGCCTTGCATCCACAAGGGCCCAGGTTCAATCCCCAGCTTCTCCAGGAAGGACTGGGAGAAAATCCTGGCAGAAACTCTGTCGAGTATAGTCAATACTTATACTCCAAATCCTCGAAAGATTCCATCAACAGTGTCTCCGAAAAAAATTTCACATCACTTGGGAAGACAGGCGAACTAATGCCAGTGTACTGGAAGGAAAACTCACACCAAACGTAACCTGCTGAACATAATTAAAGATACAATTGGATCATAGCCAAAATTGTATAATGATAAGGAAACAACAAATAAAGAGCGACCAAGCGGGTAGTAACATCACAGCACTAGTTCAAACAAGTCATTGCAGTCCTCCTCCTTTAATAACATTCTGTAATTTGTCCAATCTTCCCTCATGTTCAATTTTTTCACTGCAACTATTTCTAGTGGTGACACCCACCATGGTGTTTTGTTTTCTAGTATCCTTTTGTATTTTTGCCATATTTTATATATTGATTTTCTGATTATATGATCCATAAATGCTCTATGTTCTTTTACCTTCTCATCCATTAGGTATGCATGCCAGCCAAATCTTGAGCCTATTCCTTCTAAATCCAAAACGTCTCGGACTCGCACTAAGATCACCAGTGTCAAAGCAATGATTCTTCAATATCAACTTCATTGGGCTGTTCATATTGTGCAGGTGCCGGATGATCGTCTTCCAAAGCAACTACTCTATTCTGAACTTAAAAATGGAAAGCGTAATGCTGGTGGTCAACAAAAGAGTTTCAAAGACTCTCTCAAGGCAAATCCTTATAAATGTAGTATAAACACTGACAACTGGGAAACACTGGCCTGCGAGCGCTCCAGTTGGAGAACAGCCTTTACCAAAGGTGTCATGGACTTTGAAGATGCTCAAACTCAGGACGCAAGGGAGAAACAAGCTAAGAGGAAGGCACGCTTGGCAAATCCACACCATGATCAACTCCCGCCTGGAAACCTATGTCCCCACTGTGGACGGACGTGTGGATCCAGAATTGACCTCCACAATCACTGTTAAAACTGTGTTTATGGAAGACAATCTTACTCGGCTATGAGTGATCGCCAAAGAAGAAGAAGTCAGTACTGATCAAAAAGCATCAATAGCCTGACTCAGTATAAGGCAGCTTTTTATGTTCCTTGGCTCAACAAAGACTGGGGACTGGGAACGGCCGCCAGGACCATATGGTAACACCAGTCCTTAAAGGATCTGCATTAGCTCCCAGTACGTTTCTGAGAACAATTCAAAGTGTTGGTGCTGGCCTTTAAAGCCCTAAACGGCCTTGGCCCTGTATACCTGAATATCAGGGACTAGGCAGATGAGGAAGAGTGGTGGAGACCACCACCCCAAGAGTCTTCCAGGGACGGGGCAGATGAAGAGAGTATGGAGACCCAGGTTTGTGGTGGTGGGATAACAGGACACACCCCAGAAGAAGAAAAGAGCTGGGAAATATTGGAGGGTGAGGAACAAGGGCAAGCTAACAGATGCACCAGCCCTGAGCAGAGACAGGAGTCAGATGTGAGAGAGACAATACCGCAGCCAGTTGATACTATGTTCCTTGAAAGGGACGCGGGTGGCGCTGTGGTCTAAACCACTGAGCCTCTTGGGTTTGCGGATCAGTTCGAATCCCCGCAACGGAGTGAGCTCCCATTGCTCTGTCCCAGCAGTTGGAAAGCACACCAGTGCAAATAGATAAATAGGTACCACTGCGGTGGGAAGGTAAACTGAGTTTCTGTGCGCTCTGTTTTCCATCATGGTGTCCCATTGCACCAGAAGCGGTTTAGTCCTGCTGGCCACGTGACCCGGAAAGCTGTCTGTGGACAAACGCCGGCTCCCTCAGCCTGAAAAGCGAGATGAGCGCCACAACCCCATAGTCGCCTTTGACTGGACAACCATCCAGGAGTCCTTTACCTTTACCTACCTTATGTTCCTTGAGAGCCTGATAGATCCCCGCTCCTTCCCATAAAACCAGGAGTTTCATCTCCATCACAGAGCAGAAAACCAAACAGAAGCAGAACAGGTCCCTTGGCAGCCGTCGTTGGCAGCAGGAAGGGTGAGATACATTGCAAGTGAGCTGCTGGGAGAAGGAGCAGCCATTCTGGGCAGCAGCTCAAGCCTTGAGGAAGTACACTTTATGGATCCCCTTGTATTTCTGTTTAATACCAATAAATGAACTAACAAAGAATCTCACTGCATGCCTGGTTTCTCTCGGCTGTTCGCCAGTGTGCTGCCTGAAACTGAAGGAGCGTCTCCCAGGGGCGGAGGAAGGTGGGGGCGGTCCGCTCCGGGTGTCACCACTGAGGGGGTGACAAAATGCCTGGCGGCACTCACCGCAGGACCTGCAGCGTGCCCGAGCCGAGTGACGCGGTGGCTTGGGCGCTCGCAGGCTGCACCCTGCCCCAAATGGTCCGCCCGCCGCCTCCCCCTCAGCTGTAGGGCGGCTGAGGGGGAGGAGGCAGGCAGACTCCTCAGAGGCCCCGTGGAGTGTCCTGTCCCGGCTCGCCCCGCCCCTGGGTGCAGGGCACGCACACCGTCCCAGGCGGCCAATCGGCTTGGTCCGCCGCTGGTGTCTCCACCCTCATTGTCCAGCCCGGACACTGAGGTCCAGTTCCTGTCCCGGCTCGCCCCGCCCCTGGGTGCAGGGCACGCAAACCGTCCCAGGCGGCCAATCGGCTTGGTCCGCCGCTGGTGTCTCCACCCTCATTGTCCAGCCCGGACACTGAGGTCCAGTTCCGAGGGCCTTCTGACAGTTCCTTCGCTGCAAGAAGTGAAGTTACAGGGAACCAGGCAGCAGGCCTTCTTGGTGGTGGCACCTGCCCTGTGGAACGCCCTCCCATCCGATGTCAAGGAGATAAACAACTATCTTGAGAAGACAACTGAAGGCAGCCCTGTATAGGGACGTTTTTAATGTTTAAAGTTATGCTGTGGTTTTCTAATTTGTTGGAAGCTACCCAGAGTGGCTGGGGCAACCCAGCCAGATGGGTAGGGTATTATTATTATTATTATTATTATTATTATTATTATTAATCCAGCACAACAGGACTCCCCGCCTGACAAGCCGAAACGTTCGTGCTGATGGAAATGACTGCCTTAGTTTGATGCTGAATTCCGCTCTTTGTAAAGAACCGAACACGAAAAGCCACTAAAAAACAGTTGCATGTGTCCCTGACACACTCTGCAAAGACAGCCACCAAGCAACGCCCTGGCCCCTTCTTGAAAAGTGCTTTTCATCACATCCTCTCCCCCCCCTCCTCCCAGATGACATGCCTGTCATGCAGCAGTCATTAAGCGGGAAATTCCAGTCCTTGTTCTCGTAATGTTTGGAGACGTGAGCTGTGGTTGCAGCCTGATTGGTTTCCCCTGTCGTGCGGTGGTGCTGGTGCTGTCGAGCCCCTGCATGTTAAGGAGAAGTTCAGAGACCCATCACAGAACTACGGTCCCCAGCACTCTTAACAAACTACAGTTCCCATGATTCTTTGGGGGGGGGAGCCGTAAGTGGTATATGAAGACTTCAAACATACTGTGCAGATGTGACCCAGGTCTCCAGAGGCGGACCTGTGGTACTGGCTACAGATGGTACTAAGAAACAAAATGAAAAACCCTTTCTGCTTTAAAGATCTGAGCAAATTTTCCGTTCCAGCCTCCAGTTTGAAAAGCGAGGATGAGCTGGCCCTCGTCTAAAATGGAGCGCCATGTATAACTTGCAGAAATCCTCCGCGTTAGCTAGCCGATAATTTAGAACGAATGTGTTTCCTGTGTGGTATATAGATGCCTCCCGGACCACAGGAGTTGAGGTTGTGTGCTTGTGTGGTCGGCAGGGCTTAATTTGTGCAAGGGCCTAGTAGCTACGAAACCTGATTTCAATGTGCGATGTGTCAGCTGCAGACCGGACCATAACTTATTTTTATTTTTTTAAATGCACACACACAACAAGGAACAGGACCTTTGAATGTGTGCAGAGAATTCATCACATGCAGTCACAATCAGACTTTAGGGGCATGAGAAGGGCTTGACCCCTGAACTGGTTTTCAGTGTGTTCAGAGAAAGTGGGATGATAACCTCTGAGCATGAACAAAGTATATTCTGCTTAAAAGTGTCTCATCAAGACCAGGCCATGCCCCACACCTCAGCTTGTGAAGAAGGAATTCTGCAGATGCACAGGTGCACACCATTTGAGGGAAGGGATTTTTGCTTAAGAGGAGCAAAACTTCTCTTAAGAAGCTCTTTGATGTTGAATTCCATCGTTACCTCCCCAAGTGAAGTTCCCAGGCTGTAGAACGATGGTACTTGCCTTTAAAGATGGACATTATCTGCCATTTTGGTTCCTCTCCATTTCTCACCTGCCTCCAATTGCATTCCCCACATTTCTGCAGAAAGTTACAAAAAACAGAATTGTTTTAAAATTGCCATGGAAATTTCTACTGCAAATGTATCCCATGAAATAAGTTTTGGTGTGCAGTTTCGACTAATACCCACATTTTCGCAAGCATTTTCCTCTGATATAATGCATTTTGTATGTTACAAATACAAAGAGAGCCAGTGTGGTGTAGTGGTTAAGAGCGGTAGACTCATAATCTGGTGAACCGGGTTTGCGTCTCCGCTCCTCCACATGCAGCTGCTGGGTGACCTTGGGCTAGTCACACTTCTTTGAAGTCTCTCAGCCCCACTCACCTCACAGAGTGTTTGTTGTGGGGGAGGAAGGGAAAGGAGAATGTTAGCCGCTTTGAGACTCCTTCGGGTAGTGAGAAAGCGGGATATCAAATCCAAACTCTTCTTATATGCACTTTTCTCGTACCCCTGGGTAGGTTGAAGAACTACACCGCAAAATCTGGAGAAATGCAAATGTCAAAGAATAGTTGTGCCTACTGATGATTACGTATCATTCTGAGAAGTGCAATTGAGGTAGCTTCTCCTTAAACAGCGGACAAAATCCAATTCGTCCCCGCACCCTTCTTGCACTTAAGCCAAGCGTGTAGACTTAATCCAAACAGGGTGGAGTGGGGGACACTTTTTCAGGATGGAAGGGCAGAAGGAAGATCAAGGTTTGTTTGTTTACTTCTTTCTTAAGTCTTCTCAACAGGTCTGGGCACATTTAATTAACAGACGCCTGCATCTCATCATGCTGATTGGAGCTGATGGGAGGCGCAGGCCATAACATCTGAAGGATACCGGGTTAGTGAAGGCTGCTTTATGGCAATGCTCGACCAGAGTCTTGGACTTTGCAAAGGACTACAGTGGCGCTGTGGGTTAAACCACAGAGCCTAGGGCTTGCCGATCAGAAGGTCGGCGGTTTGAATCCCCGTGATGGGATGAGCTCCCGTTGCTCGGTCCCTGCTCCTGCCAACCTAGCAGTTCGAAAGCACGTCAAAGTGCAAGTAGATAAATAGGTACCGCTCTGCCGGGAAGGTAAACGGTGTTTCCGTGCACTGCTCTGGTTCGCCAGAAGCAGCTTAGTCATGCTGGCCACATGACCTGGAAGCTGTACGCCGGCTCCCTCGGCCAATAAAGCGAGATGAGCGCCGCAACCCCAGAGTCGTCCGCGAATGGACTTAATGGTCAGGGGTCCCTTTACCTTTACAGTGGCATAGCTTGGTTTGCTAGCACCTAGGGCCACACAAAGGGGGTGGGGTGGCAGGGAAATGGAGTAGGCATGCGCATTCGACTGCCTAATGGCGTCTGCGTCACCCAGGAGATCTCCGCCGCAGAGATAAGAAAAGATGAGTCATTCCGTGTTCTGGAGAGGTCATTGCCTGGTTCGCATGGATAAGCCATTTTCAACGGAGACCAGCGATGGAAGTGAGCAGCTGTATTGAGGCAACACCAGGTATTTACATTTCTCCCTGTTGAACTTGTTGAAGACTCTATCAACTATCTATCTATATCTATCTATCTATCTATCTATCTATCTATCTATCTATCTATCTATCCCACTTTTCTTCTCTCTTGGAACTCCAAGCAGTTTATGTGGAGTTCCCAGGCTGTCTCCCATCCAAGTCCGGATGCGAACCAGAGCTGCTTAGCGTAGCTTCAATGAGGTGGCTGTTTCGTGTGCCTGCAGACCAAGGCCTTGGGTTTTGCACCCGAAACCCGAAGCATTATTTCCCATCATTCTTAAGCCTGGCTCGCACACCGACATGAAATCCACGGACTTGGCTGGCTGCTGTGTATTGTTATTGCCTAGAGATTATTACTCAAGACAGCATCTCCTGTCCTCAGCAACACTTCCCATTTGCGTACCAGAAAACAATTTGTCGACCGCAGCCCGGCATCTTCTCTACTTGTTAAGCCACAGGAAGGAATTTATAGCGACTTCTCGTGCCTGCGGTTGGAATTACAGAGGATGTGGGCAGGTTAGGCTGTGTATCAACAACGGGGGAATAGTTCTCGTTCTGTTGTCTTCTTGCAGAAATCTGTTTGAACTCGCTGGCTTGGTTCACACACTCACAATTATTTTCCAATGTTTCGGCCATGTGGTTTGGAGATGTCTCGGTCTGTATTCCGCTGTAGCTTTCCAGGGAGAACCTGAGGAGGTTCTCCTTTCGGGATCACGAGGCTCTTCTGCAGCCAATGCACGTCAGCAGCACCAGAGCATGAAAAGCAAGAGGGCGCTTTGCTTGGACGAGAGATCCGGGCATGGGGTCAAACCACACTTGATGTCGAGTGGGTCTCAGCATCAAGCACATAGCTGCCAACTTTCAGGTTTGAGAATAAGGGATTTTTTCGAACTTTCGGATTTGAAAATAAGGGATGCCGCCAGGGCGGTGCAATGGCACCAAGTAGCCTCGCCACCCTGCGCTCCAGAGGCTGCGCGCCAACGGGTGAGCGAAAGAGCGAGCGCATAGATGGCAGGCAGTCTGGCTGTCTGGTTGGACATGAGGGTCTGGCTGCACAAGGCATGCAAGCTCCGCCCCCAGTCGGTCTCAGACTCCTTATTGGCAGCCAAGCAACGCAGCTGAGGAGCCTCCCTGGCCGGCAGGGAGGGAGAGGAGCTGCTTCCTTTGAAATCCGGGAAATTTAAGGGATATCAACAATCCGGGATAGCAGCGGGAAACGGCATTGGAATAAGAGAGTTTCCCGCCAAAAAAAGGGAGGGTGGTGAGGCTACTTGGTGCCATTGCACCGCCCTCGTGGCATTCCTTATTTTCAAATCCGAAAGTTTGGAAAAAATCCCTTATTTTCAAATCCGAAAGTTGACAGCTATGTAAATGTGGCACAAAGCCCAAGCATAGTCTAACCTTAGCATAAGCTGTGTGCCAGCAAATCAGGATGAGCGCTGAATAAACAGATCATTTGGAGAAGCCCTGAATAAATACTTTATGCCAACCAGGAAGGCTAGAAACACAGGGCTGTTTCCATACCATCCAAAGGCACCAATTAGCTTGGCACACCCTGGGTTCTCGTGCCACGTCTAGTGATGGGCTGTGAAGTCTCAGTGCAGGCTCTAGGTCACTAATCCACACCATACATTTGAAGCCCTCTTCTGGCTTTCCCCGAAGAATCCCGGGAACTGTAGTTTCTTAAAGGTGCTGGGAATTGCAGCTCAGCGAAGGGGGTCCCCTAGGAAATCTGAGCACCCTTCACAAGGATACTTTGGGGGAAGCCATGACTGTTGTAGTGGCATTTGAATGCTGGAACGGAATATAAAATATTCACCCATCTAGAGGATTTTCAGGAAATACGCACCATGGGAATTTGCGGGAGAGAGTTTTGAGGAATTTTAAAGGGTGAGAGAAAGTATATGTCATTTCCATTCACAGAATTCCTGCCTTCTTCCAGACCTTTAAATCACTCCCATTTTAATTGGACAGGACCTCCAGTGGGGAAGTGGATTGGGCCCAAGAGCCAGACTATTGGTGTCTTCCCCACCCACCTGTCAGTCACCTGACATCACAATGAGCATCCGCTGATTGCCGGAGCTTGTGAAGCTCCATGCACAGTTTTTCACAAGCACAGATCATAGGCTTGCCATGTCCCGGTTTTCGGGTGTAAAAAAGGTGTCCGGCGGAATTTTGCCAAATTGGTATGGTATGGACGTATGGTAATGCGATGGAAAAGCTTAAAATCACCATTTTATTTGAAGGTTTCCCAGAAAAAGCTTAACAATTTAGGGGTCTTCCGGGGGGGAAAAGCCCAGCAACTTTGCAGGTGTCAGGAATATGGCAACCCTAGCAGACAGGGCCGTCTTACCCATAGGCGCTAAGGGTGCAGAGCACCTGCGCGCCGGGCTCTCAGGGGCACCAGGCCGAGAGTCCGGGCCCGAGAGTTGAGTCCAGTAAAGAGCCTGTCCATCGGTTGGAGTGCCATGGCGGGCTCTTCTGCTGCGGGCGACTCTGCGCCGCGAGTTCAGGGGCAACCGGGGGGGGGGGGCTGGACGGATCTTTGCCCCTGGCGCAGCATATGCTGTTGACAGCCCTGCTAGCAGATCAGCTGATTTTAGTTCACTGTGCACCTCTCTAAACATTCCTATCTCACTCAAAACACACCCTCCAAGGAAGAATGGTTGATGAAAGTCTTGGAATATGCAGAGATGGCAAAACTGATGGCACTGATAGAAGATACAAATTTAGAATCTTTTAAAGAAGACTGGAATTCATTTCTAGTCTACATAAAAAGATATTATCCATATGCAAAGACCACAGCAGGGTTTGAAGTGTGGGAAAACAGCCGAATATGTTAAGAAACACGTTAGGGAGGATGAAATCAGATAAGATGGAACCTTAAAACGCAATTGCATGTAATTTGAGTTATATACTTTGCTGGTGGGTGAGCGGGAATTCACTTGTCGAATTGGAACGTAATTGTTGAGTAACAAATGTGGTTTTTTATATGGGAAAAAAGAATAAAATATTATTACAAAAAGGAAAAAAGTGCACATTTCATCTTTAAAATAATGTTTTTTGAGCCAAAAACTGCTTTGTTAAGAGAGCTGTGAAACCCAAATGAGATTTACATTATTCCTCTCCACGCATTTGTCTAAGAAGTGTGGGTCAGGCCAATTTCGTATCTAGATTAGCACAGATTGAATTCCTCAAGCATCCTTACCTGCCACTCCATCTCCTCCCAGTCCCAGAAGCATGGCAGCTGCTTGCATTCATTCGACATTGATGGGAGGCATTCTGTACATGCTCAGGTAATGTTGCTTTACAGCAGAGCTTTTCATGTTGGCGACACACTTTTTAGACATGCATCGTTTCGTGACACATTCAGTTTTACGAGTAATAATAATAATAATAATAATAATAATATAATTTATTATTTGTACCCCACCCATCTGGCTGGGTCCCCCCAGCCACTCTGGGCGGCCTCCAACAGATATTAAAATACATTAAAATATCACAGATTAAAAACTTCCCTAAACAGGGCTGCCTTCAGGTATTTTCTGAATGTCAGATAGTTGATTATCTCTTTGACCTCTGCTGGGAGGGCGTTCCACAGGGTGGGCGCCACTACTGAAAAGGCCCTCTGCCTGGTTCCCTGTAGCTTTGCTTCTCGCAGGGAGGGAACCGCCAGAAGGTCCTCGGCGCTGGATCTCAGTGTCCGGGCTGAACGGTGGGGATGGAGACGCTCCTTCAGGTATACTGGGCTGAGGCCGTTTAGGGCTTTAAAGGTCAGCACCAACACTTTGAATTGTGCTCAGAAACGTACTGGGAGCCAATGTAGATCTCTCAGGACCGGTGTTATATGGTCTCGGCGGCCACTCCCAGTCACCAGTCTAGCTGCCGCATTCTGGATTAATTGCAGTTTCCAGGTCACCTTCAAAGGTAGCCCCACGTAGAGCGCATTGCAGTAGTCCAAGCGGGAGATAACAAGAGCATGCACCACTCTGGCGAGACAGTCTGCGGGCAGGTAGGGTCTCAGCCTGCGTACCAGATGGAGCTGGTAGACAGCCGCCCTGGACACAGAGTTAACCTGCGCCTCCATGGACAGCTGTGAGTCCAGAATGACTCCCAGGCTGCGCACCTGGTCCTTCAGGGGCACAGTTACCCCATTCAGGACCAGGGAGTCCCCCACACCCGCTCGCACCCTGTCCCCCAAAAACAGTACTTCTGTCTTTTGTCAGGATTCAACCTCAACCTCCGAGCAAAACCGGAGGTTAAACTAATCCCTTTCCAGCCCCGGGAGGAGCACCGGGAGCATTTGTGCGACACACCTACACACTGCAGCCGACACACTGACGTATCGCGACACACAGTTCGGAAGCTCTGCGTTATAGAATCCAGGGTGGAGCCAAAAGATGTCACAGGGGCCGAAATGGAGGTGGAACTGTCCGCACTGCACTTTTCCAGGCAAGTGTCCCAACTTCCCTCCCCCCCCCCCAAAAAAAGCAGGTCCCTGTGCTTCTGCCTCCAATCCATCCCACAGACATATGGCTGGTTTACTTCAAAGCTGTTTACAGGAGAGCAGAGACTGCGCCAAGGTTGATTGAGAAAATGTGTCTCGACAGCAGAAGATAATGGCTGAAAAGCTAAGCAATGGGAGAAACCAAAAAAAAGAGAGCAGTGCACACACTTCTATTTGGTCTCTATCAAGGAGGAAGCCAGGAGGCCAAATCTTGTTCCAGAGAAGGAATGAATGTACAAACATTGAGAGTTCCCCTGTGAGTGAGCATCCGTAGCAAACTCACGACCCTCTGCTAAGCAACTGTCTGGCCTCATCCAAGCTTGTCCGTTGCATTATCCCTGACGCAGGAGCATAGTTACTGACTATCAACTGTTAATAATAATAGTAATAATTTATTATTTATACCCCGCCCATCTGGCTATGTTTCCCCAGCCATTCTGGGCTGCTTCCAACAAAATATTAAAATACAATAGTCTGTTAAACATAACAGGGCTGCCTTCAGATGTCTTCTAAAAGTCTGGTAGTTGTTGTTCTCTTTGACATCTGGTGGGAGGGCGTTCCACAGGGCGGGTGCCACTACCGAGAAGGCCCTCTGCCTGGTTCCCTGCAACTTGGCTTCTTGCAGCGAGGGAACCGCCAGAAGGCCCTCGGCACTGGACCTCAGTGTCATCCAGCATCTAAAAAACTATCATCCAGCATCTCAAAATCTGCCAGAAGGGGCATAGGTCAGTGACAGAGTACCAGAAATGCCCCAGGTTCAATCCCTGGCATCTCCGGGTAGAATTGGGAAAGACCCCTTCCCGAAATCCTGCAGAGTTGCCTCTGCTTCTGCCACTGATTCTGGACTTCTGTCTGCCACAGGCTCTCCCTGCTCACTAAGCCCTGTTAGCTCTTCAGCTTCCAACACCACCTCTTCCCAGTCTTCTCCTCCTTCTCCCTCTGACCACACATGGTCATCTTACCACCTATCCCCAGGCTCTGAACCTTCTTCCCTTGGAGAGGGGCGTTCCCTAGCTGCTGCCTCCCATTACTGCTTGCTGACTTCCCATAAGAAACTGGTTGATTGCTGTTGGAACAGGATCCTAGACAAGATGGGCCGTTGGCCTGATCCAGCAGGCTCATCTCATGTTATCATCATCATCATCATCCCTCCCCCATCCCTAGTGGGGGGAATTCTAGTGCTCTCAGGTTATGCTTTCCTTAAGCATCTATTTGACCACCGTGAGAATAAGCTGGACTAGATGGCCTTTGGTCTATTCCAGCAGGACTCTGCTTCTCCTCCTGCAATGTAAGTCTGTTCTTCTTGCGTTCTTCTGCTCACTTTCCTGGCCCCCAATTCCTCGCGTTCAACCCCCCCCCCCACCTCCCACCGCTTGCCAGAGCAGAAGTAAAGAGGAAACAGACCCTACAAATAGCTCTCACCCCTCAAAATGAGGGTGTAATTATGTCAAATTGGAGACTTATTTCAGGCTTAAGGAGGTTAGGGTGGGGGGGAAATAAACCACGAAAGCCTGAGCTTTTTTTTTTTTTTTTCCTCCCTGCAAGCTGGATTTATTACACACGAGCGTGAAACGGCCTGTGTTTTATAGCAGAGGGGAGGAAGGAAGCAGAGAGGAGGAAGGAAGGGAAAGGAGGAAGAAAAAAAGATCAGATACAAATAGTCTCGCAGGAGCCAGGCTGTCCCAAGGCCGTTCCCGCAGGGGGTGTTCTGCACAGAAAGAATCCGAATGAAGGATGAGCTCATTGTGTGTGTTTGTCTGGCCAGGCGTGAGCTGTTTTCTTAAGCCATGGAAATAACCTCACGCCACAAGCACTACAGAAATTGGCAAAGCGATAAAGGCGCGCACTGTTTAGCCTGGGGGCCCGATAACCCGCCATGTAAACAAAGCTAGCTGGCCCCTGCTTGTCGGGAGAAGGTCGGAAAGGACACAGAGGATGGACAGAAGGACTGATTTAGCTGAAAAATACCTCGAGAGAAGGAGAGAGAAAAGGCTAGTTAGGCCAAAACTTGTAAAGGACAGCTCAGAGGGGATAGGGGTGCCCTGCCTGGGTTTTCTCCCCACAGTAACACAAAACAACAAGCCTTGTTTGGCCTAGCCCAGCAATACCAGGCCAGTGTGGAGTAGTGGTTAGAGCGTGAGACCAGGACCTGGGAGCCAAGGGTTCAAATCTCCCCTTGGCCATGAAGTTCACTGGGCGACCTTGGGCCGGTCACTGACTCTCAGCCTAGCCCACCTGTTGTTGTGGGGATTAATTGAGGAAGGGAAGGAACCATGTATGCCACCTGAGGTCCAACTCAACTCATTTTATTTCGGCTTTAAGCCCATAGACATAACAACCAAAAACAGAAACAGCACAGTCTGGTTTACAATTGCTAACAGTAAAATAGATTAAAAGGGATACTCAATTGAACAAAATATGATAAAAATTAAATTTAAATTTCAAGCTGTATATAACAATCCATTGCGTTTCTTAAGTGTCAGAACTGATGTCAGAATTTTTGCCATATGTAGGGTTGTAATCGAGTCTGAATCTTGCAACAGAAGAGCAAGGTAAGACTCTTCCAAATACCCCGGTAATCTTTGAGTTAATGGAAGTAATAGAGTCTTTCGGGCGGCAGAATATAAGGGGCAGACAAACACTATGTGATGAAGAGATTCAATCGAACGGTTATCACAGGCACATAAGACCGAAACTTGGCCCCTAGAAAATCTATGAAAAAGGACGTTTGAGGGGAATACATTAAACCGTGCTTTAATAAAAGCGAAACGATGACTAGCAATAGAAAGAGTTGATAGATAGGCTGGTACTTGAAGTCCTTGGTACCTGAGGTCCTTGGGGCATCAAAGCAATGCAATGCAACCAATAAAAGGGCCAATAAGAAAGAGGGGGCGGGCCTGATGGCCTTGTAGTCTGCAGAGGACCTTGCTTTTGTGGGAGATTAGCGGCCAAACCTAACGAATGCATACTCTTGCTAGTTGGCATGAGAAGGGGCTAATACCACAGAGCTGCACTGCTGACAGGCAGATACTCAGACCATAGAAATGTGATTGGTAGAGAGGGCTCTGTGCCGTGTCACTTCCCCTCCTTTCCTGGAGAGAAAGGAGCATAGAGTACTTCCTGTTTCTCTCTCTCTCTTCCTTTGACCATCGTGGGCTGCAGACATGCCTCCGTTTGCTAAGCTGGTCATACTGTAAATATAAGCAGGGTTGGATTTTTTCAGCTGGAGCTCACTGGAGCTCAGCTCCGGCACCTCTCAGGTGGGTGCCATTGCCATTCTAAGAGAACAAGGGAGATGTTTGTGGTGAGCTCCGGCACCTATTTTTCTAGAAAAATAGTGCTGAATATAAATATTTTGCCTGCATAGCTTTTACTGCTACCGTTCTGACAACCAATGCATGGTTATAAAGTAAGTAAATCTTATCTTTAAACTTACTTTGCTGGTTGCGGCCTGATTCTTTGTTAAGTGGGGTATGACGGGGGAAGCCAGCTTATTTTATTGCTCAAAAGGAGGTGTTGCAACCTAATTCCTATGCTTTTGATTTTGCTGCCAAGGATGGGGTTTTTGAAACTCTCTTCAACCCATACACATGGGCACTTGGAGGGATAAATTGCAATTAATAAACCCTCTCCTATCCGTTAAAACCTTTGACCACCGGGGAGGGTGTCCTACACACCTTTGCAGTGAGGTAGCAGCTGACTCAGTGTACTACGTGTCAGCAGGGCTAAGCACAAGTCTGTGGACAATCGTCTATCACTTCCTGCCATGTGCTGAGGTCGCCATAGCTCAGTTGGTTAGAGCGTGGTGCTGATAACGCCATAGTTGCCGGTTTGATCCCCATATGGGAAAGCTGCCTATCCCTGCACTGCAGGAGGTTGGAGCCTTTTCAGTCTTCCCTTCATATGCACAAGGATGTCATGTACTGACATGAACCCCGAGTTTCTCTGGCCAAATTCACACCATACATTTAAAGCATGGCTTCCTCCCAGTGCTTTTTTTTCCCCCTAAAAAAAAAAAAAAAGTTTATGGGTACTCTCCTTTTCCTTCTCATATTGAAATACTGCCCCTCAATGAAGCCAAACTTAGATTCGCAAAATGCTTAGGGGTATGTGTACCCCTGTGTCCCCCCCAAAAAAGCACTGCTTCCCCCCAAAAAAAATTCTGCTAGGAAGTGAGATGATCGGTTGTTAAACCATTCTGGAATTGTAGCTCTATGAGAGGAATCAAGGTCTCCTAGTCTCCTAGTCTCCTTGTTTTGTTTTTGTTTTTTGTTTAAATTGCTGTTATTTTTTATAACAGTTCTAAGTTATAAGAGTTATAAGATGGCAGCGCACAGTGCTCTCCCTTTTTTTTTAAGCGTTTCGTATGGCTTTTACTGCTGTTACTCGTGTTGAGTACATCTTTGGTTGGGGAAACAATTGTTTAAATGAAAAATGAATTTTATTTATTATTATTATTATTATTATTTATCCAATTTCATTGTACTTGTACAATGACAAGAAAGAAAGAAAGAAAGAAAGAAAGAAAGAAAGAAAGAAAGAAAGAAAGAAAGAAAGAAAGAAAGAAAGAAAGAAAGACTCACAGCACGCTTTAGAAACTACACTTCCCAGGATCCTTTGAGGGAAGTGCTTTACACTCCCTCTGGAGGAGCAGGTATGTAGCTTGGGGATGCTCCTGGATCTGCTGCTGTCCATTGAGGCTCAGGTAACCTCAGTGGCCCTGAGTGCCTTCCATCAGCTTCGGCTGGTGGCCCCACTACTCCCCTATCTGGACAGGGATAGCCTAACTACTGTTGTCTGTGCTCTGGTAACCTCTAGGTTATATTACTGCAACGCAATATATATAGGGCTGCCTCTGAATTCAGTGGCCAGGTTGCTCACTGGGACAAGATGGTTTGAACATATTACACCGATCCTGGCCCGACTGCACTGGCTGCCAATTCAAAGTGCTGGTTTTGACCTATAAAGCCTTAAACGGCTCAGGATACCTCAAGGACTGCCCCATCCCATATCAACCATCCCAGACTCTGTGTTCATCCTCTAAGGCCCTTCTACGTGTGCCTTCCTCCACGTGAGGTCTGGAGGGTGGCAACACGAGAACGGGCCTTTTCTGTGGTGGTTCCCCATTTGTAGAATGCTCTCCCAAGGGAGGCTCGCCTGGCACCTTCATTATATATTTGTAGCCCCCAGGCGAAAACGTGTCTCTTCAACCAGGCCTTTGGCAGATTAATATCCTACAGCCTTTTAAATGTGTCTGTGGGAATGGGGGGTGGGTTATTGGACTACTGCAATGCGCTCTACGTGGGGCTATCTTTGAAGGTGACCCGGAAACTGCAATTAATCCAGAATGCGGCAGCTAGACTGATGACTGGGAGTGGCCGCTGGGACCACATAACACCAGTCCTGAGAGAACTACATTGGCTCCCAGTACGTTTCCGGGCACAATTTAAAGTGTTGGTGCTGACCTTTAAAGCCCTAAACGGCCTCGGTTCTGTATACCTGAAGGAGTGTCACCACCCCCATCGTTCAGCCCGGACACTGAGATCCAGCGCCGAGGGCCTTCTGGTGGTTCCCTCACTGCGAGAAGCAAAGCTACAGGGAACCAGGCAGAGGGCCTTCTCGGTAGTGGCGCCCGCCCTGTGGAACGCCCTCCCAGCAGAGGTTAAAGAGATAAACAACTACCTGACATTCAGAAAACACCTGAAGGCAGCCCTATTTAGGGAAGTTTTTAACCTGTGATGTTTTAATGTATTTTAATATCTGTTGGAGGCCGCCCAGAGTGGCTGGGGAGACCCGGCCAGATGGGTGGGGTACAAATAAAAAAAATATTGTTGTTGTTGTTGTTTTGCTGTTTTGCTTTACTTATTTACTTGTTCTTTTATCCTGTATTTTATTCTGTGAACTGCCCTGAGATCCTCTGGTGAAGGGTGGCATATGAATCTAATAAATAAAAGAAAAATGATTAGGGTGTGGCTATAGCCCCAAGAAATGTCCCTTCTCAAACCTCTAGTCAGGAAGTGAGGTTTTGCTCTGTTTCCTCTTTCTTGGAAGTAAAATTACAGGTATAGGATGCTGCCTTATACTGAGTCAGACCTTTGGTTTATCTAGTTCTACAGCTCTACAGGACGTGGGTGGCGCTGTGGTCTAAACCACTGAACCTCTTGGGTTTGCTGATCAAAAGGTCGGCGGTTTGAATCCCCTTGGCGATGTGAGCTCCCGTAGCTTGGTCCCAGCTCCTGCCAACCTAACAGTTCGAAGCACACCAGCGCAAGTAAATAGGTACCACTGTGGTGGGAAGGTAAACAGCATTTCTGTGTGCTCTGGTTTCCGTCACGGTGTTCCTTTGCGCCAGAAGCTGTTTAGTCATGCTGGCCACATGACCCGGAAAGCTGTCTGTGGACAAATGCCGGTTCCCTCTGCCTGAAAGCGAGATGAGCGCCGCAACCCCATAGTCGCCTTTGACTGGACTTAACCATCCAGGGGTCCTTTACCTTTTTACCTTTTACCTTACTGTCTGTACTGACAGCTCTCCAGGGTTTTAGACTGTGGTCTCTCTCAGCCCTACCTGGAGATGTTGGGAAATGAATTTGTGGCCTTCTGCGTGCAGGGCAGGTGCTGATATTTTGCTGATATTTAATTTTAACATTTACTATTATATTCTGTTGAATACTGGATTATTGAATACTGCTTTATTTGATATAAATTGACTGTTTTAAAGTTATTGTGACTTTTTTTTTTTGTATTTTATCAGATTGCTATTACGTGTGTGATCTTCCCCGTCTATTTTGTTGCTTCTTCAGCTTGTAAATCACCTTGTGTATAGTAATACAGAAAGGCGACATACAAATTAAAAGTGAAACGAAATGAAAATATGCCTGCTTAGGCAGCAACTGGAGAGGTACTGACAGGACGGGACAACTGTCTGGTTTCCTCCAACTTTCCTATCCTGCAAACAGTGGTGTAGCATGGATTGCCAGTGCCCAGGGCGGGTGGGAAGGAAATGGATGGAGTACACATGCACATTCAATTGCCCAACAATGTCTACATCACCCAGGAGATTGCAGCTGCAGAGATAAGAAAAGAAGAGTTGTTCCATTGTCTGGAGAGGTCACTTCCTGGTTCGCACAGCAGAATCCATTTTCAACGAATACGCACAACTGTATTAAGCCAGCATCGGGTGTTGGAATTTTGTGCCAATTTTGAGCCCAGGACAACTGTCCCCATGTCCCCTTCCCCAGCTACACTATGGCCTGCAATATTTGCATTGCACCAACGAGGTGGGAGACCTCAGGCTCAGGTGTGAAATACAAGTCCAATTTATCCAGCCCAGGCTACGCCCTTCAAAAGTCTTACTTCATAGGCTCCTTGTATGTTGTTGTTTTTTGCCTCTCTGGATGGTGTCCTTGTCAGGAACTGGCAGGATTAGGAAAGGTGGTGGGAGCCGCCTGCTCAAGAGCCCCCCAGGGAGGGCATGGAGGATGACGATTTAGATCCCAGATCCTGGTGGAGGAATACCAGCCACACTTCAGAGGAGGGAGGTACTAGTAGCAGGAAGTGCGAGGGATTACGGAGAGGCAGGTGGGCCCAGCCCAGGACAGAGAGATGAGGTTTCCAGTTTGGATGCTGACTCCGACAGAGGGGAGCCAGACCCTGCAGCTTTTGAGAGGGAGAGGGGGTTTTAACTGTGTGAGCAGCAGGTGTTGTTTTATGCTGCTATGTGCCTCAGAATAAGTTCTGCAAATATGAGTCAGCCTCGTATATAAATTCATGTAAATTCATGTTCCAGTATACCAGGGGTGGCCAACTTCCAAGAGACTGCGATCTACTCACAGAGTTAAAAACTGGCAGTGATCTACCCCCTTTGGGGGGGTTCAGGTCGAGGTTGTTGAGCTTTTTTTAGGAAGGAAAGCCATCCATGTTTTGAGGGGTTCGGGTCAAAGTTGAGATTTTTTTTTAGGACGGAAAGCCCTGTTTTCGGGGCTTCAGGGCAAAGATGTTGAGCTTTTTTTTTTTTTTAGGGGAGCCAAAGTTGCTGAGATTCTTTGTGGAAATCCAGTGATCTACCAGTGATCTACCACAGACGACCAGTGATCTACCAGTAGATCACGATCTACCTCTTGGACATGCCTGCAGTATACCTACTAAAGCAATGTGTTATTTGAAACTTTTAAACCACGAATTTTGCGCAGTCTTTTCTAGGAGGGGAAGAAGAGAACGGTTTAAAAAGGGTCAAATGACCCGGGTCAACTTCCACACCGCTCTATAAAGCATAATTGCCGCAGAGCTCTCCTGCGCCACCAACAGCACAGCCACTCCAGCCCCACTGACTCCCAGAATGCGAAGGATGTTGCATGTTGCTGAGGAACAGGCCAGACAGGCACAGAAAGTAGGTTTCTGCCATAGTGGAAGATTACAGGGGTGAAGACCTGACTCAGAGGGCTAGAGAGCGAAGGAAAGGCTGCACGCCAGTTCAAGAAACTTCTTCATGAAGGTTTTTTTGCCTTTATGAGCCTCCTTTCTTTAATAACGCCTCTTTTTAATAAAGAAGCTAACTGCACGTTAGCCTCGCATCTCCCGCTTTGGCCTATGAGTGACCTGATCGTCCTGTCAGCCCCTTGACAGTCCTTGAGCTCTGATAATGCTTCTTCGTTGTCTGGGCGGAGGATAGAGAGGGTGTAAAATTCATGTCTGTGGCTCCACCCACTTTTGCCTCTGACCCCGCCCACCACAGGCATGTAGCCCCCAGGTGGCTGTCTAGAGGAGCACATGGCCCTCAGGTTAACAACCCCTGGATTGCACATTTAAAAATCAAAAAACACCAGTCATCATTTTCCATCGACATGACTTTATTCATTTAATACTTTTTAGGAATATATCTGTATAACTCTGAAACGTCAAGCTAAATATCTCAGGAGCAGGATTGCCCGGTTGCTACATGATGAAGGTTAAAGAAGAAAGAAAGCATAAATACTTTTTACAGGGAAATAATAAATATGTCATTTTAATCTTGGGAAATGCAGTTTTTCCGTTGCCAAGTCCACCAGTGGAAACAAATCCTAAAGGCCACACACACATGTTACAAGTTGATGAAGCAGGAACAACTGGGGAAGGGTGCTGAATTTTGTCTTGTTTAAAGCAGGTTTGGAGTCCAGCAACATCTGGAAGGGCTGCAGATTCCGTATGGGCTGTCCAGATGTTGATGTCTGGAGGATGCTAAACGAATGGGAAGGGAGCACTAAACCAAGCGCAGCTGAGCTCATGCGCAGCACATGTTCCCCACTGCCGAATATCCGAGACTCGCACATCTGGATTAAGGGGGGAAGGTGTCCAAGTCGAGGGAATGAACTCCAAGGAGGCTTGAGGCCTGGGTGCTGCTCGTTTCAGAAATGGAAAATTAATTTAATTTCTGTTTCAGTGACGGCAGAATTGGCAGCATGTTCAAAGTTCTCTGGATCAGCCGTGAGGCATCTAGAACTAGGTCTCCAGTGGATAGAATATTGTTCTTTGTTGGGCTTCAAATCCTAGCTTGGCCATAAGTCTATTGGGTGCCTTCTGCAAGTCACAGTCTCTAAATATACCCACTTACTTAGGACTCAGGGATCATCTTTTAATCCCCCCCCCTTCTCTTTCCAGGCACAGGTCTGTGGTTTAAACTCTGTTCTGAACGTGTGTGTGTGTGTGTGTGTGTGTGTGTGTGTGTGTGTGTGTGTGTTTGCCCTGGAGCTTTCCTTGAAAAAAAAAAAAGCTTTTTGGTGCTCAATCAGAGCAAATGTCAATTTGGGTTTTCTGCAGATTGCCAATTGTGCCGATTCAGCTTTAAAGAGCAGGTTTTCATGGAAAAGCTCTGGAGGAAGAAAGGAAAAAAAGATGCTCAGACACGGAGCATTAAAGCATGGACCATGCCTGGAAAGAGCAGAGGAAAGTTAAGTGTGGATAATCCCTAAACCTTGCTGAAATCAGTGGGACTTACTTCTGAGAAGGCATGGATAGAATTGTAACGGATGCAAAACTAACACATATAGAGGAAGCCCCTTTCGACTGCAGTGAGACTTGCACCCATAGGCCTTGCTGGAGCAAAATGGGAATATCTATGACTTCCTCCACAAAAGGTTTTTATCGGGATGAACAACACCGGTGCTCACTCGCAGCACTACGAGTGCAATGGAAATTCTTTATCCTTGGTTATTATTATTGTTGTTGCTGCTGCAGCAGAGGAAAGGTCTTCCTCGGTGTTTTAAAAGAAGGTTTCTAGCCCTCATTGTTGCAGAGAACAGCTTTTAAGCATCAGCTGTGTATTGGCCTTGTAGAAACAGCATTCTCGTTCTAATCCAGATCAAAGGCTAGAGGGGGTGAGTGGGAGGAAGTGGCAAATGCCTAAACTGACAAGCCACATTATACTGAGTTGTACCAGATCAACGGAACCCTAAGAATCAACGAATGGTCAAGACAAACAAGGGAGCACCAGGGTGGGTCCATATGTGCCGAGGTTGAGGCACCTGTTGATGAAAACATCACAAATGAATGAATCTGGATCCCCTCTGATCCAGATGTGTTCCTAAAAATCGCCCCCAGCCCCAAAAGAAATATTTTTTCTGCCACCTTGAGGACTAGAAACTTATTTTGCCTTTCCCTTTTTTTAAAAAAAATGAATACTAGTTAAAGGCTACTGCATGGTATATACTTTTTGACCCTAAAATAGCACGCCCCATCTAGCCTTTGAGCACCCTATATTTAAATACAAATCAGGCTCTGTACATGGTTTTAAAATCTCCCCACCCACCCCGTTCTTTTGGGTTTCCTGGTCCAACTTGCCCCTGGAAAGTGAGCTGTCCGCAAAGACATGTGTGCATTTGGCACTGTACAATAAGGCGTGATCTCATTTTTAATTTTTTTAAGCTCCCCATTTCTCCTGGCGAATCGAAGGGCAACCCAACAGATCACAGGACAGGAAGCAAATACGTCCTGCTGACAAAGAGCTTAGCGCATAGCTCAGGCAATGCTGCGGCACCACAAGGAGCGATGCATTAATGTGCGACCCGTGGAAAAGCAAGGATAGCAGAGAAGGCGTGCAGGTGAGCACACACCTGGAGAGATGTCACCTGTTCTAAATTGATGTTTGCTTTCGCAGAGAGGCGCCAGTCCTTTGTCAAACAGAGTCAGGGCAAGGAAATCTTGAGGGAGGCAGGGGAGCAAGTGGACCCTGCTCACCCGCTTTGGCCTTTCGAGTCACACCACCCCTTGCGGACCCTCTGAGCGACTCATCTCTCAGACTTCCTCCAGCTCAGTTTCGCTCTGTCCATTCCCCCCACCCCACCCTTCACCTCTCTCGTCCGACCACCTCGAGGAGAGTCGGATAGCTTTTGGGCTGCATGAGCTCTGAACCTCCAACCGGGGCAGCGGCCATGGAGACCCCTCGACACCATCCCCCGCTCACTCTATTCCATGTTTATCCAGTCGCCATCAACAACAACGAAAAGGGAGGGTGGGCCATGCAGAAAACAAAAATCTGGGCTGGGCCTCGCCAACGGCCCCCTCCGCTTAGTAGGAGTTCTCCAGCTCCGGCTGGTTGGCCTTACTGCCCCTGGCCCTGGAGAGACGTGGCTTTTTGTTCTTCTGGGGCCGGGCGGCCTCTTTGCTGAAGTCCTTGAGCTGGGAGCGGTTGTGGTAGCGGGTGTAGCGCTTGCACTTGCAAGCGGTGACGGCTCTGATCTTGATAGTCCGCAGCTCCTCATCGGGGCAGGCCAGCTGGATGCGCTGGGAGCGGCTGTGCGCCGGGATGCAGCGGTAATCCAAAGCGTTCTGCCGCCACCATTTCCCCTTGCCAATGGAGTTGGGGAGGAGGTGGGAGGGGAGGCACTGGCCGGAACAGACCAGCTCCCTGAGCGGCTTGACGCTGCGGCACAGACCGTCGGTGATGTAGCGGGTCGAATATGTTTCCCGGCAGCTGAACTCGAGTGGTTCTAAGAGAGAAAGAAGGATGGGTTGTTTTTTGTGGAATAACCAACATGCTTAGGTAAGTCGAATTACTGCATGAAGGGGTTAATACCATAGAGTTAGCTGCCCTGTCAGGCTCAGCTAGGTCACTTCCCCTCACCTTGGGAGGAGGGTAATCAAGCCTATTGTTTCCCTTCAGTGGCCCCACCAACTACTAGGATCTTTGGGCCTGCACACTTTTGGATTTTGTCCCACCTGCCACCAGTATGCAGCATCCGCCACTTCCCCGAGAGGAAATGCAGGCTTCGATCTTGAAAATATTCCACACCCGCCCACACGGCACTAGATGCTCTGAATGAGCACAAAACCATCCGTCCAAAGTCTTCAATGGATTCTATTGACTTTTGGATCTAATTGCTATTTGGCAGGAGTCAAGCAGAGTTTTGTACGCACCACTAAAATCCACCGATTCTGGCCAATCGGTGAGCTCACCTGACAGGGCATCAGTTAGCCTGTTCCAAATTCAGAAAAACAACAGCTGTACCACTGGGATGTTCCACTTCAGACCAATGGAGGGCACTCACACGGCTGAATGTTCTTTCATTAAAAAAAGCCTTAATACGGTACATAAAAAATATGTGGAGTGGGGGGAGTAGTGAGAGATTGCCTAGAACCTGCTACAGACTAACTGTAAACCACTTGGAGCCCCCCCCCTCTTGCAATTAGCAATATATACATTTTATTAAACCCTCCTGCGGGCTGAAGTGGTACAACCCAGAAACAGGTTTGCCACCTCCTCACCTGCTATATCAGAACTAGGCCTTAGGCAGATTCTACAGGACCTTGGAGAGCTCCTGGGGGA
This sequence comes from Darevskia armeniaca, assembly GCA_034641395.1. NCBI lineage: Eukaryota > Metazoa > Chordata > Lepidosauria > Squamata > Lacertidae > Darevskia > Darevskia armeniaca. The sequence continues at coordinate 110,196 of JAWWNF010000973.1, read as the reverse complement.
GAAGCAGGTGTTGCTCCAACAATGACCAGGTGTCAACAGGGGAACCCAGCCAGATGGGCGGGGTATAAATAATAAATTATTATTATTATTATTATTATATAACAGGGAACTTTAGTAGCGGAATAGTTTTGCTGGGTGTCTGTCCGCTCCCACTTCTTAGCCGGCAGGAATTAAAAAGGAAAGGGCCCTTCCTTGAAGCTGGCCACTTCTTGATCATGAAATCGCAGAGGAGTCACAGAGACCTTGGTGACTGTGAGTGAGGGGTGTGGATTCATATTCCTTGCTTGTAGAATACGAACCCCTGTTCTCCAGGGCAGAACAAAACATTGGAGTAAAACTTGGATGGCTGTAAATGTTTAGACAAATTCCTGGAGGATAAGGCTATAAATGGCTACTAGGCATGATTCTCCAGCATCAGAGGTGGTCTGCTTGTGAGCTTCCTATAATTTGGCTAGCCCAGGATGCTGGGCTAGATTAATCTTTGGCCAGATCCAGTGGGGCTCCTCTTATGTTCTTAGAGTCTCTTTGTCAAGAGGGCAACATAGATTGTTCTCCCTTAGACTGGCCCTCAAGCTAATTTGGAAAATGTGGGGTCTCAGGAGGCAGTCTCTGACTTGCATTTTTGCAGGCCTCTGAGTAATAGAGCAGCACAATGCCGATCCAGAAACTGGACTCAGCAAACACTTTGATGTAACGTGCCAAAAAGAAAAAAGAAAAAGAAAAAGGAAGGGTAATGTGAAGGCGTTGGGGCTGTGAAAGATCCAAGCAACCCCCAACCCCTTTAACAACAACAAAAATCAGTAAGGAGTGATATGCAGATAGGCTACACAAAGGATTTGTTTCTAAAAAAGGGAGCTGTTCTGATAACGGAGAGGAACAGGTATCGTTATGACCCAGAGGAAGAACATTCTAGAATTGCTTGCTCAACCTAATTTCAGGAAGGCGACTGTTTCCTAAGCAAAGTATGAGCTTCCCCAATGCGACAGAAGCAGGAAGTGGGCTGATAATCCGAGACAGACCATGGGAAGGAGCCCGCGAGTGTGCCAACTTCTCATGCGGTTGTTGGTGACAAGATCCCACAGAGACACATTGTCAGAGGGCTGTCACTTACGCCTCGAAACAGCCGCATGCTCCGGGCCAAGCGAAAAGTCACTTTCGTTGCACAAATGGCAACGGCACCTGCTTTTATTTTTTCAATTTAGCACTTGGCATTGTGGGGAGGGGGGCATGATTTTCATCAGGGCCACAGGGCGTGGGGAGGGGATGTTTGAGCCTTCCCTCCCCAGCTGCAGTCCTGACAGGGATCCACACACAAGTGAAAAAGAGAACGAGGCTCCATGACTTCCATGTTGCTGCAAGCTGGTCATGCAAAGCCTAACCAAGTACAGTATATGGTTCTGTTCTATGGTACAAGATAGCGGATACCATGATCCTCAGGGCCCCTTCCAACTCTGTGATTCTAACCCTTGTCCTCTGGTGATTGAGGTGAGGACAGGATCCTGTGGGTTGCCACCAATACTGGTCCCACTCAGAGTAAGCCTATTAAAGGACACTGCTCACTTGGGTTCATTAATTGCAATGGGTTTGCTCTTAGTTGGATACAACCCTGTGCAGTAGGATTTTTGCAAGTATATCAAAGTTAGGACTTCCACCATCACCACCAACGTTTTTAGAAGGGGCTCAATCCCACCACCCTGAGATCAAGAGTCTCACGCTCTACGGGCTGAGCTATTCCAGATCCAATCCCCATTTCCAGGTACATTTCCGGGTGCTTCAGTCCAGGTCGTGGAGAAAAGGGGAACTTTCATACATCAGTAACCTCAAAACGGAATGAGTTACATCTAGGGGTGCCCAAAGGCTTTGTTTCCACCAGCTCTCCCGCTCATACTTTATAATGGGACCAAAATAAAGGGGAAACAAACAGTAGATTTGTTTTCCCCATCTGCAAACTGTTTGAGTCAGAATTGCTTTATGAGTAAGACCCCCTTCTCTCACCCTGTCATGGCAAGACACATGCTGGGTGCTTATCCATGCACAGATCTGTTTTCAGGCGAAGTAGCTCTGTCGGTCAGTCCTTCCCTCCCAGCCTGCCATTTCTAGCAAGTTTGTGGGGAGCAGCCTTCTAGTTTGGCACGTGACGTTGCAAAGAGCACCACAATGTAGTTCGTAAGGATTGGGAAATAGGCTGTTTTTGGTTTTTCCAATCTGCGGATCTCCACATCAGTTTGCAATTTTTTTCTCATGGAAATTCACCAGCATTTTAGTGCAAATATCTCCCAATGCATTTCCCCCTTTTTTTCTTTTTTCTTTTGCAAAATCAGTTTTCCCTAATACTGTATAATGCATTTTTGTATCTTATTTTCACCAACATATGACTTCCTATGCACATTAAAAATTATCATATATTTGCACTTACAAAAATGGACATTTACCCTAGTATGTGCCCTTTTGTACACATTACTTAGCTGAAGAGCAGCACCGCAAAATTCAGAGCGGTGCAAATTTTTGAAACTTCCTATATTTCGCATCTTGTTTAAGAAAATGTGAATTAAGTAGGTTCACCTTTAAATGCAAATTGAATCCAATTTCTCCTCCACCCCTAGAGGTCAGAACATCATACTGTCTCATTGCAAAACCTGTAAATAGAGCCCTAATTGAAGATATCATCCTGCAATACTCCGCAGTGTTGGCGGGTCATATTTCAGGACAAATTGCTACCTTCTTAAGAGCATTTCCACACATGTCCTTTGACAAGCGTTTCTGTTACAATCTAATCATTGATCGTGCAGGACAGGAAGCAGAAGAGACATGTTTGCAATGCCAACAAACATTCTGGCCAAATAGGGTTTTTTTAATGTTTAACAAAATCTAGTCAAAACGAAAGCCACTTTTAAGTCTCACGGATGAGACTTAAAAAAATTATTGGCCCATGAAGTGTGAAAGCTTTCGTGTTACACAGAGCTCCTTTGCTTCTTGGCTGTATGAAACAAGCAAGGCAGATTACAAGAGGCAGAAGGTGTGGTCTTGAAGCCACGTTGTGTTGCAGGGACCTTCCTGAAACAAAGCGGGTCAGGATCTAGTCCTGGGGGACCACGTGGGGCTGTCCTAGTCCCAAGGAATGGTCTGAAGGCAGGTTGTGCTGCAGCCTTCATGAAGGCAAGCAGATAGCTCAGTTGGTAGAGCATGAGACTGTTAATCTCAGGGTCCTGGGTTCAAGACCCACGTTGGGCGAAAGATTCTTGCATTGCAGGGGGTTGGACTAGATGTTCCTCATGGTGCCTTCCAACTCTTCTATGATTCTGTACGGCTCTGTGTCTGACCAGTGCCTGGGCGGGAGACCACCTGCGAAGACTGCACAATGCTGCCTTTTGTAGGGTAAATTGATGTAATTCCTAAAAAGTCATTTCAGGAGCCCAGTCACTAAATCTTTAGCACTTGTGGTGGGGTGGGACCATAGCTCAGGGGAGAAAGCACAGACTCTGAATGCCAAGCACTCCAGGTTCAATTCCCAGTTCCTCCGGGGAAAGGATCTCAGGTTGCAGAGGAAAGGTCCATTGCTTAGAAGCAGAGTAATTGCTTTCCTCCTGAGTGCAATTCCCAGCATCCCTGGACAGCTGCTACTGGATGCCTTTCGGTCCATGCGAACAGTGCTGAGCTAGATGAGCCAATGGTCTGACTCTGTAGAGGACACCTTCTGCTGCTCCTTCAGCTAATGGGAGATACCTCTGCCTTCACCTAGAGACCCTGGAGAGCTCCTGCGAGGCAAAGCTCACAGATAGCTCAGCTGGTAAGAGCACGAGACTCTTGATCTCAGGGTCGTGGGTTCGAGCCCCACATTGGGCAAAAGATTCCTGCATTGTAAGGAGGTGGAATTAGATAACCCTTCCAACTGATGATTCTATAAAAACGAAAACCAGGGGTGATGGCACCTGTCGGCTTCCAGATCTTGATGGACTCCAACTGCTATCCTCCTAGACCACTGGGATTGATGGGAGTTGGAGTCCGACCACATCTGTGTGACCACAGGTTTCCCCTTATCCGTGGAACATCAAATGTGTGCACTAACCTGCAGCAAACGGTACCTGCTTGCTCTGCTACAACAGCCAGCTAGAGATGCCCCCACACCTGAGAACTAGAAGAGGTTGCTTTCTTTCTCTTTCTCTCTCTATTTCTCTCTGTATATATATTGTTTTCCTTACCCGTCCTGCCCAGGGCAACTTGCAGGTGCCTCTCTCCTTGTTGCGCCCGGTTGTTCATGGTGTCGTTGTCACTCGGGATGTACGGTTGCTCAGCTGGCGGCTCGGTGTTCTCCGGGAAGTCGGGCACGATCTCCGTGGCATCGTTTTTAAGCACTTGCCAGCCTCGCCCAGAAGGGAGGAAGACTTGGAAGAAGATGCAGAAAGAGCACAGAGCCTGAGACGTCTGCATGTTCAGGCCAGGCAGCAGTGGGGAAGGCTGTGGGAGGGATGCCTTTCGGTCTTCTTGTCCTCTTGGAGCCTAAGCGATGCAAAACCAAGGCCTCCTTTTTAAATTCCTTCTTAGAAACCGGCCGGCCAATGGTGGGGGAGTGGGAGGGGCCAGGGGTGTGTAGGGGTGTTGAGTGGGGTGTTTGAAGATTCATTCATGCCAATTTGTCTGTGCAGGGAGAGAGAGAGAGAGACAGGGAGGAATTTGTGGGGGGGGGCGGAGCTGCGGTTGGAGCATCTACAAACTCTGTTTAGCCTCACCCAAGCTTTTCTTGCTTGCTTCTTTCAAGGAAAGAAAAACTGGCAAGGCACGGGCCATGAGTGGGTTGCCGTGGTCTGTATAGATCTGCCAGACATTTCTCCCGCCACTTGGACAAAAAAAAAAGTGAAATAAAATAAAACTTTTTTTTTTTGGTCTGCCTGGACTCCAGCGAGTTTTCTAAACGGTTCAGAGCTTAGATTGCAGAGTCTCCCAATCATAATCCTAGAACTGAGATGTATGAAGGGATGGGGAAACTGTGTTGGGAAAACTGCACACAAACCCAGACTGGGAAATTGGTGCACCTACGATTTTCAAGCAGCTACCATGTGCTTGACATAGCTCTCTAGAGCAGTGTTTCTCAACCTCCTCGGGGCAACGGCACACCTGTCCCACGAAAAGAATCTCGCGGCACACCACCACCACATGCACCCCGCCCCCCCCCGCCCCGGGGGGCGGGGTGTCCGCGCGCCCTGGCGGGAGGGAGGGGAAGGACCCAGGCGGGCGAAAACGGAGCGGGAGATCGGCGGGCCAGGCGCCCCCCCCCGCGCCCAGCCCCCCGGCAGCACCTCCACCCGGCCCCGAGCGAGCCCGGTGGCACCGGCACCTCCCACCCGTCCCCAACCGCGACCGGGGCGGCAGAGGCAGTGGGCGAAGCGCCCGGCAGCCCCGGCGAAGGCGGCGGTCGGCGAGCGGGAAGCGGAGCCGAGGCGACGCCAGCCCGGACCGACCCGGAAGCGGAAGCGGCCCAGGGCGGCACAGCAGCCGGTGTCTTCCCGCGGCACAGGAGCCAGTGTCTTGCGGCACACTCCTGTGCCGCGGCACACCGGTTGAAAAACGCTGCTCTAGAGACAATGCAGCCCAAACTTAATCCTCTTGGGCCAATCTGACAGGCAACTCTCCTATTTAACAAAAGTCTCCTTCTGACCTGAGGGTCCTGATCGATGATGATTTTTAGCCGAAATTCCACCTGGTGTCAGAGGAAAGAGTATGCAGAATTGGACAAGATGACGGGGAGAATCCGCGATCAGTGGGACCAGAAGTTCATCAAAGACTGGGCTAAATTTGCAGACTATTTAAAGGAAAACTGTATTCAATTGAATACATTGGTAGGACTGCAAGAGGCTTTGTAGAGTAAGGAAGAAATATTGTTGTTAGTACGAAGATATAGTGATTAATTTTAGAAAATAATAAAAACAATGATTGATTTTGGAAATATAGATATAGAATATCATAAGGAATGTTTGACGGATGTCATGGCCATAAAAAGCCAAAACAGTATAAGATGTGAAGATAAATGTGCAAATTTATTATTGTATTTATATAAATCCAATAAAAAATGATTATAAAAAAAAAATTCCCAAGGGATTAAGAATATAAAACAACAGTAAGAATACTGGAAGCAGCCTCATGTTCATAGAATCATAGAACTGCAGAGTTGGAAGGGACCCCGAGGGTCATCTAGTCCAACCCCCTGCAATACAAGAATCTCAGCTAAAGCATCCATAACAGATGGCCACCCAACCTCCGCTTAAAAAACCCTCCAAGGAAGGAGAGCCCGCCACTTCTATGTTCTACTCTGCTCTTACTGTCAGAAAGTTCTTCCCGGTGTTTAGACAGAATCGACTTTCTTGTAATTTGAAGTGATGGGTTCGAGTCCTGCCCATATTGAGTCAGAGCTTTGGTCTATCTGGCTCAGTGCTGCCTGCACTGATCGGCAGCAGTTCTCCAGGGTTTCAGAAAAGGACTCTTTCCCAACCCTACTGAGAGCCACCAGGGAAGCAGATGTTCTACCGCTGAGCAATGGCCCCTTTTTCCAAAAAGGAGTTCTGCTGAGGCAGACCCGCGGTCCAGCTCCTGTTTCTAGCCACCTATTTCTCACAATGACCAACCGGATGTGCTTCTGGGAATCCACTCTAAATTAAAAGAATCTTTAATCCTCTTGATTTCTTATTCCTCCGGCAAGTTTTGCCATTTCTGCATATTCCAATAGTTTTTGCTGCCACTCTACAATGGCTCCCAGTACGTTTCCGAGCACAATTCAAAGTGCTGGTGCTGACCTTTAAAGCCCTAAACGGCCTCAGCCCAGTATACCTGAAGGAGCGTCTCCATCCCCATCGATCTACCCGGACAATGAGGTCCAGCACTGAGGGCCTTCTGGTGGTTCCCTCCCTGCGAGAAGCGAAGTTACAGGGAACCAGGCAGAGGGCTTTCTCGGTAGTGGCACCCGCCCTGTGGAACGCCCTCCCATCAGATGTCAAGGAAATAAACAACTATCTAATTCTTAGAAGACACCTGAAGGCAGCCCTGTTTAGGGAAGTTTTTAAGGTTTGAAGTTTTATTCTGTTTTTAATGCTCTGTTGAAAGCCGCCCAGAGTGGCTGGGGAAACCCAGCCAAATGGGCAGGGGTATAATTAATTAATTAATTAATTAATTAATTAATTGGTCAGGACGTTGTTTTCTTTCCATTTTGGAGGGCAAATATCATGCAAGCTGCTATGGTCGCACACGTAGATGTTTATATATTTTTTAGAGATCTTTAATCCCAATATCCCAAAAAAGAAAAGCCTCTGGTTTCTTAGAAAAGGTTACGAACTTTGCAGGGTTTTATGTATTTTGCCGCCGCCGTCATTTTGCAGTAGACATGGAGCTTGCAAAATGGCACCCATGCACGATCTGGTGAGTAGATTGACACACGAGGGAGGTCTTAAAATGATATTGTCGACAAAGGACTTACCAACGGTGGAGGAATGGCAGTTGAAGATGATGGAGTATTTGGAAGTAGCCGAACTGACTGCGAGACTCCGTGACCAGGGGGAGGAAGTGGTGGAAAAAGAATGGGGGAAATTTAGAGATTATGTTAAGAAATAAAGTTGTATTTGGTAAATTTAAAAAGTAGCGGGAAGAGACAAATAGTCTATAGAAGTAAGTTAGATATGGATAGAAATAAGATAAGTATAAGATATTTGATTAAGTTTGGATTATGTTTAATAGAAAAAGTATAGTAATTAATAGGATTAAGATTTGAAATAGAGATCTGGTAATGAAGCTGAAAGGGAATTGCTAAATAAGATAGACAATGAAAGCATAAAGGGAAGAACGGGAGGAAGTCACCCGACAATGGTAAGAACTAAGTTGATATACTTTTTATAATTTTGTGTCTTTAATTAATGTTTATTTTTATTTTTTTGTATTGTATGTTTTTGTGTTGCGTTGTTTGTGATTTTGATATAAAATTTAATAAATATTATTTCAAAAAAATAAAATAAAATGATATTGTCACCGGAAGAAATTAGACAATTGGTGAATGTCTGCCACAAATTCGAGAGCAGAGAAGGATTTGATCAGGATAATTGGGGGGGGGGGAATCTAAGTCCAGATTTTCAGATCAGCCTTGCAAAACCTTCTGCCTCTTTAAGGGAGGCCGAGCCTTTTGGGGGGGAGGACCCCCCAAGTGGTGAACAATGGGCCAAACTAAATGTTATGTTAATTTTGTGGCTTGCCCTTTTTCCTTTCAAAGGCTGTGGGTGGAAGGCTAATCCAGATCTGGACTCTGGCATGGGGCTCGGAGGAGGAGGGGGAGACAGACTTTCTGAAATAATGTTTTGGAAGATAATTGGCCGGGGGGCCCCAAACTATCCATGCTTTACATGTGAATTGGCTCTGTTGCGTCCTGATGCTTCTTTCATACTTTGAGAGCTAGAATCAGATTTGCTCCGTGACCACGCAGGAATATCTATATTCTCTTTCCCCCACAGTTTAAGTGAAGTTTTTTTCCGTCTGTGCTGTGTGCGAATCATCAGGATCAAGCAAAGGAATGTTAAAGCTTTTTCAGTCACACAGAACGCTTCATCAGAAGACCCCACAGAAAGGCTATGTATGTTGTTAGTGAAAGGAAACAGCAATCCCAGCTATGGATAGGCAGTTATGTTCCAGCTACCCCCTCCTACCCACCCTGATCTCACCTCCGCAGTTGGGTGGCTTCAGGCAAGCCACTAAGCTCTAAAGTTATAACCATCCCATCTGTAATATGGGGGCAACATTAGCCTACCTTATAGGTTTGTTGTAAGGCTTACCGAGATAAACAGCTGTGGACGCTCAGGAACATACTACATTATTATAATTATTGTTTTTACTGCTAACAGGAGGAAAAGGAGCATAAGGCAAGTTTTTTCATCCTCAAAGGATCATAGAATTGTAGCGTTGGAAGCAGGGCCGGATTTAGGTTTGATGAGGCCCTAAGCTACTGAAGGTAATGGGGCCCTTTATATGTCCAGCTGTCCTTTGTCAACAACAAATTGTCGCTGTTTTTTGTGTTGAATATATAGGTAAAGGTAAAGGGACCCCTGACTGTTAGGTCCAGTCGCGGACGACTCTGGGGTTGCGGCGCTCATCTCGCTTTACTGGCCGAGGGAGCCGGCGTACAGCTTCCGGGTCATGTGGCCAGCATGACTAAGCCGCTTCTGGCGAACCAGAGCAGCCACAGAAACGCCGTTTACCTTCTCAACGGAGTGGTACCTATTTATCTACTTGCACTTCGTGCTTTCAAACTGCTAGGTTGGCAGGAGCTGGGACCTGCCATATATATATATGCTATATGGTAATTTATGGACCTAATAGGTATATAAAACCATTTGCACATAACAAATTGGAGCCTACACAACCAGGACCGGTGCTGGCAATTTTGGCGCCCTAGGCGAGGGGGTGGGCCACGTGACGTCATTGCGTATGATTTACGTTGCGGAGCGGTGCCCCGCCCCCTGCCCAGCCGGGCGCCCTCCGCCGCCGCGGTTTGCTTGGTCCGCCACTGGTTGGGGCGGCGGGGGGCAGGCTGGCCAGCGCCCCCTCCATTTTGGCGCCCTCACCGCCGCGGTTTTTGCCCCAACCTGCTTGCTCCGCCGCTGGTTGGGGCGGCACCGGGCGGCGGCGGGGGGCGGGGGGCATGGGGCAGGCTGGCCAGCGCCCCCTCCATTTTGGCGCCCTAGGCAATTGCCTAGTTTGCCTAAATGGACGCGCCGGCCCTGTACACAACACAAAACACTGTTGCTGTATGTAGGTTTTATTTCATTTTTTATCTTATATTTTGGAAATGTACATCGTTTTTTCCCCTGTAAATTTTTTTGGGAGGGGCCCCAAGAGAGTGGGCCCCTAACCTATAGCTTGTTTAGCTTATACATAAACCTGGCACTGGTTGAAAGGGACCACAAGGGTCATCTAGTCATATCCACTTCAATGCAAGAATCTTTAACCCAGCATGGGGCTTGAACCCATGACCCTGAGGTTAAGAGCCTGGATAGCTCAGTTGGTTAGAGTGGGGTGCTGATAATGCCAAAGTTGCGGGTTCAATTCCTGCATTGCAGGGGGTTGGACTAGATGATCCTCAGGGTCCCTTCCCACTCTATGCTTCTAAGAGGCTCATGCTCCACCAATGGAGCTCATCTAGGGTTCCAACAACAAACTTCATTTCCTTGTCCATTTACAAAGTTGAAACCAGCTTTGGATAATCTAGTGCACTTGCTGGGGAAGATCCATGATGTGTCTAGTTACAGCACAAAACTCTTAAATGTGCAGAGAAAGAGTTAAAAATAACTTTTGTTTTTTAAAAAAAACCCTGAAGCTTTTCTTTTGGGAATTATAGGGACAGAGCTCCATAAATTGTATAGAAATTTATTTTATGTATGCTACTTGCCCAAAAGTGAAAAGAAGCAGAAGTCCCAGCAAAGGAAGAATGGATACGAAAACTTACGGAATAAGTTTTCACTCAGCATGCTGAGTGAGACATCTTGGAATGTTTGCAAACATCTCGACTGCTCCTGCATTTAAAGGTAAAGGTAAAGGTAAAGGGACCCCTGACCATTAGGTCCAGTCGTGACCGACTCTGGGGTTGCGGCGCTCATCTCGCTTTACTGGCCGAGGGAGCCGGCGTACAGCTTCCGGGTCATGTGGCCAGCATGACAAAGCCGCTTTTGGTGAACCAGAGCAGCGCACGGAAATGCCGTTTACCTTCCTGCCGGAGCGGTACCTATTTATCTACTTGCACTTTGACGTGCTTTGGAACTGCTAGGTGGGCAGGAGCTGGGACCGAGCAACGGGAGCTCACCCCGTCGCAGGGATTCGAACCGCCGACCTTCTGACCGGCAAGCCCTAGGCTCTGTGGTTTAGACCACAGCACCACCCGCGCCCCTTCCTGCATTTAAAAGGCCAGCACAAAAGCCCCCGGGGGCAAATAGGATTGTGGAGAGATGGTAGGAAAGGGTTAATCAGAGATGCGCATGAGCACAGCATGCGAATGACATGGGTGTTCGCATTAACATTGCATGTGACTGTCGGATGTCAGGGAGACAAGAATGGAAGATATTACACTCAAAGCAATATTACTATGGACTCAATAATTCACCGGTCAGGTGGAGTGAAGATTTACTCTGCTCGGCAAAGGACTGGTGCATATTTTATTTTTTCCTGATCAGAGCTTGAAAAGTCATTGAAAAACAAACTATGTTACACAGCTGTCCAGGATCACATCTACACCATACCTGTCAGGAGCGAGCCAGCAGTAAATCACACCATGCAAATTGGAGTTCACCCTTTATTAGCAGGAACATGATCTGTGCAGGAGTGTCAGACTTAGTGAGCACAGCAGCTCATCCCCGGTGGTCTTCCTCCATGAAAATGCTCGGTTGGTAGAGCATGAGACTAAACCTCAGGGTTGTGGGTTCAATCCCCAGGGGGGTTAGACTCGATGGCCCTCATGGTCCCTTCCACCTCTACAGTTCTATGATTCCATGTGACTCGAGGGTGATGAGCACCTCTGAACATGTGCAGAGAGCTTTCATTGAATAAACTCGCCTTCACTCATTCTCCGATGGCTGGTCTTTAGGTAGCTAAAACAACACCTCCACAAACAAGAGCACAATATCGTTTCATCTGCAAATGTCCCTTGGGGTCCCATCTAATTCTACCATTCATCTGGGGCTGAAAGAAGAGTTTCCCACTCAGGATATGGTTTTAAGTCTAGGGAACCAGCGGCTCTCCAGGTGGTGTTGGACTCCTGGACCCCCATCAGCCACAGCTAAGCTGGTTAATGGTAAGGGATGGAAGCCAGTCCTAAAACACTGGACGGCCCATCGAATCATAGAATTGTAGAGTTGGAAGGGACCCCAAGGGTCATCTAGTCCAACCCATTGCAATGCAGGAATGCATAGGTCTCTCTCTATATATATATTAATTAACTAATTAATTAATTAATTAATATCCTGCCCATCTGGCTGGGTTTCCCCAACGACTCTGGGCGGCTCCCAACAGAATATTAAAAACAAGATAAAACATCAAACCTTATAAACTTCCCTAAACAGGGCTGCCTTCAGATGTCTTCTAAAAATCAGGTAGTTGTTTATTTCTTTGACATCTGAAGGGGGGGATGTTCCACAGGGCAGGATGTTCCACAGGGCAGGAACACAGGCCACTACTGAGAAGGCCCTGTGCCTGGTTTCCTATAATCTCGCTTCTCGCAGTGAGGGAACCGCCAGAAGGCCCTCGGAGCTGGACCTCAGTGTCTGGGCTGAACGGTGGTGGTGGAGACTTTCGTTCAGGTATACTGGGGTGGAGGCTGTTTAGGGCTTTAAAGGTCAGCAGCAACACTTTGAATGGTGCTCAGAATTCCCTGCATTAGACCTAAGAGCCCATCTGGAGAACTCAAAAGTCTTGTTTACCATCTCTTGTCCTTCTCTCAAGCCAGGAACTGCAGGGCAGAAGTCCAGGTCACCAATCAGCAGAAGGGCCGAGGTGGTCCTCAAACGCAATGAGGCTGGCTTACCACATTGTGGAGGCAAATAAAACAGCCTGCCTTGCCATCTAAAGCAGTGTTGGGGAACCAGTGGCCCTACGGAGGTTATCGGACTCTCAACTTCTCGCATGGCCGATGGGCAGGAATAACAGGAATTATAATAATTCAGTGGCATCTGAAAGACACCCCACCCAACCCAACCCCGTTTCAGTAAACACATTTGTGTGCAATAGTAGGCTACTAGCTTAGCCCTCGGTAGCAGCTGCTTAGGACTTCCTCCTTTCAAAACATAGGCTCTACCTCCCTCCTCCATCTTTTGCTGGAACCTGTCCTGAAGTTTTGCATTATAGCTGCACTATATTCCCAGCTGAGATCCTAAAAGCAGATGTTTAATTTGTTCCGTTTCCCCCTCGCTGTCTCCTCTGTCCACCTTGCCCCAGACAACTTCCCTTGGCGTTTATTTATCTGGGATTGTTCTCTCTACCCTCCCCGCTCCCAACGCACACCCCACACCCCCGTTTCCTGTTTTCTTCATGAATGGGGCTCCCTGTTTGTGCAACACTTCTCCGGAAACAGTCTCCTGATAGGACGCATTGCCTGGACATTAAAGCAAGCATTCCATCCCCATTGTTTCTTTCCCCCTATAGGAATCTGATCTGCGAAGCTCTGACTATAAGAACATAATTGCAGAAATCTACAGTGTCAGGGGTCCCTTTACCTTTACCTTTAAGGGACGCGGGTGGCGCTGTGGTCTAAACCACGTAGCCTAGGGCTTGCCGATCAGAAGGTTGGCAGTTCGAATCCCCGCGACGAGGCACCTTCTGCTCCACTCAGACCCCCACTCTAAAGGTGAAGGTAAAGGGACCCCTGACCGTTAGGTCCAGTCGCGAACGACTCTGGGGTTGCGGTGCTCATCTTGCTTTACTGGCCAAGGGAGCCGGCGTACAGCTTCCGGGTCATGTGGCCAGCATGACTAAGCCACATCTGGCGAACCAGAGCAGTGCACGGAAACGCCGTTTACCTTCCCGCCAGAGCGGTACCAATTTATCCACTTGCACTTTGATGTGCTTTTGAACTGCTAGGTTGGCAGGAGCAGGGACCGAGCAATGGGAGCTCACCCCATCGCGGGGATTCGAACCGCCGACCTTCTGATCGGCAAGCCCTAGGCTCTGTGGTTTAACTTTTCCTTTGGATGTCCCTACTTTGATCCGAGACACGTTGGAGGGTATAGAGTTATCCGGCCCCTGAGTCATCTGAAGGCAGCCCGGTATAGGGATGTTCTTAATGTTTTATTATGGTTTAATATATGTTGGAAGCTACCTAGAGTGGCTAGGGAAAGCCAGTCAAATGGGTGGGGTATAAATAGTAAAATTGTTGTTGTTGAATAGGATGTCCCAATTTTAATGGGAGGAATGTTGCACTGTATGTTCTCTGCCTCCTCCTCTTCTTCTGTCAGAAACTTTTGTATTCTGCAACGCTTTTTACAACTGATTCTATGCTGGCCAGAAAGCACGCTGCAGAAATACCCGTTGGGTTGTGTTTTCCCTGTCTTCCATCCAATTTTAAAATGTGAGCCATATTCACTTTTGCAGTTCAGCTACGGTCTGTGTGTTTGAGGCAGCCCTTGTGTATGCCTCATGTGTAGACGATGGCCTCATGAATAGGCATGGGAGGGGGGTATATTAGTTATTCGATTTCTACCCCAGCTGCACTCCACGGGGCTCAAGGCGGCAGCATGCGTGGTTTTCTGCCTCTCCCCATTTTAACCTCACAACGACCCTGTGAGGTAGGTTGGGCAGTGTAGCACATCAATAGTTTTCCATAGAGGCAGATCATTGGCACAACTAGGGACAGATCTACACACCTTCCCCCAGGGAAAACCCGCTTTTTACCGCCAAATGGGAGCAAACACCAACCAGGTTTCTGCAAATTGATGTTTGCTCTGATGCAACTGTAAAGAGCAGTTTTCCACAGGGGAACTTCCCCAGGCCCATGGGAAATTGCTTGTAGCCGTGCCTAGAAAACGGGACAAACGGGAAACAGCTCACAGCTGTGTTTTCCAGGCACATACAGGCATCAGCCTTCTAGAACAGTGGTGGCTAACCTTGACACTCCAGATGTTTTGGAACTACAACTCCCATCATCCCTAGCTAACAGGACCAGTGGTCAGGGATGATGGGAGTTGTAGTCCCAAAACATATGGAGTGTCAAGGTTAGCCACCACTGTCTCTAGAATCTCAGGCAGGGTTCTTTCCCAGCCGTAGTTGGAGGTGCCAGGGACTGGAGCTCCCCGCATGCAGCACATGTGCTTTTCTGCCACAGAGCTACAGCCCAGTCCCCCTCGAGCTAGGAGACACAAGCCCCATGCCGGAGGAGAATTTCGTCTCCCGAGAAAGCAAAGGATTGTAGCAAAGACGCTGAACACATGTGCCACGCACACACCCAACAGGGAATGAAACTGCTATGCCCAATTGGCTTTTGTGGGCCCAACACACCTTGTGGGTTTGATGCTGAGAGCAGCATGCTCCATCCCTGTAAGGTGGAAAGGGGGCATAGGAATGGCATTGAGCGGCACGGCTGAAGGTGGACGTTGCAGTGCCTCCTGCCCGGAACAAAGGCGTCAGGGCACCACCTGGCGTCAACAAATGGTAAGTGCGAAAGAGAGCACACATGAGCATTGATGAACTGCTACCGTGTTTTTCCACAGGGTAAATGGAACCCGTTCCCCAAATACCTTTAGATGACAGGAAGAGCTGCTCGACAGTGGGGCGGGTTCCCTCGGGAGGTGGCGGACTCTCCTTCCTTGGAGGTTTTTAAGCAGAGGTTGTATGGCCATCTGTCATGGATGCTTCAGCCGAGATCCCTGCATTGCAGGGGGTCGGACTAGAAGACCATTGGCATTTCTTCCAACCCTACAATTTTATGATTCTATGAAGCAGTGTGCACGCAGCAGGGTCAACCAACATTGCCATACATTTGCTGGCATGTTCAGGCAGAGAGTGATCCTGCCATTTTCATCTCTCCATCTCTGGACGAAGAGTGGGCTACAGTCTCTAGACCAGGCATGGGCAACCTTGGCTCTCCAGATGTTTTGGGACTACAACTCCCATGATCCCTAGCTAACAGGGCCAGTGGTCAGGGATGATGGGAATTGTAGTCCCAAAACATCTGGAGAGCAAAGGTTGCCTATGCCTGCTCTAGACAATGCTAATCATCGTCTGCCGGGCCTGGACGACGCCCGTAGCATTCACTGTGGCCTCATGGACTGAAAATCCCTGGACATTTGAGAAATAAGGAGAGCTTGGAACCGGCCTCAGAGGCTAAAGTTATTATAGCATCCTTCCTGGAGTCGGCGGATGAAGAGGAACCCTCCCAGTGTCCTGATTTACCAGGGACAGTCCCAGAATTACAGAAGCTGTCCTGGTTTCCAATCTGATCCCAGACTGTCCCTCTTGCCCTTTCTGAAGGATGTCCTTATTTAAGGCTGAAAAATGTTGGAGGGGATGCAATAGGATGTCCCTCTTTTCACCTTCCTTTTTGGGGGGAGAGGGAGTCCCGGGCAAACCCCACATTCCCCCTACACACCCACAAAAGACACACATCAGAGGAGTGTAATGCCACACAAATTTTATTGGACACTGGTGGGTCATCTCTCCTCCCACAAGAGACAACAATCACATCAAACTTATAAAAGATGGAAACACACATCCTTCTGGTAACTTATTTCCCCCCTTCTATCACCCAAGGTGGGCACTGCCCACTGGCTGCTCAGCCCCTTCCACTTTTTCTCACTGAAGTAGCCCCTTCCCCACCAATACATTAATTCTGAACCGCTCATTCCCGGCAAACGCTATACCCTCCAACATCCAGGCATTTGGAGCTTCGGGAGACAGGAGTCAACACAGTCTGCAGGGAAGCCATTGCCAAGCCCCAACACGCAGTGCGCTGGCAGAACCGGGCTTGCTCAGAGCATGTCCCGTGGATTTCAAAACGGGACTTGCTTGTACATAAAATGGCCTCAGCTGCACAGCCCGATCCTGACCCACGTTTGCTCAGATTTCACTTGGTTCGGGCAACCGGGCCGACTCCTGAATAAAAAAGCATATATACTGCAGAATGGCAGCCCTCCATCCTAACTCGACGTAGGCAAGTTTGCAAGCAATCCAGAGAAAGCACTCCACCCTTACAAGCGCTTGAAACTACCTTACGCCAAACTGAAGATCCACCTTGCCCAGTGCTGTCTGTTCTGACTGGCAGCAGCTCTCCGCAGAGGTGCTGGGGAGGGGGGTGTCAAACCTGAGACCTTTGGCATGCAAAGCATGTGCTCTATCACCAACCCAAGGCTCCTCTTCCTCCTCCCAGGCTGAAAGGGGAAAGACTTGACTCCTCGCTAAAAAAAGGCTGGCAAGAAACAAGGCAGTGAGAGTGGGAAATTGGTTGGCAGTGGGGTGTTTTTTTATTGTTGTTGTTTAAGTGTGCAGGGCACCAGACTACCGGGGAAGATGCGCTTTCGAACCCAGCAGCTCCGACCTCTAACAAATCACATGGGAACCCAAGGTCAGGTGTTCAGAAACGCACTCTGCACATGCTTCCGAGGGTCTCTCCACATTCCAGGCCTCCGGGTGAAATCTTGAAGGCAAGGGTGTCGCAACAGGATTTTCTGGGGGGCAGTGCACTGTGTATAGATGGGGCAGACTGCCCCACTTGCAGCAAAAACAAACAAGCAAATAAATAAAGCGAGGCCACACGTTTTCATAAAAGTTGCATGGAATCAAACCTGAGTTCAAGAGAGAGCGTGAACTTCTCTCTCTGCCCACAAACTATTGCTTTGGAGTGGGTGCGCCGCTACAGCCCAGTTGCAGCTACAAGGGCAAAAAAACCAAAAACCCTGGGTTACTCAGATATCTATTCGGAGTGACGAATCGCTTCTCTACCAAGGAGGGTAAAAAGTCCCTTCGCAACTCAGTCTGAGCCCAGAGAGAAAATCTAGAGAAACACACATACCGAGTGAAAGCCCAAAACCAGCTTAAAAATGAACCAGAGAGTCCCTTCTCCATTGACTTCCTGCACCAGCTTGAAGCTGGTTTTGGGCCTCCCTTTAGCCTCGTGCAACTTGAAAACTTACCCCTATGCTCTGATTTGTTTTTTTCCTGTATAAGTGGATAAAATGGTTGGACCTGGACACTGGCGTTAATGAATATATGTTAAAAAATTAGGAGGTTAGAGGTGGGAAAAATAGCTTAAAATTTTGAGACCGGAGGGAGGAAAGGGTGTAAAAAGACCAAGGATTTGAAGTCATGCTTCCCATTCCCAGATAGACTTTCTGTCCTGTTTGCTGACCTAACCTACCGGCCTCTGGGAAGACCTACCAGTAGGTCTAGGCCTCCTACAATGCTGGGCCCTAAAGCGAGATCTCTTTTTCTTAGCCTCTGCTGCCCCTCGCCCTGCTTCCTGCTCTTTAAGGTGGTCTTCAGATGCCTACAAGGTGACAACAGGGGAGTCCGGCTATGGCCATTCCATTGCAAAGCTATCTGAGTCGCATTTCCCCTCCAAAAACCCCCAATATGCAGCAGCTATCCTTCAAAAAATCTGCACCTCTCTGGATTTCTGCAGTGCCGTTCTCCGGCTGAAAAATGCATACAGGAATATATGCATTACAGGTTAAAACAACACCCATACAAACGTATATTATATTAGTGTTGGGAGGGGGTAGGTGGGGAAATGCACACCAAAATACTGGTGGAAATTGGCGAGGGCTTTTGGTGTGATGAACTGAAAGGAGGATTGGGGAAAAGAGAAACTGAAATGCACGAATTCATCCAACCTCGCTACAGCGAGAGGTCAAAGCGCAACCCTTTGACCTCCCTCTACCCTGTTCCGACACCCGAACGGAAGAGAAATGAACTGGGGAAAGCGATCCCAATAGAGCTGGTTAGAAACACTGGAAGCCGTCTTAAACATGGTCAAACCTCTGGCCCACCCAGCTCAGTACTGGCCACACTGACTGGCAGCAGGTCTTTCAAAAGGGGAGGTCCTTTTCAGCACTACCTGGAGACGCCGGGGATTGAACTGGGGGCCTTTTTAGACACAGGTCACATGCTCTGCTGCTGAAGGGGTTCCACCCCATTCCCAACACCCCAAACACAGTTGCAGTCTGCCTTTCTGCATCCTACACAATGTCCCCGACCTAGTGGTGATCTGGGGTATTGCAGTTGTAGGAGGGAAGAACACTCACTGACGGACATCTACAAAAGGAAGCACCCCCTGTTTCTAAGGCAGGGAAGGAAAAAAGGAGCTCAGAAAAATCCATCCAGCGAAATATCAGCTCAGCTCTACGATATGGAGCAAATACCATACATTTCCCGTGTATAAGAAGACTCCTGTTTTTCTGAACCCAAAATAAAGAAATCGATATTTTTGGGTTGCCAAAGCTTTGTGGGGGCAATCACCCTCCAAGTTGTTGATCGCCACGCTGAAAACCGTGCATAAGACAGCCCCCCGTGTAAAATAAGGCACACACCCCATTTTTTACTCAAAAAATTAAGGAAAGAAAACATCGCCTTCTACACGGGAAAATACGGTGCGTAGCCAAAATCAAACAGAAACAAGGAGAATTCCTACACTCAAAACAAGGTTGTGCGTACTTGAGGCCAAGAGAGAGTGTGAGAGAGCACATCTTTACAGATCAGCTTATTTGACCTCATTCGCTTCAATTCCACAATTGAGGATTTCAAAACTGCCATCACTGGAAGAGGCCAAGCAAAAAAAAAAAAAAAAAAAAGCCGATTGCCAATATCCCCGATTGCAGGGGTGACCCTCTAGATGTTGTTGGGACTACAATTCCCATCATCCCTTCTCACTGGCCCTGCTAGATCACATGATTCCCCATCACTGCCTTATCGGACCCGCAGACGCCATCTTTTGAGTATAGCTAAGCACTGACACACACACCCCTTCACGCCAAGCACATTTAGGCAGAGGCAACAACCTGGTGATTTTGTCCTACGACTCCCCGAGACGTCAGTGGCCACATGCGGCTGGTGCGCCACCCGACACATTCCTGGGCACAGGATCCCAAACCGCTACCACATTGGCCTTTAAATAATAATCATAGTGAATCTGCTTCGGATGCACAAAAAACGTGAGTACAGCTATTATCAACGATCTATATACAAAAGGCTACTTGCCTCGATAGCGCGTTCTCAAATGGCTTTTCTTCATTGCTCGTGTGCATATTTTATATATATTATATTAGTGTATTATATATATATATATTCTATATATCCAGATACTCATATGAAACACAGCGAATATACAAAAAAGATTACATGGTTAGCAGAGAGTGTGTTTCTATCTATTTACAGTAATGCGGCTTCCCCATCTCGTAATGCTCTGAGAGGTCAGACCAAGCGTGGGGGGGGGGGTATGGGGCGGCCGGTGCTTCTCTAAAAGAAAAAGGTGGGGAAAGTGTGTGTGTGTGTGTGTGTGTGTGTGTGTGTGTGTGTGTGTGTGTGTAGGCAACCGGCTCTGCGCTCCTGCCTGCTTCCCATCCGCTCGGGGCTTGCTCCCGTTAGGAGCCTATTTCTCTTGCTTGCTGCAGCCTCATTTGGATGAGAGAGAAAAACACAACCCAAGAGAGAGAGTGCATAGCATCACAGCTAAGCAGCGAAACATGGGTGGAAGCCGAATGGGGTCAAACGGCAAGCTAGGCTCCACCGGGTGGGACTCCTGGCTCCGAAAAACCTCGCACGGTCCGAGCGTTTGAGCCAGGAGCCCAACACCTAACCAGCTTGCTTGCCCAAGGTCGGCAGCTTTGAGTGGGGCTTCTCAAGGCAGCCCAGGTGGACCCTGCACAGAGACCATATGGACTAGGAACCTGACTCTGTTAAGTTACCACCCTTTGGCACATGCTGTTAGCAAGGTATGGAAGTGGAGGGTTTGGGCCAGGGGGTGGGATAGCCCTTGGCCCCTTAACATGTAAATGAAAAAAGGCCCTCCAGATTTAACCCCCAGAGGAGGAGGAGGGAGGGAGGGAGGGCACCGGTCTGCAAGGTGGCGCAGCAAACGAGAGGGCGGCAAGCAAGGACCATCTGCGCCGGCAGTGATCTGGCAACGTGAACACGCGACTTTATCAAAGGCCTTCACAGCTGTGGTGCAAAAAGGGACTCCAAACAAAATCACACACACAAAAATCACACACGTTATATTGGGCGGATTCCAAACTAAAGGAAAAAAAGAAAAGAGACAAGCCGGCGCCTGGACGCTGGGTGTTTCAATATTGCAGCAGCGCCCTCTGGCGCCACACAGGGCAGCAGGAGAAACCAGAAGGGGACGCCTGCCTCCCTCGCGCGGCCTGGCAGTTGGAGCTGGCAACCGAAAGCAACTAACGGGAGTCCCGGCAAGTGGCGGCGGCTGTTATGGCTTCTTCAGCTTGCCTTCCTTCACCAATCGGTCGTTGAGCTGGCACAGCTGCCTGAGGAAGCCATCGTTGGGGCCGATTTCCCGCTTCTGCCGGACAATGCTGACGGCACTCTTGACATCCATGTTCTGCCGCAGCATGAGGTAAGCGATGACCAGCGTCGGCGAGCGGCTGTAGCCTTCGCGGCAGTGGACAAACACCCGGCCTAAGAGGGGAAGAAGAAAAGAGAAAAGCCGGCGTTATGTGACAAATGGGGGCTCATGGAAGCTTACATGCAAGTGTGTGTGTGTGTGTGTGTGTGTGTGTGAGAGAGAGAGAGAGAGAGAGAGAGAGTATAAAATGGAGTCCTGATGCCAAGGAGGAACACACAGAATCACAGAATTGTAGAGTTGGAAGGGGCCACAAGGATCAACTAGTCCCACCTGCTGCAATGCAGGAATCTTTGGGCCCAATGTGGGCCTCAAACCCATGACCCTGAGATTAGCAAGCTGCAAAAGAAAATGGGGTGAGGAGAGACAGAAGAGAGATTCTTAAGAGAGAAGGTTACAATCTGCCACCCACCATTCTGATAGGGTATCAAAGCAAGCTGTCTTACACAGAGTCCTACCATTGGTCCATTGCGTGCAGTACTGTCTATCTACATTGGCTGTTGTGGGCAGGTTGGACACAGAGGAAAGGTGGGCGCAACCAACTGGTGAACCCCCAAGGGAAGAAGGCTCAGAGCCCGGGGAGTGGTGGTGGGATGGCCATGAGTGGTCAGAGGGAGCAGGTTGGGAGGAGGAGGTGTCAGAAGCTGGAGAGGTAACGGGGCTTAGTGAGAAGGGAGAGTCTGTGGCAGAGAGAAGCCCAGAAGCAGGAGGAGAGTGGGATGAGGGAGGCCAAGAGGCAGAGGTGAGTCAGGCTGGTGAGGAGTCATGAGCGTCTCCCCTTCCTGCTGCAACAAGCTCCCTCACTCTCGCAGAACCAGAAGAGGCATGAAGAGGGCAGAGGAGAAGTTAGCATCACTCAGGCGCAGTCTCAGATTGCTTTGGAAGGATCTGGGGGAGGAGGGGACTTAGGCAACTGTGGGAAGGTGGGTCAAGACCTACCAATAAGAGTTGTGGTACTCATTAGGTCTGGCTCTTCTGAGCTGGACTGGCTTCTGCTAAAAAAGAGTTCGCATCACATACTCTGTGTCAGGGGTTGGCAAACTAAGGTCCGCAGGCCGGATCTGGCCCAATTGCCCTCTGGATCCGGCCCATGAACGGTTCTGCAATCACTGCTTGGATCGGTGCAATTGCCATTTTCCCCTTATTTTTCAGGAGCCATTTTTTTGCAATTTCCCCCCTCCTTCCCTCGCCATGGCGGTGTTTCCTCCCTCCTGCCGGCTTCTCCCCGCCCTGCGGAGGAAGGGGGCTGGGCCTTGATAGGAAGCCTCACGGCCTGCCTGCCGGCCTCTCCCCATGGCCGCGCTGTGGGCTGGAGCTTGGCGGGTACCTGCTGGCCCTGCGCCTCGTGCCCAGGAAAGCTGACCCGAAAAGGAGAGGTGCACGCACAGTCCGACCCACCATTGGTCGGGATGTGTGTGAACCAGCCCCCTCCAAAAAAAAGTTTGCTGACCCCTGCTCTGTGTGATCTATTGCTGGCTGGCTCCCTGACACTCCTGGATTTTCAGACAGCGAGAATTCCTAGCTGCCAAGAATTCGTGGCTCTGCCCCTGAGCTATGGCCCTTTCGCTCGCTTCCTCAAATGCACCTTGGGAACTTTGCAGCGGGGTGTGGGAAAGAGAGGGAGAAGAGATGGCAGGCCAATCGGGACCAGAACAGCCAGCAAAGAAATAAGGTGAAGGGTGTCCCAGTTTACATCCCTATCTGTTCAAACATTGGACTTTTCCAGATCAGATCCCAAGCAGGCTTCACCCCAACATAGCTGTCAAACCTCCCTTTTTTGGCGGGAAACTCCCTTATTCCAATGCCGTTTCCCGCTGCTATCCCGGATTGTTGATATCCCTTAAATTCCCCGGATTTCAAAGGAAGCAGCTCCTCTCCTTCCCTGCCGGCCAGGGAGGCTCCTCAGCTGCGTTGCTCGGCTGCCAATAAGGAGTCTGAGACCGACTGGGGGCGGAGCTTGCATGCCTTGTGCAGCCAGACCCTCACGCCCAACCAGACAGACAGCCTGCCTGCTGTCTACGCGATCGCTCTTTCGCTCACCCGTTCGCGCGCAGCCTCTGGAGCGTAGGGTGGCGAGGCTACTTGGTGCCATTGCACTGCCCTTGCGGCATCCCTTATTTTCAAATCTGAAAGTTTGGGGGAAATCCCTTATTTTCAAATCCGAAAGTTGACAGCTATGCACCCCAACCCCTCGCTTTTCATTAATTCAGACAGGATTTAGGCCGTCTTAAACGGGGACATTCATAAATGATGTGTAACCTCCAGGACAGGAATACGTTCCTATAAGTCTTGATGATGAACTGAGATTGGGATAGGTTTTCCTCACTACAAGAATGTGCTAGGACTGTTTGGCTTTGGGGAAAGAAAGAAAAAAGCAGCAGCACTCGGCCACGTCTGTGAATTTACATATTTACTTTTCTATTTATACTTTTCCTTTCCTTTTTTCGCAAGCTGCTCTGAGTTCTCGCTGCGGATGAGCAGAATAGCAACGCTTAAATAGCAAGAACAAATGACAAGAATTCCAACACTCCAGGGAACTCTCACTCGCCCACAGGGTCCAACTGGCTTTCTTTGTTCGGAAAACAAAATCTCCTTCGAGGTACGGGAAAAGGACAAACTGTCCAGGCTGCCGCTATTTTGGGGTGGGATCCAGTTACGAAATTGCCCAAAAATGAGAGCTTGAGAAGCTTTGCCTTTGGGGGAATGAGAGCAAAGCCACATGTGGGCCGCATAGGAACACGTTCAGCCACAAGAAGGGGGTTGGACTAGATGACCATTGGTGTCCCTCCAACTCTACAATTATGAGATTCTATGAGTCTTGTGTCCCCTTGAAGACTATGATGGCATAAACCTTTCGTGGAAACTAGTTAAAAACGCTTATGCCACAAGCCAGCCAGCCAGCCCACCAAAAAAATATCCTGGTTCCCTCCAGATTCTCACATTGTTTCAGAAGGCAAAAAGGTTGTTAGTTTCGCTTTAAAATGCGAACACATCAAATTTCTAACCCAAACCTAACAGGGAGAAAGGAATTCCGAAGGTTAGCAGATGCCAATGCCAGTTTGGAAGAACTCTGTATGTAGAGGAGGCACCCAGTAAGCTGCCCGGGGACTTGAAAACAGCTGCGCCGCAGATTCAAAATATGAATGAATCAGCAACAGGCCGATTTAAACAGGCTGTCAAACCACAAGCAGTTGAAAGCCAAGGCCCGACTCTTCACTTCGTAAGAACCTAAGAGGGCCTTCTCGGTAGTGGCGCCCGCCCTGTGGAACGCCCTCCCATCAGATGTCAAAGAAATAAACAACTATCTGACTTTTAGAAGACATCTGAAGGCAGCCCTGTTTAGGGAAGATTTTAATGTTTGGTGTTTTAAATATTCTGTTGGGAGCTGGTCAGAGTGGCTGGGGAAACCCAGCCAGATGGGCAGGATATAAATAATAAATTGATGATGATGATGAAGCAGCCTATGGCCCATCGAGTCCAGCGTTGTGTTATTACAGTGGCCAGCCAGATGCTTATATGGGAAGCCTTGAAGCAGGATTTGAGCAGAAGAGTTGTCTCGCCTCCTGTGGTTTCCAGCAATTGGCATTCAGAAGCATTGCTGCTCCCTCCCGCACAACCCAGCTCAAATATAAAAAAGCACAGAATCCACCATCAATCTGAAAGCGATCCTCCGCTGGCAGACAAAAGCTGTACTATCAGCAAGAATAATGGGGTATACTTTACATGTTTCTCCCGCTGATCCTCCCACGCTACCACCGACTCCCTTAAATTCATGTCCCTTAAATTCCACACAAACACACACACGTCCCGGAGATGAGAAGGATCACAAAAATCCAGATTGACAAGGGCCACTGATCCAGACCAGCCATTCCCAAACTGATGTCCTCCTGCTGTTTTTAGACTTGTAACTCCCTGATGCAGCAAGCAGGACACCAGATTGGAAAGGCTGGTTCAGACTCTCCAGCCTGCCCTCCTTTGCACTCAATGAGATACCATGCAATAATAATAATAATAATAATAATAATAATAATAACAACAACAACAACAACAACAACAATAACAATAATTTACTATTTGTACCCCGCCCACCTGGCTGGGTCCCCCCAGCCACTCTGGGCAGCCTCCAACAGATATTAAAATACATTAAAATATCACAGGTTAAAAACTTCCCTAAACAGGGCTGCCTTCTGGTATTTTCTGAATGTCAGATACTTGTTTATTTCCTTGACATCTGAAGGGAGGGCGTTCCACAGGGCGGGTGCCACTACCGAGAAGGCCCTCTGCCTGGTTCCCTGTAGCTTTGCTTCTCGCAGTGAGGGAGCCGCCAGAAGGCCCTCGGCGCTGGATCTCAGTGTCCGGGCTGAACGGTGGGGGTGGAGACGCTCCTTCAGGTATACAGGTGAAACTCGAAAAATTAGAATATTGTGGAAAAGTCCATTTATGTAAGCAATTGTTTTCATTAGCTACTGGAGTTTAATATATGAGATAGACTCATGACATGCCAAGCAAGATAGGTCAAGCCTTTATTTGTTATAATTGTGATGATTATGGCGCACAGCTGATGAGAACCCCAAAGTTGAGATTGTTAATTTGGGGTTCTCATCAGCTGTACGTCATAATCATTACAATTATAACAAATAAAGGCTTGACATATCTCGCTTGGCATGTCATGAGTCTATCTCATATATTCATTTCACCCTTTAAGTTGAATTACTGAAAGAAATGAACCTTTCCACGATATTCTAATTTTTCGAGTTTCACCTGTACAGGACCGAGGCCGTTTAGGGCTTTAAAGGTCAGCACCAACACTTTGAATTGTGCTCGGAAACGTACTCTTTGCAATGCAAAGAGCAACCAAATGCATCTGCAAGCAGAGGACAGGGAAATAGCAAGGGAGGGCCACGGTGCAGCTTGGCCCGCAGAATGCAGCAGAATGCAGTTCAGCAGGACAAGCAGCCCATGCCCATAGCGGAGGAGCAGGTTCTTGCAGCTGCGACAGGTGCCTCTCACCGTCTTTCTGTGCCAACGCCTTCTCGATGAAATCGGCAGCTTCCTCAAAGTAGCGGCTGAGGTTGAACTCCTGGGTGTCGTTGGCCTTGATGCCATGATAAGTGATGCCTGTTCCTTCGTAGAACTCGGCATTGGTGTTCACGTGCATGAAAGACTTGCCTTCTGCTGCGTTCAGGATGTGGGTGATGCCCAGGCGTTGCAGCCGCATAACATTCTTGGCTATGAACCTGTAACGGGAAGATGGAGTCGTGTCATGTGTGTGTGATTTTTATTACATTTTCTGTTTTACATTTTAGGACATTCACTTAAAGAACCTTAAAGAGCAGCGCACGGAAACGCCGTTTACCTTCCCGCCAGAGCGGTACCTATTTATCTACTTGCACTTTGACGTGCTTTCGAACTGCTAGGTGGGCAGGAGCTGGGACCGAGCAACGGGAGCTCACCCCGTCGCAGGGATTTGAACCACCGACCTTCTGATCAGCAAGCCCTAGGCTCTGTGGTTTAACCCACAGCGCCACCTGGGTCCCTTTTGCACAACATAAATACCTGCATATTTTATACAAACTAACCATTCAGTATTCCATTATTACATCCATCAAAACTTATTTACACTGTTGAATTTATCTTAATGCTGCCAGCGTTTTCAAACAAACACAATTGTCCTCCATATATTCAAACAAACATTTTCCAATCTTCTTTAAACGTACGCTCTTCTTGTTCTCTTATCTATATATGTTCGGTCCACAAGCTGCACACGTTCCATCAGTTTAAGTTGCCAATATTCTTTAGTCGGGACTTTGCTCGTTTTTCATTTTTGGGCTAACGAAACATGAGCCGCAGTAGTGGCATACATAAATAACCTTTTCCGACACCTGGGAATTTCCATCTGAGTTATCCCCAACAAAAAGGACTCTGGGTTTTTGGGTTGTTGTTTTTTTAAAAAAAAATTATTTTTTTTTGTAAAATATGCAGGGATTTATGATATGTCAAATGAACTATGGAAAGAAAAGAAGGGAAGTCATTGATATTTTAAGGATGTGAAATGAGCATCTTAAATTGTAACTTAATACAGAATACAGAATAACGTATTTTTTCGCTCTATAAGGCGTACCTGACCATAGGACGCACCTAGTTTTTAGAGGGGAAAAGCCCCATTTTTTGAGGATCAGCTCAAATTTCTGTAGCTTCTTTTGCAAAGGAGAAAAGCCCCATTTTTTGAGGATCAGCTCAAATTTCTGCAGCTTCTTTTGCAAAAGAGAAAAGCCCCATTTTTTGAGGATCAGCTCAAAGTTGTTGAGCTTACTTTGCAAAGAGAAAAAACCCTGTTTTATGGGGTTTAACTCACAGTTCTGCAGCTTCAGAAAAAGAGAGCCATTTCTACAGTTTCCAGACAGATAATCCAATCAGCCAGTCACATGTCGCTGGGGAAACAGCCTCCCTCTGCAAGGGGCCGGGGCTGGAATCTCTCTCCCTTATCTCTCTCCCCAACCCTTTGCTGAGCAGCTGCTCAGTGGGCTTCATTTCAACACCCCCTTCCTCTCTCTTTTTAAAAAAAAGCATGATCTGCTTTTGCCCCTGGGCGGTTCTGCTCCAGGGACCACACATTCGCTCCATAAGGCGCACAGACATTTCCCCTTACTTTTTAGGAGGAATAAAGTGCGTCTTATGGAGCGAAAAATACGATACTTAATGCAGAAAACTTAATACAAATTATATACCCCCCCCAAAAAAAGGAAGTTGTTTCAGGGAATGGCCAACTGCTGGATGGGGTGTCAATAACTCTTTTACCCCAGGCAAGAATAAAGTGGTACTTGTTCACACACACTGTGTGTGGTTCAATTTTATTTTCCTCTCCCTTCATTTTGAGCAGGGCACCATATGCCCAGTTGTGGCATTTGAGCAAAGGAAGATGACTTATGCAGAGTCAGAACATTGGTCCATCCAGCTCAGTGTTGTCCAGAAGCTCTCCAGGATTTGGGAGCAGGATCTTTTCCCGCCCTACCTGGAGATGCCGGGGATTGAACCTGGGACCTTCTGAATGCAAAGCAGATGCTCTGCCACTGAGCTACGTCCCTTCCCCGAGGTATTTAGTGACCTTTTTCAGATATAACGCTACACCAGGGATGAGGAATCCAAATTGTGCCCGATCGCAGGGCTGAATGAACCAGATGGTCTTCCGATTCATTGGTCCTCCTCCATCCTAACCTCTCTGCAGGGAGGGTGCTCCCTATTCCTCAAATCCCTTCCCCACAAATAAATAAAACCTCTGAACAGCGACACCAAGGGGCGAAACTGCCAGTGCCAACAGGAGAGCAAAATCTGGAACACGGCAACAAAAAATAAAAATAAACAGCACCAACATCTAGCGTCCTTTCCTCTTGAAACTGCTGCATTGATGGGAACCATTTGCTCTAAAAGTGATGAGGCAGCGTTATAGACGGGGGGGGGCAACTTATCTTTTGGGGAGGGAGGAGGGCGTGGAACAGAAGAACTGCCCCACAGAGAGATGAGTTCAGATGACCAAGTTGAAAAGCTGAGCGACACGCAAGCTTTTTACTCGTACGCAGAGCCGCTATGCTCTCCCTTTGCGAGAGCTGCACCTGAAGCGGGAATTCGCCACTGCTCCTTGTTTTGTTCCAAACTGGTAAACCACGGTTGCCGGCTTCTGAACAACCCAATTTATAAAACCCAGTTCAAACAAGGATTTAGCATTCTCCGTTGTTCGAAAGCCGCTAACCATTGTTTCTCAGTTCAAATGAAAACGGGAAACTATGGTTAACCTCTTGCGGGCATGTATTCTGGAACCCAGAACAATCGGGGGTCACAGATCCTACAGTTGCCGGTACCCACATGCAGTCCCTTCCTCTGTATATGGCAATGTCGGGGGGAGGGAGAGGATAATCGGCACAACCCCCCTGATGTAGCCTCCAGAACTTACAACTGAACTGAGGCATTGGCCTGTCTAAAAGGTCTTGATCCACAAACCCCATAGAGGACAAAACATACTTTTTGTGCTGAAAGCAACAGTTCTGGAGAAGGGGTGGTGGTGGAGAGAAGAGACCTTTCTTGCAGCCATCCCCAAAGAGGGCCATAAACTCCTGCCTGCTCTAAATCTGGAGCTCGTCCCAGCAAGTCTTGTAACATTACTCCAGCCGCCGGATCAACATTACCCTCTGCGGAATATTACACTAGCAAAGAGAGAGACTGCTTGTCACCAGTGAGAGAAATGTCAGAAACGTCTTGGTATAAAAAGACTGGCTTAAAGGACAGATGATTTGCCACAGAGTAGAAAATTCAGATCTGTGGCTGAGGAGAATATGTTCCTCGGCCAATACAATACACACACAAAAAGCTAAGGCAGCCCATGAATTATAGAAATCTATTACATAAACAAAACTTTGAAATTTTTTATTTTTTTTTAAATTGATCAGAGCCCAGTGGCCAATAGATTCATCTTCATATGCAAAAGCCCTGAACAAACTGGATATAAAAATCAATTAAAATAAAATAACATGTGCAGTTGCATGAAACAAATATTTCCCCAAAGCCAATTATCTGCGGCCAGATGAGTTTCGACTAATCCATCTTCTTTAGTGGCAGGTAAAGAATGCCAAACACCAGCATGGGCAGGAACCCAGAAGGTATAATCATATTTAGGATAGGCCATGATTGCAATGGCAAAAATCTGAAGCAAAAGATGTAGACCCTGTAGTCTTCAAAAAGAAGGATTGGTCAACACCCCCCCCCAAAAAAGCTTGCTTTCACATAAAAAGGTAAAGGTAAAGGGACCCCTGACCATTAGGTCATCTCGCTCTATAGGCCGAGGGAGCCGGCGTTTGTCCGCAGACAGCTTCTGGGTCATGTGGCCAGCATGACTAAGCCGCTTCTGGCGAACCAGAGCAGCGCACGGAAACGCCGTTTACCTTCCTGCCAGAGCGGTACCTATTTATCTACCTCCACTTTGTGCTTTCGAACTGCTAGGTGGGCAGGAGCAGGGCCCGAGCAACGGGAGCTCACCCCGTCGCAGGGATTCGAACCGCCGACCTTCTGATTGGCAAGCCCTAGGCTCTGTGGTTTAGACCACAGCGCCACCCGCATCCGCTGTGGTATTAAACCTCACCTGCAGGACTCAGCTACATTAGTATTTTTTAATGCATTATAACACTGTGACATCAGATGGGGCTGCAGAGTTTGATCCTTCGGCAACATGAATTCCTATTATGAGCTTTACAATGCGTTTCCCTGAAATGTTTTTGGTTTTTTTAATGTGTCTAGATCCAGCCACAGGCTCAGCCGAAGCTGAGAGAATGCAGTAACGCAGCAATGTTGTTTCTTGAGCTTATCTCTCAACATTGTAGGTTGGACTGAGTCTACTTTACAACAATCCTGCAATGCAGTTAACTGCTGCAAGTTTTGGAGGGTTTGTGATGAAACAGCAGCTCCACAATATCATCCCGTTGTTAATACTGCAGGTCAGAGACGTGTCTGAATTAGGCGTGTCTGAATTCCCACCGGGAAATCCCCCCGGAGTTCTCAGGTTACGTCAAAGGTCAATCTACTTAAACCATGGGTAGGCAAACTAAGGCCCAGGGGCCGGATCCAGACCAATCGCCTTCAAAATCCGGCCCATGGACGGTCCGGGAATCAGCGTGAATTTACATGAGTAGAATGTGTGCTTTTATTTAAAATGCATCTCTGGCTTATTTGTGGGGCATAGGAATTTGTTCATATTTTTTTTTTCAAAATATAGTCCGGCCCCCCACAAGGTCTGAGGGACAGTGGACTGGCCCCCTGCTGAAAAAGTTTGCTGACCCCTGACTTAGACTGCCTTCTCAGACTTCCTCTCAGGTCGAGCCAAGCACCCCATTGAATTGGCAAGTCTCATGCTTCACTGGCTTCCAGGAAGCGTCCCTCCTCTTTTCAATGATCAAAAAACTAAAGTAATCCACATTGTACATGAAGATGGACCCAGATTGCAGCAGGGACTCCTGCCTTTGATGTTAACTTTTGCTTTTTCACACACACACACCCTCACCACTTTCATCCACACCTACACACCTTGGATACACTACCCCCATAGTTGTGTTCCATTCCTTTTTGGAGGAATATACTAGCTCAGTTCTGGGAATATGCAAGAAATTCAAAAGAAAGCTGGGCCTATGGATAAAATCAAATAAAACAGCGTTGCTATAGAACTATGCCACTTTGTTACATACAACAACCATAAAAAAACAACACAATGATTTGAATGCATCATAAACATGCAACGCCAGATGGCGCCAGAGAACAGAAAAATTCCTACGCGATTTTCCATAGGGTTTTTCCCCCTTTTGTTATAACAATCGTAATTTCTGACTTATTTATAGCATTTTTGTTTCCTTTGTGTAGATTCACCCACAGTTTGTACATCATTATTATTTTAACGTAGGGAAAGATGGGGCTCATCAACCTGGGAAGGTAGCCCACCTAGGAGGAGGAAAACTCTGATCCTAAACCTCTGCTGCCTTGTGGGATGTTTTCGGGAACAGAAAAGGCTAAGGAAGAAGAAGAAGAAGAAGAGTTTGGATTTGATATCCCGCTTTATCACTACCCGAAGGAGTCTCAAAGCGGCTCACATTCTCCTTCACTCTGTGAGGTGAGTGAGGCTGAGAGACTTCAGAGAAGTGTGACTAGCCCAAGGTCACCCAGCAGCTGCATGTGGAGGAGCGGAGACGCGAACCCGGTTCACCAGATTATGAGTCTACCGCTCTTAACCACTACACCACACCGGCTCTCAGTGGTTGCATGGTCATCTGTCATGGATGCTTTAGCTGAGATTCCTGCATTGCAGGGGGTTGGACTAGAGCACATTTGGGGCCCCTTCCAACTCTACAATCCTATGATTCTCTGCTCACCAGCTGGTGACAGTCCAGTCCTGCTCCCTGCAGAGGTCTGCACATCTCTCAAGAGTCCCAGTGCCTGCTTGTCCCAGAGTACCCAGACCCATGTCTGGTAACACCCCATCCATTTCACTACGAGTTCTGATGGAAAGGGAGAGACGACAATAAGTTGTGCCTGTTGGCCTAGGCCTGAGCAGGCGGACGATGCTGAAGTCTTTCCTTTTGGACAGTGAGGGGCACACTGTGGTTCGGGTCCCAGTGGGGTTCTAGTTGAGGCAGAGAGGGATGTTGCAGTGGGGCAGAACAAGAAGTGTTTGGATTTGATATCCCGCTTTATCACTACCCGAAGGAGTCTCAAAGCGGCTCACATTCTCCTTTCCCTTCCTCCCCCACAACAAACACTCTGTGAGGTGAGTGGGGCTGAGAGACTTCAGAGAAGTGTGACTAGCCCAAGGTCACCCAGCAGCTGCATGTGGAGGAGTGGAGACGCAAACCCGGTTCCCCAGATTACGAGTCTACCGCTCTTAACCACTACACCACACTGGCTCACAAATTTGGAGTGGAGTCCCTAAGATGGTTGAATGGCACCTTGTAATGCCCCTTCCGGCAACTCCTGCAGCCAAGCTGGTGCCAAACATATTGCTCTGCTTTCCTTTGGACCACATCAGCAAGGCTGGGGTCTTGTCATCTGGGCAGCCCAGGACCTCCCTACACACTGACTAATCTTGCGCTCCAGAGGCACACTCCATTGTCTCTCGAGACAGATGGATGCCAACAATTTTAAGGGGGAGTTCCACAACAGAGGTGGGGATCCTGAAGTTTTCAGGAAATGCTCCCCGCCCCAATCTAAAGAGGGGGAAACTGCTGGGGGAGGTGGTCCTGTTTACAAACAGGATTCGCAAATGGTCCTGTGAACGAGTTAATACTTTTCAATGGCATGGCATGCAAGGGGGGAGACGAAGAGGAGGGGTTATGTTGCTCAAGGATAGTGACATCTCAGGTCCGTGGCATCCTCACCACACCCCACGTAGCAATGGGTGTGTGCTACCAGCAGCAGGAGAAGGGAAACCGCACTGCATTCTCCAAGCATGCTGGGAAATTGCAATACCCCTGCAAAAGAAAAGAACTTGGGTACTGCAGGAACAAGGATCAGAATCAGGAGAATGTTTATTTGCATCAGCCACTAGCCATAGCAATAAAAGAAAATAAAACATACTGAAGATAGAGGTAAAAAATTAACTATACAAAATTCATTTGGGAGGTTTACGTCAATAATCAAATAATAATGCACGAACAAGTGTGTGAGGAGGTCAAGGGTCCTCCTCAGGAGTAAGCGACTCGGCAGTCCGTTTGATTTATTTACAAGTTTATTTCACCAGACAAGTTCACAGTTCCTCATCCTCCTCCGATGACTCAGATTCTCCAAGTAAGGGCTTCCGCTTTTCCCCCCAGCATAAAAGCCTTTTGAAACTCCAACGTCTCCTTTCGCTCCTCCTTTTCCGCTTTTTGACCCTGCTGGCCCCTGCATTCCCCTCATCCCTTTCACTTTCATCCTCCCTAGAGGTTGTTGCAGAGGCTCCCCCAACGTCCTCAAGCCCTCGTTCTCCCCCCGTCTCCATGTTCTCCTCTGCTTCCATAGGCTCCCTCACCACCCGCTCTTC
The DNA here is from genome assembly GCA_034641395.1 of Darevskia armeniaca. NCBI lineage: Eukaryota > Metazoa > Chordata > Lepidosauria > Squamata > Lacertidae > Darevskia > Darevskia armeniaca. The sequence goes on along the minus strand of JAWWNF010000973.1, from coordinate 76,570 downwards.
CGTCAGCACAGGCGGAGACAGCCCTTCACTCCCACTTCTCCACACCTCCTTCCCTGCCTCTGGAGACAGCCTGGGCGCTGCCTCTTCCCGATCCCATGCGCGCAAAACCTCCTCCGGCGTCCATGGGTAGCCTCCTGATGCCCCTGGCCCTTCCACCGCCCCTCCTGGCTCGGGCCAGTCCCTGACATCCATCCCCCCTTCCAAGCCCCCCTTCCCCTCCTGAGGCGGCTCGGTGGGTGAGACTCTGGGGTATCCAAGATCCCCTGCTGGATCCCATTCCCCTCCTTCACTCTCTCCCGCCGTCCCTGGCGACGAAGGGAAACCCAAAAAGACTGTTGTGTCTGCACTGGACGATGACGATGAGGATTGGAACATCTCCTCCCAATCCTGTCGACACCAGGGAGGAGTGGGGTACCCCAGCCACGGTGCGTCTTCCCCCTCCGTGATGCTCCCTTCCTCCTCCCTTTCCCTCCTTGCTGACTGGGGACTTTCTAGCCTTTCGTCGTCCCCACCAGTGCCCATTTCACCAGACGGCGAAAAAACCCAGAACTCCCCTTCTTCTGAGTCTGTGGGTTGAAACCCTTCTCTCCCTGGCCATCCGTATGGCTTCGGCTTGTTGGGGTACAGCTCATGGAATTCCCATATCAGATGCTCCCTGGTGACGTTCTCCGCCGGGATCCAAGCGTTCTCCGACGCTGGCTCCCCTTCCCATGCCACCAGATACTGCAACTCCTCCCCTCTCCACCTGGAGTCCAAGATTGCCGTGGCTTCATTGAACTGCTCCATATCTACCAACGGCACTTCTTGCGACTCCTGCTGGTACCCTTGCTGATACCTGTGTGGCTCTCTAAACTTGGAGAGGAGCGACCTATGGAAGACTGGGTGGATTCTCATGGATTCTGGCAATTGCAATTTGAATGCCACTGGGTTAATCTGCTCCACCACTTCGAAAGGCCCAATCCTGCACTGCCGCAACTTCTTCCCCCTGCCCTGCATGGGCAATCCTTGCGTGGACAACCACACTTTGTCTCCCACTTGGATGTGTTCTCCCTCCCTGCGGTGTTGGTCTGCTGCCCTCTTGTATGCACTCTTTGCCTTTTCTAGATTGTCTCTGAGCAACTGGTGCAGAGCCTGCATCTCTTCTGCAAAATGCTCCGCAGCTGGCACGTCTCCCGCCTCCCCCTCGCCTCCCCCCGCCGGAAAGGCTCTTGGGTGATTACCATAGTTTGCCTGAAATGGAGACATACCAGCCGACACCTGCTGAGCATTATTGTACGCAAACTCTGCAAGGGACAGTTTGTCACTCCAATCGCTGTGTCGCTGAGATGCGTAACAACGCAAGTACTGCTGCAGAATCGAGTTAACGCGCTCTGCTTGCCCGTTGGTTTGAGGATGCCGAGCGGAAGATAAATTTACCTGCACCTGCAAAATTTGCATGAGCTTGCGCCAGAAGCGTGAGGTAAATTGAACTCCACGATCTGAAATTAACCTTTCTGGCAGGCCGTGGTGCTTGAAAACATGCTGTACAAACAGCTTGGCCGTCTCCTCCGCCGATACCACCTTGGGGCAGGCAATGAAGTGAGCCATTTTGGTCAAAAGGTCAACTACGACCAGCACTGCGGTTTTACCTTTGGATGGGGGGAGGTCGGTTATGAAATCCAGAGAAACCGCCTCCCAGGGCTTGCTGGGGGTGGGAAGGGGTTCCAGCAACCCCGCAGGTCTCTCCCTTCCCTCTTTGGCCCTTTGGCAGATTTCGCACCCCCTGACGTACTCCTTGACCTCCTGTCTAACTCTGGGCCACCAGAACTCTCTCGTGACCAATATCATGGTTTTGAATTGCCCAAAGTGCCCTGCTGTGGGATTGTCATGCAACTGTTTGAGGATTCTGGCCCGCATTTCCTCCCCTGGAACATACAGTGCCCCTTTAAACAACAACAACCCCTCTTTTTCCTCAAAACCTTTGGCCTTGGGATCCCCCTCCCTGAGTTCCCTTAGTTTGCTCAGGGCAAAAGTATCAGCTTGCGTGAGGCGCACCAGCTCTTCCCGTCCCCCCAGTGTTGCCCCACACCGCCATTGTTCAGGTTTGAAGACCGCCCTCGCCACCGGCGGCCCTTCTTCTTCCATGTACTCCGGCTTCCTGGACAGGGCATCAGCTCTGACGTTTTGGTCACCTGGAACATAATGGATGTGAAAATTGAAGTCCGCAAAAAACTCTGCCCAGCGCATTTGTCTCTGGTTGAGGATCCTGGCCGTGCGCCAGTACTCCAGGTTCTTGTGGTCCGTGTGCACCTGAATCTGATGCCGTGCGCCAACCAGGAAATGACGCCAATGCTTGAATGCCGCTACCACCGCCAACAGCTCTTTGTCCCAAATCGCGTAGTGAGATTCCGACTTGCTGAGCTTCCTGGAATAGAATGCGCAGGGCCTCCATTCGCCTGCAGGGTCCTGCTGCAGCAAAACCGCTGCGATGGCCCGGTCTGAGGCATCCGTCTCTATCCTGATGGGTTTGGCCGTGTTCACATGCAATAGCTGCCCCTCTGATGCAAAGGCTCCTTTGAGCGTCTCAAAGGCACGCTGAGCCTCCTCTGTCCACTGGAACTTCTTCTTCCCCTTCAAACAGTCCGTTATTGGGGCCGTCATGTGAGCAAAAGCCGGTAGGAACTTGCGATAGAAATTTGCGAAACCTACGAAACGCTGAACGTCCTTCTTGGTCTTGGGGCTCCTCCACTGTAGGACTGCCTCTACCTTGTCAGTGTCCATGGCTATGCCCTTATCCGAAAGGCGGTAGCCCAAAAAGTCCACCTCCTTGGCATGAAACTGGCACTTCTCCAGCTTGACACACAGCTGGTTGTCCTGGAGCCTTTGGAGCACCTCCTTGACATGTGTCACGTGTTCCTCCGGGTTTTGGGAGTACACTAAGATGTCATCAAGATACACCACCACGTGTTTGAACAGCAGGGGTCCCAGCACGTGGTGCATAAATGCCTGAAAACATTGGCTGCCAGCCTGAAGTCCAAAAGGCATAACGAGGTACTCGTAAGCTCCCAGGGGTGTATACATGGTGGTTTTCCACTCATCACCTTCTCTGATCCTGATGAGGTTGTACGCCCCCCTTAGGTCCAACTTCGTAAAAATCCTGCCCTTCCGCACAGCCGCTAGTAGATCATCTATTCTCGGCATGGGGTAAGAAATAGGCACCGTCAGCTGGTTCAGGATCCGAAAGTCGCAGATGAGGCGTTTCTCATGCGTATTCTTTTTGTCCACCCAGAACACGGGGCTGCCCCCTACTGCTTTACTTTCCCGGATGAAACCCCTCGCCAGATTTTTGTCAATGAAGTCCTGCAAAAGCGCTATCTCCTGCTCCGACATTGTGTAGAGCTTGCCAGGTGGCAACCGCGCTCCTGGCAGCAGATCGATTTGGCAGTCGTAGGGGCGGTGGGGTGGGAGCTTGTCAGCCTCTCTTTTGCTGAACACCTGCTGGAACTCTGCGTACTGCTCAGGCAGTGACACCTCCCCCGCCTGTAGTACCGCAGCTGCTTGGTGTTGGGGTTGGAGTTGCTGCAAACAGTGTTCCATGCAATGAGCCGATCCAAACGTTAGAGAGCGCTGGCTCCAGCTTATGACGGGATCGTGCTGCGTGAGCCATCCCATGCCTAGGATGATGGGCGGACCTGCCAAAGAGGTGACATGAAAAGCCAGCACCTCTGAATGCCTGCCAATCTGCATTTTCATGGGGGGTGTGCTGTGAGTGACTGCCCCTCCCTTTAATTCTCTTCCATCTATGGTGGTGACCTGGAGCGGAAAATCCACCTCCAAAAGATGGATCTGATGCTGCATGGCAAAGTCCCGATCAAAAAAATCTGTCGACGCCCCACTGTCGACCAGGGCTGGGATCTGCAAGGTGCAGCCATTTGGCAGCTGCAGCGATATCTCCAGCACTATCCCGGGCTTCGGTGCGTTGGGGGTGGGTGGGAGGGTTGGGCGGGCGGGGCCTTTGGGGGCGTGCTGCTTGGGGGACTCTTTATTGTGGGTGTGCCTGGCTGCTTGTCCCCTCGCTTTGCCGCCAGGCATTTCCGTTTCCCGAGACCGCAGCCTCTTCTGCCCCCCCTTCCTTGAGGACCGCCCCTGCCATCCCCTGCCAGACTCTCTTTTGCCCACAGTGTTTTGCCAGATGGTCGCTCCTTTGACATATATAACAGCGTTTCACGACCTTCCCGCCCTGCGTCTCACTGCTCCTAGCAACCGTTGGGTTTGAAAAAGGGCGCGCGCGGGCTCCCCCCAGCTCCATGGGCGTTTCCTGCTGAATCGGCGTTTGAGCGCTTGCGCTCCTTTCCGCTGGGGGCGGGACCCGGAGGCTGAACCACCTCCCTTGCTTCCCTTCCTTCTTTGCTCTCTCTCTGCACTCCATGCGCACCCCAATTGCCATGGCAGCTTGCGTTAGACTGTCCAAGTCCTCCAGAGGTCCTGATTTCGCTAGCGCATCCTGGACCTCATCCGCCAGTCCCATTTTGAACATGGCCATCATTGGGGGTGACTTCAAATCCCAGTTCAAACGATGTGCAAGCAGCGAAAATTTAGCGTGGTACTCTCTGACCGACATATTCCCTTGCCTTAGCGATAAAAGTTCCCTAGCCTCCATGTCCTGGGCACTGCGATTCGTATAAACGATGTCCATGCCCTCAAAGAAGGCTTTTACATTTTGCAAGGCAGGGTTCTTGGCCAAAATCAAAGGACGCACCCAATCCCTGGCAGCGCCCTCAAAATGCCCAATCACAAAACCAATCTGTTCCGCTTCGCTTTTAAACTCTTCCTTATATAAGTCCAGGGTATACAGCATGTCTGTCTTGAAACCCAAGTATTCCTCTGGTCTGCCATAAAATTTACTGCCGTGGGAGGGCATCCTCCTTCCTCCCATCGTCCCTCTCCCTGCGCCTACGTGCAGCCTCGCCTCCTCCAGACGAGCTTGAGCCACTTCATACCTGATTGATAGGTCTCTCGCCCTCTCTTCCCAATCGACGTACTGCGGCTCCCCGGCTGCACTTTCCTTGCCAGTCGTCATCCCGGCAACCTTTCACTCCTTGAGGAGGTTACGTTGACTTGGAGAATGCTGTGAGGAGGTCAAGGGTCCTCCTCAGGAGTAAGCGACTCGGCAGTCCGTTTGATTTATTTACAAGTTTATTTCACCAGACAAGTTCACAGTTCCTCATCCTCCTCCGATGACTCAGATTCTCCAAGTAAGGGCTTCCGCTTTTCCCCCCAGCATAAAAGCCTTTTGAAACTCCAACGTCTCCTTTCGCTCCTCCTTTTCCGCTTTTTGACCCTGCTGGCCCCTGCATTCCCCTCATCCCTTTCACTTTCATCCTCCCTAGAGGTTGTTGCAGAGGCTCCCCCAACGTCCTCAAGCCCTCGTTCTCCCCCCGTCTCCATGTTCTCCTCTGCTTCCATAGGCTCCCTCACCACCCGCTCTTCCGTCAGCACAGGCGGAGACAGCCCTTCACTCCCACTTCTCCACACCTCCTTCCCTGCCTCTGGAGACAGCCTGGACGCTGCCTCTTCCCGATCCCATGCGCGCAAAACCTCCTCCGGCGTCCATGGGTAGCCTCCTGATGCCCCTGGCCCTTCCACCGCCCCTCCTGGCTCGGGCCAGTCCCTGACAAAGTGTGTGGCAGCAGTGCATCTATTGCACAAAAACAAAAGGGCCTGAGAAGACCCTTTGGGTTGTTCCTTAGGACCATATGCAGGAGCAAAAGTGTTGAGGCATCCTCAATTACACCTTCATCTAACCTTCAGGTTTTAATTAACACTCCTTGCTCCCGTCTTCCCTGGACCGTTTACCTATTTTTTCTTTCCTTTTTCTTTTTGCAGACGCTGCAATTCTGCATCCTGAATTTCTAGTTCAGAGCAGTCTGACCTTTTACTTCGACTTGTATTAAAATGCACAGAGTTCATTGGTGCCCTGCTTAGTTAGCACTCCTGTATCAATGACCTTGTCAGCATTTGTACCAATCAATGTCTTCTTCAAACATCTTCTTCAATGACTTAAAAAACAACAACAAACATTTCTTCCTGATTTTAAATACATAAAGATAGAGGAAACTGGATCTGCACTACTGAGAATCGCCTATGTATTTCATCAAATTCTCTATTTTCTTAACTGAAAGACAGTGCTGAAAGGCCTGGGTTCAAGTTCCCTCCTCTGCCAAGTACTCACTGTGTGCGCTTAGGAAAATCAACACGGTCACCTCAAATGTAAATCTAACTCACAGACATCATGCCAAAGAATAGTTAACCATAGTTTGGAGCAATGTTTGTCTTGACAAACCATGGTTTTTAACCTACCAGCAAACCATAATCAGAAACCATGGTCTGGAGTGAGTTTGCAAAACACAGTATGTGTGTTATTGTTGTTATCATCATTATTTTTATTAATAAAATTTCTATACAGTGGTACCTTAGAAGTCGAACGGAATCCATTCAACTTCCAAAATGTTCAGAAACCAAGGCATGGCTTCCGATTGGCTGCAGGAAGCTGCTGCAGCCAATCGGAAGCCGCGGAAGTCATGTCGGATGTTCGGGTTCCAAAGAATGTTTGAAAACCAGAACAATCACTTCCGGTTTTCGATCATTCGGGAGCCGAAACGTACACGTTCCAAGGCGTATGAGTTCTGAGGTATGACTGTACTGCCCTTCATCTAAGGATCACATAGCAGTTTACAATATAAAAACACAAAAATGCATACCACCATAACAAACAAAAACATCTCCCTCCAGTTCAAAATGCCATAGATTGCTTAATTAGCCAAAGGCCTGGAAGATGAGGAACAAAGATGCCAATCGTGTTTTGCATGTTGTCAGACTCAACAAACTCAAAGGGCTGTTGATCTGCCTCGAGGCTGATGCAACAAGAAACTAGAATACTGATCAAGATGATCATGGAAAACAGGCAAGTAGTCTAAAAATGGTTTGCCTGTACATTTCCATGCTCAAACTAGGGTTTGGGTTATTAACTAAAGCTAGCGGTATGAAAACCACGGTTGGGCATGGTGTTGGGCTATTGTTGGAAAGACACAAAACACTTCAAAGTGCTTTGGAAATTAAAAAAAGGTAAAGGGACCCCTGACCATTAGGTCCAGTCGCGGACGACTCTGAGGTTGCGGCGCTCATCTCGCTTTATTGGCTGAGGGAGCCAGCGTACAGCTTCCGGGTCATGTGGCCAGCATGACTAAGCTGCTTCTGGCGAACCAGAGCAGCACACGGAAACGCCGTTTACCTTCCCGCCGGAGCGGTACCTATTTATCTACTTGTACTTTGACGTGCTTTCGAACTGCTAGGTTGGCAGGAGCAGGGACCGAGCAACGGGAGCTCACCCCGTCGCGGGGATTCGAACCGCCGACCTTCTGATCGGCAAGCCCTAGGCTCTGTGGCTTAACCCACAGCGCCACCCGCGTCCCATTGGAAATTACAAGCGCTATGTAAAATTGGTATAAGCGGCGATTGTGTCCTGAGGGTACCAGGATTTAAGAGCACGTGAACTTAAAAGTATCTGCCTACCCACGGCTTCCAACACTGCACACATAAGACCCTGCACAGCCATTATTACCTCTGGGTCTTTGCCAGAGGTGGGGATCCTGTGACCCCCAAAATATTGTTTGACTCCAGCTCCCATGAACCCCAATCTGGAGGGCCTCACACCCTATGTGCTCACAGACAGGGATTAATATCCCGATTCGCATAAAGGTACATAGCGCCAGCAGAGGAAGACATTCCTTCTTTTATAGCCACAACCGCCAATGCCTCAAGGTAATTGCAGGATCTTAAGGGATAATCAATCCCTATTCAAGTATAAGCTTGGCAAGTATAAGCCTGAAGGGGGCAAGCTGGTGCAAAGGGCAATTTCCCAAATCGGGCACCTACCCTGTTTCCCCTTTTTTAATACGTAGTCATAAAGTAAGCCATGGCAGGGTTTTTTTACCTTTGTGAGAAGTAAGACGTACCCCAAAAGTAAGCCATGGTGCCGCCATTGTTCCCGTCGCCTCCTCAGCCCCTCCTGCGTGCGCAGGGAGCCAGCGAACCAGTGAGAGGCACAGGGGGGAAACGCGCCTCTTGCGGAGTTCTGCCCCGCCTGCTCAGCGCGCAGGGGGAGGCTGTACCGTACCATACTGACGTAATAAAAATAAGACATCCCCCGAAAATAAGCCACCCTGTGTTTTTTTGAGGGAAAAAAATTATAAGACGGTGTCTTAAAAGGGGGGAAAGACAGTAGTGACATTAATCATCCCCTCTTGGACACTGCATGGGCTTGCGCTGCCAGAGTTAAGTGGCCCAAAGCCCATTGACATCGATGGGCTTAGAAACGCCAACTCTGCAAAGGAGAGGTATGCTGTCTCACAATAGGGACAGGTCTTTCTTCTGGTCAATTACAGTTATGCTTTCTACAGCTGGCATAAATGGTAATGGGCACAGTGTTAGAAACTCATATATAAGTTAATCGCAAAATGACGCCTTAAACCTAGGTTACCTGTCACCACAACAGTATGTCTAGGCAACATTTCCTGCCCCAATGGAGTTTATCGTTACTATTATTATTAATTTCATTTCTATACCACTTTATATTTTAAAGGGGGGTAAATCACAAAGCAGTTTACAACACATTAACACATCAAATAAAACAATCAGGGATAAAACAAATTCAAGCTTCGAGAGAAATATTTCAGATCCTTCTCTAAGTGATGTTTTGCTTTCCCCATATTTATTTACCTACTTAAGTTTATATAGCTGCCCCATAGCAGAGGACTCTAGGAAACTGTTGTGGTGTAGCGGTTAGAGCAGTGATGTCCAAACTCGGCCCTCCAGCTGTTTTGGGACTACAATTCCCATCATCCCTGACCACTGGTCCTGTTAGCTAGGGATGATGGGAGTTGTAGTCCCAAACAGCTAGAGTTTGGCCATCACTGCGTTAGAGGCTCGGACTAGGACCTGTGAGATCAGGGTTCAAATTCCCACTCAGTCATGAGGCACACTGGGTGACCTTGGAGTCAGTGTCACAGCCTCTTAACCTACCTCACAGGGTTGTTGTAGGGATTAACTGAGGAGGGAGGGGTGAACCATGTACTCCTTTGAGAAAAAGGTAGGATATAAATGGAATAAATGAGCTATTACCTGCTTAAGAAAGCTGGGGGGGGGCAGCCAGATGGAGATGTCAATCGCCAACCCAGCATCCAGAGATCTCCACGCGGTCGCAATTGGACCCGTGCCAGTCGCAAAAAGAACCTGGCGAGATTCGAACACTGGGTGGCCCTCACAATATCCTGAGGCGGTGAGTTCCGTGGGTAAACTAACTTCCTCTGCTATCCAGAAGCGTTAGTTTACACAAAATCACAATTGAAAACATGCACTTTTCCAACCGTATAATGAGGTGTTTGCTTCTGACTGGCTTGGGTTCTGTGACCTGCAGAGATGCATCAGGAACAGCTTTCCTCGCCATTTATTTCCACACCAGAAAAACCTCCCCCTGCCTCCGCGCTTTTCCACGCCGAAAATGCAACCTTACGCACACTGAGAGAGAAAAAATCCCCGCTGATTTGAGTGGGATTTAGGATGCTGCTGTCAATGTGGCCTTGCTTAGACCTTGAAATAATTCAGAAGCAGAACGTCCAACGCTTCTCTTGACCGGAAGCACCTGCTCAGGGTTCTGGGGGTCCTTGGGCAAGACCACAGGCCCCACCACCACCAGCAAGCCTATCTCCTCACTGGTTTGAACACCAGTTGCTCCTAATCTTCCCCTCCTTTGCTACCTTGGCTAGGCAGAGAGCCAATGTGCATGCAAGCAGTTGCATTTCCTGCGTATTCTTCCGGTCACTGCTGTTGCCTGGGCCAGAGCAAGAGGCAGAGAGACAACAACAAGAAGAAAATGGTCCAGAGAACTCTTTGCAACGGACCCCTCGCTGGAATGTGGGGCCCTACCAGCCAATGCCCAGTTGTGCCAATCTTTAACTCTGCTGAAATGACCAAGGACACTATATACTGAAATACTGCGATGGCTGGATCTAGACACATCCAAGAAGCATTTCAGCTAAACGCGTTGCAAACGTACGAGAAATCGGGTTGGCAAAAACGGAACTCCACAGCGCCACCTGGTGTCACAGTGTTGTAATGCATATACGACGCATATAAAGTGTTTTTTCTTTGTCGTAAGCTGAGTCCGATGTCTGAAATAAGGATGAAGCTGTGTAGAGGCATTGACTGGCTTCACAGTTTTCCCCACATTGTGATTTTTGCATAACACACACACACACACACACACACACACACACACACACAAACACACACATCATGATTCGCCAGATCAAAAATTATGAAACCCCTATCGCAATATGGACTTCAAACCAGTTTTGGACAATATATTGATGTATCTCCCAGCCCAAAACGTATAAATCCATGCATACAAATCCTGTGTTCATATAAATATTGCCTGACACTTCTGGATGGTGGATCTAGGGCTAGGTTAGATTTGATCTGTGGCTAAACCTGAGGCCTACGAGCTTCAGCAGCTCAGTCCAAAAGGTCCGCTTAATGTTTGGCGGTTCTTTAGTTGAGATTCCTGCATTCATCTGGATCCCTTCCAACTCCCCAAATCTACGATGCTACGACATTTGCCTCTGGTTGAACTGGAATAGGGCTACACATGGCCTTTTCACAAAGGTGATCCAGGCGCCGTTCACAGAGCACCCCAGCAAGTACTAAAAATGGAGGGCTAAACTGAGGCCTACGCCTGCAGCGGAACGAGGCGGGAAAGCTCTGAGGTGACGGAATGAGCAGGGGGGCAGCCATTTTGAAACGCAACCCCCTGCAATGTAAAAAGTTCCCTGACAGCAGAAGGATGGGCGAGCAAAGCAAAGTTCTAGTCAGCCTCTTATCTGCTGATTTTCTTCTTGTAATAAGCTTTTGTTTGGTTTAAAATAAAATAAAAATGTAGGCGATCATTCAAATCCCTTTGTGATCTGAAGAAGTACATTCCATCTTGTCACTTCAGGATTTTTTCATCCCACCGTATGGATGGATCCAGGCCTTAACTCATACCCTCCAACATTTCTCCAATGGAAATAGGGACGTCCTATTCAATAATAATAATATTAATAATGATGATTTATAGCCCACCCATCTGACTGGGTTGCCCCAGCCACTCTGGGTGGCTTCCAACCTATATAAAAATGAAATTAAAAAATGAAACATTAAAAAATAACTTCCTTATACAAGGCTGCCTTCTAAAGGTTGTATGTCCTTGGTTCGGGGGGGTCGCATAACTCCATACCCTCTGACATTTCTCCGATGGAAATAGGGATGTCCTAAGGAAAATCGGGACATTCCGGGATCAAATCAGAAACCGGGGCGGCTTTTGTAAATCTGGGGCTGTCCCTGGATAATAGGGACATCTGGAGGGTCTGCTTAACTTACAACGTGGGAAACCACGAGTCTTTTTCAGACTCTGGATTGCAAATATAGAAAACCTGCCTTCTTGCTACAGTAAGCCAGCTGGCCTAGAAAATGCCACGATGCTGTTTCGGTATTTACAGGTGACTTTATGGGAAAAGGCCACAGCTCAGCACTTAGAGCGCACAAATGCAGCAGGTTCTAAACACCGTCCCAAATTTTAAAAATCCCAAGAAGGAAGGATGAACTCTTCAGGTATTCCAAGATAGCCACTGCCAGAGCACTTTCAGAGCGTCACTGTTTTTAAGCAGGATTCAATCAGATGCCAGCAAATTTGGGAAGTGCAATTATGGCGGATTGCGAGGCCCTTGCACAGCAAACCCACTTTCCCAAAGGACTGGACCTTTTGCAAATAATGAGAGGGGGAACATACTTGCTGGAAGATGCAACGCCAGCTAACTTTCCCACAAATAAATCAGAGGTCATTTGGAAGTGGCCCCAGTCCGTGAGAGAGAAAATACTGAGCAGGGCAGCCTAATTTTATGGCTGTGCCTTGCATATAAGCTCATGCGTTTCCAAATACTGTACATAAGAAGGCGACACACCCAAATCTACTTGCTTTCCGGAAAAACCAGGCCGCAAGGAAGGAAGATGGTGCTGGAAGAGGGTAAAAGGGGGGCTTATTTTAGGGAAGAAACAAGAAACCAACTCCCATCAGCCCCAGCCATCATTGGCAATGGTTAGGGATGATGTAAATTGAAGTCCAATTACAGCTGAGTTATTGACTTGACTTGAAAGGTTGGGAGGGAGCATAGCTCAGTTGGCTACAGCATGGTGCTGATAACACCAAGGTTGCAGGTTTGATTCCTGTATGGGACAGCTGCGTTTTCCTACATTGCAAGGGGTTGAACTAGATGATCCTCAGGGTCCCTCCCAACTCCACGATTCTGCGATAGTTACGTCTTAGCAGTCTCTGCAGCCACAGCAGGTGCTGTGATTCTCCAGCAGTTTGGTTTCACACACCCCGAAAGGCATACTTCATTGTCTCTCGAAACACACAGATGCCCTAAAGTTTCCTCTCCAGATATGTGCACAGAAAGACTGGGACCAATTCCTACCCTATTAAAACTGTTTAATAGGACCTGCAAATCTTTACCATCTTCCAAAAGTTAAGAGCAAAGAGCAGGTTGCAAATTCCTGACGGAAGCCAAGGTACGTACAAGCCAGCCAACAAAGCTTTCTCATACAATTTACAGATACGAGGAAGGCAAAAGTCGGGGGTTTTGAAACCACTTGTAGAAACATCCCAAAGCTAAGCCCTAAGGACGTGTGGAGGCAGGCGCTAGTGCAACAAACAGAGTTTAACTTCCTAGAACAAGATGTCAAAATGGTTTATCAGCCGCCCAAACTGTCACTGAAGTTTGATTACTAGCACTCAACCTGTTTCAAAGATGTCTCCCTCCCTCTTCTCTCACGAAACAGAAGTATACCTGTTTTTAATTTGGCAGATTGTGGACTTTGTTTTACCCACCACTTAAAGTACAGGGCTTCCCCCAAAGAATACTGGGAATTATTGTTTCTTAAGGATACTGGGAATTATAGCTCTGTTAGGGAGGAGCTACAGTTCCCAGGATTCTTGGCAGGGGTGTTTTAAATGTATGGTGTGTGCACAGCCACAGAATGCATTTCTCTCAACATGACATGACCAAATCTCAGGGTTGAACACATTGGCGTAGCCAGGATTTATGTCAGGGGTTCAGGATTTATGTTTGGGAGGGGCGGATGGGCCATAGCCAAGCTATCTGTGACGTGATGGGTCAGTTAGTTCAGTATTTTTATTTATTTACTTGATGGCTGCCCCCTTGGGTTGAACAGAAGGTCCAATCTTTGATCCCTGGCATTTCGAGTATCTGAAGGGTTGCGGGAGTTGGAAAAGGCTGGACCTGAGACCCTGGAGAGCTGCTGCCAGTCAGAGTAGACAATATGGGTGCAGATAAGACCAAGAGCATATCAAATCACCTTCATATATTTGTATGGAGCAAATTTAGCATCCCAGAGTCTCTCGCCTTTCCTTTGCCCTCCATCGGTTTGGCAGGGGCCTGGGTTCCAATCACCTGCAGGCATTTGGACAAGTGCCAATCACTTGCCTCCAGTCCCCCAAACTTTAACATGGGAGCAGCAGCAGCTCCAACCCAGAGGGCAATGAACACTTAGCTGCCCCACAGCCCTAAGAAGAGGTTCAACTGTACGCACGATGGATGGCGGTAACAAAACCTGTCAACTGTAATAAATACCACGCGGGGGAGGGGGGGAGGTCCCTAGCCCTGTTACTGGAATTAGGGACCTTCCCCTTCCCGCAGTGGTAGAAGGACTTATTCTCTGCCCCCCCCTTGCATCCCACCCCCACCACCAACGTCCTCCCCGTTTTCCAACGTCCTCAACCTGCCCCCCCCCTCGCCCCAGTTTTCATCTTTCGCTCTTTCCCAGGCCTACAGACAGCCTCATGGGTTGGGGTGGGGTGTTCTTGCTCCCCCCCCCCACCACCTCAACCGAGGAGGGGAGGGCGCTGGCGGGGTGGGGGTTGAGGTTTGGGGGAGAAACTCACGCGTTGCCCACGTGGATCCGGGGCGCCACCTCGTTGCTGTGCGCGGTGGGGAGGCTGTAGCAGCCGCTGCCGTTGGCCAGCAGGTCGTTGAGCTCTTCCACCGAAATCTGGAACTCTGACATGGCTCGCTCGCCCCGCCGCTATGGGCAGGGCTGCCTCCCCGCTCCTTTCCCCGGGCCCGGCCTGATAGGAGGGGCCGCGATCAGCTGGTGCGCGCCGGGCAACTCCCAGCGCCAGGCCGGGAGGAAGCGGACGAGTTCGTGCGCCCTGGGCGCACCGCCAGGAAAGCGCGGCGGCCCCGAGGACCCGTTTCCACCCGCCACTTCCCTCCCTTAGGCCTTCGACAGCGCACCCAGTTGCTCCATTCGGGAGTCACCCATCCCGATTTGCACCGCAATCACACACACGGGCCAAATAGCTTTCCTTCCGTTTTTGTTTTTTTACTCCGGATCCGTTAAATCTTGGTGTTTATGGTTTAAAGCTACAGGTGCCCTCCTGAATTCGAGGTGTGCGGGAGAGGGATGGGTTCTTGCTCTCTCGGCGGGAGCGAAAAAACCCCAACTGTTCCGCCTTGAGACAGCTTCTCATGCTCCGGAGGCGACTTGGGCCTCCTGCTTGGCCCGGCTCCGAATCAAAGCTTAGCTATATGACGACCTTCCCCTGCTCCGGATCTCTTTTGTGCGGGTAAGGTGGGGGGAATCCCGCTTTCGAGCCCCTTCTCTGTGCCAACGCGTGGCTGTTAGTCCCGAGAGGAGAACCCTTTCAAAGTGGACCTTGCCTTCTCGATTTCTACATGAGCAATCAATACGAAATTCGGTCTGGTTTTTTACCAGCCGTGGAAACCAGGCAATGGATCTCAGTGGTTTAAAATACGTTTAGGATCTCAGCCTGAAGATGGGATCCTGTGCACTCATACGTGGGTGCAAATCTTGTAGGAATCAGTGCTATTTCTGCGAAAACCCCTTCTGGTGCATAAAAAAAATCAGGCACAGCACTTTTTAGATCCCCTATTGTGGGGCTGGGGAACCTGTGGCCTTACCGATGCTGTAGGACTCCCAACTCCCATCAGCCTCCCACACCAACTTAGCCACTTGTCAGGGGATTATGGGAGTTGTAGTCCAGCAATATCTAGAGGCCAACAAGTCTGGGTACACTGCTCTATACGTAGCAGGCAGACTTCACAGATATTATATTTGCAGGTTAAACCGTGATGCTGATTGCTGAAAGTGGGCTTGTCTAGTATCTGCCTTCAAGCAGAAGAAGGAGAACATTGCCAAATTGTCGTTCCACCGTTTTGCAAGTGCAGGTTTGTTGAGACTCTTAGAATTGTAGAGTTGGAAGGGACCCTGTGGATCATCTAGTCCAACCCCCCCGCAATGCAGGAATATGCAGATGACCCATACGGGGATCGAACCTGCAACTTTGGCATTATCAGCACCACGCTCTAACTAACTGAGCTACCCTGTCTGTGAAGCCTGAGTGTTGTGCCTTTCCCTTACCACTGATCAAGCAGAGCCCAGTTTTCAGATTTGGAGGCAAGACTACTTGAGACACCTATTTTTAGAAACTAGTCTCTGCCGCAAACTAACCTCGTGCAGCTCTCTAGTGCATAACGCGCACCTTGCCTAAGGAAGGGGTGGTGGTGGTGACCTATATTTATTCTGACTCCTCCTCTCTCCTTCCAGTGTTTCTGGCTCAGATGTTGGGCGGGCCGCCCTTGTTTTGCTCCTGCCAAATTCCGCGCTCCGTCTGGCAACAGAGCTCGCCATGGCGCGAGAAGACGCTGGGTCACTGCCCATCCTGAAACTACTCTTGGTCGGAGACAGTGGAGTAGGAAAATCCAGGTGCATGGGAAGTGGGGGAGGGGGAGGCTCACTGAGAGGGCTGGGGAGAAATTGCTCCAGTTGGGGAGAGAGAGAGAAAAGCAAGTCCCAGGGCGTCTCTGCAGCTCACCTCTTTCTCCTTGTCTCCTCCCACAGCCTTCTGCTGAGATTCACTGAGGATCAGTTTGAGCCCTACTTGAACCCAACCATTGGTGAGCATCAACTGGCTGCCCCTGTTCTCTGGAAAGAGAGGGGGGACTTGCCCTTTATGTCATGGGCATTTGGGTCCCCCTCCATTCCTCCTTGGAAGCCCGGGATTCAAACGTCACCATCTCTTAACACAGGTCCTGTCCGCAGCTCCTGGCTTCTCTGCCCCCAAAGAACCCTGGGAACTGTAGTTTACCCCCCGCAGAGTTGCAATTCTCAGCAACCTTAACAAACTAGCATTCCCAGGATCCCCCCCCCCGAGGAAGACAGACATAGGGTGCAGCTGTGCTTGACAGTCTCAATGAGCGGCCTTAGCCAAGCTGCTGTGAGCTCAGCTCCAGCCTTCTATCTTCTGTATAGAATCGTACAGTTGGAAGGGACCCCCAGGGTCATCTATTCCAACCCCCGCAATGCAGGAATCCTGCCCCTAGCTGTCCCTGGGTGTAGGTGTAAAAATAGTGTCCTGCTCTAACAGAGATGTTGCGGGTTATTCATTCATTCATTCATTCATTCATAATGTTTATTTATTCATAATATTTATAATTTTTCAAAGGGTTGTGGCTCAGTTGCCAGAGCATCTGTGTGCAGAAAGGTCCCCGGGTTCAATTTTTGGCACCTCCCGGTAGGGCAGGAAAAAACTCCTGCCTGAAATCCTGGAGAGCTGCTGCCAGTCAGTGTAGACATTACTGAGCTAGACGGACCAAGTCTTTGACTTGATATAAGGCAGCTTCCTATGTTTAAGTGTATATTTATTATGTTTCTGTTCTGCCCTTCCTCCAAAGAGTTCAAGCGGCCTATGTGGAGCTCCCCACACACAAAGCACACCTCCTTTTATCCTCACAACAACCCTGCGAGGTGGAAAGCACGTGGCCCAGAGGCACCCGGCAACAGCTTCCAGGGGCTGGGAGGGGATTTGAACCCTGGGCTCCCCAAATCACATCCCGCAACTTCAGTTGCTGCAACATGCTGGCAAATGTAGGAAGTTACAAAATGAATAACCCCTGTGTCGCAAACAGTACACAACAGCAATAAGGGCAACACAATGACCAATGAATATATCAGGCACTTCAATAAACAGACAAAATCATATCAAGAAATAATCAAAGTCATTGAGAACATGAAATATAAGTCTCTAAATGAAATGAGGTAACAATGTTCATAAGAAGACGTAGTCAGTCAATGACTGTAGCAATA
This sequence comes from Darevskia armeniaca, assembly GCA_034641395.1. Lineage (NCBI taxonomy): Eukaryota > Metazoa > Chordata > Lepidosauria > Squamata > Lacertidae > Darevskia > Darevskia armeniaca. Next base: position 59,311 of record JAWWNF010000973.1, on the reverse strand, counting down.
ACGTCCAAGTAGTTCCAGTAGTAATGTGCACAGCGATCCCGGATAATCAATGAAAATATAAAAATATAAATCCTTCTTTGGAGTAGTGGTCATAAGGGTCTGTACCTTGGGTTTCATGCAGCCAGTAGTAGTGGTTACATACCCTTATGACCACTACTCCACAGAAGGATTTATATTTTCATAATATGGTTGAATATGCGTTTTCTGCAAATCTATATGGTATGTATTTTGTTAATTTGCTAATTTGTTTTCATAACCTTATAGCTGTATTAACCTGTGGGTCATCGCTAGTATTATGATCGTTAATATTGTTTTGTAGTTGTGCTGAAGAAGACTCCTGCGAAACAGTTTTGATTATCCGGGATCGCTGTGCACATTACTACTGGAACTACTTGGACGTTATTGCTACAGTCATTGACTGACTACGTCTTCTTATGAACATTGTTACCTCATTTCATTTAGAGACTTATATTTCATGTTCTCAATGACTTTGATTATTTCTTGATATGATTTTGTCTGTTTATTGAAGTGCCTCATTGGTCATTGTGTTGCCCTTATTGCTGTTGGCAAATGTAGGAAGGCCAGGTGAAAATCAAGAGCGGGCTTCTAGCCTATGCACGCTGCAACACTAAACGTAAAGGCAAACTGTTTAGAAACAGAGATATTGGAACAACCGCTGTTTTGGAAGCTCCTCTTTCTTTCATTTTTTATAATAATATTTTATTATTTTTTCCAAATAGGAAGTTACATTTGCTCCTCAACAAATAACCCTTTTATACAGACTAGAAATGGTTTCCAGTCTTCTTTAAAAGATTCTGAATTTGTATCTTATCAGTGCCCTCTATTCTGCCATCTCTGCATTCACCATATTCCAAGACTTTCGCCAACCGTTCTTCCTTGGAGGGTGTTCTCTCCTCCTTCCATTTCTGCGCATAGAGAACCGCATCTTACATAAATCCCGCTGAGGCATCTCTTTCTGAAAGCGAAGCCTAGTTTACTAATCTTGGGTGTGCAGAGTTTGAATGCGGCCGTGCAGCGCTGGGGGCACTTTGTGCGTGTTCAGAGGCACTTTTCCGATCTGTTGCTGCTGCATACTTCGTTCCAGGGCTTACGCCAGCCCTGACCCTGAATCATAGCTGTCAACTTTTGGATTTGAAAATAAGGGATTTTTTCAAACTTTCGGATTTGAAAATAAGGGATGCCACGAGGGCGGTGCAATGGCACCAAGTAGCCTCGCCACCCTGCGCTCCAGAGGCTGCGCGCGAACGGGTGAGCGAAAGAGCGAGTGTGTAGATGGCAGGCAGGCTGTCTGTCTGGTTGGGCATGAGGGTCTGGCTGCACAAGGCATGAAAGCTCCGCCCCCAGTCGGTCTCAGACTCCTTATTGGCAGCCGAGCAACGCAGCTGAGGAGCCTCCCTGGCCGGCAGGGAGGGAGAGGAGCTGCTTCCTTTGAAATCCGGGAAATTTAAGGGATATCAACAATCCAGGATAGCAGCGGGAAACGGCATTGGAATAAGGGAGTTTCCCGCCAAAAAAAAAGGAGGGTTGACAGCTATGCCCTGAATCAGCTCGATCCATTTTGCTACTCATTTTGCTCCTCAGCGATGGCAAAGGGCACTCTGGGATTGTACGCTGCCTTACTGGCGCCCTCAATGCTCTCCTGCCCCAGGCCACCACCTGACTTGCAAGTCCAGGCAGGGAGACTGAAATATACTCGGAGTCGAGTGTGGATTTCAGCTCTTTATTCAGCTCATAGTAGCGAGGAATGGGAGTTTCCCCAGAACATCTGCTTTATATACAGTATTTACACAATGGGCCCCATGTGATTGGCTAATTCCAGGATACTCCTGAAGGCCAATCCGGTTGCGGATTCACTTCCACCTGGAGCTGGATTGGGTGGCTCCTGCGGACCAATCAGACTGCTGCATTCTGAATCCTATTGTTCTAGGACCAATCAGACTGCTTCCTTTTGGATCCTATTGTTCTAGGACCAATCAGTCTGCTGCCTTTTGGATCCTATTGTTCTAGGACCAATCAGACTGCTGCCTTTTGGATCCTATTCAACTCAGTACATAACACCCCTCCCCTCTAAGTTCCAGTCCTGCCCGGGAAGTTGCATTCATAGTCCTCAAGGTACGCCGGCCGCCTACGTATGCGTTGCGGCCTGGGGTGTTCCCTGGTCAGGGGTTCGGGTTCTGGCTCGTGTTCCAAGGCTGCTGGCTGTGATGGGGCCGTTTGGTCTGACGCGACTGGCTTGCTCAGTTGTGGCTCTGGTTCCAGTGTGCTTTCGGCCTCGCGGGTCCCCTCTGTATTTACTGATTCTGCCTCCCCTGCCGGCCCCTCCTGCTCTATGGGCCTCGCTGCCCCACTGTTCCCTTGGGACTCCTCTGACCTGTCCTCCTCCTCGTTTTCTCCCAGGAATCGTCGCCGTAGCTGGTCGCAGTGGCGGCGCCAGCATTGCCCCCCTCCGTTAGCACCTCGTACGACACGGGGCCAGTCACCCTGGTGACTGTGGCGGGTACCCATGCCGGGCCTGCCCCAAAATTCTTTGCGTACACTGGGTCCTGGGCCACAAAGGTCCGGGGGTTCCTGCCTTCCCCCACCACTACCTCATCCTGAGCTCTGTCAGGGTGAAGGCGGTCCAGTCTGATTGCGAGGCGCCGGCCCATCAGTAGTTCAGCGGGGCTCCGACCAGTCGTTGAGCTGGGGGTGCTGTGCTGTGCTGTGCTAGAAGGAATGTGGCAAGGCGGTACTCCCAGTCCCCTTGCGTCATGCGGCGGAGGGTGTCCTTGGTGGTCCGCACCATGCGCTCTGCTTGGCCATTGGTGGCAGGGTGGAATGGCGCCGAGCGGATGTGGCGGATGGCGTTCTGCGCTGTGAAGGTCTGGAATTCTTCTGACGTAAATGCGGTTCCGTTGTCTGAGACTAGAGTGTCAGGGAGCCCGTGGGTTGCAAACAGCCTGCGTAGTACCCGGATGGCTGCGGATGTAGAAGTGGACGGTACCAGTGCGACTTCCAGCCATTTGGTGTAGGAGTCCACCACTATGAAGAATGTTTTCCCCTGAAAGGGGCCAGCGAAGTCCACATGCAGGCGTGACCATGGTGCTCGGGCAGACTCCCAGGGCTGGACTGGGGCCCTTGGGGGATTCTTGGCAGGCCTGGCAGTGTTTGACCCAGGCCTCTATCTCTCTGTCAATCCCCGGCCACCACACATAACTCCTGGCGAGGGCCTTCATTCTCACTACCCCTGGGTGTGTCTCGTGTAGGGCTGTAAGGACCCTTTTGCGGAGGGGCTGGGGGATGACGACCCTGCTTCCCCATAACAGGCACCCCTTGTGGGCTGACAGTTCATGTTTACGGGTTGTGTAGCCAGCAAATTCTGGCCCGGGACTGCTGCTGGGCCATCCCCTCCACACCCAGTCCAGGACCCGGGAGATGACCCCATCTTTCTTGGAATGGTGCGCAACTTCTTGTGCCTGAATGGGGCGGTCGGGAAGCAGCTCCAGGGTCATAACCTCTTGTGCGGGCGCTGGGTCGGGGCCTGTTTCTGGTAGTGGTAGCCTGCTGAGGGCGTCTGCGTGGCCCATCGCCTTCCCAGGGCGGTGAATCAGTGCATACTGGTAGCCGGCAAGGAAAATTGACCACCTGAGGACGCGAGGAGACAGCACTTGGGGGGTCTGCTTTTCGGGGGCAAACAAGCCAAGCAACGGCTTGTGGTCAGTCACAACAGTAAAGGGAAATCATGGATTTTTTTTACTCCCTTTACGATTGCCAGACCCTCCTTGTCGATTTGCGAGTAGTTCCGCTCAGCTGCGGCGAGCGTCTGGGAAAAGTATGCCACTGGCACCTCTCTTCCATCCGGGAGTTGGTGTCCCAGGACAGCGCCGATGCCGTAGGGTGAGGCGTCGCATGCTAGCACCACCGGCAGCCTCTCGTCGAAGTGTGCCAAGACCGAGTTTGAGACGAGCAAGTCCTTGACTGCCTGGAATGCGGCCTCCTGGCGCTGGCCCCACACCCAAGGGGCCCGCTTGTCCAGGAGTCTGTGTAGGGGCTCCGCTACCGCCGCCTTATGGGGAAGGAAGGCATGGTAAAAGTTCAATAGTCCCAAGAAGGCCTGAAGTTCAGTCTTGTCCTTGGGCGCTGGGGCATCACAAATGGCCCGTACCTTGTCCCCAGTCGGGTGGACCCCTTCTGCGTCCACCATAAATCCCAGAAAGTCCACCTGAGGCACTCCTAGTAGACACTTTTCCCGCTTCACCTTGAGACCTGCTGTCTGGAAACGGTGCAGAACGGTGCGGAGGCGGTCCTCAAACTCCTCTGGCGTGGGCCCGGCAATCAACACATCATCGAAGAAGGGGGTGACGCCAGGAATCCCTTTAAGGAGAGAGTCCATTAGATTCTGGAATATGCCTGGTGCCACGCTGACACCGAATTGCAGCCGCTTTACCTTGAACGCTCCTCTGTGCGTCACAATCGTCTGTGCCTCTGCTGTGGCCTCATCATCTGTGGCCTCATCGTCTTGGGCCAAGTCCAGCTTGCCAAAAATCTTTGACCCAGCCAGGGTGGTGAGGACATGGCTGACCACTGGCACTGGGTATGCGTGGGCCGTGAGGGCCTTGTTTATGGTACATTTGTAGTCTGCGCAGATGCGGACCGAACCATTAGGCTTGACGGGTGTGATCCTATTCAACTCAGTACATAACAGAGACTCAAAAGGAGCTTTGCCTACCAGTATTAACCAGCCTCTCTGTATGGATAATGCAAGGACAGGGAACCTTCTCCTGTGGGCCGCTTTCCCTCATTGGCCATCTTCCAGGGGCCGCGTATCAGTAGGGCAGGGGCGGGGTGTTGGAAAATAAGCCCTCTCCAAAAACAGGTGGGTCTGCTCTGACTCTCCTCTTTCTCTCCCCAGGTGTTGATTTCAAAGTGAAGAAGATGGTGCTTGGCGACCTTCCCGTGCAACTCGCAATATGGGTAAATAGTGCCTTTTCTCTCTGTTGCAAACTAGCCTGCTGGTGTTTTTTCCCTCCCATCTGGTGCTGAAGTGACTTCAAAACAATCCATTACAATCTGCAGTGGTACCTCGGGTTAGAGACGCTTCAGGTTACAGACGCTTCAGATTACAGACTCCGCTAACCCAGAAATAGTACCTCAGGTTAAGAACTTTACCTCAGGATGAGAACAGAAATTGTGCTCCGGCAGGGGGAGGCCCCATTAGCTAAAGTGGTACCTCAGGTTAAGAACAGTTTCAGGTTAAGAACAGACCTCCAGAACAAATTAAGTTCTTAACCCTTTCATATCTCAGTTTCTGTTGTAGTCGTTTAGTCGTGTCCGACTCTTCATGACCCCATGGACCAGAGCACGCCAGGCACTCCTGTCTTCCACTGCCTCCCGCAGTTTGGTCAGACTCATGTTGGTAGCTTCGAGAACACTGTCCAACCATCTCGTCCTCTGCTGTCCCCTTCTCCTTGTGCCCTCAATCTTTCCCAACAACAGGGTCTTTTCCAGGGAGTCTTCTCTTCTCATGAGGTGGCCAAAGTATTGGAGCCTCAGCTTCAGGATCTGTCCTTCCAGTGAGCACTCAGGGCTGATTTCCTTCAGAATGGATAGGTTTTATCTTCTTGCAGTCCATGGGACTCTCAAGAGTCTCCTCCAGCACCCTTTACCTTTACAGAGCTTTAAATGGTCTCTTTGTTCTAAACGCCTTTGTTTCCCTTTCCGTAGGACACAGCAGGGCAGGAGCGATTCCGGACTTTGACTCCAAGCTATTACCGAGGTGCTCAAGGTATCATTTTAGGTACGTGGCAGGCATAGCAGGGTTGTAATTAGCACAACGCTGAAGCGAAACACATTAAGACAGAGGTAGGTGGAAGTACTCACTTTCCTCTATGGGTCGAGCTGGCATTGGCAGACGTAGAACAGCAATTAATGCTGCCTTGCGTCCATGCCGCTAAGTCCAAGGGTTGGCAATGGTTGTTCCCTTGGCAGAGAGCCTCTACTTCTTGAAAAGGTTTCAGACATCAAGGCTGAAGGCGCTTCAGCTTGGCTTCCGAGCCATTTCCATTTGACGTTGGTTTTAGGCCATAGAGTAAATAGCCTTTCCGGCCTTTTCCCAAAGAAAACGGAGACACACCCATCCCCCGTTGCATTTTCACCTTGCTGCAATATTCTCACAGGTTTCCTTTAAAGTGTGTGTCAGGGGGAGTTTAAAAGTTCCAAAAAGCGATTCAGTCATGCAAGGTTAAAGCTGTGATCACTAACTGCAGTGATAGGTGTGCCCATGACATTCACAAAACCGCACTCCTTACAGTTTTTATTTAAAGCATTTTTTATGTTCGTTTCGGCCAAAAATACTCCCCAGAGTGGCTTGCAGATCAATAATAATAATAATAATAATAAAACCAAGGCAGAGATGAACGGGAACAGGAGAGGCAAAGGCTTTCAGGTGGGCAAAGGTTATTAAGATTGGTGACCCAGTACTCAGAAAGCCCACATTCACACTGAGAGCCAGTGTGGTGTAGTGGTTAAGAGCGGTAGACTCGTAATCTGGAGAATTGGGTTCGCGTCTCCCCTCCTCCATATGCAGCTGCTGGGTGACCTTGGGCTAGTCACACTTCTTTGAAGTCTCTCAGCCCCACTCACCTCACAGAGTGTTTGTTGTGGGGGAGGAAGGGGAAAGGAGAATGTGAGCCGCTTTGAGACTCCTTCGGGTAGTGATGAAGCGGGATATCAAATCCATACTCCTCCTCTTCCTCTTCTTCTTCTTCTTCTTCTTCTTCTTCTTCTTCTTCTTCTTCACACCATTCACTATGGTACCGCTCTAAACAGTCATGGCTTCCCCCAAATAATTCTGGGAGCTGTAGTTTGATAAGGGTGCTGAGAGGTGTTAGGAAGGCCCCCTGTTCCCCTCACAGAGCTGTTATTCCTAGAGTGGTTTAACAGCCAATCCGTTTTCACAGGGAACTTTGAGAATTGCAGCTCTGCAGAGCAGAATCCATCAAGCTGATGTCACCAGCAGTTGGAATGACGTCAGCTGACTGACAGGCGAGCGTAATTTGCGGGGTGGACAGCCTCACAGGACCCCCTGATAGGCCAAGGCTGGGGGAAACAGCAGCTTCTTCTCCTCCCCGTTTTGCTCTTTTCATGTGAACACAAAATGCATCTGAGTGAGGAAAGACTTGTTTGTTCTTGTGCCTCCTGACCAGTTTATGACGTCACTAAGAGGGAAACCTTTGCGGGGCTGGAATGCTGGCTGCAAGAGCTGGATGTTTTCACGAAGAAAAGCGTCGTGAAGATGCTGGTGGGCAACAAAATCGATGAGGTCAGTTGGGAGCTGGGAGCCTGCTCGTTTTATTTATTTGAAAAGCATTTATCTTTTTTTAAAAAAAAAAATCCCTAAGCCGTGTACAGCCTGAAAGACAAGCAAGATATCATTAGGACATTAAAACTATCCACCGTAGGGGTAAGTGCAAAGCCATGGGGAATTTGTGTATGGCATTTGTTTCTTATAATGGTGTTGTTGTTGTTGTTCTGGCCGGCCCCCTGTGATGAAGCATTGCAAAAAAGATTGCATTCACCTTTATTTATTATTATTCCCACACGGTCCGGCCACAACATCCTAAGCCAGGGATGAGGAACATAGAGCCCTGCAGATGTTGCTGGACTGCAACAATCCATCCCCCCCCCCACCTGTTTGCTCTGCTGACTGGGGCTGAGTCCACCGACATCTGCAGGGCTGCAGGCTCCCCATCGATTGGCCCCCGAGAGTCACACTTGATCTTGCGGTTCCTGTTTTATTAGTGACGTGAATGCTAAAGAAGATGGTGGGCATAAAGAGCGAGTGTTGCTTCTCCTGTGGCTCTAGATCAGGCATCCCCAAACTGCGACCCTCCAGATGTTTTGGAACTACAACTCCCATGATCCCTAGCTAACAGGACCAGTGGTCAGGGATGATGGGAATTGTAGTCCAAAACATCTGGAGGGCCAAAGTTTGGGGATGCCTGCTCTAGATTACCATTGCCCATCATTGAATTGTCAAGTTGGATGGGACTCCAAGGGCCATCTAGTCCACCCCCTGCAATGCAGGGATCTTAACCAGATCATACATGACACACAACCTCTGCTTTAAAATCTCCCAAGGAAAGAGAGTCCACCACCTCCCAAGGGAGACCATTCCACTAAACAGCTCTTGCCATCAGAAATTTATTCCTGATGTTTGGTCAGATTCTCCTTTCTTGTAACTTGAAGCCCTTGGTTTGGGTCCTGCTCTCTGGAGCAGGAGAAAACAAGCTTGCTGCATCCTCCATGGAGCAGCCCTTGAGATATTTGAAGATGGCTATCCTATCTCCTCTCAGTTTGTGTCCAGTTCTGGGCACCACAGTTCAAGAAGGATACTGACAAGCTGGAACGTGTCCAGAGGAGGGCAACCAAAATGGTCAAAGGCCTGGAAACGATGCCTTATGAGGAATGGCTTAGAGAGTTGGGTATGTTTAGCCTGGAGAAGAGAAGGTTAAGGAGTGATATGATAGCCATGTTCAAATATATAAAAGGATGTCATATAGAGGAAGGAGAAAAGTTGTTTTCTGCTGCTCCTGAGAAGAGGACACGGAGCAATGGATTCAAACTACAAGAAAGAAGATTCCACCTAAACATTAGAAAGAACTTCCTGACAGTAAGAGCTGTTCGACAGTGGAATTTGCTGCCGAGGAGTGTGGTGGAGTCTCCTTCTTTGCAGGTCTTTAAGCAGAGGCTTGACAGCCACCTGTCAGGAATGCTTTGATGGTGTTTCCTGCTTGGCAGGGGGTTGGACTGGATGGCCTTGTGGTCTCTTCCAACTCTATGATTCTATGATTCTTCTCCAGGCTAAACATGCCCAGCTCCTTCGACCGTTCCTCATAAGGCTTGGTTTCCAGACCCTTGATCATCTTGGTCGCCCTCCTCTCTGCACGTTCCAGCATGTCAATATCCTCTTTAAATTGTGGTGCCCAGAATGTATGAAAGCAGGGCTCTGTGCGCAGCACCTAACAAATACTGGAAGAGCTAGAATACAAGAACCCGCTGGGGACGTATGGCACCGTGCTGCTTCTCGTTTGCTCATCTTGTCATTGCTGACCAAGAACGCCTGTCCTAGGACTGCAGCCTGATGGGGCTTTTCTGCTTCCGGGTCCACAAGAGGGGCAGGGGAGAAAATATCAAGCGATGCAAATGTGCATTGGAGAGATGGAGGAAAGCAGGTGCAGAGAGACCTGTGGTGGTGACACAAGGAGGAAAAAATATGGGGTTATTTGAGAAATGGGGATGCAGGAAGGAAGAAACCAGAGGGAGTGCCTGATTCGGAGGCGCCCAGAGGACTGTGGTTGTGCAGAGGATGAAAAACAGAGGGAGGGTTTTGAGGGGGAGCATTTGCTCTGGGCTGCAGAGGAAAGACAAGGAGGCTGTTGGAGAATGGATAGGTTCGAACGGAGAGCTGGCACCGTTGCCAAAATGCTTCCCCATGGGAAATAGTTGAATTGTGCGCCTCTGATTTAAAAGAGGCCACCCGCATTTCGCGTCTGCTGATGGTTAATGCGGGCTGCCCTGCAGGCCCTGGTACAGCTGAAGTGCAGGCCCCGTTAATGGCTAGAGCAAAAGGATTCATGAGGCTGACAGCAATGGCTTCCACTTCCCCGCCTCTGCATCCTTCCAGAGCCTTGTCCCAGCCTGCAGGGCTCGGTCTCTTTGCTCCTGTTGTTGTTGCTGCCTGCCTGTGCCTCCTACGCTTTGCCAGAGGCACCAGCTGACTCCATACCTCATCTTCCTGGGAGAGACCTCTCCCTCTTGCTCTGCCTTAATGGGCAATCTGTTTAGTCTTTTGAGAACCTCTTCTGTTCCATTGCTGCTTTTCATGTGTGTGTGTGTAAAAATCGCTGGATTTTTCTGTGGCTTCGGGGCTCCCACCCCCACAACAAGAAAAAACAGCTCACAGAGCAAAGAGGCAGCCACGTCACTGCTCTTGCTGATACCGGCTGTCTTTTTCTGGCTCTTTCTTCCCTCTTGCCTCCTTGTGCATCTCCGAAGCGAATTGTTCCGTGAACAAAATGTGGGCACTAAAAAACAAAACGTGATTGATTCGTGGTGCGCAGCACCTCGCCTCTCAAAGTTGTTATAAAGGCAGAGGGAAGCAAACACACGAGCAAAAGCCCCTGGGGTTGTTCGACATCCATCAGATCTTTGCTATAGCTGCGCAGGAGGCATACATAATTGCAGCAGGATCAAATGCAAAGGGGAAGCAGCTCTTCTGCTGAATTTACACGGCACCAATTGGCACAAGGACCAGCCAGTCAAGAAGCACTTCTCCTCTGATTGGCTAGCCCTCGTGTTAATCACAAAGCCAGCTGGCCAGTCCCCGAGCAGTTCCACAAGTGTAAAAGGGGCGGAGAGGGGCCTTTAACAAATTGCCCTGCCTCAAATTCCTTCTTGACCCCACACACAATGCAGTTGGCTAGACATTCCGTTCAAAACAAATTTCACCCCGAACATTCATTAAACACATGTCAATTCCAGAGGTTATCAGTGCAGAAAGCGAGAGGTACTTGCGAGATGTCCAGAATTGGCAGTAAGCAGGGAAGGGAGTACAAGCTGTCTTCTGTCTCTCTGGATTTGAGTCCTTAATTGATGCAATTAAGATCCAGAGCCATCTCTGGGTAGCTTTGAATAGAATAGAATAGAATAGAATAGAATAGAATAGAATAGAATAGAATAGAATAGAATAGAATATATTTTATTGTCATTGCCCCCTTCGGGGACAACAAAATTACTTGGCTGCTCCATCCACCCAGATAGGGCACTCCACGCAAAGACAAAACAACTACAAAAACACTGATTAAAACCATACACACTGATTAAAACCATCCTCTATAATAAAGTTGCTGTGTCCCTGCGTCCGTTCCGTGTGTCACGGAATTGCGCTACTGCGCATGTCCGTGTCCCACACGGACGCAGGGATTGGAGCGGGCGGAGAGGGGGGCGTGTCCGTGAGGCAGCGGCGGCGCATGCGCGGTGTCAGTTGCGCCAGCGCCGCTGCCTCGCACGGACGCAGAGGGCCGCCCCATCCTCGCCGCCGCTACTGCCGCCGCTACAGCCGCCCCCAGGGAAAACGAAGAAGGGGGACGGAGCCCCTCTCCACCCCCCAGCGGCCGCTGTTCTGCCTCCTCCTGCCTCCTCCTCCTCTAGCGCCCGTTATTGAACGGGCTAAATTCAACTAGTACAATGATAAAACATAACAGGTAAGATTAGATGACTTTGTGCATGCAAAAAAAGGGAATCCCAGGCTGGCATTGACTCGGTCGCAGATCGTTGTGTTTTTAAATCAGCATCAGCCTCAGAAATAACAGCCCTGCTATTGTTTTATCCAGGGATGGGGGAAAAGGCAATTCAAGAGCCCTTGTTCTCCTCTCCCTTTCAATCACCAACAAAACAGAGGCAGAAATGCATTCATGAGCATCAGTTATCCTAATGAGGATAAAGCTTATTAAATGCAATGTTTGTATCATTTGGAGAACCATTAGGAAATATGCCTTGGGGTTGGGCTGGGGGGGGGCGGTGGTGACAACCTAATTGCTGTTGTGAATTCCATTGCCCTGCCCCTCTTGTTCCAGTATTTGTCAATGTGGAATTTAGCAGATAAAACCTTCAAATGCCGTCAAAGCTGAGGGATGGCAGCGGAGCTGTTAAGATAATCTAGCTGGACATTTGCTGATTCAGTTGGAATGCAAATAGCCTGATTTTTTTGGGAGGGGGGGTGTTTGTGTGTTTATACAATCCACCACTTGGGTCCAGTGTCTGATAACATTCTCTCCCTATCTATAGACGGATCGTGAGGTAGACAGAAAGGAAGGCTTCCAATTTGCTCAGAAACACTCCATGCTCTTCATAGGTATGTGAGGAGAACCCGCAGAAGGGGATGGCTGGTTTACCAAGGTTGAAACAGGGGAATAATAATAATAATAATAATAATAATAATAATAATAATAATAATAATAATAATTTTATTTATACCCCAGCCACTCTGGGCAGCTTCCAGCAAAATACAGAAACATAATAAAATGTCAAGCATAAAAAAACCCTTCCAATATGGGCTGCCTTCAGAACATATTGGACCAGTCACCTTTCTAATGGTCCCATCCATGTATCTTAAAGAGCAATCTTGCATGCAGGAAATGAGCAGGTAAATCCATGTTCCTCTCCAAGCAAGGAAAGGGTTCACCTGCTCCGTGTCTGCTTGCAAGACTGCTGTTCGAGACACAGAGTAAAAGGAAGGAAAGATGCCTTAGAGTGAGTCAGACTTATTGCTCCCTCTAGCTCAGTATTGTCTACACTGAGTGGAATGACTGTCTGGGGATTCAGGCCAGGAACATTCCCAGTTCTTCTTGTAGATGTAGGGTATCCTAGTTGGGAACATCTGGATGCAAAGCAGCTGCACAGCTCTTCTTTGTGTATCTGTTTAGGGCCCAGTGATGGCTAACCTTGACACTCCAGATGTTTTGGGACTACAACTCCCATCATCCCTGACCACTGATCCTGTTAGCTAGGGATGATGGGAGTTGTAGTTCCAAAACATCTGGAGTGTCAAGGTTAGCCATCACTGGTTTAGGCGATCCTATTGGCCGTGGCAACAGATTTCTCAAAATTAGCAGAACCCACAAGCCAGTTTCCATCAGCTCCTCCCATAAACCCCCTTGGTGAATGACACTGTGGATACAATTCCCTTTCACAATATTTTGACTGTGCAGAAATAAACCAAAGCATCGATTTACCTTGTACAAAGAGAGGCCTGCTCTTTAAGGGAAATCTCTCTGCTGTTTAGTAGTTAATCTTCCTTTGTACAAACGTGGGTGCGTGCATTTAACAAAGGAGAACCACTACAGATCTTTAAAAGATCCATGATTGCTTCTTGCTTTTGCCACATGAGGGCATTAGGAATAACTAACTAACTAACTAACTGCACAACAGCTACTAATAGAAACCCCTTTAGAGACGTGGTCTAAACCACTGAGTCTCTTGGGCTTGCCGATCAGGAGGTCGGCAGTTCGAATCCCCACAACAAGGTGAGCTCCCGTCACTCTGTCCCAGCTCCTGCCAACCTAGCAGTTCGAAAGCACGCCAGTGCAAGTAGATAAATAGGTACCGCTGTGGTGGGAAGGTAAACTGTGTTTCCATGCGCTCTGGTATCCGTAACAGTGTCCCATTGCGCCAGAAGTGGTTTAGTCATGCTGGCCACATAACCTTGAAAGCTGTCTGTGGACAAACGCCGGCTCCCTCGGCCTGAAAGTGAAATGAGTGCCTCAACCCCATAGTCGCCTTTGACTGGACTTAACCGTCCGGGGCTCCTTTACCTTTTTAGAAACTCTTTTAGAAAATGAATGTTAAAAAAGTCTTTACCCCTGCTTCAAGTGTCCAGACTTTTCTTCTCTGCTATTTCTATACGCTGTTTCAGAATAAATTCATACAGAAAAGATCAAATGAATATAAAGCAGGATTTAATTTACAGTAAGGCAATCGGGGATGTGGGTGGCGCTGTGGTCTAAACCACAGATCCTAGGGCTTGCCGATCAGAAGGTCAGTGGTTCGAATCCCCGTGACGGGGTGAGCTCCTGCTGCTCGGTCCCTGCTCCTGCCAACCTAGCAGTTCAAAAGCACATCAAAGTGCAAGTAGATAAATAGGTACCACTCCGGCGGGAAGGTAAATGGCATTTCCGTGTGCTGCTCTGGTTCGCCAGAAGTGGCTTAGTCATGCTGGTCACATGACCCGGAAGCTGTACGCCGGCTCCCTCGGCCAATAATGCGAGATGAGCGCCACAACCCCAGAGTCGTCCGCGACTGGACCTAACGGTCAGGGGTCCCTTTACCTTTACCTTTACCTAAGGCAATTGATGGGCCCTGCATTCCTATGGCTCCTGGGAAGCTGCCCCAGGTGGGAGTCATAGGAGCCCCAGATCACTGTTCTTCATAACTTCTGGGCTGATTTGCTGCCTACTGCATCCATCCCCAGTTAAGTTTAAATACAGAAATGGGAGCAATGAGTTGAGAGGGGGGTTTTCCCCCTTGCATTGTGGACTGCTGCAGTTTAGCAGCTCCTATTTAGTGTTTTTGGTGCCTGCTAATGCCACTCTGAATGCAAACTGGAACTCTGGAAAGCCTAGGTCTTCACATTTCAAGCAGTGCCTTGCTGTTTGTTTCTGCCTAGAGACCAGTGCTAAATGGAAGGATGGCGTGGAAACTGCCTTTGAGGAAGTCGTGATAAAGATCCTGCAAACACCAGAACTTTGGAACATCAGAAATGAAGGCGTTGTGCTGGCGCCTGAGAGCAGAGCCCCTAGCACAGCCGACACCTGCAGTGGGCATTGTTCTGTTGCTTAAAACCAGCCGCCTGCAAATAAAATAGCTCAGGTCAAACATACTTAAGAAATGGACTCCTACCTGCTATCACAAGAAAATGGGCCATGTTAGGATATAAGGAGAAATGCTGGGTCCGCCGCCGGGTTGGGTTTTCTTTTGATGAGAGTGTGTCGGAGGCTTACGGTGGATATGCAATATCTGGGGATTTACAAATAATACAGGTAGAGGATTTGGGGAACAGGTAGGTCTACCTCAAGCAAGCAGTGCAGTGGCTAATACAAAGGGAACCCCATGTGCAAAGGCACTTTCGCCTGTTTCTGTCTCTTGCAAGCACCGCATGCCTCGGCTGCTGTTTCCTGCCAGCACTAAAACGGGCTCCACCTTTTCCAAGCGGTGATTGAAACCTCATTCCAAACGACAGAGAGATTCAAAGCTACAGAGAAACCCCCCACCTACTCAGTGACCATCTCGTAACCTCATTAGCTCATTACAGTATACCTGAAGGAGCGTCTCCACCCCCATCATTCAGCCCAGACACTGAGGTCCAGCTCTGACGGCCTTCTGGCGGTTCCCTCCCTGCAAGAAGTGAGGTTGCAGGGAACCAGGCAGAGGGCCTTCTCAGTAGTGGCACCCGCCTTGTGGAACGCCCTCCCATCAGATGTCAAGGAAATAAACAACTATCTGACTTTTTAGAAGACATCTGAAGGCAGCCTTGTTTAGGGAAGTTTTTAATGTTTGATATTTTATCATAAAAGTTTTTAATATTCTGTTGGGAGCTGCCCAGAGTGGCTGGGGAAACCCAGCCAGATGGGCGAGGTATAAATATGATTATTATTATTAATCAACAGCAATTCTGGGCTTTTAGCAAACAAAGAAAAAGGCCTTATAGCATTGCTGGATTGGGTGGTTCCTCTGCACAGGGCGCCGAGCTGAGGGAGCACAGAATAATAATAAATAGGAAAGGAATTGTTGGGGAAATAAGAAATTGGGGGGGGGGGTTAGGGTGCCAAATTTTGTCCTCGCTGAAGGTGTCATATTACCAGAGTCCGCCCCTGATTACATGGAGTGAGATCCTTGGTCTACCTGATTCAGTGGTGTCCGCATTGAGAGGCTGTAGGCTATCCAGGGTTTCCAATATCAAGGATTGAACCTGGAACATTCTGCGTGCAATGCATGTGCTGCAACTATGACATGTGGCCTGCCGAAATCTTGCTAAGAAAAAGAATGCTCACTTGGAAGTAACAATGTCACCATTGTTCCAGGTTTGCAAAATGGAGGCATGCAGATAGAGAACTCTGGGCTCAAAGCCTGGGATGTTTACCGCCCATTCAGGGGCTTCCGTAAAAGCCTTTTTGCTCCAAAGGTTGGTGGGCTAGAGGGCTAGTTGCTCTGTTTATTATTGGGTTTTTCCCGTTTTTTCACTTCTGCGACGCGGCAAAAGTGAAACTAAAACATACAATAACACTCTTACGCGGAAGAGATGAGACAGACTTCCGTTCCCACACTCTCTCAGACACTCGTGATTTACACTAAACATAATATCACAACAGTCCTGCTGAAGCAGCAGAGGATAAATAAAAACCCTAACATATTTTATATGAAAAGCAGCTACAGAAAATCATGCATAAAATCATGCTTGGAGCAAATAGTTGACTTCCTTTTGTTATTGCTCATTTCAACGTGTTTTTAGTGAACACTGTTGCCTGTCGCCTGTTCTGACACTTGATTGATTTCTATCTGCTCTTTTTCTCTTGCTGTTATTTATTTGTATCACTTTTTTTTTAAAGCAGGGGGCGGTTTGGTGGGGGGGGGTGTTGCAGTCAAAAGTTCTCTTCCTCCAAAGTTGATTTCTCCAACTTTGCGACAATGCATCTTCTTGTTAATCGCTTCAAGTGTTATATGCAGAAAAATGGGCTATAACTTGGGAAAAAATAAAACAAACAAACCAAGTGAGGAGGAAAAAAAACCATAATTCAGTTGTCCCTAAAGCTGACTGAAGGCAAAATAAATTATTTTCTTAGCACAGAATTAACTTGGGGAACCCAAGACCACGCAATATTG
This sequence comes from Darevskia armeniaca, assembly GCA_034641395.1. Taxonomy (NCBI): domain Eukaryota; kingdom Metazoa; phylum Chordata; class Lepidosauria; order Squamata; family Lacertidae; genus Darevskia; species Darevskia armeniaca. Next base: position 42,874 of record JAWWNF010000973.1, on the reverse strand, counting down.
TGACAGGCAGTATTATAAACAGCTCCAGAACGTGTTCAGAGATGATTGTATTTATAATCTAAACACATTTTCCCCCAGTGTATGTTATTTAGTTTTTCTGCCAAAACAACCCATTTCTAAAATATATACATAAAATGTAGGCAAAAGACCTCCAAGTCTATGGTTGTTAGTAAATGCAACTGGATGCTAGCTAGATGCTCTCCAGATAAAACTCGAATCAGCAGGAGGAGTCTGGGTTCAATATTGGTGTTCAGATGTTTCTCCCACAATCTGCTATGATTTATGGAGTCAAAAGCGGCAAATAAATCAATAAATGCAGCAGAAACAACTTGTTCCCGGTATACTTCCTGCTAATACAATTTAGCGTGAAGAATTGGTCGATAGCGCCGAATCCCTTGTTCTCCACACAGAATTTTGTTTGTATATAGCCAGTCTGTTAGTTTTCCTAATAAATGCTCTGTTTTGTGTTCTGCTTTTCAATTTGTCACGGCTTTTGGCTAGCACAACAATAAAGCTCTTTATTTGTTACCAAATATAAAACAACACAAGGGGGCCAAACGGAGGCTTGGTTTTTATTTATTTATTTATTTAGAAATTTATCCTCAGGTGTTTGGAGCACTGCTTTAAAATCCAGGCTATTATTTTTTTTCCGATTCCGTTCATGATGGACAAGTTATCCCCCTTTGTCTGTTCTCTCTCCTTTTCCTTCCATCGGCAGAATGCTGAGCAAGATGGACCCATGCCATGCTTCAGGAAATCGGCTTCCTCCCCCCCCCCTGGCAGTAGATAAGCAGAACAAAGGAAAATGAGTCTTCTTACCAGTTAGAAACTTTAATAATTACAGAGAGAGAACAAAGAACCCATCTCCTAGAAATGGCGGTGCTCCCAATTCAGGATTCCACACTCTTCCATCCCTATTAATCCATGTCACTCCTACGTCTTGCAATCTGAGCTTGTACCCTCTGTGCTTCCTGTTCTGACACTTTCTGAGCTGTTCTTGACCTTGGGGGGAGAGTGGAGGAATGCTTTCCAGAGACAGTGAATCTGTTAACCCCCTCTCTCCCAGTGTTTCTTCTGCTAGCTGTTCCCCATCCAGTATTTCCCAGCTTCTGCCTTCTGAACTGTGCCCCTCTGCAAACCACTGTTCCAAATCTATGTTGTGCTCCTGGGAAGATTCAGGATCTGGATCAGGGGAAGGGGGAGGCTCCCACCATTCCTCCTCAGTGTAGCCCTCCTCAGCACGGCCCCTGACAACCCATTTCTTTGACCCAGCATTGCAATTCTCACGAGACAGCTTTCCCCGGGTATCTCACCTGGGCAGCACAATCTCACCTGGCAGCATCCAAAGGCTCTTGGGAGTTTGTGTTGCCATCCTTCCCGCTTATGGCATTTCACAGCCAATGATGTCACAGCTGTGGCATCTATGACAACAAGTGGGAGGTGGTCTTCAGAAGCTGATCCCCCAAGCTTTGCCTTTTTGACTTGGGACCTGGCAGTGGTGGGCTTGTGCCAAGATGAGCAGCTTCGATGTCTTGACATTCCCTGTGGTGGTTGCCAATTCTAGGCAAAGACTCGCCTGTGCAAGGAATCAGTCCCGGACTGGTGAATATGTGTTTCGTGGCAAGACAGAACTGGGTAGGCTTAACTTCTTGCAATCCTAAACCTGCTGAGTACAATAACTGTGCTGGGTGATCCTATGAATGGTTGCTTAGAAATTGTAAGCCCCACTCCAGCGTGCATAGGAATGTAGATTTAAAAGCTGGAAGAGATGCAAGATTCAAGCGAACCGCCCACCTGCTGAAAGTCAGGAGCATCAATATAAAGCCAGCCCTTGACAGCTCAGCGGGCACTATCCAGACACCATAGTGTTGCAAGCATGTGCTTGCCAGAAAAGAGCCAGTTACTGGCTGGAGTCTGCTGGAGATTTACATCTCACAGAGCTGTGATAGAAGTTTGATTTATTGTGGTGGTTTGGTTTTCCAGATTGCTTTGTTTCATTCTGTGTTATATGAATCATAGAGTTGGAAGGGACCACGAGAGTCATCTAGTCCAACCCCCCTGCAAGGCAGGAATTTTTTGCCCAGCATTGGGCTCAGACCCACCAACCTGAGATTAAGTGACTCATGCTATATATAATTTAGAGCATTTGCACCCTGCTCTTCATCCAATGGGAACAAGACAGTCGCTCCCTGCAGGCTTACAATCTAAACAACAACAAAAAAGACACACAAGGTAAAAGGGAAAGAGAGGGCAGAGAAAAATTCAAATAAAATGGCACACCAGTTTTCTGAACAGTTGTTCCTATAATGGGCAGACGGCACAGTTCAGGGGCAGGAGGTGCTTGATGGAGCTGGGCCTCCAACAAAGCTGATAAAATGAACCCTGCTTCCTATATCTCCAACTGAGGCAGTCTGATTGAATAGCTGCCCCAGAGAGAACGAGAGAGTGAGTTGTATCTTACACTGTGATTGATAACAAAGAGCTCCAGATGACACGAGTAAGCGAGCCAGGCCACTTGTAATATTTATTAATTTAAAACCATTTGTATGCTTCCCCTTGCCTTACTAAAGATTCCAGGGCAGCTCACAGCAAGCGTAAACACCCCGTCAAACACAAACTCAAAAAGTTTTAATGATAGATGATATAGATATAAGAGATAGATTTTGAAATAGGTTATGTGCAGGTTAAAAGAATTTTTTTAAGATGTAAAGAAACTACTATAGGGTAAGAAATGATATACAATGAAACACAGTGGGAGGGATGGGAGGAAGCCACCCCAAAGATGATATGAAAGATGAAGGGAAAGAAGAGTTTTGTTGTGTATGTGTTGAAGAAATATGTTTTGAAATAAGGTTATGGTAATGTTGATTTATCTTTATTGTGTTGAAAACCTAATAAAAATCTTTAAAAAAAAACACACACACACACACACAAACTCAAAAAGCTCAGCCGAAAACACTTAAAGCAGAACAGAGTAATAGAAGCAAATGACACCAGTAGGTGACATAGCTAAGCCTGACAGGACAGCTCACTCTGTGGTATTAACCCCTTCATGCATTAATTAGAATTAAGCATGTTGGCTTTATGAGGCTGGTTATCCAACAATCTGGGTGTTTAGTTCTCATTTTTGACCTCTCACAAATTATTGAAACGCAGATCACCCATAATATCCTATTGTCCTTTGCAATATTTTATTCTTTCTGACATGAACTGAATTACTGCAACAGCACCATGTGTTATTTAAATGGTTGGATTTATTGTTACACACTCCCAAATTCCCCAAGCGATGAGAATGCCCACACGTTTCAGAAGGATATTGTAGAAGTTAAGAATTAGTTAGATTCAAAAGATGCCTTTTACACCTCTAACAGTTATTACTCCTGGGTTGTACGGAAGGATGCATCCTTAAGAAATGCATATACTTAATGGCAAATCTGTTGAACCGATTTTAATTGCCAAATACCGGAAACAAAATCCATATTCTTGAGAAATGGTCGCCTAAAGCTTGGCATGCCATGTTTATGAGCAAATTAACAACACGTAGGAATCCCGTGGAAGGAGAACCTCAATGCAGTTTGTCAGCTTCAGAAACAATGTTCTATATTTATTTAGCCCTGGAACAAAAGGAAGCCCAATTAAAATATTGGGGCTGGAGTTTTAGAGCTGGTGTAATTCAATTTTCTGTTCTATTTACTTTTCATTATACTTACTGATGACAAATGGGTTGTCATTTTGTCTGCTTTGCCCCATATTTATGGGCTTCACCCATAACTAAGTTTTAAGGGCGCCTAGGTTTGTTTCCTTTTGAACGAGAGGGAGACCGGAAGCACAGGCTGCTGCAATTCCGAGGAAGGAGAGCAAAATCCAAAGGCTGTTGAACTGCCTTATCGAAAGCCCTATCAGGCTCTCACCATCAAGGCAGAAGTGAAGGTTGAGGAGCAGCAAGTGTGGTTGCCCAGGAAAGAATAAATACAAGGAAACTTTTCTTGCCGTCCTTTTTTATTTCAGTCTTTACAGAGAGAGGCTATAGAACCCAGCCACTTGGATAATGGCGGTGTCCCGACTGAATCTCCACCTCCCGTCTCTCTCACTCTTTCTCATCGTCTCCTCTACGGGTGCTGCTATGTGCCCTCTGTCTTTGAGCTCTTTGCTCTCCTACTTTTAAGGCTCGCCTGGTTCTGGGAGATGGAGGGTCTGGAATGCTTTCTAATGACAATGTGTCAGCCGGGTGTTTTTCCGGCTCTCCCATGATTTCCCAGCTTTTCCCCTCATCTGAGCTGCGACCTCCCTCAAACCCCTGTTGTAAATCTATACAGTGGTACCTCAGGTTACAGACTCTGCTAACCCAGAAATATTACCTCGGGTTAAGAACTTTGCTTCAGGATGAGAACAGAAATCGTGTGGCGGCGGCGCAGCAACAGCGGGAGGCCCCATTAGCTAAAGTGGTGCTTCAGGTTAAGAACGTTTTCAGGTTAAGAACAGACCTCCGGAACGAATTAAGTACGTAACCAGAGGTACTACTGTACTGTCTTCCCCTTCTTCCTCCCTGGAAGGGTCAGAATAGGGAGGCAGACCACCATTCCTCCTCCTCTACCCAGTCCCTGACAGGTATGCAGCAGGGGCATTCCATGAAAAGTGGTCCTGTGGTCTAAAACATTAAAATTAAAGATAAAATTCCCAAAAAATTATTTTATGTAGTTGAAAGTGTATATTTTGTTAAAATGACAATATAATTTGATATAAAGAAAATTGGGGGAGTGAAAATTGGAAATAACTGTACAAGTTCAGAAAGTCACTTTTTTAAACGAAATCTTAATGATGAGTTCATGTCTTTTTAAAAATGCAATAAACATAATAAATAATAAAATATTAACATATATCATAACAAGTATGTCTGTTCTGACAAAAAATATTTGGCAGAAAAATATTTTTGATTTTGATTAAATTTTGTCCATGTTAAAGTGACTGGTTCTGGCTTCCAGTGTCACACACGTCACAATAAGTTAATATTTTTTATCTAATAACTTAGCCATGAACTTCACCATGCTGAAATTTTTTTTAATAAGCTTATTAAACTTAAAAACACTAAAAATAAAATTGGAATTTTTTTTTTGAAAAAAAAATAAAAAAATATTGGGCTTTTTAAATTTAGTCACACACGTCACAATTTGTGACGTGTGTGACTGTGACATGTGTGACAGGAGCATTTTTTTTATTAAAAATGCAAATACATACATGTAAATAATAAAATATTAACATAGATCATAACAAGTGCATCTGTTATGGCAAACAAATATTTGACAGAAAAAATTATTAGATTATGATTAAGCTTTGCAGTATTTTTCTCCATAATTTGGCATCAAATGGCTAACTGTGACTGTGCCATCTTCAAAACATCACAAAAAATTATACTTCATCAATATTCATCTGCTGACCAATGACTCAATGCCACTCTTATATTCTTCTACAAGCACAATGGTGAGGGGATAGCAATCCATTAGCAATCGCTTTGAAGTCCATCCGTCCCCCACAATCAGGCTAACGGGTTGAGGTTGAATCCTGACAAGACAGAAGTACTGTTTTTGGGGGACGGGATGGGCGGGTGTGGGGGACTCCCTGGTCCTGAATGGGGTAGCTGTGCCCCTGAAGGACCAGGTGCGCAGCCTGGGAGTCATTTTGGACTCGCAGCTGTCCATGGAGGCGCAGGTCAATTCTGTGTCCAGAATTCTGTGTTTACCAGCTCCATCTGGTACGCAGGCTGAGACCCCATCTGCCCGTGGACTGTTTTGCCAGAGTGGTGCATGCTCTAGTTATCTCTCGCTTGGACTACTGCAATGCGCTCTATGAGGGGCTACCTTTGATTTCTGTTCTTATCCTGAAGCAAAATTTCGGTTTCCCAACAAAGAAGATGTGGCTTGGATTTCAGATGAACAAATAGCTAGAGTAAATTGTCCAAAATTAATTCACTTTGCCAGAGAACTGTATATATTTGAAAGTAAAGTGAATGTGTTTGAATGAACCAATGCAATGCTATTTTTGGTTCAGTGACTGTAAATCAAATTAATAATAATAATAATAATAATAATAATAAATTTTTCTGTATACCCCGCCCTTCCCAGCCAAGACCGGGCTCAGAGCGGCTTACACCCATAAAATCACAACAAAACATACAAAACAATCAATTAAAATGCAAGTTAAAATACGATTTAAAGTTTAAAATGCAGCCTCATTTTTAAGTAGCCCACCAATCAAACCATAAAGGAATGAAACATCAGGGTTAAACTAAAACCAACCCAAAAGCCAGGTGGAACAGCTCTGTCTTGCAGGCCCTGCGGAAAGATGCCAAATCCCGCAGGGCCCTGGTCTCTTCTGACAGACCGTTCCACCAAGTCGGGGCCAGTACTGAGAAGGCCCTGGTCCTAGTTGCGGCCAGCCTAGCATCCTTGTGGCTCGGGACCTCCAAAATGTTATTATTTGAGGACCTTAAGGTCCTACACGGGGCATACCAGGAGAGGCGGTCCCTTGTGGAATAAGACTGTTCTACAAATTGTGCAAACATTAAAGATGATTGCTTTGTGTCCAATTCCACTTTTATGTTAATGTTTATTAATTTGTTAACCTCAATCTGTAAACAGATAACAATTATCCACAAAAATGATATTTTTAAGGGTTTCATTAGAAAAAAATTCATATGCTGTCACACACGTCACGTTAAATGTCACACACGTCACAGTACTATTTATTGTTTTTTAGCCTAAGTATTTCTACTTCATATTCCTAAAACCCCTCTTTTGGATTTACACATATATGGCTTAATTCTAATAATTTTTATTTCCATGAATGTTACAAGAATTCACAGAAATATTCAAAGAACTTGAGAAGAGAGGGAAAATCATTTGCAAAATGGTCACACACGTCACGCAAAATTAAAAATTTGTATCTCTATTCAGGCAACATAAAAAATATTCCAAATCAAATTAATTATATCTTAAGACATAAATGACAGATGTCAGTTAATTGCTTTCGAACCAGCAGTTGTTTTAGGGTCAAAATAATTACAAATGTAGTGAAAACGTTGTCTGAATGTCACACACGTCACGGTGGAATGCCCCAGCAGCATAATAACATGAAATCTTCTCTAAGATGTTAGGGAGAAACAAGGTTATTCTCTGCTATGTTCTGATGGAGCTCAGAACTAGGAAGCTATAAAGTTTTAGGTACCACAAATGCACTTCTGTCCAGTCTTGCTTAACTTTTTAAAAATCATGTTTTGTTTCACAAATTTATTGTGTGGGCGAAGATTAGTAAGGTTAAGAGGTCTTAGCTTGCAGGGCTCAGTCTGGGAAGTTGGGTAGCCTGTAAACGTAACTCTGCCCTATAGCCCAGAGAATATGAATCTTTGGGGCACTTCCAGACTGTCATTATTTTCAAGAGTGATTCAGGTGCATTGATTTGTCAATTTGCATTTCTTGGTACGGAAAGTATTGATCTGATGTGTAGAGATCTTTCCTATTCTAATTCATTCAAGAGGGTTCTGGAAGCTTCTCTGTGCGAAAGAAGCAGTAGGTTTGTGAAGTTTGGGTTATTCCTTCAGAGAAGCTGAGCACAGCAGGCTTAAACTGGTTCTTTTATCTCTTTCTGTCAAGGTCACGCTGACTATAAAAGTAGGGCCAGAAGGAGCCTGGGTTTCACTTTCTATCTCTCTTCCTTCTGGTGTGGTGGTCTGTACGTAGTATGCTTAGTGTTCAGGTTTAGACTTATTGTGTTTAAGTTTTTTCACTCTGCTAACTATACAGTGGTACCTCGGGTTACAGACGCTTCAGGTTACAGACGCTTCAGGTTACGGACTCCGCTAACCCAGAAATAGTACCTCAGGTTAAGAACTTTACCTCAGGATGAGAACAGAAATTGTGCTCCGGCGGCGCAGCGGCAGCGGGAGGCCCCATTAGCTAAAGTGGTACCTCAGATTAAGAACAGTTTCAGGTTAAGAACGGACCTCCAGAACGAATTAAGTTCTTAACCCGAGGTACCACTGTACATTGGAATCTGCTCTGGATCAATATTAAGTAGAATTTCAATGGCAATTCCTGACTTCAAACACAGTGATCGATCAGCTCCTGTGGACATATGAAAGCCTTTCTGCAACCCCCTCAAAAGACAAACTTATGTGGGGCACCTCAGACAATACCAGTAGTTGTTCTTGATGCGGCATTAGAGAACAAAACATACAGGAGGAGTCGCAAGAAGGATGAAATCCTTCATACATTTATATTGAGCTCCATGAGGCTCTTAGCTCCAACAACTGTTCACTGGGCACTATTCAAGATTTACAGCTGTCATTAGAAATATTCTGTTTTCCTACTTGGTTTTGCTAACAGCCAGTGGGGGTTGATGTGCAGGGCGAAAGTCAGCGAAAGAGCATATAGACTAGGAAAAGCAGCGTAGGCTGGTTTTTTTGTTTTTTTTTTTGAAATAAACTGTTATTTGATTTTCAAGAGTATAAACATACAACAAAACGAATTCTGGATCCAAATGTTGAGATTACTCAGAATCCCCTGCCTCCCCCCCCCCATCCCTTCCATAGGCCCTATTAATCCTATTTTCAATCCTTTTTTTTTTAAATCTTTCTAAGTTATTCATACATACTGTTACATTACAAATGTATTGAAAATCCTGCCAATGTTTTAACCTGCTTACAATAATCTCGTATATGCATTATAAACTTTCCCCATTCTTTTCTAAAGATCTTGTCTTTTTTGTTCCTGAGCTTCCCACTTAATTTTGCCATTTTGGCATAGTCCATCAACTTGGTTTGCCATCCTTCTCTGGTCGGGGTTATCTCTTCTTTCTATCTCTGGGCTAATAACACCCGTGCAGCTGTTGCCGTGTACATAAAGTCCCCCCCCCCCCCCCGGTCCTTCAGAATCTCGGTACCTGGAAAAGCAGCGTAGACTAGATCAGGATATTTGAAGGTAATATGTATGGGGGCAGAGATCTATTTCTACCCTTTTGAAAACAATCGTTTTCTCTTCTCCTGGCAGCTAGAAGTCACGTGGATAGTAAACCTCCAGAAGCCAAGACTCACCTCTACTTCAAGGTTTCCAAGATACAGGTACATGAGCTTTCCCTTTGCAATTGGTGCTGGTGTTGGGCATAAAGTTAGACCAGGGGTAGGCAACCTAAGGCCCATGGGCCGGATACAGCCCAATCGCCTTCTCAATCCGGCCCGCGGACGGTCCGAGAATCAGCATGTTTTTACATAAATAGAATGTGTGCTTTTATTTGAAAAGCATCTCTGGGTTATTTGTGGGGCCTGCCTGGTGTTTTTACATGAGTAGAATGTGTCCTTTTATTTGAAATGCATCTCTGGGTTATTTGTGGGGCCTGCCTGGTGTTTTTACATGAGTAGAATGTGTGCTTTTATTTAAAATGCATCTCTGGGTTATTTGTGAGGCCTTCCTGGTGTTTTCACATGAGTAGAATGTGTCCTTTTATTTAAAATGCATCTCTGGGTTATTTGTGGGGCATAGGAATTTGTTCATTCCCCCCCCCCAAAAAAAATATAGTCCGGCCCACCACATGGTCTGAGCGACGGTGGACAGGCCCACGGCTGAAAAAGGTTGCTGACCCCTGAGTTACACCATTTAGGTGAAAGCAAATGCAACTAAAAACCCCGGTCCTTTCAAAAGGCAGGGCACAGAGCTTGTGCTTTGCCCATCACTTTTCTGCTTCTGATCAAACCCTACGCAGCTTTTCATGCCACCTAGTTCAAAACATCTCTTTGGCCTCCCAAAGCACACAACTAAAACCCTGCAGGAAGGAAAACAGGTGCAATTTGGAGCGGGGAATCAGCAGGTTGGGAAAGGTTAACTTCTGTTCTCCGTGCTTCCCCTCCTGAAGCCCTTATTTTAACTGAAAAATGAGGTGGGAACATTTAGGGAGATTGGGATGTGCTTATTTTTAAAAAAATATTCAGGGCCCCTCCAGACTCCAGCTTTTATCTGGGAACAATCGATGGAGTTAGGCTGTTTTACGGTTGCATCCTATATAATAAAGTCCCTGTGTCTCTGCTTCCAGTCCGTGTGTCAGTGGAATTGCGCTACTGCGCATGAGCCTCGCGGACACAGGGATTGGAACGGCCGGAGAGGGGGGCATGTCCGAGAGGCAGCGGCGGCGCACACACGTCGTCAGTTGGGGCAGTGCCGCCGCCTCGCACGGAGCTGGGGAGGATGAGCTGAGCGGCTGCGAACATGGCTGAGGGGACAGAGGAGCGGCGGCCGTGAGGCGACGCATGGGAAGGGGCGGGTGGGTGGGGGTGGCCGGTGCGGCGGCGGCGGCGGTGGCGGCTGCTGCTCCAAGACGCTCCGAGGGCAAAGGCGGCCGGGGCCAAGGCTATGGCGGCGCAGGGCAGACTAACCTTCTAGCGCCCGTTATTTTAATGGGCATCATATCTACTAGTATGTAATAAAACTACACTAAGTTTATGGGTGTTTTTAAAAGTATGAGCGGAATTGTTTTGTTGTGTATTTAAATCATGTGTAATTGTTTTTTTATATGTATCTTATTTTTCTGTGTATAAGACGATGCGTTTTTTATTATTAAAAAATGTTAAAAATTGGTGGTTGTGTTATACACGGATAGTGCAGTGATGGGGGGATGGGCGATTGGTGGCAGCGTGAGCAGGAGATTGGCTGCGGTGATTGGGCAGGTGATTGGTGGCTGCGGCAAGGCCTGCTGGTGATTGGCTGCTGTTGTGACAATTTGGCAGGTGATTGGTGGTTGTGTCAAGGCCTGCTGGCGATTGGCTACTGCTGCGGCAATTGGACAGGTGATTGGCGGCTTCTGCCGACGATCGGTGGCTTCGGCGAGGCATGTGATTGGCAGTGGCGGTCAGGCGTGTGAGCGATTGGTGGCAATCCCCCCCCCAAAAAAGTTCAACAACTGTGGGCAATTCCTCCCCCCCAAAAAAAGGGTTAACAACTCTGGGCAAGCTCCCCCCATTTCCTTAATTTGGGGTCCCAAAAATAGGGGTCATCTTATACATGGGGGGGTGTTATACAAGGAAAAATACGGTAATTGGTTTTACATTTGTAAACCGCTTAGAAGCTTATTTTGGCAAGGAAGTGGTATATAAATCAATAACATAACATAATACATGTGACTAAGCATAGAAGAAAAAGAACCAGGGTAATAAACAAGAATCCAAAGGGTGGAATACACAAATGATCTGGTTCCCCTCAATACCAGGAAAAACGTGAGTTCTAAAGGGAACATCTGAAACACATTGCATTCAGCTATTTTTTTTTTTTTTTTTTTTTTTTTGTCATTTTAGAACAATATATTTATTAGTTTCAAAGGATACAGGCAGTAGACAATGAGGAAGGATGTATGATATGACTGTGGTATAGGAAGAGGAAATGCTTTAGTCTACCATCGATGATAAGCAAAACTTAAATGCACCAGCCTACATGCATGGAAAAATGTAACTTTTTTAAGCTTTATGCATATATCTCATTTGATAAGCAAAGTTCCTTTGTAAAAAGGAGACAAGTAGGTGAGGCGTTTTAGCATACCATCTGAATAGTTTTGCGGGGGTTTTTTTGTTTTTTTTAAAGTACAGTGGTACCTTGGTTCTCAAACGTCTTGGAACTCAAACAACTTGGAATCCAAACACTGCAAAGTGTTCCAGTTTGCGAACTGTTTTTGGAAGCCAAACGTGCTCCGTTTTGAGTGTTACGCTTCCGATTTGAGTGCCACACTTTCGTTTTGAGTGTTATGCCGAGCTCTGCCTGTTTTTGCTATTTATTTTGTGTTTTTGTTTTCATGGCTCTTTTTTATGTGTTACCATGTGGAACCCAGTTCAGCTACTGATTGACTGTGTGACCACAGTACATTGTTTAATGCTTTCATGTTATGGATCAATGGTCTCGTTAGATAGTAAAATCCATGTTAAATTGCTGTTTTGGGGGTTGTCTTTGAAAGTCTGGAACGGATTCATTTTGCATTACTTTCTCTGGTAAAGCGCACCTTGGTTTTGGGACGCTTTGGTTTTGGAACGGACTTCCGGAACGGATTAAGTTTGAGAGCCAAGGTACCACTGTATTGTACCGTGGCTTCAAAAGAGCTAACAAAGAAGCTGTAGAACGTATTAGTTAGACCATTGGTGGCTAACCTTGGCACTCCAGATGTTTTGGAACTACAACTCCCATCATCCCTAGCTAACAGGACCAGTGGTCAGGGATGATGGGAGTTGTAGTCCCAAAACATCTGGAGTGCCAAGGTTAGCCACCACTGAGTTAGATCTTTCTCCTACTAGCAAATCTAATCAAGTCTCCATACTCTCTTTTCTTCAGAAGCTAACACTCCCCAAGATTGTGGAGCCAGATAATACGGAGACGCAAAATGTACCTGTGGCAGTAGAAGTGAGGGTAAATGTCACCATATCTTAAAGGTCACTCCCCTTAGTTCAGGCCCGAGCAGGACATAGGGCTAAAAGCAAGACAGTAGCTGCAGGACAAAATCATGTGCTATGCATAGCTCTTGCATCAAACTATTTGTTGTTCAGCTCCTCGGAGCTGCTCATCATTGAACAAGAGAACATTTCATGGTACCAGGAGTAAGGTCAGAGAGACAAGTAAGGGGCAGGAAAACTGAAAATGCAAGGATGGAATGAGAGAAAAGATGGAATGGTTTGAGGCTCCTGAGGGAGTTGGAACTTAGTGGCCATGCAGCAAACTCCTGGAAGCAGTTTAAACGCGCCTTCACCATTGACATGCAAGCTACAGGAATGGATGAAAAGAAGATCCTCAAAAGGTAACCATGTTTTTGCCTGTGGCAGGGCATGAGGCAGTAGACATTTTCCTGGCCACGCAATCGAGGCAGAAGGAAGAGGAATTTTTTTATCAGGAGGTGTGCAGAAGTTGGATGAGTATCGCATGCCCAGGAGCAATGAGATTTATGAAGGATTTAAGTCTTCCCTCAGAGGAAGGGGAATAGATACTGACTGTAATAGATAATTCAGAAATGCAACTGTGGGACCCTAACGGCGTCATTTATTAGAGATCAGCTAGTGTTGAGGGTTGGAGACTGTGAACTTTTTATTTAAAAAACTCCTGCAAGACTGTGATCTGACTCGTGAAAGGGCCGTCCAGGCTGCGAGGCTAGAATGCAAGTATTAAAGGAAAACAATTTTTAGTCGTTGCGTTGGTACAATTTCTGAGGACGGAAGCCACAGGAATCCCAGATATAGCAGGAGCAGGTTTTCATAGAAGGTACAGCCCCCGGGGGGGGGGGATGCAAAGAAGGGAATCACAGATGTGCAGGGATGCAACATGAAGAAGAAGAGTTTGGATTTGATATCCCGCTTTATCACTACCCGAAGGAGTCTCAAAGCGGCTAACATTCTCCTTTCCCTTCCTCCCCCACAACAAACACTGTGAGGTGAGTGGGGCTGAGAGACTTCAAAGAAGTGTGACTAGCCTAAGGTCACCCAGCAGCTGTGGAGGAGCGGAGACGCGAACCCAGTTCACCAGATTACAAGTCTACCGCTCTTAACCACTACACCACACTGGCTCCCTCCCTATGCACACATATCTGAATTAATGCCTTCTCTTAAGTGCATGCAGTGTGCAAGAAGCCAGAAACACAATCACTGCCCTGCAATATGGAAGTGTTGCGACGCTGGCGAAAAATAAAACCGCTTTGCAAAAAAAGTGTGTTACCAACCAAGGCAAGCTCGGAAGAAAAGACAAGTGTAAGCTGATATCTCCCCACAAGACAAAGCAGAGGAAGATTTCCACATAAGGAATGGGCCGTTCCCTTTTAAACAAGTGGAATTGGGGCGGAATAAAAGTTGGACACGGGATTACAGGTTAATGTCATCACTGATGCAACCTTTCAAAGTCTTCTTTTAAAAAACAACAACTGGTAGAAAGCAAAATCTGAGATTGAGAGTTTATGCTGGGGAAGAAATGACGCACAGAGGTGTCTGTGAATTGCAGAACAGGTTCCAAGATCGAATGGAGGTCATCCTAGTTCAATAGTGTGTGGGAACACAGAACCTTTCCTAGGACAAAAAAAAACTTGTCATATTCTGGTTAAAAGACTGCACATCATAAGGCAAACCAAAGATATTCTCATTGTATCCTGGTGTCTTTGAAGGAATAGGCAAGGTGGAAAGTGTATACAGTGGTACCTCGGTTTTCAAACATAATCCATTCCAGAAGACCTTTTGAGTTATGAAATGTTCGAAAACCGAAAACTCAATACGGAAAACTCAATATGGAAGCTGTGTGACATGTCCAGCTTTTGAAAAGTGTTCGAAAACCGAAGCATTTACTTCCGGGTTTACGGCACTTGAGTTCAGAAACGTTCGTCACGGAGACGTTCGAAAACCGAGGGACCACTGTATAAAATCCAATTAACAGAGCCAAAGAAACCAGTGATATATGCACCTTGCATAAGTTCCTTCGGCCCTCACAAAAAGACAAGGAGAACTCAAACTTCTGGAGGTTGCTGAAAATGTAGAAGAGCCCATGGAACCGGTCCATTTTTCAACACTCATAAAGAAGAAATATACAGATTGTGCCTGGCTCCATTGAAAGAAGTTCAGTTTTGGGGTCATGACAAGGGCAAAATGTTTTTCAAATTTAGATGCCTACAGGATTCTGGCAAATACCATTAGACTAAGAAGGGCTCATGAATGTTCAATACACTTATTATTACTTCCATAGATAGCCATTTGATATTAAATCTGCCTCCCATAGAAAGCACAGTGAAAATTGTGAAGCGTTTGCTGAAAAAGGTCTCATATGCAAACACAGATCCTTACTTGGCATAGCTGAATTACAGGGCTGGAAATGGGAAAATTCTCTGCTGAGCTCTTGTTTATTAGAAAACTCAGGACCCGTTATGGCTATGGCTGGAACACCTTGACTCTGACTCAGCTTGAAGTGTTCAGTAAAAAAACTGAGAAAGAAGCAATATTATGGCACAAATTCATGAGTACCAATCCCTCTACAACCCAAAAATGAAGTTCAAGTGCGGGTACCCCATGAACACAGAGGGTTGTTGCCAAACGAAGAAGTAGCCCCCAGATCATACAACGTGCAGACTTCAGTTGGAGAAATATTGTGACGAAACCAACGGCATTTCCTCCAGATACCAGAAAGAGAGGAAGGAGAGAAGAAAGTCGGAGTAACACAGCAGGGGTAAAAAGAAGCAGGAGGAAAGCACTGTAGTCATACTCGGGGGGGGGGGGGATGAACCATCTTCAGAAATGAGTCTGAGAAGGTCCACTCAAAACCAGAAGGCCCCAGAGAGACTTAAAGGTAAAGGTAAAGGGACCCCTGACCATTAGGTCCAGTTGCGGACGACTCTGGGGTTGCGGTGCTCATCTCGCTTTACTGGCCGAGGGAGCCGGCGTACAGCTTCTGGGTCATGTGGCCAGCATGACTAAGCCGCTTCTGGCGAACCAGAGCAGCGCACGGAAACGCCGTTTACCTTCCCGCTAGAGTGGTACCTATTTATCTACTTGTACTTTGACGTGCTTTCGAACTGCTAGGTGGGCAGGAGCAGGGACCGAGCAACGGGAGCTCACCCCGTCGTGGGGATTCGAACCGCCGACCTTCTGATCGGCAAGCCGTAGGCTCTGTGGTTTAACCCACAGCGCCACCCACGTCCTTATAACTATATGAAGTATAAAAGAGAATTATAGTTCATTAAAAAAAAAAACCACAGAGACAGGTTGTTTAGATAAAGGGAGATGTAAGGATAAATGGGGCGCCTCCCATATCTAGTTTAGGAGGTTAGGTCGGAGAAGAAGGCAGGGTGAGAAGCCAAGGAAAAGAATGACTAAAGCAGAGAAGACCTCTTTACATAATTCTTTAATTAAACTACTACTGCTTCTTCTTCAAGTCCTCTAACCTGCTCCTCGTTAAACAGAGAACATTGCAGCAGAGATTGTAATTAAAAATGTGAAATTAGAAAGGAATAAACTTTAGATGCCTCTAGATGTTTTCCCTTTTGAGTTTTACAAAGTGTTCCCCCTAATGTTAATTCAACCACTAACCAAAGTTACAGGGAGGGGAGAAAGGAATTTCTCATCCTTAGGAGCAACCAAACGTCATTGTTCTCCCCAATCTAGAAAAGGAAACATTCCTTAACAGCTTCTTATCAGCCAGTTTTTGTTTTCTTAGTTGTGACTACAAGGTATTTCTGGCAGTGCTGGCCAAAATACCAGATGTCATTGTGCAACGTAAGATTTGGATTTGTCAGTAGACCCCCAAATATTTTTTATATATCTACAGTTGTACCTTGGTTTTCAAACAGCTTAGTTCTCAAACGTTTTGGCTCCCGAATGCCGCAAACCTGGAAGTGAGTGTTCCAGTTTGCGAACTGTTTTTGGAACCCAAACATCTGACGAGGCTTCCGCGGCTTCCAATTGGCTGCAGGAGTTTTAACAGTGGGTTCGTAAGTAGCTGTGGAGGCCAATTCTGGATCCGCACATCCTTCCACAGTGGGAACATACCGGTAGGTTTCCGGGTGGGAGTTGATCATGGTGTGGATTTGCCAAGTGTGCCTTCCTCTTAGCATGTTTCTCCCTTGTGTCCTGAGTTCGAGCGTCTTCAAAGCCCATGACATCTTTGGTAAAGGCTGTTCTCCAATTGGAGCGCTTGCAGACCAGTGTTTCCCAGTTGTCAGTGTTTATACTACATTTTTAAAGATTTGCCTTGAGAGAGTCTTTAAACCTCTTTTGTTGACCACCAGCATTACGCTTTCCATTTTTAAGTTCGGAATAGAGTAGTTGCTTTGGAAGACGATAATCAGGCATCTGTACCATCTGAGGACCTAAGTTCATCTTGTCCATTCATTTCAGTAGGTCCACTCTGAGTTAGTTAGTTAGTTAGTTAGATACAACCCCCTAACTTATAATAAAAGGTTGTCAAGTCTCCCAAATAAGGGAGTGTTTCTCACTTATAAATTATCATTGCAGCATCACCACCCGCCCGAATATATCATTTACCAAATTAAACAGCAACAAAAAAGTATGGGCACAACTAGTACTCTTTTTAAGAAAAGGAAGCAATGTCAATGTCGTAGCATCAACATTTAGTCTGCTATATACATATTTTAAAATTAAAGTTGCTGGGGAAATGGGATCAAAACCATGACACCATGAAGGAGGAACAGCAGACAAAATTGATGGAATATGCAGAAATGTCAAGTTTAACCAGTAGAATAAGAGATCAGGAAGAAGAGTGGGAAATATTTGCGAAATATCTGAAGATTCATTGCAAGCAAATTAAAACACTAGCAGGATTAGAGTAAAGTCAGCACTATGTAATTAAGCTGGGAGGAAAAAAACTAATATGGAGTAATTAGAATATGCAGCAGCAGAAGATAATTAGAATGAACCATGGAAGGAGGGGAGGGAAGCTGATGAATAAATGTATTGTCTATTCTTTTTGATGAATGTAAATGTGGAAAATTGTAGAAGTGAAAATTATATTAAAAACAAGAACAACAACAACAACTTTACACTACAGATCATTCTCTTTTTTCCCAATTAAAATTGCCTTCTTCCCTTCCATGAAACTGTCATTTCCCTTGCAGTAGGAATATGCAGGCACCCTGAGACCCTGTATATGTTTTCTTTCTGCAGTGTGCACCACAGTCTCAACAGGAGAGAAAATAACCGGCAAAAATTCTGCAATTCACCGTTTTATAAAACGTTCAAATTCTGCTTTACTTATTGTCACGCACATAGGCATGGGGAAAGGGGCCCGGGAGGTGGGTTGTGGTTTTATTGCTTTTTTTTTTTTTTGGCGAAATGTAAAATAAAAAAACAATTTACATCCTTGGGGAGGGGGGACATGAGTATGTGTAAAAATATTGTTTAAAAAATGAAATTGTGGGAGGGGGAATTGGGGAGGGGGTTGAGAGCTTCTGCTTATTATAGGATAAACA
The DNA here is from genome assembly GCA_034641395.1 of Darevskia armeniaca. Taxonomy (NCBI): domain Eukaryota; kingdom Metazoa; phylum Chordata; class Lepidosauria; order Squamata; family Lacertidae; genus Darevskia; species Darevskia armeniaca. Next base: position 24,907 of record JAWWNF010000973.1, on the reverse strand, counting down.
AAACTTTTTTTAAAACAAAAACAAAAAACTCACAGTTTCTGTCTCTCGCTCTCTCTTTCCATAGGACGCCCAAAAGAAAATTGGGCTGATTGAACGGGAGAACAAGACCCTATCGACACGCCTAGCTCATATATATCGCGGCACAGGCTTGGTGGACTGCTGGAACCCGTACCAACAAAAGAGGTGGGCATTTAATGCCTCTATACCAGGGGTCGGCAAAGTTTTTGTGGGTTGGGCCAGTTTACGGTCCCGCAGACGCTGCGGTAGGCCGGAGCACGTGCATACATGCATATATGCATGCTCAAACGCTATTTCCGGCGTGGAGGAGGCGTGCGCAGCTTCCCATTGGCTGCAGGAGCTTTCTGTAACCAATGGGAAGCCGGCCAGCGTCGTGGAAGGCTGGTTTAACGCGGCGCACGGGAGCCGACCGAGCAGGTGGCAGGGGTCCCCGAGCAGGCGGCGGGGATCCAGGGGCCGGTTAAACTGTGGTTGCTGGCCCCTGCTCTACACTATCCTTCCGGGAGTGCCAGCTTGGCCCCGCAGCCGTGGTTGCTCGGGGCCATGGGTGCCATGCAGCGTGCATGGCCCTGGGGCTGAAATTTGTGGGTGCCTCTTCATGTGGAAGAATAAGAAGAAGAAGAGTTTGGATTTGATATCCCTCTTTATCACTACCCGAAGGAGTCTCAAAGTGGCTCACATTCTCCTTTCCCTTCCTCCCCCACAACAAACACTCTGTGAGGTGAGTGGGGAACGTCCCACTTTTCCTTAGGACGTCCTTATTTTCATCAGAGAAATGTTGGAGGGTATGGCGTTATTCGACCCACCCCACAAGCCAAGGAGATAACTAACTATTAAACCTTTAGGAGACATCTGAAGGCAACCCTGTATAGGGAAGTTTTAAAATGTTTATTATGTTTTTTCTATGTGTTGGAAGCCTCCCAGAGTGTCTGGGGCAACCCAGTCAGATGGACGGGGTATATTATTATTATTATTATTATTATTATTATTATTATTATTAAACAGGGGTTGGCAAGGTTTACCTCGCCTGGATCGCGTGTGCCAAGTGAGGGAACCGCCAGAAGGCCCTCGGGCCTGGACCTCAGTGTCCAGGCTGAATGATGGAGGTGGAGACGCTATTTAAGATATACTGGGCCAAGGCCATTTAGGGCTTTAAAGGCCGGAACCAACACTTTGGTGCTGAAACCAACCCCCTTTCCCCACTTTTCTGGGGCAACCCCTGGGAATGCGGAGTGTTTCTCCACACCCTAGCCTTAACCTGTTTGGGTTTTGCAGTTCCAAGCGGCAGAAGCAGAACATAGAACTTGTGAGGATTACCGTGGAGAATCAGGGCATCCTTAAGAGGATCAAAGAGAGAAAGCCAACCTATGACCGGAAGCAGTCAGAGATTGACTGGGAGGCAAGTGCACCCTTCCCCATATTTATCAAAAATGCAACCAACCTCCATTTCCTTAGATGTAAAGTAACGTTCAAGCCTTTAAGGTTCAGCTGATAGGAGGCCAACCGGGCTGTACTTTGAAGAGGTGGGCAAGGTATAATAGTTGCGAACAAAACGAGTGCAACTACATGTGAAAAAGTCAAATGTGAGCTTGTGTCCAGCACCAGGACACTGAGAGTAGAAAAATGTGTGTGGATTGTAATTAAATATACTATATTAAGGCAGCAGTCCTATGCACACTGACTTGAAAGTAGGTCCTACTGAAATCAGGAGGCTGTATGCACATTCCTGTCTCCCACAGCTGTTTTGCAAAGCTGAGGACACTCAGCATTCACCAAAATCCCCATCTATCCTGTAGTTTCTTGAGAAATGCTGTGTTTTGATGCCTTTCTCCCCAAACCGACTTCAATCCAATTTGAAGATGTTAAGCTCTATCAAAACAACCCCGTTCCCTCTCTGCCCACTGGTGCAGACAGTGGGTGACCAATTGCACAAGTGTTTTTTGGAATGGAGGCGGGGACCTGTTTTCAAGGATTGGGCCTGTGGGTGAGGCCTGTAGCATATTAGTGGGACTCTTCCTTTTGTAAGCCAAAAATAGCATATCTCCCGAGTTTACGCCAATAAAACTCAGAAACGCGAGGAGTTAGGAGTCCAACGTTGTTTATTGCAAAGCAATAGGAAATGCGGAATTGATATATTGTTATATCATTTATACCAGTTGATATTTTAACTTAGGTTTGCTATGAGAAGTTTGAAGTTACTTTTTATGGATTAGTAGGAAATTTTAGTGTTAAAGATTTAATTAATACAAACCTTATTTTGGTCACTAAGGATTGTTTTGTACGTGCAAACCTGTTGTACAATGTTTGCTCTGAAATGGTCTGGTCTTTTATGCCTAATAAAGGTTATTGAATTGTTGTTGCAAAGCAATAGGTTCCGCAAAACTGCAACCCCGCCCTTTGGTCCAGGCAGTGGTATTTATAAAATTTCAAACAAAGCATTTCAATTTCCACCAATCATGTACATCATCACCTCATTTCATGTTTTACACATGCGCAATAAACACTGGCAATTTCTGCTGATTAATTTCTGATTCCCACCGTGTTCTGTTACATTGTGTTAATGTGCAGGTTGGGAACCTGTGTTACGTGTAGCCATATGCACCATGTAGCAACTTATGTTCTAGCTTTGAGCTGTATCTTTGTGATTCACATATGAGCTGTATTTCTGCCCCATTTGGGGGGGCGGCAACTTGCAAAACCATCAGTTTCATAATGTATCAGGCTACCATAACTTCTCTATTAGAAGCACACTCAAGGATTTGCAGGGGTACACATTATCACATTTATTGTGGCCCTTTGGGCCACCACCACATTCCAAGTGAGCATGCCCACATAGCATCGGGCTGCAAGAAGCACACCAATCTTGTAGAGAACCATACATCATAAACATGGAGCTCTTATCCCGAAAGCAGCTACTGCCGAGGGAGAAAAAGACTTCAGAGAGGAGGATGCTTAGAAGTCAGAGAATTGGTGCAGGCGGAAGGGGTTAATCCCCTTTGCCTCAACACTGTGACTTATATCCAGATTCTCTCTGTGTGTGAGAAAGATCTCCTTTGAAGCACAGAAAGAAAGAGTCAACCCTCTGCCTAGAGGGTGAGCCTAGAACAGGCATCGGCAACCTCCGGCCCATGGGCCGGATCCGGCCCACAGAGGCCGTTTAACCGGCCCACAAGCCACCCGGTCACCGAGCCGCCCACTTGGCAAGTCCCCCGTGTGCTGCGCTAAAGTGGTGCAGCGCAGCGCGGGGACTCGCCGAGTGGTGCTGGAAATGGCATTTGTTCCTGCGCAGATACCAGAAACCATGTCTGCGCATGTCCAGGCACCGAAAATCGCTTTTATGTAGGTGCGCTTTTTGGTGTGTGGGCATGCGCAGAAACGATTTCCGGTGCCGGGGACATGCACAAACGCAATTTCCGGCATCGCACTGCGCATGTCCGGCCCACGGACGAGCTCCGTGGGACGGATCCAGCCCATGGCCAGATAACCTTGCCGACGCCTGGCCTAGAACTTCGGTGCGTTTCCTGCTTTTTTCAGTGGCTGCTTAATATCTACATTTTCAAGAAAATGTAGTAGCTCAATCAATTTTGTGACTCTCCCTGCCCCCGCCAGCATTTGTAGAATATGATAACCGATTATGATCATCTTGGGGTTGGGGAACAGGGTGGGAGCAGCGAGGCGCATTTCCCGAAGCTCATGCGTGGGAAACGACTGTTCCAACCTTGTTATTAGCAAGAAGGGAGAGAGGGTGCAGGGTTTGTGTCGCTCGCCGTCACGTTTTAGCGTTCTCCCCCTCCTCCCTGGTCTCATTATTGTGCAAAGCCGCCTGCCCCAATTTCTTTTGTCGGTGGAATTAAAATCTCTCCCGAAAAGTCGAGCGGCGTCTCCTCGATGTCAGCAAGCCTCCCACAGGCAGAGGAGAAAGCAGATGGCACAGCTGCAACCTTTTGTCTTAGCACAAAAGTTCCTGCCTCTTTGTTCCTCTTCTGAAACTGGGGACTAAGCGATGATGCTTTACCGTCACAGATCAAGAGAAGGGAGTTTTGCTCTCGTTCTCCTGTTGTTGTTGTTGTTTAGTCGTTTAGTCGTGTCCAACTCTTCGTGACCCCGTGGACCAGAGCACACCAGGCACTCCTGTGCCTCCCGCAGTTTGATCAGACTCATGTTGGTAGCTTCAAGAACACTGTCCAACCATCTCGTCCTCTGTCGTCCCCTTCTCCTTGTGCCCTCAATCTTTCCCAACATCAGGGTCTTTTCCAGGGAGTCTTCTCTTCTCATGAGGTGGCCAAAGTATTGGAGCCTCAGCTTCAGGATCTGTCCATCCAGTGAGCACTCAGGGCTGATTTCCTTCAGAATGGATAGGTTTGATCTTCTTGCAGTCCATGGGACTCTCAAGAGTCTCCTCCAGCACCATAATTCAAAAGCATCAATTCTTCGGCGATCAGCCTTCTTTATGGTTCAGTTCTCACTTCCATACATCACTACTGGGAAAACCATAGCTTTAACTATACGGACCTTTGGTCGTTCTCCTGTACCTGGGCCTAAACACTTTCCTTCGTTGCTTTCCTTCGTTGCGCACACCCCAACTCCCCCCCCCCAATCGTGCACTCATGATGGCATGTGGTGTGCATGTTACAGGTGGCCAATGCTGCTTTCAATACTGTTTGTGCCTGCAAATGTTCCAGGGCAGGTATAGGGATTCGAGCAGGTGACAGCGAAAGTTGCATGGTTTTTAGCCGGGGCAATTAGAAGAACTATTTTGACTATTGATCCAAACCCCCAAAATGTATTTTATATAATTGGCTTTTTACCTTTATCTTCTGTATACCGTATTTTGTTTTGTTTTATTGCTATGGCTGGTGGCCGATGCAAATATTCATTCATTCATTCATTCATGTAAGCCACTAAGAATCTGACTGTACCTTAGGGGGCAGTTTTGCTCAGTCAAATGCAATGGGTCACGGAGAAGGAAAGGGGCATGTTTATATAATGTAGTTCTCGTTCTTTTGCACCTACACTAGGAAACTAACTGCATTTTGTACCAGCTGCTAGTTTGGGATCATCGTCAGCAGCCCAGCCCCTGCGTAGATTGCACTACAGCAATTGCACTACAGCAATTGCACTACAGCCCCTGCGTAGATTGCACTACAGCCTCAAGGTCAGGAAGATCCAACAGCATTGGTTAAATAGCATCACAATGAAATAATACGCAGTTGAAAATGTTGACAATAGGACCCGTGGAGGGGATGGGGGGGGGAGTCTAGAGATTCAGAGAAATCTCTTTATATGGATATGTATTTGGTATTGTTATGAATTTATTTGTAAAATCAAATAAAAACAATTTCAAACAAACAAAATAGCATCACTGACTAGTTTGTGACCTTGGTTGTCTTCCCCCCTGCAGAATTCAAGGAAATACCTGAGGACCAGCACTCGCTTTCTAATCTCAAACCACGAGTAAGTATGAAGCACAGTCCAGACCATGTTATTGGTGGGTGGGTAGGTGTGCGCGCGCACACACACACAGCTACAGCAGAATAAATCTACCACAAATGCACTACTGTTGTGTTAACATGTTGTAGAATGCACCAGACACCAGTCTGGAGGGGCCCTTTCTTAACTTGCTCCAGGGTTAAACCCTGTACAACAGCTCAGAGTATGATTGAATGCTATGGTCCCTTTAAATCTCCACCCTCTGGGGGCTATTTCATGTATTACTAGACTAGCCTCTGAGTCAGCATTGTACTAGGAGCTCAGTGCCCATGGAAATCAAAAGCTGACCCAATAATGAACATGAACTTGACGTTTATGTAAGTATAACACATCAGAAGGTCAGCGGTTCAAATCCCTGCGACGGGGTGAGCTCCCATTGCTCCGTCCCTGCTCCTGCCCACCTAGCAGTTCGAAAGCACGTCAAAGTGCAAGTAGATAAATAGGTACCGCTCCGGCGAGAAGGTAAACGGCGGTTCTGTGCGCTGCTCTGGTTCGCCAGAAGCGGCTTAGTCATGCTGGCCACATGACCCGGAAGCTGTACGCCGGCTCCCTCGGCCAATAAAGCGAGATGAACGCCACAACCCCAGAGTGGGACACGACTGGACCTAATGGTCAGGGGCCCCTTTACCTTTACTTCTGTAATACAGTGGGACCTCGACTTACGAAGATAATGCATTACGACGCGATCTTCGGTAGTCGAAAACACTCGTAAGTCGAATCCCCATAGGGATGCATTGAGCGAAAAAAATTCGTAAGTCGAAGAAATCCTATTCAAAGCAGCCACGACTTCCTTTCGGAAGTCGAAAAATTCGGTTGCGGCGGCCATTTTTTTTCTTCCGGAAGTCATTCGGAAGTCGAAAAACACGTAAGTCGGGTCACTCGTAAGTCGAGGTCCCACTGTATTTATGTTTTTGAATTATCTTTCATGCCTTTTTGTACATACAATGCAATAACAGCATGACATGTGTCATTTAGCAATATATCTCAACTGCCCCAAAGAAGACATATGAAATGAAGACCATACCCGGGCGTCTCGTCGACCAGAGTCCTTCATGTACACAGTCTTTATCTGGAAGATTTTACTCCATAGTTGACCTATTGAACTCTTGTTCTTGATTCTATTGAATAGCAATTTGCAAGACTATATATATTCAAGTACTTTGTGACGGTGTGTTCTTTGTGTGGATATTATTTTGAGTCATAATACCAATTGCATTGGGGCAGTCAGTGCATATTATACTTTCGTTGGTATACAGAGTTGTGTTCATTTTGTATTAGATTCTATTCTCTGTATTCCTTTGTTGTTGGATCCAGGGTTAAACCCTGGCACAAGAAATAGGCTCCAGAGCTGAGCCCTGGCAGGGTGACCTGTGGCCCCCACCTAAGCCCAACAAAGCATTAAAGGGCCCACCTTTCTCTGATGAAACAGCTAGGCTTCCCTGTCTAACATTTCCCCTTCTGATTTGTTGCAGGAAGCTAGGCGCTGTGAGGAATAGCAAACCATTGGGGCCTGTTCGAAGTTCAACAGCTAGTTGATGGCACCGCCAACAACTGGCTGGTTTCTTTGTTAGGGTTTCAGTATTAAACATGAAGCGCGGAAAGAACGTCTCTTCCTTGCTTCCCTTATGCCAAGTTTGCCAGCGTCAAGGCACACACCTTCTCAGGATTCGGTTCAAATTCATGAAAAAGAATATTGGAGCCACGTCAGTATTTGCTGTGAAGGCAAAATCTAGCAGCCAGACAGTCAACAGAATACCTGCTGCTGAAAATATTGCCCATATGTTGTGGTTTGGAGATACCATACTTCCTTCTTTGCTTTTGGATTGAAGTTTAGTAGCAGATAAGGGACGCTGGTGGCGCTGTGGGTTAAACCACAGAGCCTAGGGCTTGCCGATCAGAAGGTCGGTGGTTCGAATCCCCACGACGGGGTGAGCTCCCGTTTCTCGGTCCCGGCTCCTGCCTACCTAGCTGTTCGAAAGCATGTCAAAGCGCAAGTAGATAAATAGGTACCGCTCCGGTGGGAAGGTAAACAGCGTTTCTGTGCGCTGCTCTGGTTCGGCAGAAGCGGCTTAGTCATGCTGGCCACATGACCTGGAAGCTGTACGCCGGCTCCCTCGGCCAATAATGTGAGATGAGCGCCACAACCCTAGAGTTGGACACGACTGGACCTAATGGTCAGGGGTCCCTTTACCTTTACCTTTAGTAGCAGATAAGCACTGTATACTTGGCTTTCCTTTAGGGACTTCCCCCCCCCCCCCACACACACACCAGCCAGAGCTGACAATACTTCTTCTTCACTGCATCTGATCATGTGGAGATGGGCAAGTCCAGCCCCTGTAATATACAGAATAATGCACTCCCATGATAAATATATTTATTAAATTAAGAACACCAGGGCACCAGTGCTCATTTGAAAGTATTTCTTTGCCAAAGATTCATTCAAATACTGAGTATCACAAAACTTATTGAAATAATGAAACAAGAGTAGAGATGGGATCGCGTCCCACTGTACAGGTTGGGGGCGGGCAAAGACATTAAGGTGAGGCAAGCAGGGATGGCTCAATGCCAACATGGCTGATTGTGCTTCTTTCAGAGAAGTAGCACACATGAAAACATCCAAACCTTGCCAGCAGCCAGCAAAACTGTCCATGGCCGCAATCCTAAGCACACTTACCTGGGAGCAAGCCAAACTTAACAGACTTACTTCCGAATAGGAAAAAAAAACAACGAATATGGCTGAATGGCACCTATTAAAGCTGTTCACAGATGGATAAGTAAAGTTTGTTCCTATGTGTTCATAGGCTGCCTAAGTTCAGAATGAACTCCGGCAATGTGTTATTCCCCGTTCTACCGATAGCTCTGAGAGAAAATGTACCAAACCTTTCTCCATGGACAAGAACTGAAAGCACGGAGCGTTTGCGGATACTGTATTACTTGATCATCTGTCACCAGGTAGCTGTAATAATTTTGTATTTAAGTGCACAGGGCTGAAAATGCCTCATGCCACACACAGGAGCAGCCCTTTCTCATTAAGAGGTTTCCTCACATGCAGTTTTTGTTCTCTGGCGGTTGCTTCCTTGCGCAAGACATGCACAGCCTGGTATCACAGAATAAGCCACCGTGGGGGGAAAAATAAATGATTGCTTTCGCGGAATGCAGCCAAGATGCATGAGGATGTTGAGAAGGCAACATCCGCTACGTAGCAGCATCTACCTAGTGGAGGAATAGGAGCATTTACATCGAACGCCAATCAAAGGAAGAAGAAGGGGTGGGGGCGGGGAAAAGAATATACTTCAAACATTCTTCCAACTAGAAACAGGGATTGAAATTTGGAGTACATCCGAAAGTACAGCACAAGTAAACAAAACTCCACAGCTCTCACCCTGACAGTGAGCCATAGAAAAATAACCACATCTACCGAGTGTGCCAACTCAAGCTGAGATGATGTATTCTTCCACTTTTAACATCACAAAGCGAATTATTTATACAGGAGGAATCAAACCGGTGTGATTTTTCCAACTCTCTACCTTCAAGGAACCCTTTTCAGCATCATTTTGTCCGCTGAAGGTCACCTGAGCATCGGCCATGGAACCCCCGCATGCTTCCATCCCATGACCTTGGGCAATGTTCCGTTTATGCACGTCAGTGTCTTTAACCATCTGCTCACATCAACTGAGATGGGTACTGTAGAGCACACCACGATACCCCCTGCTGAAGACTGGCAATGGTGGATAAAGTCTTTTTCAAGGACGCATGTCTGCTATAATTAACTGGTTCGTTGAGGAACGAACCACTGGTAAGTTTCCAAAAAAAAACAACAACTCCAAATGCAATTTTGAAACGGGCTAAATCATTGGCCTTCAACTTGTGGGTCAGAAGACTTTAGAGTGGTACCTTGGAAGTCGGACGGAATCCGTTCCAGGAGTCCATTCGACTTCCAAAACATTCGGAAACTGAGGCGCGGCTTCTGATTCGCTGCAGGAAGCTCCTGCAGCCAATCAGAAGCCACGGAAGCCCTGTCAGACATTCGGGTTCCAAAGAACGTTTGCAAACCAGAACACTCACTTCCAGGATTGCGGCATTCGGGAGCCAAAATGTTCGACTCACGAGGCGTTCGGAATCCAAGGTACAACTGTTCTAGGTCACAGATTGAACTAATGTGAGTCGCGACAGCAGCACTACCACCATAAATAAATTGGTTAAAAATAATAATGAATTAGGCCCCCTAATGCATCTGGTGGGGGGGGTGTTAAAAGTGGGCCTTGGGTCTGAAAACGTTGAAGACCACTGATCTAAATCATACGTATACTGAGAACTTGAGTTTAAAATGGAAAGTTCATGATAAGGTTTTGGGTGACACACATTAACAGCCCCAGGAAGAGCTAGTGGAAAGTCTTCCTCTATGGGAATTATTATTACAAATAAATACACACGGGAAATATTATTACACTGGAACATAAAATCTGCATGGATTTTTTTGGAAGGCGGGGGGCGGGGGTCAGGGGAGAAACTAAAACAAGCAAAAAACATACTGGGCAGTCTCCTGACTCCTCACACTTACAAACAGCTCCCACAACTCCCTCTTCCAACAAACCATGCCAGCAAACACATACAATCCACAAAGCTGGCATGAAAACCCATATTCTGGGGGACATCCCTGCATATATACCTCCCTAGCCATTTGTTTATTTGGGATTTTATTTCTAAATAGTTGTTTTTTTCCGGTTAGAAAGATGGAAAATTTCCAGTGCTTCAAACACACTTCTTAGTCCATTATTTAGGGCAACTTGCAAATACAATAGGAGGGAGAAAAACAATCCCCGGTGGTCTTTTGACTGCTCAAAATACAGTTAGCTATAGTTGGGGCTATATTTAGGTTACATAACATGGTTCATTTTTCAGGCAGAAAGTTAAGAGCCTTGCTGATTTGCCCTGGGAGATTTCGCCTTTCACAAAAAAGCACCAACTTTTACCATCTGAATAAGAGCTCTCCCAGTTCTAGCCTGGTTAAGAAGTAAATAAATGAACAAATAAAAGTACCTTATGAACTTAACTCTGTCACTAAATTTATCTTTCCAAGATTGCAGTGATCAACAGGAAAACGAGCTTGTGTGTTCTTCCTAACATTTTTTGCGGTCTTTGCCTGGAACCACCACATACTGACCCTTTTTTACTTTACACTCCATTTATACTTCTTTGTTCATCTTGTTATCGTTATTTTTGTCGTGAGCAGCCCCAAGATCTTCGTTACAGCACAGCCTAGAAATACTGCAAACAAACAAACAAACAAACACAATTGCAAGTTTTCCAAAAGCTAAAGGCTTCTGTCCAGACACCTGGAATCTGACATGACTATTGTGGCATACAAAAAAAATCTCTGGATTGTATCCTGCGGCGCTTTTCCATTCCATTGCAACGTTTTTTTTCTATTGCATCAGAATCTGCTCCCACACAGAGGAAGGTTTCTCTTTGCCTGCATCCCAAGCAAACTGGCTGCTCCAGCAGAGTTCATTTTCTCCTCCCCCTTTTGATCATCCACATTATTTACAGCGTATTATCAAACAGGTATATCTCGTTCTCTTCCATTCGTTCGTTTGTTCTTTGGCACAGCATAGCAGACTACAACCTGACCCAAGAGACTGGCACCCAGAAAGAGTCTGTGTTCAGTTTCTCCAGTATGGCTTTCAGCTGGCTGCAGGCACTCTGCAGATCTTCCTTCACCAGGACAGTGTCAATCAGGTGGCCGTACTGCTCTTCGATGAAGGCAGCCGAACTGAGCATTTCTTGCTGTTCCTCATCCTGCATATCAAAAACAAAATTCGGTCCGATCTAGCTAGCAGTATCCACACAACTTCAGGGCAGAGCTAAAGACGAACCAGTGTTATAATCGGCCGCAGCCCTATTTTTAAAGTAGAGATATCTTCATTTATTTATTTATTTATTTAGTCTAAAATTTTACATTTATAAGTTTATATTTTAGAATGTATTTTGGATTGTATTTATTGATATATGTGTGTGCTGGTGGAGAACCGTAACAATAAACTATCATCATCATCAAAAACAAAAAGGACAAGATGAGACGACGTGGCAACCCCCACCACCTTCACACATACCCCGGCGCCCCAAACGAACAGAAGCCACAAGCCACAACCTAAGGCCCATGGGCCGGATGCGGCCCAATCGCCTTCTCAATCCGGCCTGTGGACGGTCCGGGAATCAGCGTGTTTTTACATGAGTAGAATGTGTGCGAAGCTACCAACATGAGTCTGACCAAACTGCGGGAGGCAGTGGGAGACAGGAGTGCCTGGCGTGCTCTGATCCATGGGGTCACGAAGAGTCGGACACGACTAAACGACTAAACAACGAAGAATGTGTGCTTTTATTTAAAATGCATCTCTGGGTTATTTGTGGGGCATAGGAATTCGTTCATTTCCCCCCCTCAAAATATAGTCCGGCCCCCCACATGGTCTGAGGGACGGTGGACCGGCCCACGGCTGAAAAATGTTGCTGACCCCTGGTGTAGTTGATCTCTTACATGGTCTTGCAAAAGGGATCCCTGCTGGTAACAGATTGTAAAGTAGAGTTTGCTTTGTGATCATTTTCAGCGTGGCAGAATCTGGAGTCGCCTTGATGTGGCTCATTTCTGCGAACTAGCTTTTCACGCAAAATACTTACAAGCGGGACGAAGATTTCATCTGTCAGGAGAGACGCTGGGGCATTCTTTTTCTTTTCTGAGATGAGAGGCTTCACAAACACCACATACGGCTTGAACTCCGCCGTCCTCAAGTGTGTGACAGCCTAGGCAGGCAGGAATACAAAGGGAGAATCCCGTTCACCAATCTGTAAATGCTGCACAGTAACTTAAAGCAAGAAATCAAAACTAGAGCAGGTATTTCCCTCCCAAACACACACACAAAAGTACACACACATTTGGCAATTCACCCAATTTGGGATGGGCACCTCAAGGTAACCCCCAAATAGGGGCAACATGAATCACTTTGTATGCTTAAGGAGGTAAAGGTAAAAGGTAAAGGACCCCTGGACGGTTAAGTCCAATCAAAGGCGACTATGGGGTTGCAGTGCTCATCTCACTTTCAGGCCGAGGGAGCCGGCGTTTGTCCACAGACAGCCTTCCGGGTCATGTGCCCAGCAGAACTAAACAGCTTCTGGCACAACGGGACACCATGACAGAAACCAGAGCACACGGAAACGCTGTTTACCTTCCCGTCGCAGCGGTACCTATTTATCTACTTGCACTGGCGTGCTTTTGAACTGTTAGGTTGGCAGGAGCTGGGACACAGCAATGGGAGCTTGCCCCGTCGCGGGGATTCGAACCGCCGACCTTCCGGTCGGCAAGACCAAGAGGCTCAGTGGTTTAGACCATAGCACCACCCGCATTCCCTATGCTTAAGGAGGGGGCTTCCATCTTATCCTTTTCAGTGTGCAGTTAAACACTCTTTTGAAGCCACTGGCTCTGTCAGCAGTTTTAGGGGTTTAGGTGTAGCATCAGACTGCCTATCTACCCCTGGAAAGACAGTATGATCCTATCCGGGGCAGACAAATCCAATGTTTTCCTCTGTCTTGTCTGCAGTAAACTAATTTGTCTGCTCTCATCCCAAGGAGAGCAGCTTACAGCAGGGTTAGCTCACAAGGGACCCTCCCAATGTTAGGGACTACAACTCCCATCAGCCCCAGCCAGCGTGGCCAATGGAGAAGGATGATGGAAGCTGTAGTCCAAAACATCTGAATAGCACCATAATGGCTCACCCTGGGTTACAAACTCTCTTAAATGAGAAAGGATCACACCCCCAGCCAATAATAAGGACCTTCTATGGCAACAGCTAGAGGCTTTGATTTAGCCAAACATATTTTGCTAGCCAATAAGGGAAACAGTCCACCAAGTGAGTATTTGGTCTCAAAAAATACTTTTCATGTAATGGGGTGACTATAACCGAAACTGATCCATCGAAACCCAAGCAGTGAACAAAAAGCTGGTGTAAACCCCAAGATAAGATTTTTCTAAGAAAAATAATAACAATAATCGTGACAGTTTACCTCAGGCACGACATCCACAAGGCAAATTTTATTTCTGGACATGACCGACTGAATTGCCTCCAGGCTTGTCCCGTAGAGATTCTCTTTATACTCCCCATGTTCTACAAACCTGAAAACATTTAGGGAATTAAGTTGTGGAGCAGAATTCAAAGTATTCACCTCAGATTTCAAAGTAGCAGAACTGTGCCATATGCTTATTACAGTACAACACTGTTCCCTCCAATAAAAAATGTTGGCTACAGACAACGTGATTAAAAGGGATTGCTGCTTTTGATCATTCTGGTGTCACCACCAGGAGAATAAAAGGCTAGAAATCTGAATCCCTTCCAGAGAGAGAGGCATCCAACCAGCTTCACAAAACAGGGATAATCCTATCTAGACGCTTATTTCTGGGGCGGGAAAGTCCTCAGCGCTGTGGCTACCAGCATGAAAAAAGAAATCCTACCATGTCAGAGGGGAAGTTTAATATTTAGTATTTTATTTGACATGGGAAGGAAGCATCAATCTATTGTGTTGTTACAGGAATTCTAAGGTCTCAAATATATAAATTAAATGTTCATAAATGTACAAGGCAAACACATACATAAGTATATAAACCACATGTCTGAAATAGTACAGGAGAGCAATCCTAAAGCTATTTTGACTCTCCCAGTGACCTCAAATATTCCTCTGCAGTGAGGAAGGAAAATGGAGAAAGTCTTCCCATTGTCTCTTTGCACACAAATCCTGTCTTAAGGGCATATTTGTGTATGAATCTCTATGTGGGACAAGAAACTACAGTTAGAACAATTGATTGGTTCAAAATTGGGAAAGGAGTACAACAAGGCTGTATATTGTCTCCCTGCTTATTTAACTTATATGCAGAATTCACCATGCAAAAGGCTGGACTGGATGAATCCCAAGCCAGAATTAAGATTGCTGGAAGAAATATCAACAACCTCAGATATGCAGATGACACAACTTTGATGGCAGAAAGTGAGGAGGAATTAAAGAACCTTTTAATGAGGGTGAAAGGGGAGAGCGCAAAATATGGTCTGAAGCTCAACATCAAAAAAACTAAGATCATGGCCACTGGTCCCATCACCTCCTGGCAAATAGAAGGAGAGGAAATGGAGGCAGTGAGAGATTTTACTTTCTTGGGCTCCATGATCACTGCAGATGGTGACAGCAGTCACGAAATTGAAAGACACCTGCTTCTTGGGAGAAAAGCGATGACAAACCTAGACAGCATCTTAAAAAGCAGAGACATCACCTTGCCAACAAAGGTCCGTATAGTTAAAGCTATGGTTTTCCCAGTAGTGATGTATGGAAGTGAGAGCATAAAGAAGGCTGATCGCCGAAGAATTGATGCTTTTGAGTTATGGTGCTGGAGGAGACTCTTGAGAGTCTCGTGGACTGCAAGAAGATTAAACCTATCCATTCTGAAGGAAATCAGCCCCGAGTACTCACTGGAAGGACAGATCCTGTCCTGTCCTGGCCACCTCATGAGAAGAGAAGACTCCCTGGAAAAGACCCTGATGTTGGGAAAGATGGAGGGCACAAGGAGAAGGGGACGACAGAGGACGAGATGGTTGGACAGTGTTCTCGAAGCTACTAACATGAGTATGTAGGTTTTATTTTATTTGTTTTTTATCTTATATTTTGGAAATTTACACCCAGGTTGGTTTTTTCCTTTGAATTATTTTGGGGCCCCCAAGAGAGTGGGGCCCTAAGCTATAGCTTGTTTAGCTTATACGTAAATCCGGCACTGGCTAAAACATCTGCACTGGTTTCCCATATCCTTCCGGGTCTGATCCAAGGTTCTTGTGTTGGTATACAAAACCCTGGACAACTTGAGTCCAGTCAGGGGCTGCCTGAGCCCTTATATCCTAGCCCTTGTATCACTGAGCTCATCCAGAGGAGCACTGTTTGTTGTCGTCCCCTCCTCTCGTCCAACTGCCCCCCACTAAGTGTTGCTCATTTAAGTGTTACCAGTCCCATCCTTTGGTACACTCTTCCAGCAGACTTTGGGCAGGCACCCTAACTTTTTTACTTTCAGGCATCTCTTGCAGATTTGGTGGGGTTTTTGGGGGGAGGGTGTTAATATTTTGTTTATTTATTTATACTTTTCAAATTTATACATTTCACTCATTTTACAATCATTTTGACATTTCAAAACTTGACTTCCTTCCCCCCGCTTTCTGCGGTTCCTTAAATTTGTTTTTAATATCTTCTGCATATCCAAATTAAATTAATTTGCTCATTTATTCATCTTCTTTAAACATATACTCTTGTAAAACTGAAGGTAATTACAATAGTCCTGACAATGTTTTCATCTGTTTATAATTTATCTGTAAATACTCAATAAACCATTTCCATTCTTTTATATATAAAAAATTGTTATCTTGATTTCTTATTCTTCCGGTAAGTTTTGCTATTTCTGCATATTCCATAAGTTTTTGTATCCGTTCTTCCTTCTCTGGGACTTCTGCTTCTTTCCATTTTGGGGCAAGTCACATTCTTGCCGCTGTAGTAGCATACATAAATAAATTTCTATATGTTTTAGGTAGTTCTGTCCCTATAATTCCCAAAAGAAAAGCTTCTGGGATTGTTTGTTTTTACAAAGGTTATTTCAAACATCCTTTTCATTTCATTATATATCATTTCCCAGATTTGCTCATGCTGATGGGCCTATGCAGTTGTTTCAAATGTGCCTTGAGCAGCCGGGGATTTTAATGATTGCTTCATATTGCTTTTAAATGTTTTCATGTGGTTGCATGCTGCCCTCACACTCTGCAAGAGGGTGGCATGTAAATACTGTACTTTTACAGAAAAATTGCATGGATAACTTGACTGTTCTCAAATACCAGCTGGTGATCTTTTGTAGGGCTAGATTTGTTTTCCTTCTGCCGTACTAGATGGCTGTTTTGGGGGTAAAGGTAAAGGTACCCCTGACCATTAGGTCCAGTCGCGGACGACTCTGGGGTTGCGGCGCTCATCTCGCATTATTGGCCGACGGAGCCGGCGTACAGCTTCCAGGTCATGTGGCCAGCATGACTAAGCCGCTTCTGGCAAACCAGAGCAGCGCACGGAAAAGCCGTTTACTTCCAGCTGGAGTAGTACCTATTTCTCTACTTGCATTTTGATGTGCTTTCGAACTGCTAGGTTGGCAGGAGCAGGGACCAAACAATGGGAGCTCACCCCGTCGCGCGGATTCGAACCGCCAACCTTCTGATCGGCAAGCCCTAGGCTCTGTGGTTTAGACCACAGCGCCACCCGCGCCCCGTTTTGGGGGTACTCCATATAATAAATGGCTCTGCCCCTGTGGGGGTGGAGCATTAAGACCTGCTCTTTTTGCATGCAGCTTTTGCAGAGATGAGCAAAATAGGTTACGTACTGTCATCCCACTAAAATAGTCAGGAAGGACTTTTGAATGGTATGTGGCCTACTTACTGCTTGACTTGAACAAAATAATAGTGGGGAAAGTTGCTAGGCTTCTCCTTTCAAAGAGCCATGAAGGGGCTTTCTTAATTTAATTGTATTTTTGGCTTGCTTCTGGCCTATAGTTTATATAAGTACCATATATTTTAACTTTGTGTAAAGTTAGAAATTGTATGATTTTGTTCTGTTTTTGCTGAGTCTGTGACCATATAATAAAAAACAACAACACTGTTGTAGTTTTCTCATTCACTACAGTCCCATATTAAGAAACTGTGTGCAGCTCAACAACAAAAATTCCCTGGCCAGTTTTTTTTAAAAGAGCCCAGAAGCTTCTATTAGCAAAGAGGATGGTAGCCTCTCTGCATATAGATCGGATTCTGGAGTCTTCCCAGGAAAAGACATGCTTTCATTTTCCCCCCAACAAAAGCACAAGACATCAAGGCCTACTTGTTATGCTGCACATCCGTCTCAAACGACTGCTTGGAAACAAAATTGTATTCCACACCTTCCTTTTCGTGGCTCTTCTTCGACCTTGTGGTATCTGGAAGAGAGAGAGAGAGAGAGGAAGCCAAGAATCAGACCATATCAACATGACAAATTTGGCATAGCGGGTGGCGCTGTGGTCTAAACCACTGAGCCTAGGGCTTGCTGATCAGAAGGTTGGCGGTTCGAATCCCCGCGACGGGGTGAGCTCCCGTTGCTCGGTCCCTGCTCCTGCCAACCTAGCATTTCGAAAGCACGTCAAAGTGCAAGTAGATAAATAGGTACCACTCCGGCGGGAAGGTAAACGGTGTTTCCGTGTGCTGCTCTGGTTCGCCAGAAGCGGCTTAGTCATGCTGGCCACATGACCAGAAAGCTGTCAGCAAGAAGTTGGGGTGACCCAGCAAGAACCCAAAGCGGTTTGTCCTGATAAAGGCCCCCACTGGAGAAGGTGCAAGACTTCAGCTGCCATTAGGCGGCTTCAAGTCCCCAACCCCTCCAAGCTTGCGTCATCAGGCCCACCTTGTAGGGTCATGTCAGATGAATTATTGTTGACCCCAGAAGCTTTCCCTGATCTGGTAGCACCCTGGCCCACTCTTTGCCAACCTATCACCCTCCAGATGTTTCAGACGACAACTCCAATCAGTGCTGGCTGGGGCTGATGGGAGTTGTAGTTCAAAGCACCGGGAGGGCACCAGGTAAGCCAAAGGCTGCCTAGCCTAGTCAGTTCTGCTAGCTGCTTCTCGCTGCCACCATCTGATCTGGAATAGAGAACAACTGGCAACAGTTTCCCTTGATTTGCCTGGTAACGAAGAGACAGAGAAGAGAGATGATAGCCATCTTCAATGGGCTGCCACATAGAAGATGGAGCAAGCTTGTTTTCTCCTGCTCTGGAGGGTAGGACTCGAACCAACGGCTTCAAGTTACAAGGAAGGAGATTCCGACTAAACACCAGGAAGAACTTACTGACAGTAAGAGCTGTTTGACAGTGGAACGGTCTCCCTCGGGAGGTGGTGGACTCTCCTTCCTGGGAGATGTTCAAGCAGAGGTTGGATGGTCATCTGTCATGGGTGCCTTACTTGAGATTCCCACATTGCAGGGGTTTGGATTAGATCAGAGGTCAGCGAACGTTTTCAGTAGAAGACCAGTCCCCTGTCCCTCAGACCTTGTGGGGGGCCAGACTATATTGGGGGGGGGGGTTAACGAATTCCTATGCCCCACAAATAACCAGAGATGCATTTTAAATAAAAGCACACATTCTACTCATGTAAAAACACGCTGATTCCCGGACTGTCTGTGGGGCGGATTTAGAAGGCGATTGGGCCGGATCCGGCCCCGGGCCTTAGTTTGCCTACCCATGGATTAGATGATGCTCGGGGTCCCTGCCACCTCTACAATTCTATGGTTTTATGCAGTGCTATTTTTCTAGAAAAAGAGATGCCGGAACTCACCATGAACGCCTCCCTTGTTCTCTTACGATGGCAATGGCACACACCTGAGAGGTGCCAGAACTGAGTTCCGGCTGAAAAAAGCCCTGGCCTGGGTGGAATGTTGCAGAATCTAGCTCTGTGGTCCCCAATGTGGGGCACACGCCCCACAGGAGGGGCAATGCGATTTTTAAGGGGGGGGGGCAATTTGGAAGCTTGTTTAGACCAAGTTAATGGCCTTTCAGGCTTCCTCCACGTGAATAGTTCACTTTTTGAATAATATTAATTATATGTCACGGTGGGGGAAGAGACATCAGGGTTTTAGAGATGCTTAGGTGGAGCATGGCCCCAAAAAGGTTGGGAAACACTGATCTAGCTCCTCTTGGTGGATAAATTTTATTTTTTCATAGCACAGAGCACACTGCACCTTGGGAACGGGAAGCGTTTTTTCAGTTGGCAGTCATGTTGTATCAAAAGTAATCGGTCAGGGGCTGACTGGCACGCTCTTTCCTCCTCGACACCCCCGTGAAATTAGGCCAAAAGAAGACATCAGGCTGGGGGGTTGTAGGTTACCACCTCCCCACTCCCCCTGGTTATATTCCAGCCTTGTACTCAGCAGCCAATGAGCTACCGTATTTCCCCATGGACTTTACTGATGCCAGAAATGATATTCTGCATCTGGCCTCACACCGCCGACGTTTATATAATCTCCTTGTTGGCTCCCAAAACGGTTTTCACATTTTATAGCCGAGTTCGGCGCCTTACAAATGTTTCAATTATTCAACACCTCCATCAGCAGCGGCCAATTTCTCCCAAAGTTGCTGCTCTGATTTAATTCCAGCAGTTTCAGAATCATATCAGGAAGTTCTTGGGCAGCGCTTGAAAGCCAGATTATTGCACCGCCCTCAAACCCAAACCCATCCTAATGCATTTAGGACCAAAGCAAGCAATCTCCCTCCCCAGACATTATAGAATCTTGTGTTGAATAAAACAACAACAGCCCTCTGCCATTGATGTTTTGAAAAGCACAAAATGCTGGTGCAAAACAGAGGAAGGCTCATTTTAAGGGGGGGAAGGAAAGTTGCAAAGAGGAGCCCCTGAATTTATATCCAAACCCTTTTATAGGCTGAGCATGTGATGTTAAGTCAATGGGTGCATTTAATGTTCTTTTTTAGAAAACAACAACATCTCGCCCTCTCTCGCCCTGATCTGGCCACAGTGATCCACGCGACGGTCACCTCCAGACTTGACTATTGTAACTCGCTCCACGCGGGGCTGCCCTTGAAGCTGACCCAGAAACTCCAGCGGGTGCAGAATGCTGCGGCGAGGCTCCTTTCGGGGTCTTTGCCACGGGACCACATTCACCCAGTGCTCTACCAGCTGCACTGGCTCCTGGTGGAGTACAGGATCAGGTTTAAGGTGCTGGTTTTGACCTTTAAAGCCCTATGCGGCCTAGGACCCTCGTACCTAAGGGACCGCCTCTCCTGGTATGCTCCGCAGAGGACCTTAAGGTCCTCAAACAATAACATGTTGGAGGTCCCGAGCCATAGGGATGCTAGGCTGGTCACAACTAGGGCCAGGGCCTTCTCAGTACTGGCCCCGACCTGGTGGAATGGTCTGTCAGAAGAGACGAGGGCCCTGCGGGATCTGGCATCTTTCCGCAGGGCCTGCAAGACAGAGCTGTTCCGCCTGGCCTTTGGGTTGGTTTTAGTTTAACCCTGTTTGATTGGTGGGCTACTTAAAGATGAGGCTGCATTTTAAATTTTAAATTGTATTTTAACTTGCATTTTAATTTATTGTTTTGTATTTGTTGTGATTTTATGGGTGTTAGCCGCTCTGAGCCGGTCTTGGCTGGGAAGGGCGGGGTATAATAAAATATTATTATTATTATTATTATTATTATTATTATTATTATTATTATTTAAAATTATAGGCAGGAGTGATGGAATTAGGATCAGGGAACTGCAGCGTGTTGGGCATGGGGGTTTTCTTTTGTTTATAGTCCCAGCAAAAAACAAAAACAAAAACCCCACTGCTTGAGTTTTGCCCTGGGTGGAATGCAAGAGGCGGCTTTGCATAGTTTAACCCAGCGATGTGCAACTTCCAAATGGTGTTGGATTCCATCTGATCAAGCCATTCAGACTTATTCTGCCCTGTAGGCACCAGCCCTCTGCATCATGCCTGCCCCACAGCAACGTGGGCTCTGCAGGTCAGAGTTCTCCAACCTTTTGTCTGCAGATATTCATAGAATCGTAGAGCTGGAAGGGGCCCCAAGGGTCATCCAGTCCAACCCCCTGCAATGCAGGCATCTCACCTAAAGCATCCATGGCAGATGGCCATCCAACCTCTGCTTAGAAACCTCCATGAAGGAGATTCCACCACCTCCATGGGAGTCCGTTTCACTGTCAAACAGCTCTTACTGTCAGAAAATTCTTTCTGAAGTTGAGTCGGAATCTCCTTTCTTGTTACTGGGAGCCGTTGGTTCAAGTCCTCCCTCCAGAGCAGGAGAAAACAAGCTTGTTCCTCTTCCATGTGACAGCCTTTGAGATATTTGAAGATGGCTATTGTATCTCCTCTCAGTCTCCTCTTTTCCAGGCTAAACGTACCCAGCTCCTTCAACCGTTCCTCATAAGGCTTTGTTTCCAGACCCTGACCATCCTGGTCACCCTCCTCTGCGCACGTACCAGCTCATCCCTCTTAAACTGAGGTGCCCAAATTTGGATTACAACCCCTATCATCCCCAACCAGCTTAGCCAAAGGTGAGGGATGATGGGAGCTGTAGTCCAAGGGCACTGTTGACAACGGTGTCTCCGGAAATTTTTACACATCACTTGGGAACACAGGCAAACTAATGCCAGTGTACTGGAAGAAGCAAAGATCCCAATGTTGAAACAATGATTCTTCAATATCAACTTCGTTGGACTGGTCATGTTGTGCGGATGCCTGGTTATCATCTTCCAAAGCAACTACTCTATTCTGAACTTAAAAATGGAAAGCGTATGCTGTGGTCAACAAAAGAGGTTTAAAGACTCTCTCAAGGCAAATCTTTAAAAAATGTAGTATAAACACCGACAATTGGGAAACACTGGCCTGCGAGCGCTCCAGTTGGAGAACAGCCTTTACCAAAGGTGTCATGGGCTTTGAAGACACTCGAACTCAGGACGCAAGGGAGAAACGCGCTAAGAGGAAGACACGCTTGGCAAACCCTCACCATGATCAACTCCTACCTGGAAACCTATGTCCCCACTGTGGAAGGACGTGTGGATCCAGAATTGGCCTCCACAGTCACTTACGGACACACTGTTAAAACAGTGTTTATGGAAGACAATCTTACTCGGCTACGAGTGATTGCCAAAGAAGAAGAAGAAGTCCAATAACATCTGGGAACCCAAGGTTGAAGAACACTGGCATGGACATGGGTCTGTGAGGTGCTTGTGGGGAGAGGCGGGATGACCCTCTGCTCCCCTTCCCCTCTTACAATCCCCATGGGAGCAGCAAGGCCAACCGAGACATATGCTTGGCAGCCGAAATGCCACCTCCAAGCCAACTCTGTTAAAAAAAACTCTCGGGACCAGGCACACTCTGATGAGCGCAGCGAAAACCGCAGCAAACAAGCCAAGGAGAATCCCTGGGGCAAGAAGTGCCCCACGTGCGTGCGCACAAAACACACACACGCTTGGCACGAAGGGTGTCTCCGCTCAGGTGTGCCTACAGCCCTTCTGAGGTAGAAGGCAGTTTCTGCATTTGGGATCCCAAGAGACAAAGGACCCATCTGTGCAGCCTTCAAATCATCCGCAATGGTCGGGGGGGGCGTGTTTGCTGAGTTATGAGGCATGCGCGCATACACAGCACTTATTTAAGACATTCTGGGATAATTATTTCTGTCATCTGCCACGGATGGATGGCTTAGCAGCAAGTCATCCATCATCCCAATTCAGCGGCCCTTTGGAGCAGTTTCACACTCTCGCCGCCACTTGCTCCCAGTGTGGCAAGTTGCGTGTGAACATAATTAACGGGGAAATGGAGGCTTCAAAATATTAAGGTTTGCATTTGAGCAGCGGCACAGGTAGCTGCTCGGGTGCCTGGTGCGGGGGCGTGTCCTGCAGCCGGGGGTGGGGTGATTTGCCATGGGGGCAGGATGAGCCTCTCCAGTGCTTGGAGCCTCTCCGCCACCTCCCCCTCAGCTGTAGAGCGGCTGAGGGAGAGGCAGTAGGCAGGCGCAAGTCCCACGCTGCAGTTTCAGGCTGCGCAGAACCTGCAGGCACCTAAGCCACCACAGCACTCCTAAAAAGTTCCGTGAGCCCAATTTTTATTTATTTTTAAACTCATTTTGTCACACACTCCTCAGTGATGACACCCGGGGCAAAACACCCCCCCAACCCTTCTTCCGCCACTGCATTTGAGAATTTTGTTTTTCATACTTTTAAATGAAGCAATATTAATACATCTCTCCTTAAAACGTAAGGGACCCCTGGACAGTTAAGTCCAGTCAAAGGCAACTATGGGGTTGTGGTGCTCATCTCGCTTTCAGGCCGAGGAGCCGGCGTTTGTCCACAGACAGCTTTCCGGGTCATGTGGCCAGCAGGAGTAAACCGCTTCTGGTGCAACGGGACACCGTGGCGGAAAACCAGAGCGCACAAAAACGCCGTTTACCTTACTGCCACAGCAGTACCTATTTATCTACTTGCACTGGTGTGCTTTCGAACTGCTAGGTTGGCAGGTGCTGGGACAGAGCAACGGGAGCTCACTCTGTTGCAGGGATTCAAACCGCTGACCTTCTGATCGGCAAGCCCAAGAGGCTCAGTGGTTTAGACCACAGCGCCACCCGCGTCCCTATCTCTCCTTAATGACTGGGTGGGTGGGAGGTGTCTTCTGGAATGGAGTGTCCTGGAAGAGGGCACCACTAGCCAGCTGGCGGGCTTGAATCTTGAAAGGGAATGCCCCATGCTGCAATGTATTCTTGCAGGTTCCAACTTGTTTTTATGTTGTATATTGGATATGTGATTGTAAAACTTTAATCTGAAAAACCAAATGAATACTTTTTAAGGCGGGGGGGAGTCTGCCAAGCCTCTGCAGCAACTGCCCTATTTCTGTGGAACCTCCTTCCTGCAGAGGTGAGGGAAGCTAACCACCTTGGTTGTGTTTTTTTCAGAAGGGGCCTGAAACAGGTTTTCCCATTGTTTTTCCTATGGAGATGTTTACTCTTTATTTATATATTTACTTACAAAAGCATATCTATATTGCCCTATCATAAAATATCAGGGCAGGGCACAACAATATTTTTTTTTAAATCCATTAAAAACATGAAAAGAATTAGCCATTGAACTGCAAAAAAATTGTTGAGATGTTATTACATTGCTGACTTTAAAAAACATATAATAATAATTATTTATTATGTGCATGTCGCCCATCTGACCGGATTATCATTTATTACATTTAAATCCTGCCTATCCTCTAAGGTGGGATGCGGGTGGCGCTGTGGGTTAAACTACAGAGCCTAGGGCTTGCCGATCAGAAGGTCAGCGGTTCGAATCCCTGCGACGGGGTGAGCTTCCGTTGCTTGGTCCCTGCTCCTGCCAACCTAGCAGTTCGAAAGCACGTCAAAGTGCAAGTACATAAATAGGTACCGCTCCGGTGGGAAGGTAAACGGCGTTTCCGTGCACTGCTGTGGTTCGCCAGAAGCAGCTTGTCATGCTGGCCACATGACCTGGAAGCTGTACGCCGGCTCTCGGCCAATAAAGCGAGATGAGCACCGCAACCCCAGAGTCAGACACGACTGGACCTAATGGTCATAATAATAATAATAATAATAATTTATTATTATTTTTTACCCCGCCCATCTGGCCGGGTCTCCCTGGCCACTCTAGGCGGCTTCCAGCATACATTAAAATACATACACATGTAAAGGCGTCCCTTTACCTTTACCTTATCCTCTAAGGAGGCCAAAGAAGCATACATGGTTCTTCCCCCTCTCCCCCGCCCTCCTATTCTCCTCACAACAGCTCTGAAAGGTAGGC